>CM046670.1:97820258-98540258 GCA_025594165.1 Tamias sibiricus | reverse complement strand
CTCTGAGCTCAGTGCCCCTTGGTGTGGCCGTGCCCCTCTCTGAGGCTGGGGCCCAGGTCACCTCTGGGTGTGCCCTGACCGGCATAATTCTGCACAAGAGAACAAAGGCAGACCCCTGCAGGCGGGAGACAGGCTCCGCCACCCGCCACCGTGCAGCTGGGCAGAGCAGCCCAACGTGGGGAGCACGCACGAGCGCGCGGGCGCCAGGAGGGCCCTGCCCGGGGCCCACGCCCGCCCCACCGCCCTCCTGCCGCCTGCCCGCAGCCCTGTGGGTCACTCGTGCTCACAGAGGTGCTCTCCTGGCCCTGCACTGCCCTGCGGAGAGAGTGCTGGGAGCGGCTCTCGGGCCGGGGGCTGCGGCAGCGCCTTGCACCAGCAGGGCTGCGTCTCTGGGAGGAGGAGCGCCAGCGCCTCCCCGGCTCCCTGCTCGGGCACAGGCTGCACGCGCTCTTATCAGGAGGGGACGGGGGACACGGCAAGCCCCCCTCTCTTGCCCAGAGGTTCTTTGACTGCATAATTGAGACCAAGGGAACCAGAGGTACAAAGACAAGTGGCACAGACGCTCCCATCACAGGCACCTCGAGCCGCTCCACAGGCCCCCGCGCAGCGCCCGCGAGCACATTTCATGCCTGGCTCGCCGAGAATTAGCATTGGAAATCACGCGCGCGGGCAGGGAGCAGGCAGGAGCTGGATGAATTTCAATCCGGCCCGACTGAGCCGCTGCCGCAGTGTCAGCCCAGCCACTGCTCTGCAGAGGTCTTTGCAAGACCAGCAGAAGCCAGCGTGTCACTTTTGACACAGCAGCTTGTCCCTCTTCACCGCTCGGCTGACAGCACGCCTGGCGCCTGCCTGTTGCTCCACCCTGAGCAGGCCCAGGTGCCCAGGCGCGAGTCTCTGGGGTCCTCGGAGATGTCAGCTCAGCTCCGTGGCGGGGACGGCGGAGCTGCTGGACCAATTGATCTGCCTGCCAGCCGCGGCGCCCAGGAGGGGAGATGGCAGGAGATGGTGGAGCCACCCTGCGGCTGGGAAGGAGTCAGGGCTGGGTCTTGCCCACACTGAGCCGCTGCCGGCTCCACGGGCGGGGGGCCTGGAGCCTGCGGCCACGGCCCTGGGCTCCCCCCTCGCGAGCCCCACCTGCTGACCTCTTTGCCCGTTGCAGCCCCGTGGAGGGACCCCGAGGAGCGCCCCGGGAGCGCACAGCCGTGCTTCGTCCCTCCCGGTCAGCCTTCCGCAGGACCGCAAGCGCCAGACGGAGAGGCCTCCCCTGCCCGGGGTGAGCCCTCAACAAAGGCCAGGCTGCCCACCCCGCGGGCACAGACCAACTGGCCTCAGAGCAAAGGCTGACCAGCCGGGACAGCCCTCTGCAGGCAGCCCACTGTGGCCTCCGGGAAGCCGAGGCAGGGCCTGCTGTGGGCAGGGGCTGCTGCAGC
The DNA here is from genome assembly GCA_025594165.1 of Tamias sibiricus. NCBI lineage: Eukaryota > Metazoa > Chordata > Mammalia > Rodentia > Sciuridae > Tamias > Tamias sibiricus. The sequence goes on along the minus strand of CM046670.1, from coordinate 98,538,828 downwards.
GGCTCAGCCTGACGGAGCATTTGTCACGTGCCCGGAACGCGCTACCTGTGCCACCCTGCCACCCCTCCGAGGCCCACGAGGGGCAGAGTGTGTGGCCTGGATGTTGGAGTCTAGGCAGAAGGCTGCACCTCCCAGGCAGGAGGCCACACCTCCCCAGGTGCCTTGTGAAAAACTACAGCTCCCAGGATCCTCAGCGTGACCAAAAAACCTGACCAGCAAGTCCCTTGTCCACTACCTCCCCCCCATGACCTCTGCTGGCCTATAGGACAAGGACTCACTCCAAGGGGGTTTTATGGCCCCTACTCTATTTAAGCCAGCCCCGGACTGAACTCTGCCCTTGTTCCTGCTCTCTGTTCGCGCTTGCCCCTTGTTCCTGCCTGTCCCTATTCCCGTCCATCCCTACCCCCCTTCCCTTCCCTTCCTTTCCCTACCCTTGCCCACGTGGCACCCCAATAAACCCTTTTATTTCACTAACACGGTGTTCCCGGCTAAGTTAACTATGTTTCAGCAGTTTTCTAACACTGGAGAGTCGGGGTGCTCAGGCCCAGCGGCCGCAGCAGCACAGCCTGCTCGTGGGCAGCAGGGCACCCAGGCCGGACTGAGCTGAGCCGGGTCCTGGCCCCAGGCGGCTGGTCCTGCAGCCGGTGGCCTTGCAAGGCTGCCTGAGGGGGGTCGGGCTGCCTGAGTGGGGGTCGGGCTGCCTGAGTGGGGGTCGGGCTGCCTGAGGGGGGTCGGGCTGCCTGAGTGGGGGTCGGGCTGCCTGAGTGGGGGGGTCTGGCTCTGTCTTCCACCGCGCCCAGGACGGAAAGCGTGGGGAGCGCGAGTGCGGAGAGAGGCCACCTCCCGCCTCCTCCCGCCAGGTCCCTGTGGTTCCCTACTGCTCACCTCTTCACCACCAGAAAGCCCTGCAGGACCCTGGCCTCGACAGCTGGTCCTTCCCCTTGCCCTTGGGCCTGGCAGCAGTGACCAGCCGCCTGCCTGGCCCAGCCCTGGGGAGTGAGCCACCACCACCAGGTGGGATTCCCACCACCCTCACCTTCCCAGAGGCCCTCAGGTAACCTGACTCCCGCAGCCTCCGTGGCCAGTACCCGGCAGCCTCCCAGCTGTGGGAGACGCGGTGAGGCTTAGGCAGGTCCCTCCAAGGGCCTCGATCACGGGTGAGGGACCAGAGGCTGACGAGACGCAGAGCTTAGAGTCCCTCAGACGGGCTGGGAGCCCTTCTCCGCTCAGTGTCCCCTTCAGAAACCCTCCTGTCCTCCACCATCGGCCTGCCTCCTGCCGGGCGCCTTCACCCCCCGGGGCCGACACCCGCCACACCGGGACTCCCTGGTCCCTGGCTGCCGCCTGCAGGGCATGGCCAGGCAGACCCTGGGCCCACCACGAGGCCAGGGCACGCCGACCTGCCAGCAGGGCTCAGTGTCCCTCTGCCCCTGGGCAGCCTGCACCCCGCAGGCTCATGCGATGGCACTGGGCCTGGCCTGGCCTGCAGCAGGCTCTGACCCCTCCTGTGTCCCTGGCTGGGAGCAGGGAAGCTCAGGCTCTGTAGGGCTCCGCGGCTCCGCGGGGACTTCACTCGACACCTGCGTTTCAAATCGCACCAGGCGTGGAAAAGGGGGTTTGCTGTGGACTCCCCTGAGGATGGAAGTGCTGTCTGTCCCCAGAGTCATGCCCACGGTACTACATAGAACCTGGGAGCAGGGACAGGGCGGTCACGATGGCCGGTTCCCATTTGCCACCGCGGTTAACGAGCAGAGTGCCCAGAGGTCAGAGGGCAGAGTGGGGAGGGTCCCCCCACCCACGCCCCACCGCCTCCGCCTCCGGAGCCCCCTTTCTTCAAGGCTCCCTCCTTGCCCCCAGGAGGAGGTCCCCAAATCAAATCCCCCTGACCCCTGCCCCTGCCTCCCCGCAGGTGGGGTCTTATCAGACAGGTGTTCTGAAGACAGCGTCAGTGACAGAGGGACTCCCGGAGGGAGGTGGCCTCAGACGGAGCAGGAGGAGCAGGAAAGCAACCCCCATTGGTGAGGACCCTGCGCCACTCCTGCAGGAGGCTCAGTGACTCGGTGGCCTGCAGCCTCAGCTGGGACCAAAAGATTCTGCTTTTGACAAAGGGGCGTATGGTCCCCCATCCTCCCCTGGCCTTGCCGGAGAGGCGGGGACAGGAGCCAGGGGCGCGCGTGCCTCTCACACGGCCGCCTGCGCCTGGCCTTGCCGTTCCTAGCAGCCCCATGTCTCCTGCCTCACGTGAGCTTCTAAGCCACCCACCTCCTCCGGTCACCCTGGGAAGCTGCTCTGGCCCCACAGCGTGGACCTCCGGCAGGACTGAAGGGCCCTGAGGCTGAGGGTGTGGCTGGCCTTCCTCCTTCTCAAGTCTTAGAGCCTCTAAAACGGAACAAAATCAAACACACAATATTTGCAGCTTTAGCCGGGTGTGGTGATGCACGCCTGTAATCCCAGCAGCTGAGGAGGCTGAGGCAGGAGGATCGCGAGTTCAAGGCCAGCCTCAGCAACAGTGAGGCACTAAGCAATTCAGGGAGACCCTGAGGCTGGGGATGTGGCTCAGTGGTCGAGTGCCCTGAGTTCAATCCCCGGGACCCCCACTTCACAGGTGCAGGTCTCCCCTGCCCTGGCCTACTAAGGAGGATTCTGGGGTCACGCACGGATTTTGTCCCTCCAAAATAAGAACGTGTCTCTGTCATTGGAGAGGCCGGTCAGTGCCCCCGACAGTGGCCTTGGAAGAGGAAGAAGAGAAGGTGTTTGAGGGGTCCTTAGGGGCTGGAGGAGGTGGCAGGTGGCTCAGGGTCCAGAGGAGCTGGGACATGGGGACAGAAAAGCCACGGGGCGTACATGGGGCCACGCGGGTGCCCTCGGGGCTCTGAAAGCCGCAGTGCAGCGTCTGCACATGTCGAAGGGCTTCCTGTTGTCACCCCGAGGGAGCCGTCCCTTGTGGCCGGGGTCCCTGGTGGCCCATCTGCAAGGCAGTGGCTCCTCTGTGGGTCCCAGGCTGCCCACCCAGCGGCTGCCCGCACTGGGCCACTGCCCTCTTGCTGGCCACTGCATTCCGTGGCCAGGCCGGAGGTGCCGCGTCTGTGCCGTGCTCACCTGGCTCTGGCTCTCTCCCCCAGGCTGGACTCCCTGCCCCCAGGCTGCCCAGGCCCTCGCGCCTGGGTGAGCCTGGCCCGGGGCCTGTGGCCCACACCACGCCCCAGCCCCTCCCAGTCGGTCTCCTCACACCCACGGCCTCGCATGGGCCTCCCTGCCTCCGTTTCTCCTTGAGAATCCCACCACGGCTCTGGCGGGAGGATCAGAGTGCCTTTTCTCAGGAATGACTGCGTCGTCCTTTGGAAGATGACCCATGTGGTGACGCTAGGAGTGACGCCCTCTCACGGCTCCCCGCTGCCAGCCTCCCTCTGTAAGCCGCCCTCCCTGTGCCCGGGGCATGAGCTGCCCAGTGGCTCTGCTATTGGCACCTGGGCAGGAAGTCCTGTCCCCCACAGCCCTGGGCAGGCACGCACAGCCCCGGCACCAGGCAGCAGGGCATGGAGGAGGAGGAAGAGAGGGAGCCGCACCTCTCCGTGGGTGGCAGCTCCCGCGCCCCTCACCAGGGCACAGAGCAGAGCTGGACAGGAGCTGGTGAAAGGCCGCGGCCCCGCCCTCGCCGCCCCGCCCTGGCCACCCCGCAGTGCTGTCCACTCACCGCGTCCCGGGAGCCAAGGGCCAGAGCCCGCCCGCGGCCATGCAGGCCTGCACACAGGACGGCCCGGCGAGGGCGAGACGGGGACACCAGCGAGTGGCCGCCTGGCCCAGGGCCGGGGAGTCAGGGCAGCGTCAGCCCCACAGCAGGGCTGTGCCCGACGGCAGCGGGACGCAGAACCAGCCGGTGCTCACAGGCCAGGGTGAACAGGGGAGAAGAAGCTGAGGGCACGCACAGCACCTGGCACAGAGACTGCAGTGCACACAGGCACACACAGGCACACACAGGCACACACAGGCACACACACACACACAGGCGCACACACACACACAGGCACACACACACACAGGTGCACACACACAGGCACACACAGGCACACACACAGGCACACACAGGCACACACACAGGCACACACAGGCACACACACACACAGGCGCACACACACACACACAGGCACACACAGGCACACACACATAGGCACACACAGGCACACACAGGCACACACAGGTGCACACACACAGGCACACACACAGGCACACACACACAGGCACACTCACAGGCACACACAGGCGCACACAGGCACACACAGGCACACACACAGGCACACACAGGCGCACACAGGCGCACACAGGCACACACACAGGCACACACACAGGCACACACACACAGGCGCACACACAGGCACACACAGGCACACACAGGCGCACACAGGCACACACACAGGCACACACACAGGCACACACAGGTGCACACACACACAGGCACACACACACAGGCACACACAGGCACACACAGGCGCACACAGGCGCACAGGCACTCGGGCATTGGCCACAGGCGTCCAGACCTGTGGATGTGTGGAAGCATCTGCAGTGTGGTCCCCACCCTCGTGCTAAGACTGCAGCCATGGCAGCGGCAGTCAGTCTGGTCCCAGTGTCCTCACGGTGCCTGTGAGGTGAGCCCTCGCCGGGGTCCCTGCGTCTGGGAGCGCAGAGGACTGTACGATGCCTCCCCAGCCAGGCCGCGGTGCTGAAGCCAGAGCAGGAAACCTTTTTATTTTTTCAGCTTGTGCCCCTGGACCACGGGGAAGGGGCCTGGAGTGCGGCAGGCGCTGGGCTGCGTGAGGGGACCACGCCGCGGCTGGCAGCACGGGGAGCCCCTGCAGCCTGCCTGCTCCTGGGGCCGGCCTGTGCTGGGCCACGTGGGCGGACTCCCGCGTCCACCCTCCGTGAGCGCACGCTGCCCCACGAGCCCGTTCTCGCGGGAGGTGAGGACGTGCGTCGTGCCGCGTGGGTGAGAGCCTCTGCACGCTGGACGCTCCTCGTGGGCAGGCACCGGGCCTGGGGAGGTCCTGGCCGTCTCACTGAGGGGAGAGACTTGCATTCCGGTGACCGGCCAGCCCGGGAGGCGCGGCAGTGACAGCCTGGAAGTCTCGGAGGGTCTCGGCTTGTAGGCGCAGGGCCCAGGAGCAGGCGCCCCTCCAAGTGCTGAGAACAGAGGCCCTGGGAGGGTGGAGAAGGCAAGGCCGGGGTCAGGCAGGGGCCTGAGGGACAAGGCCAGGATGAGGTCTGCACTAGAGGTGGGCGGGGAGTCAGGGGCCCTGAGGGACAAGGCCAGGATGAGGTCTGCACTAGAGGGGACGAGGCCAGGATGAGGTCTGCACTAGAGGGGACGAGGCCAGGATGAGGTCTGCACTAGAGGTGGGCGGGGGAAGGGACCTGCGTGCCTCATGGACCTCGTGCCTGGAGAGGCAGGTGGAGGGCAGCTCCGGACACCGTCCTGGGCAGCAGGAGGGAAGGGAAACCGAGTCTCCTTCCCCTTGTCCCCACCTCCCCCCGCGTCAGCCAGACCCTCCAGAAGGCAGGAGCTGGGGGCCAGGACCCCACCCTGCAGGAAGGGACAGCCTGCAGTGTTGAGGCCCGAGAAAGGACGGCAGTTTGGGAGCAGGCGAGGAGCAGGAGTGGCCAGGCAGGGGGTCAGCAGTGCCCGGCAGGAAACCCAGCTCTCAGGAACGGGGCTATTTTTAACCTGTAATCTTTCCCTTCTAGTTTCCCCTAGAATTCATAAAGGATTTTCAAAATGTCACCCTGTCACCTCAGAGATAAGAAGAACCAAGAAAATGGGATTTTACGGAGCAGCAGGGCCCTCCTGGGGCACGGCTGTGGGGGCGGGGCCTGGGTGGTCAGCAGCCCCCGGCCAGGCCCTCCTGCTCTGCAGACGGCTCCGCTCACCTGGCGACCCTGCCTTGCCGAGGCCTTCGGCTCCGTGGGCATCACGCTGCCCTTTCCCCAAGGTCAAGCTGCCCTCCCCACTGCCCCACTGCCCTCCTGTGACAGAATGCTGCTGCCCTTCATCAAGGCTGTGAGCCCCAGAGGACAGCCGGCTCGCGTGTCGGATGAGGAGCTGGGTGTGGGGAGACACGTGCTGTGGGCGTCGGTGGGCCAGAGTGCTGGGCCTCCGCCTCTTGAAACCTTGGGGAAAAGGCTGATGGTGTCCCGGCCTCAGCACCTCCACGCTCACCACGTTCCTGAGACTTGAAACGCCTGAGTTCCAGGAGTGTGGTTGGATGTGTCCCCCGTGTCCCCCGTGCTGGGAAGTCCCTCAGCACTGTGGCAGCGTCAAGGGGGTGGGCCTTTGAGAGCAGGTGGGCAGAGAACAGAGGGTGCCTGCATGCCTCAGGACCCCCCAGCAAGAGGCTCCCCAGGTGCCATCGGACCTCGACAGGAGCCCTTTCTCCAGGCAATGAGCCACTTCTAAACCGGCTTTGATCTTAGGTCCCGGCCCAGGCCCTGCCGGCCCAGGCCCTGCCGGCTCCCCTCCACTCACTCCGGAGCCTGTCACTGTTGGCAAGACTCGCCACTGAGGAGGGAGACCTTCCCGAGGTCACAGCCAGCGAGTAGCAGGACCGGATCTGAACATGGCTACCGTGGTCCCGAGACCCACCAAGACCTGCGCCTGCAGCCACGGCACCCTCGAGAACTCGCCCTGGATTCTGCCTCGCGGACACCTCCTTCTCCATGCCTGGGACGGGGCCTGAGGGCAGCGGCCTCCGGCCCACACCTTCCACCCACGGGACCTGGGTTCCTCTCTGAAACCTTCCTCCTAGGGTCTCCCGAGCCTGAGTCTGGGTGCCTCGATCAGAACTTGTTTAATTTTAAAAATATTTTCTTGTAAAGAAATGTATATAATGTTTTTATTTAAGGAATAAGAAAAACAGAAGAGAAAAAGGCATCCATAGATCTATCTCACAAAACGTGCCAACAGCTCGTCCCGGGGAGGCTTTCAGCCAGAGGGCACTCAGGGGTCCCTGGGTGTCCCGGTCACGCAGGTGCAGGGCACGCAGACTGACCTGGTTGCTCAGCACTGAGGAGTCTGTGTGGGTGGGTGGCCTGACGCCGCGTCCGCGTGAGCAGCTGGGTCATGGTCCAGACGGGATCCCTTCAAAATCCTTTTAAAATGTTCCAATTCACAAGCCAGTGGTGTGCATGTGTCCCCAGCCCTGCTGCTCACGTTGGAACACGTTAGCTACTCACCTTGTCACTCCATGGTGGTGGCCAAAGGAAGCTCTCCCCCAACAGGGTTGGGGCAGTGGGTGATGCAGTCAGCAGGACACACCAGCTGTGGGAAGGGTCAGGCAGACCCCAGGGCTCTGGGGAGCCAGCTGGGATGGTCTTTGACGCAGGAGTCTCTGAGCTGGAGGCAGAGGACGCAAGGCCACGTGGAGCCAGCCACTGGCCAACCTGGTGAGCCCCAGCTGGACTGGCCACCTCCGTGAATGACTCAGAGGACAGAGCAAAGATGCCAGTAGCCAGAAGTGGGCCGCAAGGGCGTCCAGGCGTCCAGGTGCTGAAGAGAGAGCAGGTGCCTCAGGGAGCGCGCCCGCAGTCTGGGCCTGCCTCTCCCTCCTCGCTGCAGGAGGGGACTGCAGTCCCACCAGGAGCCAGGAGCCCCGCAGGCACACGGAGGAGGCTGGGAGGGACCCGCCACCGTGGAGCCCAGGCCCTGGCCCTTAACCTCAGCTGCTCCGCCCCACAGACCGGCAACGTAAAGCGGGAAGGACCGTCCCTCCTGGGCAGCGGGGACAGTGGTCAGTGGCCCCCTGTTGGCTGCCTGCACCTCCTGGGTGGCTTGGAAACGTGATCGTCACAAGCCCCCAACAGCTCCTGAGCCAGGCATGGCTGTCTCCTCCAGGAGGTGAAGAAGAGGCTCAGGGAGGCCCAGTGACTTCTCAAGCAAAGAGCAGACTCCACTGCATCCAGCAGGCTGTGGGCTGGCCACCTCAGCTAGCTGTCCCCCTCCCGGCCGCGGGCACTGCGCTAGGCGCTGGAGACAGCCCACAGCGGCGCCCTGCTCATGGCCCTCCTGGAGCGCGAGAGGCCAGTAGGCAGGTAGAGCGCAGAGTCAGGGAGGAGTCCCCCCGGGGGACAGCAGGCAGCGCCAGGGACCTGGGGTGGCAGAGGAGGCCGTCCCCGCAGTGGCCGGAGCAGCTGGCCGAGGCTCCCGAGGGCGACTGGTCTGCGGCTGTGGGCAGCCTGGTTCAGCGAGGCTGGAGGCCCAGGAGAGTGAGGCTGGGTGGGAGGCGGGGGGGTGTGGGACCCCGGGAGTCAGGCTGCAGAGGGGCTCCTCGGGCTCACGGGCACAGCGGCGGGAGAGTAAGAATGGGGGCGGAGCCTCGGGAGCTCCTGCGCCACTGGGCGGCAGGGAGACTCCAGGGAGACCGGGGTGCAGGGAGACCCAGGGTGCAGAGAGACCTGGGTGCAGGGAGACTGCAGGGAGACCTGGGGTGCAGGGAGACCCGGGTGCAGGGAGACCCGGGGTTTCAGGGAGACCTGGGGGTGCAGGGAGACCCGGGTGCAGGGAGACTGCAGGGAGACCCGGGTGCAGCAGGAGACCTGGGGTGCAGGGAGACCTGGGGTGCAGGGAGACCCGGGGTGAAGGGAGACTGCAGGGAGACCCGGGGTGCAGAGAGACCCAGGGTGCAGGGAGACTGCAGGGAGACCCGGGGTGCAGGGAGACCTGGGGTGCAGGGAGACCCGGGGTGCAGGGAGACCTGGGGTGCAGGGAGACTGCAGGGAGACCCGGGGTGCAGGGAGACCTGGGTGCAGGGAGACTGCAGGGAGACCTGGGGTGCAGGGAGACCCGGGGTGCAGGGAAACCTGGGGTGCAGAAAGACCCAGGGTGCAGGGAGACTGCAGGGAGACCCGGGGTCCAGGGAGACTGCAGGGAGACCTGGGGTGCAGGGAGACTGCAGGGAGACCCGGGTGCAGGGGGACCCGGGGTGCAGGGAGACCCGGGGTGTAGGGAGACCCGGGGTACAGGGAGACTGCAGGGAGACCCGGGGTCCAGGGAGACTGCAGGGAGACCTGGGGTGCAGGGAGACCTGGGGTGCAGGGAGACCCGGGGTGCAGGGAGACCCGGGTGCAGGGAGACCGGGGGTGCAGGGAGACTACAGGGAGACCTGGGGTGCAGGGAGACCCGGGTGCAGGGAGACCCGGGTGCAGGGAGACCCGGGTGCAGGGAAACTGCAGGGAGACCCGGGGTGCAGGAAGACTACAGGGAGACGCGGGGTGCAGGGAGACTACAGGGAGACTTGGGTGCAGGGAGACCTGGGGTGCAGGGAGACTACAGGGAGACCCGGGGTGCAGGGAGACTACAGGGAGACTTGGGGTGCAGGGAGACTTGGGGTGCAGGGAGACCTGGGGTGCAGGGAGACTACAGGGAGACTTGGGGTGCAGGGAGACTTGGGGTGCAGGGAGACCCGGGGTGCAGGCGGACTCCAGCTCGCACCCAGCACCCGCGGGGGGAGAGTCACAGGTGCTCTGTGACTGTCTGTCCAAGAGAGGAGAGAGTACATGTCACACAGTGTGACCCACAGCCCTGGGGACATGGACAGTAATGACCCACACCCCTGGGGACGTCAGGAGCGTGACCCACTCCCCTGGGGACGTCGACAGTGTGACCCACACCCCTGGGGACGTCGACAGTGTGACCCACACCCCTGGGGACGTTGTGGATGTGACTCCACATCCCCGGGGACGGGGAAGAACATGACCCCACTCCCCCAGGGAGGAGGAGGAGCTTGACCCCCCTTCCCCGAGAGGTGGAGGAATGTGACCGCACCTCTCCAAGGACACCGTGGAGCACGGCCCCACCCCGGGGACTTGGGGAGTCTGAGCGCCCTCCCTTCTGCAGGGCTCAGGGTGAGGTCCTGAAACCAGCGCTGAGGGCTGCCCAGGGAGGCCCCGCGCCGGGGCTCTGCGGCCTGCCCCTGGAGCCTGCCCGTTTGCCAGGGAAGGGCTGCGGTGGGGCGGGCATGGGCCTGGGGCAGCTCTGGGCAGGGAGAGTCGGCACGGGGTGGGTGTCACGCCAGGGAGGGGAGCAGGGTGTGCCGTGGAGGCAGCGCCTGCCCTGAGCTTGCGCTGCCCTGTGCCAGGCCAGGCCTCGGCCCAGAGCAGAGCAGTTGGCAGCCAGGCTGCTAGTGGAGTCCGGGTCCTTCCCGACTCGCTGCCACACCCCACCCTCACGCTGCCCGGCAGCACCACGGCCTCCGCCCCCACTTGGCTGGGGAAGATGGAATCACCTGGGGACAGTGACACTGCTGGCCCTGGGTCTCTCCAAGACTCGGGGTTGGCAAACGGCCCGGCAAACGGCCCAGGATTCTTAGAGATGCCCAGACAGAGCGAAGGCCCTTGCCATGGCCGCTGCTCCACCAGCTCCCACGTGCCCTGCAAATGATGATTCTATGTCCACGGGCATGGGCCAGCCGCTGGCCTCAGCTGCACCGTGGAAGAGACGCCGCCCCAGGAGACCCCTGCGGGACTGAGAGCCCCTGCGCCCCGGCACCCCGGGGCTCCTTGGCTGCAGAGCGGAGGAGTGTCGCCTGACTTCCTCCCGCGGGTCCTGCGTCCACACCGGGAAGGGACGGAGGCCGTGGAAATGGGCAGCCCCAGAATGCTCTGTGGTCAGAGATGAGAGTCCAGTGCCCTGCGTCTGTCACCCATGCTCTCCCTCAGGGAGTGACGGCCACACCGAGCCCCTGAGTCCTCGCCTCAGCCCGCCCTCCAACTAAAATGGACCTCCCAGAGCCCTGCCTCCTCCCCAGGCCGCCCCGTCTCCTGCACCTGCGGTGCTCGGGCGGCCTCCCGGGCCTGCCCTTCGCGGCATCTCCGTAGGACCCTCTGTGCGCCATCCTGCCTTCCTGCCATCCCCCAGCCTCAGGGCCACCCTGCCCGCAATTTCAGCACGCATCCACCACCACCACTGCTGCTGCTCCTGCCCTCTACACAGAGGACGCCCTCTCCCGGGTCACAGTGCGCCGCATCCTGCTTTTAGACCATCTCCTCCAAGGTGGTCTCCGCCGTGAGGGCTCACTCATGGCCAGTCCACAGCCAAGGCCACTCCATGCCCCTGTCGTCACCAGCAATTACTAGCCTCCAGCGTCTTGATGGGCCTCACCTGCCCCCTGACCCTCCGTCCATGCGGGGACAGGTGAGCCGCCTGCCGCTCACACCTGGGCAACAGCAAGTCCCAGGCCGTGGTGAGTGACAGCACCTGGTCAGGTGGCCTCTCCATGCTGCCCCTCCCGAGGTGGAGAGAGGGCTGAGCTCCTCCTGGAGAGCCTGGTGGCCCTCAGGGGACGGCCAGCTCACACCCGGGGGCCACCAGGGGCCCTGCAGACCCTCCAGCCCACCGTGGCCCTTGCTGCCTCTCCCCCTCCCACGGAGGCCTGAGGCCTTCTGGACAGCCCTGCCCACTGCACGGGCCTGCCGGGCGGGACGGCCGCCTCCTGCAGCAACTCTGGGGAGGCCGGTGCTGCCAGAGGCCTGGGCCAGCAGCCGTCCCCTCAGCCTCGGAACTCTGCCTCCTGGGGGCACCTGGGACAAAGCCCCTGTGAGGAGGCCAGCTGCCCGCAGCCCCTCGCCCACACACACACGCCTGTCCACACATGCTCTCCCCAGACCCACAGAGCCACCACACACGGGACTGCGCACACAACACACCACACACACACACACACAAGGACTGTGCACACGTCACACACACATGGACTGTGCACAACATGTCACACGCACAAACATGGACTGCGCACACAACACACCACACACACACACGGACTGTGTACAACACACCACACGCACACACAGGGACTATGCACACAACACACGCACACACAAGGACTGTGCACACGTCACACATACACACAGACTGCACAACAAGTCACACGCACAAACATGGACTGCACACACAACACACCACACACACACATATGGACTGTGCACACAACACACCACCACACACACACACAGACTATGTAAACAAGACACCACACAAACACACACGGATTGTGCACACCACACCACAAATACACACATGGACTGTGCATACAACACAACACACACACACGGACTATGTACACAAGACACCACACAAACACGAATCGTGCACACTACACCACAAACACACACATGGACTGTGTACACAAGATACCACACACACACACAGACTGTGCACACAACACAACACACACAGGGATTGTGCACAACACACCACTTGCACACACACGGGGACTGCGTACACAACACACCACATGCACACACATGGACTGTGTACACAACACAACACACGCACACACATGGACTGTGTACACAAGACACCACACACACACACAGACTGTGCACACAACACAACACACACACAGGGATTGTGCACAACACACCACTTGCACACACACGGGGACTGCGCACACAACACACCACACATGCACACACACAGACTGTGCACACAACACACCACATGCACACACACAGACTGTGCACACAACACACCCACATGCACACAACGGGGACTGCACACACAACACACACCACATGCACACACACAGACTGCGCACACAACACACCACATGCACACACACAGACTGTGCACACAACACACCACATGCACACACACAGACTGTGCACACAACACACCACTTGCACACACACGGGGGACTGCGCACACAACACACCACATGCACACACACAGACTGACACAACACACCACATGTGCACACAAACATGCACACACACAGACTGTGCACACAACACACCACATGCACACACACAGACTGTGCACACAACACACCACTTGCACACACACGGGGACTGCGCACACAACACACCACATGCACACACACAGACTGTGCACACAACACACCACATGCACACACACAGACTGTGCACACAACACACCACTTGCACACACACGGGGACTGCGCACACAACACACCACATGCACACACACAGACTGTGCACACAACACACCACATGCACACACACAGACTGTGCACACAACACACCACTGCACACACACAGGGGACTGCGCACACAACACACCACATGCACACGCACAGACTGTGCACACAACACACCACATGCACACACACAGACTGCGCACACAACACACCACATGCACACACACAGACTGTGCACACAACACACCACATGCACACACACAGACTGTGCACACAACACACCACTTGCACACACACGGGGACTGCGCACACAACACACCACATGCACACACACAGACTGTGCACACAACACACCACATGCACACACACGGACTGTGCACACAACACACCACATGCACACACACGGACTGTGCACACAACACACCACATGCACACACGGGGACTGCGCACACAACACACCACATGCACACACACAGACTGTGCACACAACACACCACACACACAGACTGTACACACAACACACTACACACACACAGGACTGCACACATCACACGCACACGCACACGCACCACCTGTCACGCTCACACCTGAGGACTGCACACACACGCGCGCCCACTTGGGCTTTCCCGGGCCTCTCGGCCACCGTCCCCTCGGGCCCCACTGGTGCTGGGCAGCACTCAGCTCACGGAGGCCCTGCGGGCTGGTCTCCTCCACGACCTTGAGCTCAGATGTCCTTGGGGACTTGAGGGTACAGCTTTCAGGACAGCCCGAGGCTCACGGCCAGCATGTGGAGTGTGAGACGGGGCCTGGAGATTCCCGCTGTGGTCACAGACCCCAGTGCAGCACACTGTGTCCTGCCCACGTGGGTGTGACCCCAAGCAGGGAAGGTCACCCCCCCGGCAGGGCACAGAAGATGGAACAGGTCATCGGAGGACGGAGGCCACACCCTGACTGCCCACGCTGGCCAGATGTGTGGGCAGGTGAGTCACGGGATGAGCGCCGGCCTCCTCCCCTGTGGACCAGGCCTAGCGGCACAGGGCAGCTTGTTCCAGGTTCCCCGTGTTGCCAGGGTGACCAGGGCAGTGCCTGAGCCCACTCAGGCAGCAGCCCACACGGCCGGCTGCCATGGAGGAGGACAGACGCGTGGGAAGATGCAGGTGAGGCCCCAACCCCAGGCAGGAGACAAGCAGCTCAGAGGAGGGGTGGCAGCAGGGAGGAAGCTGGGCACCGCGACAGCCTGAGCTGGCGGCCACTCGGGGCGGTCACTCTCCAAAGGCAGCAAACTGGGTGCCTTCCCGCCCCTCCCTCTGCCACAGGGCTCCCTCCCCACGGAGCAGGGCCAGGGCCTCCCACACACTGTCCCCCAACAGCTGGACCCCCAGGCTCTCACAGAGGGGACATTCGCAGCATGTTCAAGCAAGGGGAAGGGACCTAAGAGCGGGTAGGAGAGGGACGGCTCCAGCGCCTCCTCTGGGCTCTGCAGGAGGTGACCTGGCCGCCAGCTCTCCCGCCGGTGGCACAGGAGCAGGGGCCACAGGCAGTGCAGCAGGAGCCTCTCGCAGCCTTGGGCTCTCTGTCCCCCAGCCTGAGGCTCCCGGTGCACGGGCAGGCGACAGCAGAAGGGTGTCCCGGGCCTGCACAGCCAGCACAGGCCAGCGCAAGGGCCTTGTCGGGGTGTGAAGAGTCTGAGGACACAGGAGGTGACGCCCAGCCTACAGGAGGGGTCACAGTCTGGGCACCTTCACGCAGAGCCCTGTGCGACGGAAGGCGGCGGGGTCACCTCCGCCAAGAGGAGGGGGAGGAGCCGAGAAACGCCAGTCGGTGTGGAGGCCCCAGAGGAGTCAGGCAGCCTCGCCCAGGAGCAGGGACAGCAGCGTGCGGTCGCCTGGCCGTGGTGCCCCAGGACAGTGCTCCCCGAGGAGGTGGAGCAGGGTCTGGATAGGTGAGCCAAGTGAGGACGAGGAGGGCGGCTGCCCCAGGGCCTCCCTGCCAGCCAGTGGACAGGAGAGGACACCTGGTAGAGGGAGGCCACCCGTGCTCCAGGGGCAAGAGGCCCAGGTGGAGGCGAGGCCCGCCTGAGCTGGACGTGGGCCTCCACGTGGGAAGCTCAAGCACTGTTTCCAGCCTGGAGGCAGAGGCAGAAGAGTCAGAGGTGGAGGCCACAGGCCACTGCATGGGGACCTGCCTGCCGGAGGGAGAGGGGCTGGACGACCCAGGTGGTCCAGCGGTGGCTGTCCAGCAGGGCTCCCCAGGGCAGGGCGGGCAGGTGGGCCGCTTCTCTGCCGCTGCCAGTCCACCGAGGCTGACCTCCCTCCCCAACAGCCTCCCAGGTGAGGGTGCTGTCCCCTGGGCAGGCGTGGGACAACCACCGGCTCCCGGTTCCCAAAAGAGCCCATCCAAAGCCCACCTGCTTTGCTACCCAGGGTCACCTGTCCTCCCACGCCGTCCTCGCAAGGCCCCTCCCTCTGTGAGCACGTCCCCCACAGGCCAGAGGCGAAAGGGCAAAAGGTGGGAAGAGGATGGAGCTGTCACGTCCGTCCCCAGAGGCCGGGCCTGGCCCACGGCCCGGAGTCGGCTGTGGCCTTGGGGAGCGCGTCTCTGTGCGCCATCTCCACCTGCACCCCGGGCGCTGCCTGCCCCGGCAGAGGCACGGGGACACCGATAACACAGCGCCCACAGGAGCAGCTGCCGCGCGGCCCCAGGAGCGTCCCCAGAAGCCCAGCAGGCCACGGAGGAGTGCTCGCTCGGCACCCACAGCCAACAGCCGCCGCCTAGCCAGTGCAGTCAGGACACGAAGGTGACAGACGTAGCCTGCCCCAAAGTCACACGTGCAGTGACCTCGGCCACGAAGGGCATAGCTGAGACCAGGTCACGGGTAACAGGCTCGCACCGCCCAAAGCTCCCAGCTGTGCACAGGAGCTCAGGGCTCTGCGCACCCCACAGCGCGACGGTCACACTGCGCACAACACACGGTGGCCTAGCCAGCAGACGGAGCACGCTCGCTCACAACGCCACCAGTGGCGGAGAACGCGTGGGGTGCGCTTGAGGGGCTGAGTGACCGGGAGAGAGCACCAGGCGGTCCGGAACGGTGGGCATGGCTCGCCAGGCCTCCTCTGTCGCCCTCCCTGGGCGCGGTCCTGGAGGGAGCCGGAGCTCAGCCCAGGGCCTGGGCCACAGGCCTGCTTCTTCCAGAAACAGCTTCACAGCTGTGGCCAAGACACGCCTGCTGGCCTCGGTTTCCTCGTTTATAAAGTGCACGGCCGGGGCTGGGGCTGGGGCTCACAGGCAGAGTGCTCGCCCAGCGCACACCAGGCCCTGGGCTCGATCCTCAGCACCACATGCAGATAAAATAAAGGTATTGTGTCCACCTATAACTAAAGAGTGAATATTTTTTTAAAAAATGCATGAGCCACGGGCCAGGGTTGTGGCTCAGCAGTAGAGC
This sequence comes from Tamias sibiricus, assembly GCA_025594165.1. Taxonomy (NCBI): domain Eukaryota; kingdom Metazoa; phylum Chordata; class Mammalia; order Rodentia; family Sciuridae; genus Tamias; species Tamias sibiricus. The sequence goes on along the minus strand of CM046670.1, from coordinate 98,522,466 downwards.
GCTCGCCTAGCATGTGCGCGGCCCGGGTTGGATCCTAAGCACCACGTACAGATAAACGCATTGTGTACAACTAAAGCAAATAAATAAATTTTTAAAAAATGCATGAGCAAGACTCCTTGGAGTGCTAATTCCTGAGCCTATTGGTGAATCGATGGGCTAGCTACTCTCCATTAATACATTTTTCATAGTCCAAGTTGACTTGCAAAGGTGAGGCACAGTGTTGTACAAAGAAAGGCACTGTGAGGCAGGAGGATCGCGAGTTCAAAGCCAGCCTCAGCAATGGCGAGGCACTTAGCAATTCAGTGAGACCCTGTCTCTAAATAAAATACAAAAAAGGGCTGGGGATGTGACCCAGTGGACGAGTGCCTCTGAGTTCAATCCCTGGTACCACAAAAAAAAAAAAAAAAAAAAGAAAGAAAGGCACTGCACTGTCCTCTCAGGCACGGCTACTACTGGTCAGTACAGAGGGCCGAAGCAGCTGACTCCACATCCTCTCTCCCGACTTCCCCACTACATGCCAGGACTCTATTAAATGCATGCATAATTAACCTGGTATTCAACAGCCTTCTCCCTCCGTGAGATACAGGGGCATTATCATGATATATTGTTAGATTCTGCTGATTCGAGGTTGTAGGTATGTGATTAGCTCATGTCACTCTGCATAGTTACCTGAGAGTAAATGCCACCATTCATTACAGGGTAGAAGGAAACATAAAAATGATAAGAGGAAAACAAAGTCCCCAATTCAGGGACAATAAGAAGCTAATTGCAGAATTCCACTTATTTTAGATAGTTTGGTAAATAAATGCTCTTTTAAAAACAGAACCAAGCGAGCAGGCATGACAGTCAGCGTGTCCCTCGAGACCATCCTGAGCCCGAGTCTGCACAGGGTGGAGTCATAGCTGAGGCTGCGGGCGACACCCGGCCAGGGGTGGTGGCACCACGGCTGGAGAGCAGCGGTGGCTGAGCACCTGGCGGTGCTGCTGTCCCAGCGGGGCCTTCGGAGCCGGCCCAGGGCTGTTGCGAGTCCCACCTTGCAGCGCAGAGGAGCCTGGGGTTGGGCAGGCGAGTGGCTGGCCAGGGCTGTGCGACCAGGCAGGCAGAGCAGGAGCGTCCTCAGACTCCCGGTCGGCGCCCTTCCTAACCCGTCTAAACCAAGCAGTGCCCAGGTCACCGGGCTGTCCCCACTCTGCAGAGGAGGGCGTCATCTCACGGAGAGTCTGTCCCCTTGCCAGGGCTCCCAGCAGCTTCACACACCCCAGTCCAGCCCAGACCCGCCGGGCGTGAAACCTGGGAGAACCCACTCCCTCCCCACACGCCCCAGGAACGGCCCGGGCCGCACGGCAGGATGACCAGCGGATCTGGACAGCAGCCCATCCGTGCAGGCCCAGCAGCAAGCTCACAGCACCCGCCTCGTCCCCAGCCGGCCTGACACGCTCACGTCACAGGGCGAGCTCAGCAGAGGCCCCCCGAGCCCTGCAGTGGGCGTGCACGGGGCTCACGCTTCTTGAACACGCACGGAGTTCCTGTCCCAACAGAAAAGCAGGGCCTCGTTCCTGAACGGCTGTGGACCTGGGGTGCAGCGTGGGGGACGCTGGACGTGCGGTCTCTGCGAAAGGCGTGCTGTGGGCGATAGTGGCCTCCACTGTGAGCCCTGACTTCAATCCCAGCTGCTAGGGAGCGAGTGAACGCTGTGGCACAGCAGAAAGCTCTCCTCGGTCCCTCACGCCAACCCCGAGGTGTCGCTGGGACAAGGGACTGAGCTTCACAGTCGCAGGTGTGGGTGGGTGTCCTCGGTCTCCAACCTTCCCCAATGGGCCCCTGAGGAGGGCTTCAGGAACACAGCACCCAGAGGCCCTCGCAGGCGCCTGCGGCCACCGAGACAGAAGGCAGCGAGGTGGGGAGGCCGAGGTGGCCTGTGGAGGCCCTCCAGAGGGAAGAGGTGGGATGACCGTGCGACCAGCCCCTCCGCTGCAGGTCCACTCCCCAAGGAGCGACAACAGCGTCGCGAGGAAGTCGGTGCACAACCACCTTCACAGAGTCGTGATGGGCCCCAGCCAGGTGAGAACCAAGCACCAGCGACCTCGAGGACAGCACGCTGGTGACGCAAGCCAGGCACGAGGCCAGTGCAGGGTGACCCCACTCCTACGAGTTGCTGGGAGTCAGACTAGAGACAAAGCAGACCCGCCCCGGCCAGAGGAGGGTGGGAGGGGCAGCAGCACTCGGGACACAGAGACTGGACTTGGCCGAGGGGCGACGTCTGGGTTTGGTTGCACAACAAGGAGTGGACGTAGCGTTGCTGAAGTATGCACCTAGAAACGTGTAAGGTGAAGATTCTGCCGTGTGTGTTTTGCTACTTCTCCAAATAGAAAGTCCTCCTGCGTGGGTTGGAAAAATGATTCCATGTAAGCTGTCACTTTGGAAGATGCTGGGACTTAACAGGTGCTCACCCAATCGCTGCCTTGTCGTTGGTAAGGACGAGAGCCCAGCCACCCAGCGGTCCTGCAGGTGTTAGGGGAGGTGGTGCTGGATCACGCTGTTCGCCCGGTGCTGTGCTGGTTCTGCCGGTACCAGGAGGCGAGCAGAGGCTGATCTGCCATGGTGGGGACTGAGTCGGGACCCCACGTGGTCAGCCAAGTCTGCTCATTGGTTGCTGTTTGAGACCGTCGACGAGCAGGTTGCCGTGAAAGGGCTTTGGCCACCCAGGTGGTGCTGGGGGAGCAGTCGGTGGGGCCTGGCAGGCTGGCTTTACAGATAAGCAGTCCACGGTGTCACGGGGGCTTCTCCCGTTCCCTCCGGGTGGATCTGTAACTTGGATCACTCCCTCACGTCCCTGAACCTCAGTTTCTTTTCTTTAAAATGAGGGTTTGCCTAGAAATCCCCTCCAGCTAATGGTCTGTTCTAGTGCAGCCACAGAGGTGGGCACAGGAGGAGGGCACAGCCGCCAGGTGGTGCAGGCTGTACCCAGGCAGGGTCCTGGGCCCAAGGCCTCTGGGCATCTGAGGACCTGGGAAGTCCCCATGCCCTGCACCAGAGGAGCACCAGGTAGGCCTTCCTGACATGGCTGCTGCTTTCCAGGGGCAGGGAGAGAAATCCAGGCCAACTGTCACAGCACTAATGGTGACGTGCAGGAGCCCTGTTTGGGGAGATGGCTTAAATTGTGGTTGACTATGGGCCATGGAGATTTGGGCATTGCTGCCTTCCATAGTCTCACGGACTTGGCCCGAGATCTCGCGGGACTTGGCCCGGGATCTCGAGTGACTTGAGCCGAGATTGCTGATCGGGTCTGCGCCATTTTTTGGTGGTGTGTGGTGCGTGTTAGTCGTTGTTAGAGCCAGAGAGAAAAGTTATCAGAATAAAAAGCTGTTTGTTTCCAGTTCGCCTCTGAACTTCTTCCCGCGGCTCCGCTGCTCCAAGCGGCCATTGCTTCAGGCGGCAACAGGGACATGCTCCGTCCAACACCCCAGGACTGGTCTGGAATGCAGGACTCAATCCAGCAATGACTGTGACAAGAAAGCGTGCCACCAGAGCAAGCCCTGCGAAGCAATCCACACTGAGGGCATAAAGACTGAGCCCCCGTGCACCCTGGGTGGGAACAGTAGAGCTGGAACCACTGCAGAACCCAAAGGGTCTCAGAACGGGCCCTCAGCTGGGCGTACTCAGAGGAGCCCCAAGAGAAGCAATTACACATGCAGCTGGTTCTCCCCAGCCTGGAATGGGGGCCTAGGTCCTCCGGGCATCTTGCATTCCAGGCTGGTCTGCAGAGAGGCTAACACATCAGGGTGAAGGGTGCGGAGCAGCCTTGGGGAGAGAGGACGCCAGGAAGCCGGCAGGTGAGGGACGCTGTCTCGGGGCCTCCACAATGGGACTAGAAGAAGCTGGAGGTTTGGCCCGGGCCCTCGTTTCTCAGGGGAGGAATCTGAAGGCTGAGAAGTTAGTGACAACCTCATGCTCCCAAGGAAGCTGGGCCACCTTTCTCAACGCCAAGCCCACATCTTTACAGATCATGTGCAACAGTCTCTGACATGCAGTGAGTGACAGAAAGGTGAGATGGCTTGTCCTGGGCCTCCTTGGTGACTCTGCACTGCAGAGGAGGGAGCTCACCCTGGTGTGTCAGCCTCTCTGCAGAGCAGTGGCCAGAAACACCAGGACCCTTCTTTGTAAGGTGCTCCCAGGGGAGGAGGCTGCCCAGCAAACCTGGCCTGGCTGCGTAGCACACGACCAATGAAGTGATACGGGCCTGTCCTCTCCTGCCTCCATTCCACAGGAAGTTTGGAATGGATAACATATTAGTTACTAGTACAGGGTTCAAGACAGGCAAGACTGTTCCCCTGGCTCTTACCTTCTAGTAGAGAAGATGATGAATAAGAGAGATACAAAATACATGTGCTAGAAATTTGTCACAGACATAAAATAAACAGGAAAGGCAAATATGGAGAGCATGTGGCAAAAACTTAGATAGGGTATTGCAGGAGGCCTCACTGAGAAGGTGAGATTGAGCAGAGACCTGATGGGAGCCAGGGAGGAGGCTGAGAGAAGAGGACCTGATGGACAGGAGGAGGAAGAGGAGGAGGAGGGACATGGAGACGCCGACCTCGGATTGGGGCGCAGGCTGGGGCCAGATGGAGAGCCCCCAGGCAGGGACACCCAGCGCAGCGGCAGCGCAGCGGGCCTGAGCCGGAGAGAGCCGGGCCTGCCTCCGAGCTCGCTGCTCCTGGCAGAGTGGGAAAACGCAGGCGGGAGCGACGGGAGGCCACCAGACAGGCCTACCGCCACGCACAGCGCCTCTCAGGAGAGCCCAGGGCAGCGGAGGTGGCTTTGCAGCGCCCCAGAGGCACCCCATCGTGGCTGGGTGTCCTCCCTGGCTCTCGTACACAGACACTCCCGGCCCACCTGGCCCGTTCCTGCCCCAGCCCGAGGGGCAGCCGTTCTCCAAGGGGTTTAAGCCCTCACACAGAGCAGGAAGCACTGAGAGGCAAGTGGTCACCCCTGAGGCGAGCCGTCACGCTGTCAGCAGGCCACTGAGGCCCTGTGCCCAGGCCTGCCCAGGCCTGCCCAGCCTCCGCAGGCTCCTGGCCCCACTCCACAGCGACGGCGCAGGCAGCCTCAGAGCCATCGCTGAAGGCAGAGACAGGCCGCGTCTGTTCTCTGAGACGCACGCGGCTCTCTGGGGAGAGACGGATGGGCAGAGAGGCTGATGGGAGAGCGCAGGAGCGCCTCTGGCTCCCGGAGCAAGATCTCGTTCTGAATCAGGACTCTGCCGGACACCCAGCTGGGAGATGTGGCTCCGACTTCCTGCTGCGACTTCCTGCCTCAGTGAACAGGTGTCCTGTGCCAAGGGCGTCGGGAAGAGAGCGTGGGAGCAGCCCCCAAGCACCGCAGGCCCACCCAGGGGTCCTCAGGAGCACTGGCTGCTCCCAAGTGTCACGCTCCGAACATCACTCGTAGGGGCCAAAGGTGCAGCTCGGCCCCCCAGCAGGAGCGGGAGGGGCGGTGGGGTGGAGACCGAGCTCCCCACAGTGTCCCCCGGAGTCCCGGGGTTCCCCGGGTTTACCTGAGGGTCCCACCTCAGGAAGGCAGCCTGTCAGACGACGCAGGTCAGCTCTTACGGTCCAGAGGCAGGACACGGGGCGGCCAACTATGCGCTGCTGCCGCTGGGCCCGGCCTGGAGTGTCCGGGGGGCGGCAGGCCAGCCTCCGCGGCCTGCTGTTGCAGCCAGCGCTCAGGGCACGCCTGGCAGCTGCACACGGACCTGCTGCTGGCGCACGCCTGGCAGCCCACCTCCTCCACTCAGGGTGACGGCCTGCTTTCTGCTCCCAGAGCCTCAGTCACCTGAGGGCTGGCCAACAGCCCTGCCTTTTCACATAGGATGACAGCACAGAACCTCCTCTGTGACTGAACAGCACTCACTGAAACCCTCTGTGTAGGGAAATGGCCAGTTAATCAGCTGGATCTGTGGACGCCAGGCCACTTTGCCACTGCAGGAGAGTGGGGCAGGGACCCTGAGCACCCTCACCGTCCCTGAGCCCTGCCCCACTCCACACGCAGAGGCCTGCACCAGCATCCTCCTCTGGCTGCGGTGGGCAGTGCCAGGTGTCCCGGCCAAGGCAGAGCTGCAGCAGAGGCCTCGGGCAGAGGCCCGGGCTAGGAGAGGAGTCGGGGGGACACTGACCCCAGGAGGCTCCTGCCAGGCCTGAGGACACGGGACGTGGGAGTGACACCTCACAGGGCAGGGACCAGCACTGGGTGGTGGCCTCAGACCCTGCCCTGGGGCCGAGGGCTCCCGAGGGGACACAGAGCAGAGTGCACCCAGGAGGGACCCTGATGTGCACAGTGGACACCTGGTGGGGGAGGACTGCTGGGCGCCCACGCGCGTGGACACCTGGTGGGGAGGACTGGCCGCCCACACGCGGTGGACACCTGGTGGGGAGGACCGGCCGCCCCGCGCGGCGGACACCTGGTGGGGAGGACCGGCCGCCGGGGCGCGCCAGGCAGGGCAGGGTGGAGGGGGAGCTGCCGCCCTGGGCTGAACTTCCCTGGAGCCTGAGCTCCTCTTGACCACACGATCTGCTGGGCTGGGCTGTGGCCAGCGGTGGAGCGCTCGCCTAGCACGCGCGGCCTGGGTTTGATCCTCAGCACCATGTAAGAGTAAACACATTGTGTACAACTAAAGCAAATAAATAAATATTAAAAAATAAAATAAAATAAAATGAAATCTGCTAACTTAAGAAGCCACTCGGGTCAGAACTCAGCCTCTAGTGACAGATCAGATGACCCTGGGGTGCGGCCCTGTCCTGCATTCTGACCGCAGCTGGGCACTGGCGTTCCAGGCGGGAGCCGTGACCCTGCTGCTCTGGAGTCCCCTCCGCCCCTGGGCTGAGCCGGCTGGGCCAGGTCCCTCCTCCAGCGCCTCTCCCAGGAGGTGTCCCCTCAGCTTGTGGACGCAGCCTGCCCAGCCTGGCCAGACGCTCTGTCTTCTCTCTTGACCTTCGTGCTCACCGAGGGAGGCGGGTTCTGAGTGGGGTGAGGACGGGAAGCTCCGGGACTCCAGCCTCTGCCTGGGCTCCTGCCGCGCCCCGCGTGCTGCCAGGCCTCCCAGAGCCCCAGGCCGGGCAGGCAGCGCTCACCGGCCACCTCGGACGCCCACCCTCCTCCTCTGCAGCCCGGCACTGCGCCCCCACCTCTCCCCCTCCACGTGACCCTGCCCTTCCCGCCCTCCCTCCCTGGCCGGGGCTGCCCAGGTACCCTCTCTGCCCGCCTTGGCTGCCTGCCTCTGCGCTTGCCACGCGCTTCCCTCTGGCTTCCGAGAGCACCGTGGCGCCGGCCGGCTCTCCCGCGGCGGAGCAGATGCAGCTCCGTGCAGACGGCGGGCTCCGATCCACCCCCTCGCCATCCGCCTGGCCGCTGCGCGGAATGCTGCGCTGCGGCACGCCGAGCCAGGTGTGCCCTTGATGGAGATGAATGAGCCCCGTGCCAGGGCGGGCCTGGCAGGCCTGGGATGCCAGGTGGCGTCTGCAGTGCTGGCCAGAGACGAGGTGCCCCTGGTGGCCAGCTCAGCTCTCGCCTCGAGCCTGCCAAACCCCACCCCCAGGAAGTGCGGCTCCTGCCGGAGGGGTGGGCTGACATCCAGCCCCGGCGAGGTCCCTGGGCCGGCTGAACTGCTCCAGACGCTGGCTTCTGCAGGACAGGCCGCTCCAGACCTCACCGGCTTCTAGCTCGCGAATTCCTGGGCCAGGAATTGAAGCAAGGCTCCGGTGGCAGTCAACAGGGCCTCAGGGTCAGTGCGTCGGGGCCCGGGGTCTCGGCTGGACTCCCCGCAGCATGGAGCCCGCCCTCCAGGGAGCTGCTCCGCGGGGCAGCAGGGCTCTCGGGAGCCCTGGGCTGCCACAGGCAGGGCCCAGGAGGCCGGGCTGAAGCTCCAAGCTCCCTGTGAAGCAGCCTCAGGTGGCCTGGAGGGTCACTCTGCGTCCTACAGAGAAGACATGACACCAAGGCCACAGGAGCAGGAGACTCCTGGCCTCAGGAGGAAGGGACACAGACAAGTGCTGGCTGGCTGGGGGATCTGTCACCACCTGTCCTGCCGGGGCTGTCACCTGGGTGTCTCCCAGCTGGGGCTCCTGGCAACTGGGCAGTGACTGCATGTCCCGGGCCTCCCGTGGTCCTGAGGTTCCCACCCTCAGGTGGGATGTCCTCTGAGGCAGGCCGCACCTCGGGCCTTGGCCCTTCCTCCCGCACCCACCCTGTAAATGCAGCCCTTCCGGCACACGTAGGGGCCACCGCATCGTCTTGGCTCCCGGGAGGTATCCCGAGAGCATGCCACACCATGCAGCCCCGCCTAGGGCCCTGGCTCTGGGAGAGTGCCCCTGTCCCTCTCCCAAGCCACCTTCATCCCACACCTCTGCTGCCCTTCACCTCCCTCCGTCCGTCCGACAGCTCTGCAACCCAGGGTCAGGCCGGCACTTGCTTCACTCCTGCCTAGGGCCTGCAGCTCCTCTGGACAGAGTCCCCTCCCTTCTGTCTCAGAGCTGCATGTCCCCAGCCTCGCATCTTGTGACCAGGAGGAGTCCTGGGGCAGCTGCCATTGTGTGTCACCACCTGGTCCTCCCTGGGGAGGCACCCGTCCCCAGGTTCAGGGGGCTCCAGGGCAGGAGCTAAGCTCATCAGAAGAGCGGCCCCGGTCCTGCCTTCCAGCCAGCACCTCGCCCCAGCCCTCAGTGTCAGAGCTGGTGTCACCCCTCGGCTCTCTGTCCTCCCTGGAGGCCAGGAGGCCAGGCCTCCCTCTCGGCCCTAACCTGGACCCCGCCACCCTTCCAGGCAGTGCTACTCAATTCCCTTGTCCCCCTTTTCCTGTCCTGCCCGTCTCTCGACCACCAAAAGCAGTCTTGGGCTGGTGCCCACCTCCCACGCGTAGCGTGGCCCCAGCACCCCACTTCTCCCTCCTGCTTCTGCTGCCCCAGCTGCAGAGCCCTCTCCACTGCAGGGCTGGTGGGCACCTCACGCGATCACCACAACACCACATCCTACAGCACGTGCACGTGAGCCCACAGCCAGAGCAGGGAGCAGGCTCTGAGCTGGAGGGTGGCGTGGGCACCGTGTGGGCCACCGGGGCTGGAGGCACAAGCCAAGATGCAGGCCAGGGTGGCCTCAGCCCAGCCCGAGGGGAAAGCCAAGCTGCGTGCCCTTCAGAGCCACCCTGGGTGGGCGAGGTCAGGACCTAGGCCCTCGCCACCCCACATCATCAAGTCACTGCGCTTGAGCTGCCCGGGGAGCAGGGTGCCCTTGACCTGGGGGCGGGAGCTGGGTCCTGCAGCAAGGCTCCCACGGTGGTGTAGCAGCCTCACCCTAAGTGGGGACCTCTACGTCCAGTGCCCACCCTGCCTGCCCCACTGGTCCCTGCTGGGCACAGCCTCTAGCTCCACCCGGAGTCACGGGCCCCACGTGGCTGCGCTGGGCAGAGAACCCCAACTCCCGCTCCTGGCGGCACCTCCCCAGCGTGTGGCCACGGCCTCTGCTGCCGTTCCTCGGTACTTGGTAAGCGTCCTTCTGTTTGAGAGTTTTATTTGGAAATAAGTAAACAAACGTCTATCCTATCATAAAGGGAAGGCAGAGCCCCTGCCTAGTGACGTGATGAGCAGGGTGACATGGAAACAGCCTTGAAGCCCCAGGAGTCCATCCTGCACGGAGGCCAGGCCAGGCCAGCAAGTCCACCTGGGCCGGGGGACACAGCAGGAGTGCATGAAGACAGAGCCAGGTGTGACTCTGCGTCCCCAGGTAGAGCTGAGACCAGGCCAGAGTTCTGGGAGACTGGTGCCGGCCTCTGCTCTGCAGCCGCTGCCCGTCCGTCCCCTCGGTCCTGTGGCCCACTGTGCCCAATCGGCCTCCCCCAAGAGGCCATGGCCACGGCCCCATGATCTGCACAGAACTGTTTCTCTAGGGATAGGAAGGGTGTGTCAGAAGGCCATCTGCTCGGGGTTGGTCACCTCTTCAAACCTTCTCCCACAAAAAGTGCCCAGCAAAAGAGCGACCCCGGGGCTGCGAGCCCCCCTCCTGCTAAGCCGGTGGCTTAGAGAGCGTCTTGAAATGCTGGGAGCAGAGCCCCTGTCGGTCCCTCTGGCTCCTGTGTCCATTCCTGCCTCTTCCCCACACAACAAACCCGAGGACAGGACGTTCCTGGAGGACGAGTGCCCTCTGGGTGGAGGAGCCGTGTGGGCCGCTGCGCCGCTCCTGGCTGCGGGCTCCCGCACGCTGCCGAGCCTCGGCTCCCTCCTGTAGATGGAGTTCACTGGCGGCCTGCGAGCCAGACAGGCGTCCAGGAGAGGCCGGAGCACCGCCTTCTGGAGCCAGGAGGGACTCACGACTCTGGCACTGCGGGTTGGCCTAAGGACCCCGGGTCACTTGCGGCCCCTCCCTGCGGACACACTCACCTCCGGCCAGCACCACCTGACTTCATTGCCCAGCCAGGCTGCCACAGCGGCTCTGACCCATGGCTACCAGACCCCTGGGAAGCAGATCGCCTCCTGCTGTCCACTTCACAGTCCCAGGAAGGGTCTGTTCAGCCCTGTTTATGTCACACACTCACCAAGAGGGCCCTCGTCCCTGGGGGAGGAGGCACTGAGGATGGCAGGTGCAGTTAAAGGTCGGGCCTCTTCACTGTGGAGAGAGACCCGTGCATCTGCGGAAACCAGGTCCAGGCCCTCCTGTGGTGCAGCTGGACACCAGGGGGGCAGACAAGAGCCGGCCCTGCTGCCTCCCCGATGGCGGGGCTGCCCAGCACGACCCTCATCAGGCCCGTGACCAGCAGCAAGCGGGTCCTTGAAGAAGCGGGAGAGAAAACTGGACATTAGCTGCGTGCTTTCCCAACTGACCAGACAGAAGGATGAACACAAAATATTCTTCCTCTAAGATAATAAAAGTGAGCAAAAATGAATATCCAGCCCGAGATGCCATGGGCCCCACTGACAGTCCGGAAGCTGATCCCAGGGTGACCTGTGTCAATGTCTCCGAAAAGACCCAGCAAACACTTAAGAAGCGCACTGGTGTGGAGGCCGCAGGGCTCGAACCTCAGACCCCGTCTGTGCCTGGTGATGGCCAGGCTCCGAGAGCCGCGGCCAGCAGCATTGCCTGCCGGTCCTCACCGCGGCCCAACCCTGCACGTGCCACGTGGTCACAGGCTTACTCTCTGTTGAGTCAAGTCCCCCAAACTTCATCCCACAGAGAGCGTAGACGTCTCACTGGGCTAAAGTGAGAAGACGCACTGACTTCCTCGTCCACCAACTGAAATCCCTGCCCGCACTCACTAAGACGACCCCGGTCACCCCCGGTGAGGACATTGCTCTAGATGCGTGCTCGCCGCGGCGTGTCCTGAGGGCTGAGCCACGCCACGCACGCTCCCCTCCCTCGCAGCACGCGTGCTTCGTGTCATGTGACGTCCCCTTCTTCAACGCTCTGCCCCTTGGAGAAGCAGCCAGCGCACAGGCCCTGAGCCGGAGCAGCAGCAGGAGCGCGTGGGCTTCTGCTCCGAGAGGAGGCAGGGGCGTCACCAGGAGGGCCCCGGCTGGAGGAGCTGGGTGGCGCAGGGCCTGGGACCTCACCTCGGGACCTCTGTCTCTCTGGGTGGGGAGGGAGCTGAGCCCTCCGACGATGTCCAGGCACACTGAGCTACTTGCTTCCCGGGGTCCTCTGGGAGCGGTGGGCAGAGTCTGAGCGGAGGACCACACCACCATCAGCACGCGCCAGCTCCACCAGGGCTGAGAGTGGGGCGGGGTGGCCCTGCTCGGGGGAAGGAGGCCCCACGGGCCTGGCCGGCGCAGGAGAAGGAGTCCTTCAGCAGACAGCCCTGCACCTGCTCCAGTGCCTCCTCCCCCCGAATCCAGACTCCCGGTGACGGGCCCTCGCGTGACCTTCGGACAGTGCTGAGGCCTCTGGGGCGACCTGTCTGTCCTCCATCAACACTGCACACCCACTTCCAAGTGTGCCTTTTGCTGAGTAGCCCTCCCCCCAACACTGTGTCCTAGCATTTATCAGTGAGTGGACGTCCCTGCCCAGGACACTGCCCATGCCAGGAAACTAGCACGCCCCTCCTTTGGGCACACCCGGCAGCTCCAGGGGGAGGAACTGCACACTGCCCATTTGCTGACCTGGGCTTGCTCCTCCCGAGACTCGGCTCTGCCACGGCCTTGGTCTTGACCCCACCTTCTTCCCCTCAGCACTGGTAAGTGCAGAACCCACCACAGACACAGTAGTGGGCAAAATCAGAGGGCCAGAATGGGAAAGTTCATGTGGACACTACGTGGTGGCTAGTGGTGGCCATGAATGGTCACCAGGACTTGCAGAGGGCAGGGCAGCTTGGCAGGTGAAGCTCAGCAGGCAGCAGGGCGTGAGCAGAGAGCCTGGCAGAGACCCTGGCAGACACACAGCCACACAGCAAGGCCAGGGCATGGGCACTCCTGGACACCGGAAGAGCTCCAGCAAGAGCCTGAGCAGGCTCAGGGCCACTAGGCCCCTCCGAGAGCCCCAGGGCCGGTGCAGGAGACCAGAGCCACAGGTGTAAGGGCCTTCCAGTCACCCGGCCGCAGCAGTCCCCGATCTCGCCTGCCAGGGCCCCGGGCCCGCTCTGCACAGAGCCCAGCAGCAGTGTGTGGCCTGGCTCTGGGACACAGGCCACCTCTTGCCTCAGGAGGACCCCGCTGAAGGCCCTGCCCCGGAACCCAGAGCCTCCGGAGCCTCCAGCATCCCACTCCAACCAACAGAGGCCCTAGCCGGACACCTCCGGAGGCCTCCGGGGGCACAGCCCCACACCCACACTGCCCCTCCCCGTGACTGGGTCTGACCTGGGGCCCTGGGCCGGCCACACTCCCTGCCACCTCCTCCAGAGTGCCAGCACCCGGGGGCTGGGGCTCGCAGGGGCTGGGACTAGCAGAGGCTGGGACTCGCAGGGGCTGGGACTAGCAGAGGCTGGGGTTCGCAGAGGCTGGGACTCGCAGAGGCTGGGGCTCGCAGAGGCTGGGACTAGCAGAGGCTGGGACTAGCAGAGGCTGGGGCTCGCAGGGGCTGGGGCTCGCAGAGGCTGGGACTTGCAGGGGCTGGGACTAGCAGAGGCTGGGGCTCGCAGAGGCTGGGACTCGCAGAGGCTGGGGCTCGCAGGGGCAGGGCTCGCAGGGGCTGGGGCTCGCAGAGGCTGGGGCTCGCAGGGGCTGGGACTCACAGGGGCTGGGGCTCGCAGGGGCTGGGGCTCGCAGAGGCTGGGGCTCGCAGGGGCTGGGACTCACAGGGGCTGGGGCTCGCAGGGGCTGGGGCTCGCAGGGGCTGGGGCTCGCAGAGGCTGGGACTCACAGGGGCTGGGGCTCGCAGAGGCTGGGACTCACAGGGGCTGGGGCTCGCAGAGGCTGGGGCTCACAAGGCTGGGGCTCACAAGGGCTGGGGCTCGCAGGGGCTGGGACTCACAGGGGCTGGGACTCACAGGGGCTGGGGCTCGCAGGGGCTGGGACTCACAGGGGCTGGGGCTCGCAGGGGCTGGGACTCACAGGGGCTGGGACTCACAGGGGCTGGGGCTCGCAGGGGCTGGGGCTCGCAGGGGCTGGGGCTCGCAGGGGCTCGCAGGGCTGGGACTCGCAGGGGCTGGGACAGAGGCTGGGGCTCGCAGAGGCTGGGACTCGCAGTGGCTGGGGCTCGCAGGGGCAGAGGCTGGGGCTCGCAGAGGCTGGGGCTCGCAGGGGCTGGGGCTCGCAGAGGCTGGGACTAGCAGAGGCTGGGGCTCGCAGGGGCTGGGGCTCGCAGGGGCTGGGACTAGCAGGGGCTGGGACTAGCAGGGGCTGGGACTAGCAGAGGCTGGGGCTCGCAGGGGCTGGGGCTCGCAGAGGCTGGGACTCGCAGGGGCTGGGACTCGCAGAGGCTGGGGCTCGCAGGGGCTGGGACTCGCAGAGGCTGGGGCTCGCAGGGGCAGAGGCTGGGGCTCGCAGAGGCTGGGGCTCGCAGGGGCTGAGGCTTGCAGAGGCTGGGACTAGCAGAGGCTGGGGCTCGCAGGGGCTGGGGCCCGCAGAGGCTGGGGCTCGCAGGGGCTGGGGCTCGCAGGGGCTGGGGCTCGCAGAGGCTGGGGCTCGCAGGGGCTGGGACTCACAGGGGCTGGGGCTCGCAGGGGCTGGGGCTCGCAGGGGCTGGGGCTCGCAGAGGCTGGGACTCACAGGGGCTGGGGCTCGCAGAGGCTGGGACTCGCAGGGGCTGGGGCTCGCAGAGGCTGGGGCTCACAAGGGCTGGGGCTCGCAGGGGCTGGGACTCACAGGGGCTGGGACTCACAGGGGCTGGGACTCGCAGGGGCTGGGGCTCGCAGGGGCTGGGACTCACAGGGGCTGGGACTCACAGGGGCTGGGGCTCGCAGGGGCTGGGACTCACAGGGGCTGGGGCTCGCAGGGGCTGGGACTCACAGGGGCTGGGGCTCGCAGGGGCTGGGGCTCGCAGGGGCTGGGGCTCGCAGGGGCTGGGACTAGCAGGGCTGGGGCTCGCAGAGGCTGGGACTCGCAGTGGCTGGGGCTCGCAGGGGCAGAGGCTGGGGCTCGCAGAGGCTGGGGCTCGCAGGGGCTGGGGCTCGCAGAGGCTGGGACTAGCAGAGGCTGGGGCTCGCAGGGGCTGGGGCTCGCAGGGGCTGGGACTAGCAGGGGCTGGGGCTCGCAGGGGCTGGGACTAGCAGAGGCTGGGGCTCGCAGGGGCTGGGGCTCGCAGAGGCTGGGACTCGCAGGGGCTGGGACTCGCAGAGGCTGGGGCTCGCAGAGGCTGGGACTCGCAGAGGCTGGGGCTCGCAGGGGCAGAGGCTGGGGCTCGCAGAGGCTGGGGCTCGCAGGGGCTGAGGCTCGCAGAGGCTGGGACTAGCAGAGGCTGGGGCTCGCAGGGGCTGGGGCCCGCAGAGGCTGGGACTCGCAGGGGCTGGGGCTCGCAGGGGCTGAGGCTCGGAGGCTGAGGCTCGCAGAGGCTGGGACTACTCAGCAGGGGCTGGGGCTCGCAGGGGCTGGGGCTCGCAGGGGCTGGGACTCACAGGGGCTGGGACTCAGCAGAGGCTGGGGCTGGGGGCTGCAGGGCTGGGGCTCGCAGGGCTGGGACTCGCAGGGGCTGGGGCTCGCAGGGGCTGGGGCTCGCAGGGCTGGGACTCGCAGGGGCTGGGGCTCGCAGGGGCTGGGGCTCGCAGAGGCTGGGACTCGCAGGGGCTGGGGCTCGCAGGGGCTGGGACTCGCAGGGGCTGGGGCTCGCAGAGGCTGGGACTCACAGGGCTGGGGCTCGCAGGGCTGGGGGGACTCGCAGGGGCTGGGGCTCGCAGGGGCTGGGACAGGGCTGGGGCTCGCAGGGGGGCTCGCAGGGCTGGGCTCGCAGGGGCTGGGGCTCGCAGGGGCTGGGACTCGCAGGGCTGGGGCTCGCAGGGGCTGGGGCTCGCAGGGGCTGGGGGCTCGCAGGGGCTGGGACTAGCAGAGGCTGGGGCTCGCAGGGGCTGGGGCTCGCAGAGGCTGGGGCTCGCAGAGGCTGGGACTAGCAGAGGCTGGGGCTCGCAGGGCTGGGGTTTTCGCAGGGGCTGGGGGCTCGCAGAGGCTGGGGCTCGCAGGGGCTGGGGCTCGCAGGGGCTGGGGCTCGCAGAGGCTGGGGCTAGCAGAGGCTGGGGCTCGCAGGGGCTGGGACTCGCAGGGGGGACTGGGGCTCGCAGGGGCAGGGCTGGGCTGGGGCTCGCAGGGGCTGGGCTTGCTCGCTAGCAGAGGCTGGGGCTCGCAGAGGGCTGGGGCTCTCGCAGGGGCTGGGGCTCGCAGGGGCTGGGGCTCGCAGGGCTGGGGCTCGCAGGGGCTGGGGCTCGCAGGGGCTGGGGCTCGCAGGGGCTGGGGCTCGCAGGGGCTGGGGCTCGCAGAGGCTGGGGCTCGCAGAGGCTGGGACTCGCAGGGGCTGGGGCTCGCAGAGGGGCTGGGGCTCGCAGGGGCTGGGACTCGCAGAGGCTGGGACTCACAGGGGCTGGGACTCGCAGGGCTGGGGCTCGCAGGGGCTGGGGCTCGCAGGGGCTGGGGCTCTGGGGCTCGCAGGGGCTGGGACTCACAGGGGCTGGGACTCACAGGGCTGGGGCTCGCAGGGGCTGGGGCTCGCAGGGGCTGGGACTCACAGGGGCTGGGGGGCTGGGCTCGCAGGGGCTGGGACTCACAGGGGCTGGGGCTCGCAGGGGCTGGGACTCAGCAGGGGCTGGGGCTCGCAGGGGCTGGGGCTCGCAGGGGCTGGGGCTCGCAGGGGCTGGGACTAGCAGAGGCTGGGGCTCGCAGGGGCTGGGACTCGCAGTGGCTGGGGCTCGCAGGGGGACAGAGGCTGGGGCTCGCAGAGGCTGGGGCTCGCAGGGGCTGGGGCTCGCAGAGGCTGGGACTAGCAGAGGCTGGGGCTCGCAGGGGCTGGGGCTCGCAGGGGCTGGGACTAGCAGGGGCTGGGACTAGCAGGGGCTGGGACTCGCAGAGGCTGGGGCTCGCAGGGGCTGGGGCTCGCAGAGGCTGGGACTCGCAGGGGCTGGGACTCGCAGAGGGGGGCTCGCAGAGGCTGGGACTCGCAGGGGCTGGGGCTCGCAGGGGCTGGGGCTCGCAGGGCTGGGGCTCGCAGGGGCTGGGGCTCGCAGAGGCTGGGACTCGCAGAGGCTGGGGCTCGCAGGGGCTGGGGAGGCTGGGGCTCGCAGGCTGGGGCTCGCAGGGCTGAGGCTCGCAGAGGCTGGGACTAGCAGGGGCTGGGCTCGCAGGGGCTGGGGCTCGCAGAGGCTGGGACTCACAGCAGGGCTGGGGCTCGCAGGGGCTGGGGCTCGCAGAGGCTGGGACTCGCAGGGCGGGGGCTAGGGGCTGGGACTCGCAGGGGCTGGGCTGGGGCTCGCAGAGGCTGGGACTAGGCAGGGGCTGGGGCTGGGGCTAGCAGGGCTGGGGCTCGCAGGGGCTGGGGCTCGCAGGGGCTGGGGCTCGCAGGGGCTGCAGGGACTGGGACTAGCAGGGGCTGGGGCTCGCAGGGGCTGGGGCTCGCAGAGGCTGGGCTCGCAGGGGCTGGGACTCACAGGGGCTGGGGCTCGCAGGGCTGGGACTCGCAGGGGCTGGGGCTCGCAGGGGCTGGGGCTCGCAGGGGCTGGGGCTCGCAGAGGGCTGGGGCTCTCAGCAGGGGCTGGGGCTCGCAGGGGCTGGGGCTCGCAGGGCTGGGACTCGCAGGGGCTGGGGCTCGCAGGGGCTGGGACTCGCAGGGGCTGGGGCTCGCAGGGGCTGGGGCTCGCAGGGGCTGGGGCTCGCAGAGGCTGGGACTGCAGAGGGGGCTGCAGGGGCTCTCGCAGAGGGCTGGGACTAGCAGAGGCTGGGGCTCGCAGGGCTGGGACTCGCAGAGGCTGGGGCTCGCAGAGGGCTGGGACTCGCAGAGGCTGGGGCTCAGCAGAGGCTGGGGCTCGCAGGGGCTGGGGCTGAGGCTCGCAGGGCTGAGACTAGCAGAGGCTGGGGCTCGCAGGGGCTGGCTCCAGCAGAGGCTGCAGCAGGGCTGGGCTCGCAGGGGCTGAGGCTCGCAGAGGCTGGGACTAGCAGGGGCTGGGGCTCGCAGGGGCTGGGGCTCACAGGGGCTGGGGCTCGCAGGGGCTGGGGCTCGCAGGGGCTGAGGGCTCACAGAGGCTGGGACTCGCAGGGCTGGGGGCTGCAGGGGCTGGGACTCGCAGGGGCTGGGGCTCGCAGGGGCTGGGGCTCGCAGGGGCTGGGACTCGCAGGGGCTGGGGCTCGCAGGGGCTGGGGCTCGCAGGGGCTGGGACTCGCAGGGGCTGGGGCTCGCAGGGGCTGGGACTCGCAGGGGCTGGGGCTCGCAGGGGCTGGGGCTCGCAGGGGCTGGGGCTCGCAGGGGCTGAGGCTGGGACTCGCAGGGGCTGGGGCTCGCAGGGGCTGGGGCTCGCAGGGGCTGGGGCTCCCAGGGGCTGGGGCCATCCATCGGAGCAGCTTCTGCTCCGGGGGCTGCTGGTGCCAGCGCCTGCGGCTCCTTTCTGAGCTGCGGGGCCACCCTGTGCTCCAGCCAACCTCTGCCCCACAGAGGTGGACGTGGCCCTGGGCCCCTGGCCTCTGGACAAGCCCCGGTGGTGCCCTTCCTCCCCCGCAAGCCCAGGTGTGGGCCTGTGTTCCGTGCAGCCCGGACTCGAGTCCCGGGAGACCGGCAGGCGCCACTGCGTGGGCTCTCACTGCGGTCTCCGGTCTGCCGCTCCAAGGACCCTGTCCCTTAAATTAAAGTGGTCAGTGCCGAGAGGAGCGAATTAGCCGTGGCCCTCAGTGCCTGGAGTCCCAGGTGACGCGGCCAGCTCCGAGTGTTCTGGAAGCGCAGAGGAGAGCGGGGGAGCAGCGATGCCCAGGCAGGCGGCGGCAGAGCCCGTGCTGGGGCAGGTCCTTGCAGCCATACCCCTCCCACAGGGGACGCCGTGGGCCCTCGAGACCTTGTGGCTCTGCTCGCCTGGCACAGGGTCTGCTGGAGTGCAGGGGGTGGCTCTCCTGAGAGCACCTCGGAAGGAAGCCTCGGCCATGTCCCCAGGAAGCCCAGCTGGCCTCTGGTAGGACAGCGTGGGTGCTGGAGCCTCCGGCCCTGCCCTGCCTGCCTGCGGCTCTGGCTGTCTCCTGGAGTCTTCCCCAGGCTGGTGTGACAGGCAAGGCCAGCCCCCCTGCAGGGGTCTTGACTGCCACCTGAGTGACCCTGTGGACTCCCAGGGCGGAGACCCTGCCCTCTGTGTGCTCTGGGAGCACGGGGGCTGCTCAGCCTTCCTGGACCCCCAGGCCCTGCTCTGACCCGGGCCAGACAGTAGGGAGACGCCGTCCCTCGTCCCTTCTGCCTGTTGAAAGGAGTTCTCCCATGGAAGATCCCCAGGTGAACTTTGGAGCCTGCTTCTTCTCTAAAAAATAAAAAGGGGCCAGAGAAGCAGCCCAGGGAGAAGGAGGAGGAAGGAGGGCGGCCGGGGGGAGGAGGAGGAGGGAGTGGAAGGAGGTGGGAAGGAGGCAGCTGAGGAGGAGGAGGAAGGGGGAGGAGGAGGAGGAGGGAGAGGAAGGAGGGGGAGGAGGCAGCTGAGGAGGAGGAGGAAGGGGAGGAGGAGGAGGGAGAGGAGGGAAGGGGAGGAGGCAGCCGGGGAGGAGGAGGAAGGGGAGGAGGAGGAGGGAGAGGAAGGAAGGGGAGGAGGCAGCTGAGGAGGAGGAAGGGGGAGGAGGAGGAGGGAGAGGAAGGAAGGGGAGGAGGCAGCCGGGGAGGAGGAGGAAGGGGAGGAGGAGGAGGGAGAGGAAGGAAGGGGAGGAGGCAGCTGAGGAGGAGGAAGGGGGAGGAGGAGGGAGAGGAAGGAGGGGGAGGAGGCAGCTGGGGAGGAGGAGGAAGGGGGAGAAGGAGGAGGGAGAGGAAGGAGGTGGGAAGGAGGCAGCTGAAGAGGAGGAGGAAGGGGGAGGAGGAGGAGGGAGAGGAAGGAGGGGGAGGAGGCAGCTGGGGAGAGGAGGAGGAGGGAGAGGAAGGAGGGGGAGGGAGGCAGCTGGGGAGGAGGAGGGGAGGTGCTCAGGGGAGGGGAGGAGGGAAGGGGAGGGGGAGGAAGGGGGGAAGGAGGGGAGGAGAGGAAGGAGGGGGAGGAGGCAGCTGGGGAGGAGAAGGAGGGAGAGGAAGGAGGGGGAGGAGGCAGCTGGGGGAGGAGGAGGAGGGAGAGGAAGGAGGGGGAGAGGAGGAGTGCGTCGGAGGAGCCCGGGGAGGAGGAGGAAGGGGAGGGAGGAGCTCTGCTGTGGGCCTCAAGCAGTCCAGGGAGGGGGGCCCAGGAAAGGCCACCTTCCCGCCAGCCACAGGCACTCACCAGAGCTACCTGGGAACCCGTGCCAGGCCCCAGGTCTCAGGAGGGGACTGTTTCTGCGGCCCATGGATGTGGGTGGAGCAGGAGCAGGGTCACAGGTCCCCTCCCGTGAGTGTCCTGTGCCTCTGACAGGCACCACACCCTGTCCCTGTCCCCACCACACTCGGTGGACCGCCAGATGGCCGAGGAGATGCAGCCTACCCCCACGGGCACGTGCGGCTGGAGGCCTGCTGCCCCCGAGCGTCTCCTCGGAGCTCCCAGCTGCCCACAAGGACACAGGCCTGGTCCGGCAGCCTGTGGGAGCTCCCAGAGCCCGTCCCGAGGGGCTGTGTGCGAGCAGCAGCAGGTGGGGAAGCCGAGCTCTCACGAGGTCCAGGGGGGGGTGCGGCCGGGGTGCGGGGCTCGCTGCCTTGGCCCTGGAGGGTTCGCAGGGGCACAGCTCTCAGTCCCCAAGCCTGGCAGACGGTGCCCCAGCCCAGCCTCGTCCCAGGACAGCCACACCTGGGGGCCAGATGGAGTCCCAGCCCCCGCCCCGGTGAGGGCTACCCTCTGTTCATTCAGAACCAAGGGGCCCCAGCTCAGTCAACTCCTCAGAGGTCCAGGAAAGAGGCCCAGATGACGCCAGGCTGAAGACCCTCCTGTCTCAGAGGGTGACACTCAGCAGAACAAAAGCCAACCCTGGTCTGGGCGAGGCCAGTCCCTGAGCTGGGCAGCGGCTCTGGTAGGACACAGCACCCCGAGAGTGCCTGCTGTGCGCCTCCCGCGTCCACCCCGAGAGCGCCTTCCAGGGAGACCATGAGTGTCCACTGCTCGTCACCACAGACAAAGCCCCGATGAGGACAACACAGAGGAGGACAGCGTGAGAGCCCCAGAGAGGAGGCCTCAGCC
Organism: Tamias sibiricus; assembly: GCA_025594165.1. Taxonomy (NCBI): domain Eukaryota; kingdom Metazoa; phylum Chordata; class Mammalia; order Rodentia; family Sciuridae; genus Tamias; species Tamias sibiricus. The sequence goes on along the minus strand of CM046670.1, from coordinate 98,501,774 downwards.
GGGAGGCCACTGCCGTGAGTCCTGCTGGCCCGTGAGCCCCAACACCGGCTGCCGTCCGGTGACGCTCCCCGAGCGCCGGACCTTCCACCGTCGCCCACTGAGTCGAGAGTGGCCCTGCTCCGCACGGTCCTCCACCAGAGGCTCCAGGCCACTTCTCCCCGTCTCGTCGCTGGGCACCTGGGACTCCTGCCCTCCAGACAGCAGCACCCATGTGCACGGGCAGTGAGCTCCAGGGAGGACCTGAGGGCCCACAGCGGGAGCTAGGGCTGCACGTGCCAGGCGGCCACACCTCCCTGCTCAGGGTACAGGAGGTGTCCTCTGCCGGTGTCTGGAGGGGCCACTTGACCACCATGGCCCTGCCACTGGCTGAGTCAGACCGTGGACCAGGGGAGCCCAGAACCCAGACGAGTCCACGCACCTTCTCCACGTCCCGGACTCTCGTGGGGACCAGGGAGCAGGCGGTCAGCGTCACACAGCCCGTCAAGGTCAAGAGGTGGCCCCGGCTCCCAGGCTGCCTGTCTTCCAGGAGAGGCAGGTCTTTCGTTTTCGGACATTTTTCTCTGTGATCCTGAAAACGGGAAGAGGTGGGAGAAACGAGGGGCTCGGGCAGAGCTGGGTGGTCACGGGCGTGAACAGCGGAGCGGGGCTCCCTCGGGGGAGGGGCCGGGAAGGGCCCAGGGATGGCCTGAAGGGAGGGCGTGGGAGGAGTGGAGGTCCGCCCTCCAGGCCCTCCAGGCCCTCCAGTCCTCTCTGCTCAGGGTGCTGTGGGGGGTACGGGCACAGCAGGAGGTCGCGTGGCTGGGGCGTCGTCACCCCCTGGGTGTACCACGAGGTCCCTTCCCTGATGCCAGGGGATGGGGTCTTGCCATGTGCCTCTGGGGCTATGAGAACCGAGCTTCCGAGTTCCGGGGTGGGACGGAGCAGGGTGAGGCCACGTCCTCTCTGTCCAGAGGCTGCCCAGCCCACCAGGGACAGCGTCCCTGCCAGGGTAGCTCATGGTCGCCAGGCCCTGCACTGGGCAGCTTGAGGGTCCCTGGGTTTATCTTTGACACCACAGGGGAGGGGTCGGCCGCCACAGCCCCGTCAAGGTCAAGAGGCAGCCCCTGCTCCCACACTGCGAGCCAGGACCGAGCGTCCGGCCCCTCCAGATGTCCTGCTGATCAGGAGGCTGTCACAGCCCTTCCTGTAGAGGAGGGAAGGGGCCTCCTCTTGGGCTTCCTCTGAGGATCAGCCCATCTTGAGCTGCCCCGTGGCGCCCCACGACCTGCGGCTACTTCTGTGATGGCCTGGACCTCCCTCCTGAGGAGGCAGGGGCTGTCCAGGCAGAGGCTGTGGGCGGTCACTGAGGTGGTGCCAGGAGGGCACCAGGCCCCGGATGCTAAATTCTTCCCCCCGGGAGTGAAAAACCCCAGCAATGGCAACACCACCGTGTGAATCGGGGCTTGTAGGAACCCCTCTTTTCCAGATGACCGTGCTGCCAGGGGCGTCCTGTTATAGTCATGGGTGTGCCAGGGCAGCCCGAGGAGGGGTGGGTTGCAGGGGCTTCTGGGTGCCCAGCTGGTCTGAAAAGCTTTCTCGGGATGCCCCCGCTCAGCTCAGCCCGGAGACCCCACGCAGCACAATGGCCCGGATGCGCAGCCCCCAGTGACTCTGCGGCTCCTGGCCCTCACTACCTCTGCACTCACTGGGCAAGGGCCCTGACCCCCCACTAACTGTCCTCTCCCACCCAAGGCCTCCCCAATTTTGAGGAAGGACAAGGAAACCCACCAGAGCTTAGTGCCACGTGCTGGCATCTCAGCCCAGACTGGCCCCGGGAGTGGCGAGGCACCAACCGTACCCTGTAGATCACCCTGCACCTTCAGGGTGCCCTGACCGCACTGGGACCCTGACCTCCACGCCCAGCTCCTGACCAAGCCTGGCTCCCCCCTCTGTGATAATTTGAGCCACTTAAAACATCACCAAATAGGAGATGGCTTTGGGCATGACACGGAGGGCCGCCGCTGGGGTGGTCCGGGGCTGCCTGGCTCTGGCCCATACTGCAGAGGGACCCACAAAAACCCACCGGCCTAAGCAGGGTCGGGGCTGCAGCTGCACTGTGACAGCTCCACGGGTTACTGTGGGGCTCCTGTCCCCAGGGGCCCTGAGGCCCTGGGACAGCCCACCCGGGAGCAGCCTGGACAATGGCTTGGGGACCACTCTGCACAACTCTCACCAGCAGTCAAGGTCGAGAGCTGCCGTTACAAGGTGACCCCCTCCTCAGTGATGGTGACAACTGTGCCTGCAGGCTCCCTCCATCAGTGCCAGGCTCGGGTCCCCTCCCCCAGACCCCCATTTTCCAGGGGTCCAGGCTCCCCTCCCCTCCAAGCTTCCATCTGTGAGGGCCCTCCCGCCACGCCCAGCCCACTGTGTTCCCTGTCCTCTGGCCTCCCTCTCTCCCAGGCCCCAAGTGCCTCCCACGTGCAGAGAAGCTGCCACACCAGGCCATCGTCCTCGCCACCATGGGAAGGAAGCAAGAAAGCTTTGTCCGTGCGGGGACCCTGCTCTGGCTGAGGATGGGCCAGGCCCGGGCAAGCCGCCCACGGTGCAGAGGAGGAGCGCGGGAGGGTCAGAGCCCGGGCAGCGCTAGCACTGCCAGGCCAGCCCCTCCCTCAGGCTGCCGCTTCCCCCACCCTTTCTGAGGAGGAATCCCACCTCCAGGACTTGGCCCCCAGCCACGTCCATAATGCTGGGAATACAGCACTCTAATTAACGGGCCTCGTTAATCAGGGCACAAACTGGGCAGAACTGGAAATCGGGGTGGTTGGGAGGTGCTTTGCTGCCCCTGCGGGCTGAGTCCACCCTGAGCACCAGGCTCCGGTGAGCGCGAGCTGGGATTTGGGCAGAGGAAGCAGGAACAGCCCGACCTTGAGAGTGCAGGGCGTGGAGGTGGCCCTCGGGAGGGGCTGGCGGGCTCCAGAACTTGATTATTTCCTGCCTGCTTCACTGCCTGGAAGCTCTCAGCAGCCCTCCCGCCGCCACAGACTCGGCCTCCTGGGCTAAGCACGGAGCGGCCAGGCCTAACCCGGCCTGACCCAGGTCTCCTGCCGCCTGTCCAGCTGCACTCGCTGGGCACAAGCAATTCTGCCTGGCTCTGGGCACCACACAGGGTGCCCACTAGGCTGCTGGGCACTGCCAGGCAGACCTGGGTCATCTCAGACCCTGGCTGTCCTCCGGGCTCAGCAGCTGAGGTGCCTGCTGTGCGGAGTCCCTCCCTCTACCAGGCCGAGCGTAGATCCCGGGGAATCGACTCTGGCTCTCGGAATTTGACTTCGGCCGGCCCTGAAAGCTGCCCTCCCACGCCCATCTGCACCTGCTCCCGTGACCACCTGTCTCCTCTGTCACCTCGCGTGACCCCAGGCAGCTCTGCTCACCCCTGAGCAGCTGCAACCTGAGGTCCCTTACGTGCGTCTGCAGAGCACAGTGTCCCCACCCCTCGCCCTCAAGTCTCTCCTATCCTGCCAGTTATTGTTTATTTCAAGTATTGGTTTCTTTTCCAGACCTGCCTTGAAGACAGGTCTGCGTTTGACATGTCCTCCACAATCTCTAAACAGCAAGTGCAGATGATATGCTTTGAAAAATTCCTTATTTTTAAATAACCAAAAGTCAAGTGTTTACCTTTAGAACTGTATTGGTCCCGTGCATGCTGTCTCAGTTTCAGAAGAAGTCGGAAGACTGATGATGACCCTATATGCATCCAGAACAGGTGGATTTTATAGGTAACCACAGGTAAGGTGGATGATCATCTTGGCTGTATTATCTTAAAAGCATCTTGCAAAAGTCTGCCAGTGGTCCTAGGCCAACACAGCTGGGCAGTCTGTGGGCAGAATGTTGGAGACGGGTTTGCAATTTCTATTCCAAGGTCCCTGCTCCCAGACCTCTGGAGAAGTGGAGGAGGGGGTTCACCAGGGGCTGAATTACTTGACGTTCAACATGAATTCATGCACGCGTAGTGTCTGCTTCTCCTGCAATAGAGGGCAGCCTAGAATGCAGGTTGATTGACACACCTCATTACTTCTAGATGATGGGACTCTGACCCGTCCCCGTGGACCTGCATTCACACAGAGCCGTTCCAGCCCACTCTGCACTCCACCAGCAAATGCCAGTGCACACGATCTTCACTGCAGGCTCGGAAGGAGTGGCATGTGACTTCAGCCATCAGGCGCAGTTCTGGCCCTGCCGTTTCATCCATCAGAAGACCTTAGGGCACACTCAGCTGCTTTGTGTCACTTTCGCTCTTTGCGAAATGGTTGGACAGTCCCGGCGTCGTGGCCGACTCATGGCAAGTCCCAAGACCATGCGAGGGGGAGAGCGCACTCACGTGTCTGTGCCCTGTTGCAAACAGTCTCGTCTCACCAAGCGCCACGCGGCCCTCCGCCAGCTCCCAGGAGTCCCGGCTGTTCTCCTCCACCTCACTCCCGTGAGGCCACCTGTGCCTGGCTGCAGGTGGGCAAGGAGCAGAAGGAGCCAACTCTGCAGGTCCCTGGGAAATGCCCACCAGGAGCACCACCGAGCAGTCACTCCCTGGCGAGCTGTTCCTTGTAGGCAGGTTGCTCAGCCAGGAATGAATTTCTCTGGGCAAATAGAACCAAAAGGAACAAGGAGAGGCACAGGCCCAGCGAGACCACTGGACGCGGAGCCGGGCCCCACTGCTGTCGTGCTTCCTGCGGCTGCCGCGTCCCTCAAGAGCCAGGGAGGCCTGCAGCTGAGGGTGCTTCACCCAGGTGGCCACTTACCTTGTCATTCTAGCCTCCCATGAGGTAGCGCCAGAGGTCTCAACTCTGTGCTCATTTCTATTCTAATTCCGAGGTAATTGGCTCATGGCTGTCCTCAAATCAAAAAGAAAAATCGCATAAGCTGTTGATCACGGTTGGATAAACACTAAGCTTTGAGATTACTATTTCTTGATTGTGCAAAATAGGTGTCTGATTTTTATCCCCAAATGGTTGCTTTAATGCCCCAACGTTGGCTCAGGTATTTTCTAAACTTCATTTGCCGCCTCCAGCCAAACTATAATTGACCAGGGCTCTGAGTCAGAAATGCAGTCAGCAGTCTCTGTGTCCCCTTTAGCCCCTCCTGTGGTGCATTAAATCATGGTTGGTCCTTTCCCCTGGTGCCTGCACAGAGCTCTTGCATCTTGGAATTTCCTACTGATGGGAGGGTCCTTTGTACCTCATAACGAGCCCCTCTCCAACACACGTGAGCCTATGCTAGTGAGGGCGGACAGGGAGGGACTTCTGGCAGGGGACCCCACCCCAGAGGCTTGGAGCTTTCTGCTGTCCTCCTCCACCCTTCCTAGAGGGAGAGAGATGGGAGGCTGAGCCGTCACTAATGGCCAATAACTAATCAATCATGCCGAGCAATAAACCCACGTGAAGATCCCGGAACAATGAGGTTTGGGACGCTTCCAAGTGGTGCCTACACACAGGCTGGAGGTGGCGCCTGGAGGGGCACCGATGCCCTCACCCCCTCTCCCACCTCCCCTGTGCACCTCTTCACCTGGCTCTTTGCTGGTCTCCTTTGTGATAAAGGGTGAGGTGCTTGACACCCTCCCCGAGTTCTGTGACTTGTTCTGACCTGAGGGGATGCTGCGTGTCCCCCAAATCCATAGCTGCTTGGTCCGCCAACTGGCATCTGAAGAAGGCAGTCTTGTGGGTCTGAGCCCTGGGGCCTGTGGGGTCAGCACCAGCGGCAAGCAGCTGGCCTACAGCCGCCTGGAGTGCCGGATGCCCAGCGGGCAGAGTCACTGCCGGGGAACGTGCCTCCACACTGCGCCAGGGCCACGCCTGCCCGGGTCCCCTGCCTGTGCCCAGGGCAGGCCCTCCTCGGCTGCCCGTGGCCCCTTGCACGTGGCGCCTTCCTGGTCCCCTCCGTGTTCCTCCCCTTTCCACAGCGTCAGGGGTCTCCGTGTCCTGAGGGACAAAGGCTGAGCTCTGGGACTTGAATAGGCCCCCGAGCTGCAGGAGCGTCTCCTTGCGCCCCTGCGGCAGGACTCAAGCAGGCCTCCTCAGGCTCTGCAGGCCTCGGTGGCCACACAGATGGAAGCCACGCCCCCTCCGCTGCATGGCTGCACCACAGACCCCTTCCCAACAAGCCCAAGTGCTGTGTGCACCAGGACTCCCTCCAGAGTCCAGGCCACCCAGAGGGCCCCTGTGCGCAGGGGAGTGGAGGGAAAGCTCAGTTACATGCCCTTAGCCCGCTGACTCAACCCGTGGGTCCCAGGCCTGCAGAGGGAGGAGGATGGTGGCCTCCTCTCAGCTGGTCTCTTCAATCCTCACAATAACAGCAATTAAAAAGATATCCCAGGAGGGGTTTTTATGTAGCCCACGCTGCTTCCATCTGGACGAAAAAGCCCTGAATTAAAGTTGCATCTGATTCGTTCTCGATCACGAGGGGCCGTGCTCTCCGTGGTCTGGCCGCGCTCCAGGAGAGCAGCTCCGGTGATTCCTCCCCTGTCCTGGGAGTTCTTACTGGATGTGAAGGGCCGATGGGAGTGGGGCGGCCAGTCCTGCCCCAGAGTTCCCTCGGCTGGACTCGAAGCCCTTCTGAGCCCACTGGGCATGTCCTCCTGGGACGCCTAGCCTGCCCATCCAGGGCGAGCTCACCCAGCCTCTCTGCACCTGTGCTCCTCCTTGTGCTTCATCTTTACCTCTTTAGCTGCAGGTTTCCCTCCAGACTGCAGCTCCGTGGGAACAGACACCACTTTCCTTTCTGTTAACATCAGTAAGTGTTAGCTGGTTCTACCCTAAGTGAGTTTTGGCACTGAGCGTTTGATTTGGATTCTCATGGAAACCTCACTGCAGCCCTCATCACTGAGGAGGAATCTGGGGAAGAGGGAGGGCGCGGCTTGCCCAGGGCTCTGCGGTCAGAGCCAGGAGGGCGTGGCTTGCCCAGGGCTCTGCGGTCAGAGCCAGGAGGGCGTGGCTTGTCCAGGGCTCTGCGGTCAGAGCCAGGAGGGCGTGGCTTGTCCAGGGCTCTGCGGTCAGAAGCCAGGAGGGCGTGACTTGCCCAGCGGCTCTGCGGTCAGAAGCCAGGAGGGCGTGGCTTGCCCAGGGCTCTGTGGTCAGAGCCAGGGCGGGCGTGGCTTGCCCAGGGCTCTGCGGTCAGAAGCCAGGAGGGCGTGGCTTGTCCAGGGCTCTGTGGTCAGAGCCAGGAGGGGCGTGGCTTGTCCCAAGGGCTCTGCGGTCAGAAGCCAGGAGGGGCGTGGCTTGTCCAGGGCTCTGTGGTCAGAAGCCAGGAGGGCGTGGCTTGCCCAGGGCTCTGCGGTCAGAGCCAGGAGGGCGTGGCTTGTCCAGGGCTCTGTGGTCAGAAGCCAGGAGGCGTGGCTTGTCCGGGCTCTGCGGTCAGAGCCAGGAGGGCGTGGCTTGCCCAGGGCTCTGCGGTCAGAGCCAGGAGGGCGTGGCTTGCCCAGGGCTCTGCGGTCAGAGCCAGGAGGGCGTGGCTTGTCCAGGGCTCTGCGGTCAGAAGCCAGGAGGGCGTGGCTTGTCCAGGGCTCTGCGGTCAGAGCCAGGAGGGCGTGGCAGGGCGTGGCTTGTCCCAGGGCTCATGCCGGTCCAGAAGCCAGGTAGGGCGTGGCTTGCCCAGGGCTCTGCGGTCAGAAGCCAGGAGGGCGTGGCTTGCCCAGGCTCTGCGGTCAGAGCCAGGAGGGCGTGGCTTGTCCAGGGCTCTGAGGTCAGAGCCAGGAGGGCGTGGCTTGTCCAGGGCTCTGCGGTCAGAGCCAGGAGGGCGTGGCTTGTCCAGGGCTCTGCGGTCAGAAGCCAGGAGGGCGTGGCTTGTCTCTGCCCCCGGATGGGCGTGGCTTGTCTCTGCGGTCAGAGCCAGGAGGGCGTGGCTTGTTCCAGGGCTCTGTAGGTCAGAGCCAGGAGGGCGTGGCTTGTCCAGGAGCTGCTCTGTGGTCAGAAGCCAGGAGGGAGTGGGCTTTGCCCAGGGCTCTGCGGTCAGAGCCAGGAGGGCGTGGCTTGTCCAGGGCTCTGTGGTCAGAGCCAGGAGGGCGTGGCTTGTCCAGGGCTCTGCGGTCAGAAGCCAGGAGGGCGTGGCTTGCCCAGGCTCTGCGGTCAGAGCCAGGAGGGCGTGGCTTGTCCAGGGCTCTGTCAGAGCCAGGAGGGCGTGGCTTGTCCAGGGCTCTGCGGTCAGAAGCCAGGAGGGCGTGGCTTGCCCAGGGCTCTGCGGTCAGAGCCAGGAGGGCCCCCGTGGCTTGCGGCTTGCCCGGAGGGCGTCCAGGGGCTCTTGCGGTCAGAGCCAGGAGGGCGTGGGCTTGTCCAGGGCTCTGAGGTCAGAGCCAGGAGGGCGTGGCTTGTCCAGGGCTCTGAGGTCAGAGCCAGGAGGGGCGTGGCTTGTCCAGGGGCTCTGTGGTCAGAAGCCAGGAGGGCGTGGCTTGCCCAGGGCTCTGTGGTCAGAAAGCCAGGGAGGGCGTTTTTTTTTGGCTTGTCCAGGGCTCTGAGGTCAGAGCCCAGGACGGGCGTGGTGCTTGTCCAGGGCTCTGTGGTCAGAAAGCCAGGGAGGGCGTGGCTTGTCCAGGCTCTGTGGTCAGAAGCCAGCGAGGGGTCGGTGGCTTGCCCAGGCTTCTGTGTCTGAAGCCAGGTGGGCGCTGGATTGTCCGGGGCTCTGTGGTTCAGGAGCCAGGAGGGCGTCGGGCTCAGTCCAGGGGCTCTGTGAGTTCATGATGTAGAAGCCAGAGGATGGGCGTTGGCTTGTCCAGAGGCTCTGTGGTCAGAAGCCTGGAGGGCGTGGCTCGGTCAGGGGCTCTGTGGTCAGAAGCCTGTGAAGGGCGTTTGGCTCGTCCCAGGGGCTCTGTGGTCAGAAGCCAGGAGGCGTGGCTTGTCCAGGTCTGAGGGGGTCAGAGCCAGGAGGGCGTGGCTTGTCCAGGGCTCTGCGGTCAGAAGGCCAGGATGGGGCGTTTGGCTTGCCCAGGGCTCTGCGGGCTTTAGCCCGGGGCCCTCTGCGGTCCGAGCCAGGAGGGGGCGTGGCTTGTCCAGGGCTCTGAGGACAGAGGCCAGTGAGGGTCGTGTCTTGTCCAGGGCTCTGTGGTCAGAAGCCAGGAGGTCGGCGTGGCTTGCCCAAGTGCTCTGCGGTTCAGAAGCCAGGATGGGCGTGGCTTGTCCGGGGCTCTGAGGTCAGAGCCAGGAGGGCGTGGCTTGTCCAGGCTCTGTGGTCAAGAAGCCAGGAGGGCGTGGCTTGTCCAGAGCTCTGTGGTCAGAAAGCCAGGAGGGCGTGGCTCGTCCAGGGCTCTGTGGTCAGAAGCCCAGGAAGGCGTGGCTCGTCCAGGGCTCTGTGGTCAGAAGCCAGGAGGGCGTGGCTTGTCCAGGGCTCTGCGGTCAGAAGCCAGGAGGGCGTGGCTTGTCCGGGGCTCTGCGGTCAGAAGCCAGGAGGGCGTGGCTTGTCCAGGGCTCTGCGGTCAGAAGCCAGGAGCCAGAGTCGCACCCAGGGCGCACTCCCGGTCTTGGCTGATGACTGTAAAGGCAGTTGTGTCCCAAAGCCTGATGGCATGGTGCTCCATCACCGAGCTCATGTCTGAGAAGAGGGCTAGCTCGCACACTGGGGCTATGTCCCTCAGACGATGCCATGTGTCATCTTCTCAAAATGGGACTTGTGCAGATTCACGAATACCTGTGAGCTGGTGACTAGTGGAGGCCAGAAACCAGTTTGAACACAGAAGAGTGAGCGCCATGGGGTGGAAAGAACTTGTGATTTGGACTCAGTGAGGCAAAATAAAGCACAATCTGAAATATGACTCTGCAGGCCACAGAACCAGCCCTGCCTGCGTTAGTGAGTGAGAAAGTGATGGTCACACCGAAGGTGAGGAGAGGTGGGGCCAGAAACAAGCACGTGCCATTTTTAAAGTCGTCCTTGCCTTTCACTGGATTTATTTTCTTACATAAGCAAAGCAGTCACCTGTGGATGAGGTCAAGATTCACCACCAGCCATGACCCACAGAGTCGAGGTGCATGGAGGTCATGGTGCATGGGAGTTTTGGTGTAGGGAAGTCATGGTTCACAGAAGTCATATGTGGAAAGTTGTGGTTCAAGGACATCATTACGCACAGAAGTCATGGTGCATCGAGGTCATGGTGGATGTCACGGTGCAGGGAAGCCATGGCTCACAGGTCATGATGCACACAAGTCATGATGCAAGGAAGTCATGGTTCAAGGGAGTCATAATGCAGGGAAGTCATGTACAGAAGTCATGATACATGACTTATACATGGTGTAAGGAAGTCTTGATGTAGGGAAGCCATGTGCATGGAGGTCCTGGTGGATGTCATGGTGCAGGGAGGTCATATGTACAGAAATCAGGATGCAAAAAAGTCATGGTTCAAGGAAGTCTTGATGCAGGGAAGTCATTATGTACAGAAGTCATAATGCAGGAAATTCATGGTGCATGGAGGTCATGGTGGAGGTCATGATGCCTGGAAGTCATGGTGCACAGAGGTCATGGTAGAGGTCATGGTGCAGGGAAGCCATGGTGCAGGGAGGTCATGGTGAGGTCATGATGCAGGGAGTCGTGGTGCACAGAAGTCTGCTGGAGGTCATGGTGCAGGGAAGTCATGGCTCACAGATCATGATGCACAGAATTATGACGCAAGGAAGTCATGGTGTGTTGCCGCCTGAAGCGCTTGGAGCAACGGAGCCGCGGGAAGAAGTTCAGAGGCAAACTGGAGACAAACAGCTTTTTATTCTGATAACTTTTCTCTCTGGTTCTAACAACGACTAACACACGCCACACACACCACCAAAATGGCGCTGACCCCCGATCAGCAATTTCGGCCTAAGTCACTCGAGATCCCGGGACAAGTCCCGTGAGACTACGGAAGGTGACAATGCCCAAAATCTCCACGGCTCATAGTCAACCGCAATTCAAGCCATCTCCCCAAACAGGGCTCCTGCAATGGTGCATGGAGGTCATGGCGGAGGTTGTGATGCAGGAAGTCGTGGTGCATGGAGGTGGTGGTGGAAGTCATAGTTCAGGAAGCCATGGTGCATGACGGTGGTGGTGTACAGAGGACATGGTGAAGGTCACAATGCAGGGAGTCGTGGTGCACAGAAGTCATGCTGGAGGTCATGGTGCAGGGAAGCCATGATGCATGGAGGTCATGGTGGAGGTCATGAAGCAGGAAGTCGTGGTGCATGGAGGTGGTGGTGGAGGTCATAGTTCAGGAAGCCATGGTGCATGGCGGTGGTGGTGCACAGAGGTCATGGTGAAGGTCACAGTGCAGGGAGTCGTGGTGCAACAGAAGTCATGCTGGAGGTCATGGTGCAGGGAAGCCATGGTGCAGGGAGGTCATGGTGGAAGTCTTGGTGCGCAGACTTCAGGATCTGGCCCCACTTGTCTTTTTCTGAGCTCACTTCTCAGATCCCAAGGCCCAGGATCCTCAGTGTTTTGAAGTCCAACCACACTGAATGCCTGGATCCTTTCCAATACGTCACGCTTCCTGCCTTCCTACCTTTGCACTTGCGGTTTCATCTGCCTGGAACTTCCTCACATCCTGCTTCTTCCTCTGATCTTGGTCACTTTCATGGTGAAGCTTGAACATCAATGTCCCTCTCTGATCCCTTCAGATGTGTTCTTTAGTCCTCCAAAACCTCCTTGATCCTGCTCCCCATGCTGTACCCAGGACTTAGGACAGGGCCCTCCTATGTGTGCCGCCCCGCTCAGGACCATGAGGCTGGAGAGCGAGGACGCGTGGCCTCAGACTCCGGAGAGCATCAGTGTGCATCTGCCACGGAGCAGCAGACACGTGGACACGTCCAGATAAAGCAAGTGCCTCGTCCAACAGGCTACTTGCCCACCTCCCAGGCTTAGGGACAAGATCAAGGCATGTGCCTAATGCTGCACTGTTTTCAAAACCCTCTTCTTTTACCTCGGTAATCATTATTCTCTACACTATAAAAGCTTTTTGTGCTTCCTAAAATAGGCCTATGTGATGTCACAGCCTCTCTGGGCCTGAGGATGCCAGCAGAAGTGAGGGCTGCTGTTTCATGGACGCCTTCCCTGAGAAGGCGCGGAAGTCACTGGGCTTTGAGAAGGCAGACGTGTCCTTGCTGGGGCCTCAGGTTTTGTTCCAGGAAAATACAAAGACACGAGGAAGACAGGAGCTAGGCAGGCTTTGGAGACAGGAATTATAAGATCAAAGAATATCTTTAAAGCTTTTTGAGGTGAGGCATATAAACGGAAACTAATTAATCTGAAGGTGTGGCTTTCTAGTGGGCATCTGCGTTTGCTGGACGCCATCTGGCTGAATGCTCACGAGGAGCTCCTGTAAACAGAGCAACCCGAGGAATCTTGGGAATGGGAATCTGCCTGTGTGCAGCACTGGCCAGGCCCCTGCAGCCCCGCGTCTGTGGCTCCTCGTGGTCTCATCTCCATCTTTGCCTTTGACTGGGTGCAACAAATAAGGCAGGGCCACCGTACTTGGGTCAGAAACCTGTGCTCACGCCCCAGCTAGATCCTGCTGACAAGGTGCCTTGAGACAAGCCACCCAGGCTCTCTGAACCCCAGCCTCCCTCTTTGCCATCCCCCACACAGGGCCACTGCAGGGGGATGCATCCTCAGTGACAGCCCTTGCACTGCAGACGCTCTGCAGACGTCAGCCGCTATTGCGTGGAGGGAGTGCCCCGCGGATAGACGTGGTGCTGAGAAACAAGGCCGTGCTCCCCGGGCTCACAGCCATGTGCTCATTCGTTCATGAATTGGAGCATTTTGTTCTCCAGTTTTGACGAGTGTTGTGAAGGCCTCATTGTGGTGCTCACCTGCAGCACGGCCCCGGTTCATGGCTGGGGAGAGGGAGTTGGTGCAGTGCAGAGGACAGGGCTGTGGAGCCGAACAGACCAGCCGGAGCCACCGCCATGGGCGAGTGCTCCTGCGCAGGGCTGATCACCGCTTGAGCAGCTCATGCAGAACGGCCACAGAGCGTCTGGCGGCCCGCGGGACGCCTGGCCGTTTCTACTCTTCCTTTCCTATGTCTTATCAGCCAAAAGCCGCTGAGAGCAAAGATCTCCAGAGAGCCACCCTTGCACGTCCTGGGTGATGGGTAGGGTGACTCTGTGTCAGGACAAGGCCCGATGACAGGCATTCACAGTAATGACAAAAGTGCACATTTGGGGTCACAAAGAGAGGACAAACAGAGGTGAAACGGTTCTCAGAGACCCAGCTCCCCCACTGTGGGCTGACGAGGCCATAGGACACCACCCCCAAGTGGGCTCTACGCAGGCCCCCTCCCGCCCACGACGGCCCTGCCCCACCCCTATGAAGGCTGGCCAGTCCCTGCTGTGAGTTCTTCTCTTCTGTGTCCTAGACCCTGTCACCATGTCCTCAGACCACTGTGATCTCACCCCTAGCACAACCTGCCATGCACCTGCTAGTGGCCCTCTGCGACGGGCAGCTCCAGATCCAGAGATCACGCTGAGCCCTCCAGGACAGGCAGCTCCAGATCTAGAGATCACGCTGAGCCCTCCAGGACAGGCAGCTCCAGATCCAGAGATAACGCTGAGCCCTCCAGGACAGGCAGCTCCAGATCTAGAGATCACGCTGAGTCCTCCTGGGCGGGCAGCTCCAGATCTAGAGATCACGCTGAGCCCTCCAGGACAGGCAGCTCCAGATCCAGAGATCACGCTGAGCCCTCCAGGACAGGCAGCTCCAGATCCAGAGATCTCGCTGAGGACAGACAGCGGCCCTCCAGGACAGGCAGCTCCAGATCCAGAGATCACGCTGAGCCCTCCAGGACAGGCGGCTCCAGATCCAGAGATCACGCTGAGCCCTCCAGGACAGGTGGCTCCAGATCTAGAGATCACACTGAGCCCTCCAGGACAGGTGGCTCCAGGTCCAGAGATCACGCTGAGCCCTCCAGGACAGGTGGCTCCAGATCTAGAGATCACGCTGAGCCCTCCAGGACAGGCGGCTCCAGATCTAGAGATCACGCTGAGCCCTCCAGGACAGGGAGCTCCAGATCCAGAGATCACGCTGAGCCTCCAGGACAGGCAGCTCCAGATCCAGAGATCTCGCTGAGCCCTCCAGGACAGGCAGCTCCAGATCTAGAGATCACGCTGAGCCCTCCAGGACAGGCGGCTCCAGATCTAGAGATCTCGCTGAGCCCTCCTGGGCAGACGGCTCCAGATCTAGAGATCACGCTCAGTCCTCCTGGGCGGGGGCAGCTTCCAGATCTAGAGATCTCGTTGAGCCCTCCTGGGCAGGTGGCTCCAGGTCTAGAGATCAGGCTGAGCCATCCAGGACAGGTGGCTCCCTCCAGGAGGTCTAGAGATCACGCTGAGCCCTCCAGGACAGGCAGCTCCAGATCTAGAGATCACGCTGAGCCCTCCAGGACAGGCAGCTCCAGACCAGAGATCACGCTGAGCCCTACAGGACATGCGGCTCCAGATCTAGAGATCACGCTGAGCCCTCCAGGACAGGCAGCTCCAGATCCAGAGATCACGCTGAGCCCTCCAGGACAGGCGGCTACAGATCCAGAGATCACGCTGAGCCCTCCAGGACAGGCGGCTCCAGATCTAGAGATCACGCTGAGCCCTCCAGGACAGGCAACTCCAGTCTAGACATCACGCTGAGCCCCTCCAGGACAGGCAGCTCCAGATCTAGAGATCACGCTGAGCCCTCCATGACAGGCAGCTCCAGGTCTAGAGATCACGCTGAGCCCTCCAGGACAGGCGGCTCCAGATCCAGAGATCACGCTGAGCCCTCCAGGACAGGTGGCTCCAGATCTAAAGATCACGCTCCAGGTGAGATCACGCCCCTCCAGGACAGGCAGCTCCAGATCTAGAGATCATTCGCTGAGACCTCCAGGACAGGCAGCTCCAGATCTAGAGATCACGCTGAGCAGGACAGGCAGACTCCAGATCCAAGACAGGTGGCTCCAGGTCTAGAGATCACGCTGAGCCCTCCAGGACAGGGAGCTCCAGATCTAGAGATCACGCTGAGCCCTCCAGGACAGGAGCAGCTCCAGATCTAGAGATCTCGCTGAGCCCTCCTGGGCAGGCGGCTCCAGATCTAGAGATCACGCTGAGCCCTCCAGGACAGGCGGCTCCAGATCTAGAAATCACGCTGAGCCCTCCAGGACAGGCAAGCTCCAGATCTAGAGATCACGCTGAGTCCTCCAGGACAGGTGGCTCCAGATCTAGAGATCACGCTGAGTCCTCCAGGACAGGTGGGCTCCAGATCTAGAGATCACGCTGAGCACTCCAGGACAGGTGGCTCCAGATCTAGAGATCACCCTGAGCCCTCGAGGACAGGCAGCTCCAGATCTAGAGATCACGCTGAGTCCTCCAGGACAGGCGGCTCCAGATCTAGAGATCACGCTGAGCCCTCCAGGACAGGCAGCTCCAGATCTAGAGATCACGCTGAGCCCTCCAGGACAGGCAGCTCCAGATCCAGACATCACGCTGAGCCCTCCAGGACAGGCGGCTCCAGATCCAGAGATCACGCTGAGCCCTTCAGGACAGGCAGCTCCAGATCTAGAGATCACGCTGAGCCCTCCAGGACAGGCAGCTCCAGGTCTAGAGATCAGGCTGAGCCCTCCAGGACAGGCAGCTCCAGGTCTAGAGATCACGCTGAGCCCTCCAGGACAGGCAGCTCCAGGTCTAGAGATCACGCTGAGCCCTCCAGGAGAGGCAGCTCCAGGTCTAGAGATCACGCTGAGCCCTCCAGGACAGGCAGCTCCAGGTCTAGAGATCACGCTGAGCCCTCCAGGACAGGCGGCTCCAGATCCAGAGATCACGCTGAGACCTCCAGGACAGGTGGCTCCAGATCTAAATATCATGCTGAGCCCTCCAGGACAGGCAGCTCCAGATCTAGAGATCATGCTGAGACCTCCAGGAAAGGCGGGGCTCCCAGATCTAGAGATCTCGCTGAGCCCTCCTGGGCAGGCGGCTCCAGATCTAGAGATCACGCTGAGTCCTCCTGGACAGGCAGCTCCAGATCTAGAGATCACGCTGAGCCCTCCAGGACAGGCAGCTCCAGATCTAGAGATCTCGCTGAGCCCTCCTGGGCAGGCAGCTCCAGATCTAGAGATCACGCAGAGCCCTACAGGACAGGCGGCTCCAGATCCAGAGATCACGCTGAGCCTTTCAGGACAGGCAGCTCCAGATCTAGAGATCACGCTGAGCCCTCCAGGACAGGCAGCTCCAGATCTAGAGATCACGCTGAGCCCTCCAGGACAGGCAGCTCCAGATCCAGAGATCACGCTGAGCCCTCCAGGACAGGGCGGCTCCAGATCCAGAGATCACGCTAAGCCCTCCAGGACAGGTGGCTCCAGATCTAGAGATCACGCTGAGCCCTCCAGGACAGGTGGCTCCAGGTCCAGAGATCACGCTGAGCCCTCCAGGACAGGTGGCTCCAGATCTAGAGATCACGCTGAGCCCTCCAGGACAGGCAGCTCCAGATCTAGAGATCACGCTGAGCCCTCCAGGACAGGGAGCTCCAGATCCAGAGATTACGCTGAGGCCTCCAGGACAGGCAGCTCCAGATCTAGAGATCACGCTGAGCCCTCCAGGACAGGGTCGGCTCCAGATCTAGAGATCTCGCTGAGCCCTCCTGGGGAGGCGGCTCCAGATCTAGAGATCACGCAGAGTCCTCCTGGGCCGGGCAGCTCCCGATCTAGAGATCTCGCTGAGCCCTCCTGGGCAGGCGGCTCCAAGTCTAGAGATCAGGCTGAGCCCTCCAGGACAGGTGGCTCCAGGTCTAGATATCACGCTGAGCCCTCCAGGACAGGCAGCTCCAGATCTAGAGATCACTCTGAGCCCTCCAGGACAGGCAGCTCCAGATCCAGAGATCACGCTGAGCCCTCTAGGACAGGTGGCTCCACGTCTAGAGATCACGCTGAGCCCTCCAAGACAGGCAGTTCCACATCTAGAGATCACGCTGAGCCCTCCAGGACAGGCAGCTCCAGATCCAGAGATCACGCTGAGCCCTCCAGGACAGGCGGCTCCAGATCTAGAGATCACGCTGAGCCCTCCAGGACAGGCAGTTCCAGATCTAGAGATCACGCTGAGCCCTCCAGGACAGGCAGCTCCAGATCTAGAGATCACGCTGAGCCCTCCAGGACAGGCGGCTCCAGATCCAGAGATCACGCTTAGCCCTCCAGGACAGGTGGCTCCAGATCCAGAGATCACTCTGAGCCCTCCAGGACAGGCAGCTCCAGATCTAGAGATCACGCTGAGTCCTCCAGGACAGGTGGCTCCAGATCTAGAGATCAAGCTGAGGACTCCAGGACAGGCGGCTCCAGATCTAGAGATCACCCTGAGCCCTCGAGAACAGGCAGCTCCAGATCTAGACATCACGCTGAGTCCTCCAGGACAGGCGGCTCCAGAAACTAGTGATCACGCTGAGCCCTCCAGGACAGGCAGCTCCAGATCTAGAGATCATGCTGAGCCCTCCAGGACAGGGAGCTCCAGATCCAGAGATACGCTGAGGCCTCCAGGACAGGCAGCTCCAGATCTAGAGATCACGCTGAGCCCTCCAGGACAGGCGGCTCCAGATCTAGAGATCTCGCTGAGCCCTCCTGGGGAGGCGGCTCCAGATCTAGAGATCACGCAGAGTCCTCCTGGGCGGGCAGCTCCCGATCTAGAGATCTCGCTGAGCCCTCCTGGGCAGGCGGCTCCAAGTCTAGAGATCAGGCTGAGCCCTCCAGGACAGGTGGCTCCAGGTCTAGATATCATGCTGAGCCCTCCAGGACAGGCAGCTCCAGATCTAGAGATCACGCTGAGCCCTCCAGGACAGGCAGCTCCAGATCCAGAGATCACGCTGAGCCCTCTAGGACAGGTGGCTCCACGTCTAGAGATCACGCTGAGCCCTCCAAGACAGGCAGTTCCACATCTAGAGATCACGCTGAGCCCTCCAGGACAGGCAGCTCCAGATCCAGAGATCACGCTGAGCCCTCCAGGACAGGCGGCTCCAGATCTAGAGATCACGCTGAGCCCTCCAGGACAGGCAGTTCCAGATCTAGAGATCACGCTGAGCCCCTCCAGGACAGGCAGCTCCAGATCTAGAGATCACGCTGAGCCCTCCAGGACAGGCGGCTCCAGATCCAGAGATCACGCTTAGCCCTCCAGGACAGGTGGCTCCAGATCCAGAGATCACTCTGAGCCCTCCAGGACAGGCAGCTCCAGATCTAGAGATCACGCTGAGTCCTCCAGGACAGGTGGCTCCAGATCTAGAGATCAAGCTGAGGACTCCAGGACAGGTGGCTCCAGATCTAGAGATCACCCTGAGCCCTCGAGAACAGGCAGCTCCAGATCTAGAGATCACGCTGAGTCCTCCAGGACAGGCGGCTCCAGAACTAGTGATCACGCTGAGCCCTCCATGACAGGCAGCTCCAGATCTAGAGATCACGCTGAGCCCTCCAGGACAGGTGGCTCCAGATCCAGAGATCACGCTGAGCCCTCCAGGACAGGCAGCTCCAGATCTAGAGATCACGCTGAGCCCTCCAGGACAGGCAGCTCCAGGTCTAGAGATCAGGCTGAGCCCTCCAGGACAGGCAGCTCCAGGTCTAGAGATCACGCTGAGCCCTCCAGGACAGGCAGCTCCAGGGCTAGAGATCACGCTGAGCCCTCCAGGACAGGCAGCTCCAGGTCTAGAGATCACGATGAGCCCTCCAGGACAGGCAGCTCCAGGTCTAGAGATCACGCTGAGCCCTCCAGGACAGGCGGCTCCAGATCCAGAGATCACGCTGAGACCTCCAGGACAGGTGGCTCCAGATCTAAAGATCACGCTGAGCCCTCCAGGACAGGCGGCTCCAGATCTAGAGATCATGCTGAGACCTCCAGGACAGGCGGCTCCAGATCTAGAGATCTCGCTGAGCCCTCCTGGGCAGGCGGCTCCAGATCTAGAGATCACGCTGAGTCCTCCTGGGCGGGCAGCTCCAGATCTAGAGATCACGCTGAGCCCTCCAGGACAGGCAGCTCCAGATCTAGAGATCTCGCTGAGCCCTCCTGGGCAGGCAGCTCCAGATCTAGAGATCACGCAGAGCCCTACATGACAGGCGGCTCCAGATCCAGAGATCACGCTGAGCCCTACAGGACAGGCAGCTCCAGATCTAGAGATCACGCTGAGCCCTCCAGGACAGGCAGCTCCAGATCTAGAGATCACGCTGAGCCCTCCAGGACAGGTAGCTCCAGATCCAGAGATCACGCTGAGCCCTCCAGGACAGGCAGCTCCAGATCCAGAGATCACGCTAAGCCCTCCAGGACAGGTGGCTCCAGATCTAGAGATCACGCTGAGCCCTCCAGGACAGGTGGCTCCAGGTCCAGAGATCACGCTGAGCCCTCCAGGACAGGTGGCTCCAGATCTAGAGATCACGCTGAGCCCTCCAGGACAGGCAGCTCCAGATCTAGAGATCACGCTGAGCCCTCCAGAACAGGGAGCTACAGATCCAGAGATCACGCTGAGGCCTCCAGGACAGGCATCTCCAGATCTAGAGATCACGCTGAGCCCTCCAGGACAGGCGGCTCCAGATCTAGAGATCTCGCTGAGCCCTCCTGGGCAGGCGGCTCCAGATCTAGAGATCACGCTCAGTCCTCCTGGGCTGGGGGCAGCTCCAGATCTAGAGATCTCGCTGAGCCCTCCCTGGGCAGGCGGCTGCAGATCTAGAGATCTCGCTGAGCCCTCCAGGACAGGTGGCTCCAGGCCTAGAGATCACGCTGAGCCCTCCAGGACAGGGAGCTCCAGATCTAGAGATCACGCTGAGCCCTCCAGGACAGGCAGCTCCAGATCTAGAGATCTCGCTGAGCCCTCCTGGGCAGGCGGCTCCAGATCTAGAGATCACACAGAGCCCTCCAGGACAGGCAGCTCCAGATCTAGAGATCACGCTGAGTCCTCCAGGACAGGTGGCTCCAGATCTAGAGATCACGCTGAGCCCTCCAGGACAGGCAGCTCCAGATCTAGAGATCATGCTGAGTCCTCCAGGACAGGTGGCTCCAGATCTAGAGATCACGCTGAGTACTCCAGGACAGGTGGCTCCAGATCTAGAGATCACCCTGAGCCCTCGAGAACAGGCAGCTCCAGATCTAGAGATCACGCTGAGTCCTCCAGGACAGGCGGCTCCAGATCTAGAGATCACGCTGAGCCCTCCAGGACAGGCAGCTCCAGATCTAGAGATCACGCTGAGTCCTCCAGGACAGGTGGCTCCAGATCTAGAGATCACGCTGAGGACTCCAGGACAGGTGGCTCCAGATCTAGAGATCACCCTGAGCCCTCGAGAACAGTCAGCTCCAGATCTAGAGATCACGCTGAGTCCTCCAGGACAGGCGGCTCCAGATCTAGTGATCACGCTGAGCCCTCCATGACAGGCAGCTCCAGATCTAGAGATCACGCTGAGCCCTCCAGGACAGGCGGCTCCAGATCCAGAGATCACGCTGAGCACTCCAGGACAGGCAGCTCCAGATCTAGAGATCACGCTGAGTCCTCCAGGACAGGCGGCACCAGATCTAGAGATCACGCTGAGTCCTCCAGGACAGGCGGCTCCAGATCCAGAGATCTCGCTGAGCCCTCGAGGGACAGGCAGCTCCAGATCTAGAGATCACGCTGAGCCCTCCAGGACAGGCAGCTCCAGATCCAGAGATCACGCTGAGTCCTCCAGGACAGGCGGCTCCAGATCTAGAGATCAGGCTGAGCCCTCCAGGACAGGAAGCTCCTGATCTAGAGATCACGCTGAGTCCTCCAGGACAGGTGGCTCCAGATCCAGAGATCACGCTGAGCCCTTCAGGACAGGCAGCTCCAGATCTAGAGATCACGCTGAGCCCTCCAGGACAGGCGGCTCCAGATCTAGAGATCACGCTGAGCCCTCCAGGACAGGTGGCTCCAGATCCAGAGATCATGCTGAGCCCTCCAGGACAGGAGGCTCCAGATCTAGAGATCACGCTGAGCACTCCAGGACAGGTGGCTCCAGATCTAGAGATCATGCTGAGCCCTCCAGGACAGGCGGCTCCAGATCCAGAATTCACGCTGAGCCCTCCAGGACAGGAGGCTCCAGATCTAGAGATCACGCTGAGCCCTCCAGGACAGGAGGCTCCAGATCTAGAGATCTCGCTGAGCCCTCCCAGGACAGGCAGCTCCAGATCTAGAGATCACGCTGAGCCCTCCTGGTCAGTCGGCTCCAGATCCAGAGATCACGCTGAGTCCTCCAGGATAGGTGGCTCCAGATCCAGAGATCACGCTGAGCCCTTCAGGACAGGCAGCTCCAGATCTAGAGATCACGCTGAGCCCTCCTGGTCAGTCGGCTCCAGATCCAGAGATCACGCTGAGTCCTCCAGGATCGGTGGCTCCAGATCTAGAGATCGAGCTTAGCCCTCCTGGGCAGGCGGCTCTCAGATCCAGAGATCACGCTGAGTCCTCCAGGACAGGCAGCTCCAGATCTAGAGATCACGCTGAGCCCTCCAGGACAGGCAGCTTCAGATCTAGAGATCACGCTGAGCCCTCCAGGACAGGCAGCTCCAGATGTAGAGATCACGCTGAGCCCTCCAGGACCGGCGGCTCCAGATCCAGAGATCACGCTGTGCCCTCCAGGACTGGCGGCTCCAGATCCAGAGATCACGCTGAGTCCTCCAGGACAGGCGGCTCCAGATCTAGTGATCACGCTGAGCCCTCCAGGACAGGCAGCTCCAGATCTAGAGATCACGCTGAGCCCTCCAGGACAGGC
This sequence comes from Tamias sibiricus, assembly GCA_025594165.1. Classification (NCBI taxonomy): domain Eukaryota; kingdom Metazoa; phylum Chordata; class Mammalia; order Rodentia; family Sciuridae; genus Tamias; species Tamias sibiricus. The sequence goes on along the minus strand of CM046670.1, from coordinate 98,480,101 downwards.
GGCTCCAGATCCAGAGATTACGCTGAGCCCTCCAGGACCGGCAGCTCCAGATCTAGAGATCACGCTGAGAGTCCTCCAAGACAGGCGGATCCAGAACCAGAGATCTCGCTGAGCCCTCCAGGACAGGCAGCTCCAGATCTAGAGATCACGCTGAGCCCTCCAGGACAGGCCGCTCCAGATGCAGAGATCACGGTGAGTCCTCCAGGACAGGTGGCTCCAGATCTAGAGATCAGGCTGAGCCCTCCAGGACAGGAGGCTCCAGATCTAGAGATCACGCTGAGCCCTCCAGGACAGGCGGCTCCAGATCCAGAGATCACGCTGAGCCCTTCAGGACAGGCAGCTCCAGATCTAGAGATCACGCTGAGCCCTCCAGGACAGGCAGCTCCAGATCTAGAGATCACGCTGAGCCCTCCAGGACAGGTGGCTCCAGATCCAGAGATCACGCTGAGCCCTCCAGGACAGGAGGCTCCAGATCTAGAGATCACACTGAGCCCTCCAGGACAGGAGGCTCCAAATCCAGAGATCACACTGAGCCCTCCAGGACAGGTGGCTCCAGATCCAGAGATCACGCTGAGCCCTCCAGGACAGGAGGCTCCAGATCTAGAGATCACACTGAGCCCTCCAGGACAGGAGGCTCCAAATCCAGAGATCACACTGAGCCCTCCAGGACAGGTGGCTCCAGATCTAGAGATCACGCTGAGCTCTCCTGGGCAGGCGGCTCCAGGTCTAGAGATCACGCTAAGCCCTCCTGGACAGGCGGCTCCAGATCTAGAGATCAGGCTGAGCCCTCCTGGGCAGGCGGCTCCAGGTCTAGAGATCAGGCTGAGCCCTCTGGGCAGGCGGCTCCAGGTCTAGAGATCATGCTGAGCCCTCCTGGGCAGGCGGCTCCAGGTCTAGAGATCACGCTGAGACCTCCTGGGCAGGTGGCTCCAGGTCTAGAGATCACGCTGAGCCCTCTGGGTGGGCAGCTCCAGATCTAGAGATCACGCTTAGCCCTCTCGGTGGGCAGCTCCAGATCTAGAGATCACGCTTAGCCCTCTCGGTGGGCAGCTCCAGATCTAGAGATCACGCTGAGCCCTCTGGGTGGGCAGCTCCATATCTAGAGATCAGGCTGAGCCCTCCTGGGCGGTCGGCTCCATATGTAGCGATCACGCTGAGCTCTCTGGCAGCCTATCAGAAGGTCCTTCAGCGCGTCCCTCAGCACAATAATGCCACGTCCAAAACCCAGACCCCTCTCCTCCCTCATCAGCTCTGCTCCTTGCTTCCCACCACCAGGCCGGAATCTGGAGCCAGCTCTGTCTCCTGCTCTTGGCTCACCTGCTCCACCATGCCCATGAGGCCGCAGGTCTGGCCCATTTACCTTCTGCTGCGTGTTTGTGAACGCAGCACCACAGCCTGGCTCAGAGGCCCAGGACTCTCACGGGCACCTCCCACGAGCCCCAGGGGCCTCACTCCCAGGACCTGCCTGCTCTGCAGCGCTGTGCCTGCAGCAGCCCCGTCGCCAACCCTGCCCCCCTGCAGATCCTTCTGACCCAAGCCCAGAACCTGTCCCTGCACAGCAGCACAAGGTGCAAGCTTTGCTCTCGGCCCACAAGCCATCCATAGCAGACAGCCCTTCTCCCCGTACCGCACCTCCTCTCTCAGGCCGCACCTGCCTGGAACCGCAGGTCCTCAGTCTCGCACACCAGCACCAACACCTGTGCCTCGACTCGTCGCCAGCGCCTCTCCTTGCACGCCCCTCCCTCGCTGGCCACCTCTCCCTGGACTTCACACCCTGCACGGTCCCACTCTGGGAGGTCTCTGGACCCCGGTGTGAACTGGGATCCCTGCTGGCTCTGCGCCACCCATCTGCAGCCGGCCCACCTGAGTGGCCTGTGCCTTGGAGGTGCAGGCTGCCCCTGGGACTCCTTCCTGGGACGGTTCTGCCCTAGTTCCTGCTCACTCGTCCCTCTGAGAGCCCCACACCCTGAGAGTCATCGGAAGCACTCGGCCCAGGTTTGCTGAACTCAGCTGGGAGTGCAGAACTAAAGCACCAGCAAGAACCGGAGCCGCTGGCCAAATCCAGGAGACGCAGCCCACCCTCTGCGCGCCGGTTAACGGCACATCCATTCAGAGCTGCAGCTCGCCGACAGTCCCAGCCGGGCACAGGGAGCTGTCACTGGAGTCTGCTCCCTGACTGGCCTGCACACTCTGGGCGGCTGAGCCTGCCCTGCCATCTCTGCCTCCTCCCGCAGCTACCCTGTGTCTGCAGCAGGCAGGTGGCCTCCGTGCTGTCTGTCAGTGACAGTCACTGCTTCCCTCCAGAGCCGCTCTTCCTCTGTGCACCTTCCTGCAGACGAGGAGTGTCAATTCCATCACCAGCGGCACTTGAATAGGGGCTGCCCTCAGTCCATTAGCAGGTTCAACGTGACGCTGCCTCCCTCTCGGGTGACGAGGATTGGGCACCGGCCTTCCCCTGCCGCAGCCTCGGGTTCTGACAGCCAGCACCTCCAACCCCTGTTGCTCTCACAGCCTCGCAGGTGTCGCGCTTGCAGCCCAAGAGCGACCAGCATGTGGACATGAGGCCTGGCCGCTCCTCTGCCCCACGGTCCACCCGTGATCCCAGGATTGATATCTGAGCACAGTTCACCACTGCGGGCACCACGCGGCCCCCGAGACGTGGCCACTTATCGCTCGGTCTGTGCAGGACTCGTGAGGTCTGGTTGCTCAGAGAGCCTGCTCCATTTCCAGCTATTCCTGCCGTGCTGAGAAAACATGATCTGTGACAATTACACAGTTCACTCGCTTGATGGAAATAGCTGGGGCCGTCCTTCTCTTCTAAAAAAACGGCTTCACCTCCAGAGCCTGCCTCCAGCTCCCCTCGTGGCCCTTCCCTTGGAAGTCGAAGTCTCCAGGGTTCCAACTGCAGAGGGTCCGACCCAGCATGCCTTGCCCACCCCCGTGTCCTCCCCACCATGGGAGTCCGGCTCTGAACAGCCTGTGGAAGATGCTTCCCACGGCCTCACTTCTGGTGGCACCGAGCAGGTTGTGTGATGGAGGACTCGTGGCCAGGCCTGCTTGGGAAAGACTCAGTCGACGGATCACTGAGCCAACAAGCATTCCTCTCGCGTCCGTTCTATAGAGACGCTGGGTCAGGACGCAGCTGGCAAGATCTTGGTATCTGGGCAATCTGAGGGGAACGCAGAGTGCGGCCCCGGCCGCCCTGCCTCGGCCTTCTACCTGGTCGGCCCAGGAGCGTCGGCCAGGTCCGCTGCCGCGCTCAGAGCCCCCCGGAAGCCGCAGACCCCCTCTCCTCCCCGACACGCGTTCTCAGCAACACGCAGCCTCCGTTCAGCCCTCATCCGTATTTCCTGCACAGGCCACGTTCCTGGTGGCGACTGCTCAGGAAGCTGCTCCCGAGGGACACAAATGTAGTGTGCGCGTGACTCAGCACAGCAGTGCTCTCGGAGGAAGCCCGTGCAGGGGCAGGGGCTGGAGCCAGGGACCGAGGAAGCCGAGAGAGACGCCCAGGGCAAGGCCTGAGTCGGTGGCCCAGCTGAGCAGGCCAGGGCTCTGGAGAGCAAGGCATGCCTCGGTCCCAAGGCGGGGTGCCAGGGGTGGTGCCCCACACTTCTGCCCCAGTGAGTGACCTTCATTCTACACAGAGCAGGAGCAGCAGGTGCCAGGGCCCCGGCGCCGCTTCCAACAGCTGGAGCCAGATGTGGCTGTGGAGGGGCGCACAGAGACCCGGCCACAGGCTCGGGTGGAACACGCCGCCCACCTCGTCTCCCTAGATGCATCCCAAGGCTGCCACGCCTTGGCCCTGGTCGCCTCTGCTCTCCTGGCCAGGCCTCCCGGGCCCAGCAAGGCCTCCCAGGACTTTCCTCAAGCCCTGCATCTCCCCAGGGCAGCTCAGCTCAGGTCCAGCACGTGCCGGGGCAGCAGTCCGTCTTCGGAGGGAGGCCACAGGGGGAGTGCATGCGTGGCAGCAGGTGCCCGGGCGGTGGGTCAGCTTGTGCCACCTTCCAGAAGCCGTCAGTGACCCCTGTGGGCAGAGGCGAGCAAGCCCGGTTGACCAGCGCACCCCAGAGGCAGGACTCGGGACTCGAGGCTCTGGAGGGCACCGCGGCGTCACCCTGTCAGTCTCCTCTCCTAGAGAGAAGGCGTTCAGGGCGTCCACACAGCCCGGTGCTTAGGAGAGCAAGCCCTCGGGGACACAGCTTTGTCATCGTCTCCCTCTCTCTACCCCATTCAAGCAAACAAGGGAGAGAAAGAGGGAAGGCTCCAGGACGACGCTGGGGTGCCCGCCGTAGGGTCCCCGCCCACTCCATCCTGGGCGCCCGTCCTCCTGGCCGTGACCCCTCCCAGGCCTCGTCTCTGTATTTCCCAGATGGTCCCTGGACATTCCACCCTCAGGCCGTTCTCTCTGCCCCGCAGTTCTGAGTGCTGCCCGCCCTCTCCACATGCAGCGGCCTTCGGACCCTCCCCACTAGAACCCACCCCTCCTCCCCAGGCCGCTTGGCCTGGCCTGCCCTCTCGCCTATCTCAAATCGCATTTTAGGACGATGGTCTTATTCGTATTTTTCTGGGTTCCTGGTGCCTCCTAGCATGCAGCCACTCGCTGCAGGGCTGGGAGAGGAGAGGAAGGGCAGCGCAGGTGGTGGGATCCTGCGTGGGAGCGAGGCTTCTGTGGGCTCGCGGAGCCTGCCTCACGACCGCGCACCCAAGGAGCAGCCCAAACAGCACAGCGTCTCCGCGGCTCTGCAGCACCAGGCCAGGTCCAGTGTGACTGCAGTCCCGAGGCCCTGCTTCACCAGGCCCCAGAGTCTCCCGGAAGCCAAGATGACCTCGTTCCATGCCATCAGCGTTTCTGAGAGCCCTGCAGAACGTGAGCAGGATACGTTGGGCCGGCGGAGGCCGTGGGGCTCCAGACCCACAGGGCACGTGGGGCTCACAGACACAGCCCGCCACGACTCGGGCCTGCGCAGACAAGAAGCCACCAGACCAGACCCCTGCCCACCAGGGCTTCCCAAGGGAGCTCTGGGGACGTTTCCCACCCAAGCCGAACACCAGCGAGCTCTGCAGTCCCAGGGGACAGCAGGTTGACAGCAGGGCACCAGCCACTCCGGCCTGCAGGTCCTGGGTGTCTTCCCGTGGGGAGGACGCGACAGACACCAGCAAGCACAGGCGGGAGCGCACGCAGTCCCCTCGCGGGCAGCAGAGGAGCCTGCGGTGGGAGCCCCAGGGAGTGAGGGCCGTGGCCACGGGGCCTGGGGTGGAGAAGGCTCTGTCTCAGCGAAGATCTGAGAACAGGGTCCTCTGGGCCCTGGCCACGGGGCGGCCGGTGGAAGGGTCCCTGGGAACACGGAGGGCTGAAGGCAGGAGGCTCACCGGAGCCCCGCTCTAGGAAGAGGACCCGGTCCTAGGGCTGAGGCCCTCCAGGGCTCTCAGCACCAAAGCAGCTCGTCCGCCTGCGGCTCTGCGGAAGCCCTCCTGGCCCCGTGCAGAGGCTGCGGGCCAGACACAGCTCAAGAGGGGAGCAGCGACCCCCGACAGAGGCCTCGGGTCTGGGGTGGCCGGGCGGAGGCAGCTCGGAGAGGAGGAGAGCCGGGGTTTGGAGCACGGGGTGCAGACGCAGGCTGTAGACTGATCTGAAGTTGAGAGTCACAAGAAGTTGGCAGTGTGCGCGGCTTAGAGGGTGCAGAGATGGCAAGGCTGCAGGAGAGAGCTGCATCTCCTTTGGGGAGGGGAGCGCTGGGTCAGCTACAGCGTGGGAGGGGCCCGCCATCCCCAGGAGGAAGCATGGAGGAGCCATCACATGGCCGTGTGGCCTGCCGCTGTGACTTGGAGCCCCACAGCCTGGCTCCAGGCTTGGTTCTGTTCCCCACTGGGTGACCTTGGGCAGTGAGTCACCACGGCCTCTGCCACGCTTACTGTACCCACACAGAGATGCTGTCCCTTTTAAATGAGATGGTCATCAGCCCCGGAACTTCACGACGCCACGGTTGCATGCACCATATGGGGGGAGACTTGGGGTGGAGCTGAGGCTTATCAGTGGGTTATACACAAAACCCACCCACCTGTGACCTTCAAGATGGAAAGGGGGTGCAGCTTCTTTAAGGAGAAACAATGATGTCCCAGGAATAGATGAAAAAAAAAAAAAACTAGTAGAACTAAGAATTTAATATGAAAAAATGAATAATCATGAAATAATAGGGAAAAGATGGATTTATTCAAATGGCATTGAAAGAATCGTCTAAATGGAAAAACCTCAAGATGCAGCTTTGTTTCATTTCATACCAAAAATTAAATTCCAGCAAATTGAGTAGAAAAATGTAAAACAAAATGAACCCTAAGAAAAGCCAGTAGCTTCCTGCATCTCCCAAACCATCTAAAAGCCCAAGAATGAGGAGGAGGATGCGGCCTTAGGACACTTCCTGTGTGCCGGCCCGATACTTGGACTCGTCAGACTTGAGCTTTCTTGTATATAAAAAGAAGAGAAAAATACCCTTGAAGACGAAATTAAATACTGCATCCACAGCATTTAGTACCCAGCATTTAGCCTGGTATATGATAAGTACCAACTTTATGTTGGCTATTTTTATTACTGCAATTGTGAGTATTTTATAAAGATTTTCAACAATGGTGAGGAAATGCTTTTTTCCCCTGACAATTCTCAGGCCTACAAAACACTCCATTTCTCAGGATGCCCACTGAATTATAATCAAGCATGCTCCTATAACTGTGCCCTGATTCCATCTCAGATCACTGGTAACTAGGCAAGAGATTCAGAGAACCCTCGTGAGGCAGAGGGGGACGGGGCCTGTGGGGTGGCGTAGTGGACGATCAGGTGTCCCAAGTGCCGTCCTGGCTCTGGCCTGGAAGACCCTGGGTCAGAGCATGAGGGAGCTCGGCCGAGGAGGGACTCGCAGCAGCCCTGCTTCGTGATTGACAGGCGATGCAAGGCTAAGTCTCCATGACAACCCAGCCAGGTAGGAATTGCGATCTCCATTTTATAGATGAGGAGGCCGGGATTACATCAGGCGGCCCACGCAGAGGAGGAACATGGTGTGTGGCAGAGCAGGGCCCCAGGCGGGGGCTGGCCTCAGCAGGTCCTCTGGGTAGAACGCCCTGAGCCCAAGCTCTGGACGGCACGGCACTGCCAACAGGCAGCTCCTGGGTTCCAGCTGAGCAGACGCTGGGCTGCTCTGTGTTGAGCGACAAGTGGCGTCTGGGTTAGGGTGACCCACAGCAAAGAGCATCAAAGGCGGGGGCCGGGAGGTTCTGAGAAGGCCCCTCTCTAAGAGGACAACTTTAAAAAGAAAAGGCAGGTCTTCTTGACAGAGAAGCCAGGCAGTGCATGCAGCAGACTCCAGACAGCACATGCCTATGAACCCTGCGCAAGACGGCATCTCCCCCAGGGAGCAGCGACCGTGGCCTTAGGTGCAGCCCAGCCCCTCCCCCTGGGAAGCTGAGCCGCCTGGGGGGACCCTGGCCCTAAGGCAGCTGGAGAACAGAAGAGTCGAAGGCCCCGGGCGAAGGTGCCCCTGGCTCCTCTCGTGCATGCTGCCGTTACTGGCGGCCAGGGTCTGAAGAGAAATGCCACCACTCAACTCCTGCTCAGAGGCTGACAGCCACTTGGCAGGACGCAGTGAGGAGCGGCCTGTGGCCTGACTGCTCCTGTCCTCGCCTCTCAGCTACACAGGCCGAACGTGCAGTCTCACGGGAAAGGCGGTCCTCTGGGCCTCGGGGGACTGGCGGTTTCCAGACCCAGAGCAGGGCTATCGACCAGGGGAGTTCCCGCTGCGAAGCTGAGACTCCGCCACCTGAGCAGGGTCATCGGTGGTCCTGAGCAGCAGCCTGCAGAGGCCCCCGTGGCGACCAGGAGGGCACCTGCCTTCCACCACTCCAGGCAGTCCGTGAGCAGTTCTGTGCCTACGGGGCAGCTGACCCTCCTCCCGGCCCTGTGCGGCTCCTGGGTCCACGCAGCCTCCTCTGCTGAGCGGAGAGCCCACATAGTCTCCCAGCAGGATGCCCTTATCGAGGTGGCAGGGCCTCCTGGCTGCGGGCCTGGGGAGGCCTCGCTGAACACGAAGACAGTGCATTTTCTGTCAAGCACACCGCGGACCAGTTTTTCCACCTCGTGTTTTTTGAAATCAGAAATAAATGAAGAAATGGAAGATCTAGAAGATCTTGCCACAGGGGTGACGGGGGTCCGTCCCGCAGGAGGTCCGGAGCCCTCCCACGTGCCCTGAGGCTGTGAAGGAGCTCAGGGTCTGCAGAAGAGAGCGCAGGGCCGGGGCAGCTCCGTGGCACAGCACTTGCCCAGCGAGCGTGAGCCCAGGGCTCCACGCCCTGACCTAAAAGGAGAAGAGAAAGCAGCTCTTGGCAGAACTTTCCAGGTTTGGAGAGAGGCAGGCACAGAGCAGTGTTGGGTTGAGGCCATCTCATCCTGGCCAGAGGTCAAGGGCAGTCCCAGGAGGCACCGTGACGTGACCTGAGGAGGGTGCGCAGGCCTGTCCACTGCTGGTTAACCAGACTGGCCCTCGTGTTGGCTGACGTCTGCAGAAAACGTGCTTGAGAAGGACCCAGACCCAGGCCCAATCTGCTGACCAGAGCCCCGCTCCTCGCTGAGGGTCCCCACAGGACAGAGCGCTCTGCACAGACAGCTCGTGGCTCCTCGGGGCCGTCACCGGGACACCACGAGCTTGGACGGAGGCCCCAGAGGCAATGAACCAACAAGTGGCCTCTAGTCTGAGTGCCCAGCACCCACATGTGACCTTGGACCGGCATCTGTGGAGACGAGGCCAGCTCCTCACGGGTGGGCCTGACGCGGCAGGAGGCCACGAGCCGCCAGCGTGCACAGCAGGCGGCGGCTCCTCCTCAGCCCGGGGCGCGGCCGCTGGTTCTGTGGCACATGCGCTCTCGGGGAGGGAGATGGGGCATGCACCCAGAGCCCCGCTGGCCACAGACCCCTGCCCCAGGCCGTGGTGTCCCCAGGCCCCTCCTCTACCTGGAGGGCCACGTGCGCCTCACTCTGTGGGCAGGCGCCGTGTCCTCCCGTCCAGTGTCCCCTGACCGCGCCTTCCGGCAGCCTGGCCGCTGCTCTCGGGGACGCAGGATCGCGTTGCTCCGGCCGCTCCCACCCGGTGGGCTCCACCTGCTCCTTCCCTGCCACGATTCTCCACAGACAGCAAAGCCAGTCTTCAGGGAGGCCGAGCCTCTGCTCCTGGGAAGGCCTCGCCTCTCCCCTTCCAGCCCTGGACTGCCCTGGCTCTGCCATCTTGGCCTCACAGCGCCAGTGTCCTGCTCTCTGCAGGGACATGGTGTGCGTGTGGCCCTCTCCTCAGCACAGGGACCGCTCCTGTCACCCAGTGTCTGTGGGGTGACTCAGCACACGCGCTTGGGGGCCCGAGGACAGGCATGCATACCGGCAGGGGGCTTTCTGGGTCGGGAAGACCCTGGGGGCTGCGCAGTGACCGTGGGTATGTCGTGACGAAGACGGGCCACGTCTGCTCAGGCTCACAGGGAGCCTGGCGAGGACCCGCGCGAGGCCAGGAGCCCCCGGGTTCGTGGCTGCTGAAGCCCCCACCAGCGTGGAGACCAGTGGTCACCGAATCCTGCAGCAATGGGCTAAGGCCTCCCCAGCCACAGATGGCCACACTCGTGTCACAGTCAAGGACAGCAGCAGTGGCAACTGGCGGCTGTGGCCCTAGGGCCACAGAGCCAGAGGCCTCTGTGCCCATGCTTGGCCAGCCGGGGACCCGGCCTGCATGCAGAACTCCATGCGACGCTTCCCTTTGTCAGTTTGCTCGTTGGACCAAGAAGGGCTCAGGAGCAGGTGACCCAGGACAAGCAAAGCACAGGCCGAGCAGGTTTACTGCCCAGAAGTGGCTCCTGCTTTTCCCGCCCGCCGGCAGCAGTGAGGCCCCGCGCTGCTGCAGCCCACGCGGGAGCGAGCTGTGCGCACCAGCTCCGGCATCGTGGTTGCCAAGACGACGCGGGGCCTGAGCGCTGTCTCCATGCGGTACTGCAAGTCCAAGGTCTCTCTGTGCCACTTAGAGCCTCCGACACTTTCCTTGGAAAAGGAGCTGAGAGGAGCGGACTGGGGGCCGCGAGCGCCCTCCCCGGCACAGGACAGGGCCCCTGCCGCCGCGGCTCCGGAGCCTCACTCCGTGTCCAAGCGAGGCCTTTCGCGTGCTGGAGAGTGCAGCTGGGCATCTGTCCCTGCCTGACTCAGGGAAGGCATGCAGGACTTGAGCCCAGCCTGGAGCAGGGCACAGCCCGCCACAGACCCCCAGTGACAGCTCCATCTGTGTTGGCACGTCTCCCGTGTTTGAGCACCGTCCTGGCAACGCAGTCCACTGTGAGAGTGGCCTTGGTCGACAGGCAGACGAGGAAGAGCCAACACAGAAGACACGTCACCGTGTGCTGGCCTGGCCATGACAGCGACACCCCAACTCCTGAAGGTGCAGCCGTGGACACGCTCAGGTCTGGTTGCCAGGGGCAGTCTTGGCAAAGCTAGAATAAATGCTGGCCTTGAGGCCATGATTCTACCAAACAGGATCGAAGAAGAGCTCATGCCAAAAGCAAGGCCGCGTGTGTCCAGGAGCCGCCAGCCGGACCTCTGGTGCCCGAGTTCATGGAGAAAAACCAGAAGCAGGTGCTCATCTCCCAGCAGCCCCGCCCACCTGCCCTGGGCTGCTGTCACTCAACCAGCACCACACACGGCTCTCCCGGGCCCTGCCTTTCCTCTGTCCAGCCCGGGGGCCTCCTGGGCCTGGCCCCCGCCCAGGCAGGTGACCGCTCTGTGAGCTCTACGCCGGCCCCCACCGTGGGCAACCCACAGGGAGAGCATTCAAACAGCAAGGCCCACGGCGGCCGTGGCGACTACGGCGGGAGAGGCGCTCTGAGTGCCCACGTCTGAGGGGCAGAGGTGGGCACCCACCATCAGATCCAGAGCAGACCCCGTCCCCGAGAAGTCAGGGTGGAAGACGGGGGAGGTCCTTGCTGGCAAAGACACGCCCACTTCACCGCAGCCCACTCTAAGGCTGAAAGAGGAAATCTGAGGGGATGGGAAGTTGTTGATTCTCCACTGAGACTGTGTGCAGGAGGCTCCCTTCAGTTGTCGAGAATAAGCACCTCGCTCCCAGCACACCTCGCTCCCAGCACCTCGCTCCAAGCATCACCTCGCTCCAAGCACCTCGCTCCCAGCACCTCGCTACAAGCACCTAGCTCCAAGCACCTCGCTCCAAGCACCTTGCTCCCAGCTCCTCGCTCCAAGCACCTTGCTCCAAGCACCTTTCTCCCAGCACCTCGCTCCAAGCACCTCGCTCCAAGCACCTCGCTCCCAGCTCCTCGCTCCAAGCACCTCGCTCCAAGCACCTTGCTCCCAGCTCCTTGCTCCCAGCTCCTCGCTCCCAAGCACCTCGCTCCCAGCACCTCGCTCCAAGCACCTCGCTCCAAGCACCTTGCTCTCAGCACCTCGCTCCAAGCACCTCGCTCCAAGCACCTTGCTCCAAGCACCTCGCTCCCAGCTCCTTGCTCCCAGCACCTCGCTTCAAGCACCTTGCTCCAAGCACCTCGCTCCCAGCTCCTTGCTCCCAGCTCACGCGGGGTGAGCTCTGGGCCCTGCTCAGCATCTCAGGTCCTGCTGAGGGCTCTTTCTGCCTGCCTTCCCTGCCTGCTCTGGGGTGACGGGAAGGTCTCGCTGGACCTACCAGCGGAGAGTGACTCTGGCCTCTGCGGAGGCTCTGTCCCATCTTCGGTCCACCCTCTCTGTTCCTCGGGCTTCAGCCCCGGAAGTGCAGAGTGCTGCCACTACCGTGAGCCTGCATCGGCCAGGCTCCTCCCCCAGTGCTGCTCAAATCTGGGGCCAGGTGACCCTTAGTTTGTGGGGCTGTCCTCGGCACTGTGGGGCATCTGGAGCACCCCAGGCCTCTGCCCACTAGAGACGGGGCAGCCCCAGGCTGGGACAAACACGCATCTCCAGACCTGGCCAGCGACCCCTGGGTCCAAAACCAGCCAGCCAAGGGCCAGTGGGCAGCCTACCTGTGCCGTCCGGAGCCCACCTCGGGCCGACGGGCAAGTGAGTTGGGTTCCAGCTGACGAGAACCCGTCAGAATGCCCGTGGGCAGGCTGGCAAAATGCAGTGTCCCGGGCTCTACCCCAGAGACGCTCTGTAACCTCTGGAGGGAGAACAGACCCCGTCAGGGCAAGGACTCCACAGCTGGCCACTGTCCTTGGGCAGGGGAGTCCCCCACCTGGGAGAAGCCCTCAGAGAAAAGTGGCAGTGGGCCCCTCCTCCAGGTGCAGACCAGTGCGGGCCTCTCAGGCCAGCCGCTCGCCAGGGGAAGGGTGGCAAGCAGGCGGGCGGCGGCCGGGCCAGGAGGAGGAGCCCGGTGCCCGCTTTCCACCAGGCCCACGGTGTGCAAGTCTGAGGGTCTCCGTGGGCCCCGCACTGCTGGGAAGGAAACTGTATCCGTCGGAATGCTTTTCCTAGACCACAAACAGAAAGCTCATTTGTAAGAAATCTGAATTCTTAAAGTGTTAAAGCAAAGCGTAGCACAGTCCAGAGTCCATGGTCCCCCCCCACCTGCGGGACCTGTCAGTCCAGGGGCTCCTGGGAAAGAGAAAGGAGCTGGATGCTGGTCTTCTGTGGTCTTCTGGAAACCCCTCTCGGATGGCCCGCTTCCCCCAGCCCCAACCAGCCCTTTGGCCACATTTGGCCACAATCTCCCGTCTCAAACAGCCCTGCAGAGGGAAGGCTCAGATTCCTGGGTCCCTGAAGGCCATCCCCTCAAGATGTGTGGGCGGGTGGGAGGTGGCCCTGCAGGGCCTCAGGTGCAGCCAGGCCCGTCTGCTTACCTGAGCTGCCCTTCCTCGCGGCTGGCCAGCCACACTGCGTCTCCACAGAGTCCTCGGCTAGGCTTTCCCACAGGGTGTGCTGATTGGACTCCAAACAACAGCTGATTTTGGTTGAAAACACTCCTGTATTTTCAGATGAAATGATATTAATTTGGACAGCGAGCATCTGATCAGAATTCCTTGTAAATATTTAGATCAAGTGCCCGGGGAAGGAGGAGGCCTGGCTGGCTGTGATTGATCTGGGTGATTCATTACTCGCGGTGCTCCTCGGGCTGGGGCAGCTCCGTTGGGTGCACGATCCACAGAGGCTGCAGACTCCAAACCAGGCCTGGGAACAAGGTGGCCTCTCCTCAGCTGCTGTGATGACCAGCAGGGGTCCAGGGCTCGGTGCTCGCAAGGCCATCAGAGGAGAACAGGAGCCGGTCCTGGCCAGGGCCAGGCTGTCAGTCACTCGAGACACGGCGCAGCTCGGAGCTGGAGGGGAAGAGGCAGTCAGAGTCTCCCGCAACCTCAGTCCTCCAGCTGCTCCGCAGGAGAGCTCTACGGTCCCAGGGCCTCGGCCCTCTGCCCCCTGGGAGGACGTGCTGGCAGGGCAGGGCAGCCACCGTCCGCCTTCAGACCAGGCCATCGGATGGATGAGCTGCAGAGCAGCCAGGCACACCCGAGGGGAGCGGCACCCGTGGCCAGAGAGAGGGAGGCACCGTGTGCAGCTGCCACCACGTGCGTGGGGACAGGACGGGGAGGGCGGGCAGGGTGTGGGCTGCAGCCACCCTCCACAGGAGAGCCTGGGGAGGGTCCCTGGAGGGGTCTGGGGAGGGGGACAGCCTGCTGCCTCAGGAGAAGCAGCTGCAGCTGCTGGAAGCAGACTTCCTTCAGAGGCTGCGATTCCCGCTGGGGGACGCCACGGCCCTCGCCAGCCTGCTCCTCATGCCCGGCACCTCTGCCCCTGCCTCCACTCCTGCCTCGCAGTTTAGAGAGCGGCCACCTCCTACACAGCCTGTGACCACCTCGCACCCTCTCCCCACCCGGCCTCCCGTCTTTACCTGAAGTCCACAGACCTAAGGTGCAAATCCAACCCTCGATCACTTTGAAAACTCGTTCATGGAAGACACTGAGCCCCAGTTCGGAGTCCTCGTGAAAGTCCTCCAACATCAGCCTCAGCCTTGGCCTCGGGGACCAGGAGCCTCCATCTCCATTGCCACGCCCACCACCCGCAGGGCACACCCACCACCCGCACAGGGCTTGCCAACCACCCGCGGGGCTTGAGTCTGGCCAGGTCTTCAGCGTCCACACCTCGCCAGGTGTTGAGCTCATTGGCACCCCCAAATCAGTGCTCGGGGAGCACTCCGTCATCCGGGACGTGTGCGGAGAGCGAGCTGCCGTCCTCACGGCCCGGGTCCTGGTGGGGGCAGAGGGCACCTCCTGCTTCAGCCCTCCTCACTGTGAGCAGAGGTCCTCCCGGGCCTGGCCTCTCCTGTGCTGCCACGTCTGTGCTTTCTGTGGGGAGCCCCCGGTGGGATCAGGCCAGGCGAGTGCTGGGACTCCGGGTTCCTCAGAGCAGGAAGCCAGGAGCGCCCTAGGGAGAGCCAGGCAGCACTGCCGGCTGCCAGGTCTGCACCCAGAGACCCGCAGGGGCGAAATAAGGTGCCCTCTCGGGGCGAAGCAGGAGGATAGGACATTCATGGCCAGACTCGGCAACCTAGGCCTGTCGCTTTAGTGAGACGCTGTCTCAAAACACGAAATAAAATAAGCCCAGAATAATGAAACAGAAAAGAAGAAGAAGGCCTCTCAGAGACCCTGGTCAGACACAGTGCGTGTTGGCGACTGGTGGAGCGGCACAGCTGGCGGGCTCTGGGACTGGGACTTCCCAGCGAGCCACGACCTGGGACAGGTCCTGCACTGGGCGCTTCTGGGAAGGCACTCGGGGATCAAGTGGCCTTTACTTCAGTGGGCACTGAGTGAGAACGCCTCTGTGGCGGGCTGGGCCTCGCCGCTGCCGAGCCTCGTGCCTGTCCGCTGCTGATGGCTCCGCTCCACAGACGGCCTCTCTGAGGACAGCCTGGCCCGGCGAGTGGCTCTGGGCAGGCTGGAGGCGGCCCCTGGGGAGGGCTTCCTGCTGCCGTGCCCTCAGGCGGGCGGGCATCGCGTGGCCGAGACGGGAGGTCAGCCGTCTCTCCCTTTTCCTTTAGGCCACCAGGGTTCAGTGCTGGGGCCCACCTGTGATCTGACCCAATCCTGATCCCCTCCCG
This sequence comes from Tamias sibiricus, assembly GCA_025594165.1. Lineage (NCBI taxonomy): Eukaryota > Metazoa > Chordata > Mammalia > Rodentia > Sciuridae > Tamias > Tamias sibiricus. The sequence continues at coordinate 98,465,006 of CM046670.1, read as the reverse complement.
GGCCCCACCTCTCCCCACAACAGACGGAACCTCCCCTCCTGGTCCCTCGCAGTGGAGGTCCCACTCCCATCCACGTCCAGCCCCGTGCCACGGCACAGGGAAGGCCCCGACAGAACAAGCCCAGGCCCCCGGGGCCGAGGGAAGGCTGCGCAGACCGTCCCCCTCAGGGCTGCACCTCTGTGGCCCTCCCAGCCTCCCTGAGCCCCGACAGCCAGCCTCTGTGACGGCGCCACCATTCCTGCAAACTCCTCCCGCACACCAGCTCCCCCGCCGGGGAGGGCAGGTCCCCTGAACCACCATCAGCTGGGAAGAGCACGTGCAGATGGCCCTGACACCAGGCCAGACACCAGCCCGGCCCGGCATTACCAGGACACTCTCCCGGGTCCCTGGGAAAGTCCCCAGCACAAAGGGGCTCGTGCGATTACCCAGCGCCGTGCGGAAGGCGAGGGACCCCCGGCCCTCGCAGGGTTGAGGATGGGTGACCACCCCACATCAGGGACTCTGCAGCTCCGCGACCCTCAGTGGCTCTGGCTCCATGGGAAGCCTGAGGACAAACGCCCTGCAGCGTCCAGCAGTGAAGGTCAGTCCCCCAGGCGAGTCCCATGGAGTGGCGTTGGAGGTTGGTCCCCAGGAGTGGAGGTTGGTCCCCAGGTGGAGGTGGCCAGGAGGTTTGGTCCCCAGGAGTGGAGGTTGGCCCCAGGAGTGGAGGTTGGTCCCCAGGAGTGGAGGTTGGAGTGGGAGGTTGGTCCCCAGGAGGTTGGCCCAGTGGAGGTTGGTCCCCAGGGAGGTTGGCCCCAGGAGTGGCAGGGTTGGTCCCCAGGAGTGGAGGTTGGCCAGGAGTGGAGGTTGGAGGTTGGTCCCCCAGGAGTGGAGGTTGGGAGTGGAGGTTGGTGGAGGTTGGTCCCCAGGAGGAGGTGTTGGTCCCCAGGAGTGGAGGTTGGCCCCAGGAGTGGAGGTTGGTCCACAGGAGTGGTAGGTTGGCCCCAGGAGTGGAGGTTGGCCCAGGAGTGGAGGTGGTCCCCAGGAGTGGAGGTTGGCCCCAGGAGTGGAGGTTGTTCCCCAGGAGTGGAGGTTGGTCCCCAGGAGTGGAGGTTGGCCCCAGGAGTGGAGGTTGGCCCCAGGAGTGGAGGAGTGGAGGTTCCCCCAGGAGTGGAGGTTGGTCCCCAGGAGTGGAGGTTGGTCCCCAGGAGGTTTGGTCCCCAGGAGTGGAGGTTGGCCCCAGGAGTGGAGGTGGAGTGGAGGTTGGTCCCCAGGAGTGGAGGTTGGCCCCAGGAGTGGAGGTTGTGCCCCAGGAGTGGAGGTTGGTCCCCAGGAGTGGAGGTTGGCCCCAGGAGTGGAGGTTGGTCCCCAGGAGTGGAGGTTAGTCCCCCAGGAGTGGAGGTTGTGGAGGTTGGTCCCCAGGAGTGGAGGTTGGCCCCCAGGAGTGGAGGATTGGCCCAGGAGTGGAGTGGAGGAGTGGAGGTGGTCCCCCAGGAGGAGGTTGGCCCCCAGGAGTGGGGTGGCCCCAGTAGTGGAGGTTGTTCCCCAGGAGTGGAGGTTGGTCCCCAGGAGTGGAGGTTGTTCCCCAGGAGTGGAGGTTGGCCCCAGGAGTGGAGGTGGCCCCAGGAGTGGAGGGTGGTCCCCAGTAGGATGTTCCCCCAGGAGTGGAGGTTGGCCCCAGGAGTGGAGGGTTAGTCCCCAGGAGTGGAGGTTGGCCCCCAGGAGTGGAGGTTGGTCCCCAGGAGTGGAGGTTGGCCCCAGGAGTGGAGGTTGGTCCCAGGAGTGGAGGTTGGTCCCCAGGAGTGGAGGTTGGTCCCCAGGAGTGGAGGTTGGTCCCCCCCCAGGAGTGGAGGTTGGTCCCCAGGAGTGGAGGTTGGCCCCCAGGAGTGGAGGTTGGCCCCCAGGAGTGGAGGTTGTTCCCAGGAGTGGAGGTTGGCCCCAGGAGTGGAGGTTGGCCCCAGGAGTGGAGGTTGGTCCCCAGGAGTGGAGGTTGGCCCCAGGAGTGGAGGTTGGTCCCCAGGAGTGGAGGTTGGCCCCCAGGAGTGGAGGTTGGCCCCAGGAGTGGAGGTTGGCCCCAGGAGTGGAGGTTGGTCCCCAGGAGTGGAGGTTGGCCCCCAGGAGTGGAGGTTGGCCACAGTAGTGGAGGTTGTTCCCCAGGAGTGGAGGTTGGCCCCCCAGGAGTGGAGGTTGGCCCCAGTAGTGGAGGTTGTTCCCCAGGAGTGGAGGTGTTCCCCAGGAGTGGAGGTTGGCCCCAGGAGTGGAGGTTGGCCCCAGGAGTGGAGGTTGTTCCCCAGGAGTGGAGGTTGTTCCCAGGAGTGGAGGTTGGTCCCCCAGGAGTGGAGGTTAGTCCCCAGGAGTGGAGGTTGGTCCCCAGGAGTGGAGGTTAGTCCCCAGGAGTGGAGGTTGGTCCCCAGGAGTGGAGGTTGGCCCCCAGGAGTGGAGGTTGGTCCCCAGGAGTGGAGGTTGGCCCCCAGGAGTGGAGGTTGGTCCCCAGGAGTGGAGGTTGGCCCCCAGGAGTGGAGGTTGGTCCCCAGGAGTGGAGGTTGGTCCCCAGGAGTGGAGGTTAGTCCCCAGGAGTGGAGGTTGGTGCCCAGGAGTGGAGGTTGGCCCCCAGGAGTGGAGGGTGGCCCCAGGAGTGGAGGTTGTTCCCCAGGAGTGGAGGTTGGTCCCCAGGAGTGGAGGTTGGCCCCCAGGAGTGGAGGTTGGCCCACAGGAGTGGAGGTTGGCCCCAGTAGTGGAGGTTGTTCCCCAGGAGTGGAGGTTGGTCCCCAGGAGTGGAGGTTGGCCCCCAGGAGTGGAGGTTGGCCCCAGGAGTGGAGGTTGTTCCCTAGTAGTGGAGGTTGTTCCCCAGGAGTGGAGGTTGGTCCCAGGAGTGGAGGTTGGCCCCCAGTTGGGAGGTTGGCCCCAGGAGTGGAGGTTGTTCCCCAGGAGTGGAGGTTGGCCCCAGGAGTGGAGGTTGGCCCCAGGAGTGGAGGTTGGTCCCCAGGAGTGGAGGTTGGCCCCCAGGAGTGGAGGTTGGCCCCCCAGGAGTGGAGCTTGTTCCCCAGGAGTGGAAGTTGTTCCCCAGGAGTGGAGGTTGGCCCCCAGGAGTGGAGGTTGGCCCCCAGGAGTGGAGGTTGGCCCCAGTAGTGGGAGGTTGTTCCCCAGGAGTGGAGGTTGTTCCCCAGGAGTGGAGGTTGTTTCCCCAGGAGTGGAGGTTGGCCCCAGGAGTGGAGGTTGGCCCCAGGAGTGGAGGTTGGTCCCCAGGAGTGGAGGTTGTTCCCCAGGAGTGGAGGTTGGCCCCAGGAGTGGAGGTTGTATCCCCAGGAGTGGAGGTTGGTCCCCAGGAGTGGAGGTTGGACCCCAGGAGTGGAGGTTGGCCCCCAGGAGTGGAGGTTGGCCCCAGGAGTGGAGGTTGGTCCCAGGAGTTGGAGTTTGGGAGGTGGCCCCAGTGGAGGATTGGCCCCAGGAGTGGAGGTTGGCCCCAGAGAGTGGAGGTTGTTCCCCAGGAGTGGAGGTTAGTCCCCAGGAGTGGAGGTTGGCCCCAGGAGTGGAGGTTGGCCCCCAGGAGTGAAGGTTTTCCCCAGGAGTGGAGGTTGGCCCCAGGAGTGGAGGTTGGCCCCAGGAGTGGAGGTTGGCCCCAGGAGTGGAGGTTGTTCCCCAGGAGTGGAGGTTGGCCCCCAGGAGTGGAGGTTGGCCCCCAGGAGTGGAGGTTGTGGAGGTCCCCCAGGAGTGGAGGTTGGCCCCAGGAGTGGAGGTTGGGGAGAGGAGGTTGGTCCCCAGGAGTGGAGGTTGGTCCCAGTGGAGGTTGTTCCCCAGGAGTGGAGGTTGTTCCCCAGGAGTGGAGGTTGGCCCCAGGAGTGGAGGTTGGCCCCAGGAGTGGAGGTTGGTCCCCAGGAGTGGAGGTTGGCCCCAGGAGTGGAGGTTGGCCCCCAGGAGTGGAGGTTGGTCCCCAGGAGTGGAGATTGGCCCCAGGAGTGGAGGTTGGTCCCCAGGAGTGGAGGTTGGCCCCAGGAGTGGAGGTTGTTCCCCCCGGTCCCCAGGAGTGGAGGTTGGTGGCCCCAGGAGTGGAGGTTGGTCCCCAGGAGTGGAGGTTGGTCCCCCAGGAGTGGAGGTTGGCCCCAGGAGTGGAGGTTGGTCCCCAGGAGTGGAGGTTGGTCCCAGGAGTGGAGGTTGGGCCCCAGGAGTGGAGGTTGGCCCCCAGGAGTGGAGGTTGGTCCCCAGGAGTGGAGGTTGGCCCCAGGAGTGGAGGTTGTGCAGGAGTGGTTGGCCCCAGGAGTGAGGGGTGGAGGTTGCCCCAGGAGTGGAGGTTGGCCCCAGGAGTGGATGGTTGGCCCCAGAGTTGTTGGCCCCAGGAGTGGAGGTTGGCCCCAGGTGGAGGATTGGAGTGGAGTTTGGTTGGCCCCAGGAGTGGAGGTTGGCCCAGGAGAGGAGGTTGGTCCCAGGAGAGGAGGTTAGTCCCCAGGAGTGGAGGTTGGCCCCAGGAGTGGAGGTTGGCCCCCAGGAGTGGAGGTTGGTCCCCAGGAGTGGAGGTTGGTCCCAGGAGTGGAGGTTGGCCCCCAGGAGTGGGAGGTTGTATCAGGAGTGGAGGTTGGTCCCCAGGAGTGGAGGTTCCCCCAGGAGTGGAGGTTGTTTCCCCCAGGAGTGGAGGTTGGCCCCCAGGAGTGGAGGTTGGCCCCCAGGGTGGAGGTTGGCCCCAGGAGTGGAGGTTGGCCCCAGGAGTGGAGGTTGGCCCCAGGAGTGGAGGGCCCCCAGGAGTGGAGGTTGGCCCCAGGAGTGGAGGTTGGTCCCCAGGAGTGAAGGTTTTTCCCCAGGAGTGGAGTTGGCCCCCAGAGTGGAGGTTGGCCCCCAGGAGTGGAGGTTGGTCCCCAGGAGTGGAGGTTGGCCCCCAGGAGTGGAGGTTGGCCCCCAGGAGTGGAGGTTGTCCCCAGGAGTGGAGGTTGGTCCCCAGGAGTGGAGGTTGGCCCCAGGAGTGGAGGTTTGGCCCCCAGGAGTGGAGGTTGTTCCCCAGGAGTGGAGGTTGGCCCCATGGAGTGGAGGTTGTTCCCCAGGAGTGGAGGTTGGTTGGCCCCAGGAGTGGAGGTTGGGAGTGAAGGTTTTTCCCCAGGAGTGGAGTTGGTCCCCAGGAGTGGAGGTTGGCCCCAGGAGTGGAGGTTGGCCCCAGGAGTGGAGGTTGGCCCCAGGAGTGGAGGTTGGCCCCCAGAGGAGTGGAGGTTGGCCCCCAGGAGTGGAGGTTGGTCCCAGGAGTGGAGGTTGGTCCCCAGTGGAGGTTGGCCCCAGGAGTGGAGGTGGAGTTGGTCCCCAGGAGTGGAGGTTGGCCCAGGAGTGGAGGTTGGCCCCAGGAGTGGAGGTTGGTCCCCAGGAGTGGAGGTTGGGAGTGGAGGTTGGTCCCCAGGAGTGGAGGTTGGTCCCCAGGAGTGGAGGTTGGCCCCCCAGGAGTGGAGGTGGTCCCCAGGAGTGGAGGTTTGGCCCCAGGAGTGGAGGTTGTTCCCCAGGAGTGGAGGTTGGTCCCCAGGAGTGGAGGTTGGTCCCCCAGGAGTGGAGGTTGGTCCCCAGGAGTGGAGGTTGGTCAGGAGTGGAGGTTGTTCCCCAGGAGTGGAGGTTGGACCCCAGGAGTGGAGGTTGGTCCCCAGAGTGGAGGTTGTTCCCCAGGAGTGGAGGTTGGTCCCCAGGAGTGGAGGTTGGCCCCCAGGAGTGGAGGTTGTTCCCCAGGAGTGGAGGTTGGCCCCCAGAGTGGAGGTTGTTCCCCAGGAGTGGAGGTTGGCCCCAGGAGTGGAGGTTGCCCCAGGAGTGGAGGTTGGTCCCAGGAGTGGAGGTTGGTCCCCAGGAGTTGGAGGTTGTTCCCCAGGAGTGGAGGTTGGCCCCAGGAGTGGAGGTTGTTCCCCAGGAGTGGAGGTTGGCCCCAGGAGTGGAGGTTGGTCCCCCAGGAGTGGAGGTTGGCCCCAGGAGTGGAGGTTTTTTGTTCCCCAGGAGTGGAGGTTGGCCCCAGGAGTGGAGGTTGGTCCCCAGGAGTGGAGGTTGGCCCCAGGAGTGGAGGTTTGGTCACAGTGAGGCAGGAGTGGGAGGTTGGCTGAACAGGAGTGGAACAGGAGCCCTGGAAGGAGATGGAGGCCCAGAGCCCTGCCCCAGGAGTGGAGGTTGGGAGTGGAGGTTGGCCCAGGAGTGGAGGTTGGCCCCAGGAGTGGAGGTCGGAGTGGAGGTTGGTCCCCAGGAGTGGAGGGTGGAGGAGTCGGTTGGTCCCCAAGTGGAGGTGGACCCAGGAGTGGAGGTTGGTCCCCAGAAGAGGAGTGGAGGTTGGCGGAGTGGAGGTTGGTCCCAGGAGTGGAGGTGCAGGAGTGGAGACCCAGGAGTGGAGGTTGGTCCCCAGGAGTGGAGGTTGGTCCCCAGGAGTGGAGGTTGGCCCCAGGAGTGGAGGTTGGTCCCCAGGAGTGGAGGTTGGTCCCCAGGAGTGGAGGTTGGATATTTGGTCACAGTGAGGCAAAGCTGAACAAAACAGGAGCCCTGGTGCGGCTGAAGCAGCCAGTGCTAAAGCCCAGGGCCACCCCGTGCGGGTCTGCAGCAGCCGGTGCCCTGGGTGCTGGCCTGGAGGGCCCTGGGTCCGGGGCACCATCTGAACCATTCCTGTCTTGCTGATGAGCCTGCCGCGGCCGCGCTGAAGAGGGCTGGCGTTCGATGCTGCTCTCGGAGGGAATCTGGAGCCGGAGCTCTGCACACCCAGGAGAAAGGGTCCTGAGAATGCCCGGGGAGCAGAGCTTGGTCGATGGCTCATTAAAAACGACAAGGCTCTTTAACAGTTCCAGCTGTCCCCAGTGCTGATGCCTGTCTGGAGCAGGGGCGTGTGTCCCCTGGGCGTGCACGGGGAGACAGGTGCGTCTTCAGGAGACCCACCTGAGGGTGTGCTCAGCCTGCTGCGGCCCTCCCAAGTCCACGGGCCCGGGTCTTGTCCCTCCCCGGGAACTGTCATTCCAACCCTGTTTGCCACCAGTGTCTGCACAAGTGTGAGCCAGCAGGCTGCAGCGGGCCACCTCGCACCAGGCCCAGGGCAGCAGGACGTGCCACCTGAGCCTGCCCCTGCCTGAGAACCAGGCCCAGCAGGTGGAGAGGGGCGGTGCCGCCTGGCGCTGGCACAGCTGGCCCACAGTGAACGTGAGCCCCCGTCCTCTCTTGCCCAAGGTGGAGGAGTCTGTGAGGACAAAGCCACCACACTGATGCTTTTGGACGCCCAAGAAGGGACGGTCTTCTCAACGTGGCTTCGTGACACTCACCGTGCAGCCGCCCACTGCCAGAACTCCCGGGACCACCAAGGAGCAGAGCTGCCCGGGACCATCTGGGTGAGAGCAGGGCGGCCCGAGGGCCAGCAGGGGTTGGCCAAAGGGACGACCTGCCCGGCCTGGGCACGATCGCACTAACCAGCTGATTGCCAGGCAGTCTCCCCGGAGCTGGGCCTGCGTCCTCGGCTGGGCCAGGCCGGGCAGCGCCTGCCCGCGGCACTGAGCTCTCAGCTCGCGTGGGGGTCCCTCAAGATGGGAGCCAGCGAGTGGGCGCCACCTCCTCTTGCCAACAAAGCCTTCCCTGGCACACTGCTGCCCCTTCCCTGACAGTGGTGGCTGACCCTCCCCAAGGGCATCAGCCCTCCAATTCCCGCTCCGAGATGGCTCAGCATGTGGGGTGTCACCCTGTGCTGGCCCTGGAGGCCACAGTCTCCATCAGGTCCTCCTGGGCAAGGATTCTTCAAGCACATGGCAGGGACAAACGTCCCAGCTGTCCCCCAGGTGGCCGGAACAACAAGGACGCCAGGCCTTCAGATGCCCCTTTCCAGCTTCCGACCTTTGGACAAGGAACTGAACGATTCCCTAATTTTTTTTGGTTGGTCCTGGGGATCAAACCCAGGGGCGCTGTGCCACTGAGCTGCATCCCCAGCCCTATGTATTTTTTATTTTGTGACAGGGTCTCACAAAGTTGCCCAGGCTGGCCTCAAACTTGTGATCCTCCTGCCCTGCCTCCCTAGACACTGGGATTACAGGCGTGTGCCACCATACTCAGCTGAAATATTCTTAATTAGTAAGTCTAATTATCACATTAACACAATTGAACTTCTTTATTTTTATCATCTTTTATGCCATTATTCCAATTAATCGTGCTGGGAGACCCTGAGCCTGAGCTTCAGAGGAAGGTGCTGGGTCTTGAAGTACAAGTCTGCTGGTAACGGGGTCTTCTTAGAGGGCCAGGCTCTGGGAGTGGGGGCTCTGCACAGTCCTTTGAGCACAACCACAGTTTGGGTCCAGGCATGCAGAAGTAAATGGACAGGCATGAGTGTCTTGTTTCTAGGTGACGTCGGGAAACAGCCAGAGGCGTGTTTGTCTACGCTTCCGGCCACGCGTTGGGCCACGCGTTGGGCTTCTGCGTTGGGCCTCTGCGTTGGGCCACGCGTTGGGCCTCTGCGTTGGATCATGCGTTGGGCCTCTGCGTTAGGCTCTGCATTGGGCCTCTGCGTTGGGCCTCTGCGTTGGGCCTCTGCGTTGGGCCACGCGTTGGGCCTCTGCGTTGGGCTCTGCATTGGGCCTCTGCATTGGACCTCTGCGTTGGGCCTCTGCGTTGGGTTCTGCGTTGGGCCTCTGCGTTGGGCCTCTGCGTTGGGCTCTGCATTGGGCCTCTGCGTTGGGCCTCTGCGTTGGACCTCTGCGTTGGGCCTCTGCGTTGGACCTCTGTGTTGGGCCTCTGCGTTGGGCCTCTGCGTTGGACCTCTGCGTTGGGCTGCAGGAGCCCTGTTTGAGGAGATAGCTAAGATTGCGGTTGACTATTGGGCCATAGACATTTTTGGGCATTTCCACCTTCCGTAGTCTCACGGGACTTGGTCTGGGATCTCGCGGGACTTGGTCGAGGATCTCGAGAGATTTGAACGGTGACTCAGCAGATCGAGCTAGCGCCATTGCTGCTCGGGCGCATGGGAAGAGACCAGAGAAAGAAAAGACAGGGTTATCGCTATTGTATAGATATATTGTAGTTTCTTGTAAGATTAAAGAATATTTTCGTCTCCATCCTGTCTCCGGACTCCTTCCCGCGGCGCTGCCATTCCAGGCTGCAATCCCTTTCCGGCGACAACAGTTGGTGGCCTGTACGGGGAATTCAGCACGGCAGGTAAGAACTGAGAAACCTCGCAGGAGTCTCTAGTCAGAGCGGTTAAAATGGGTTCGAAAATATCTAAGACCCAAGTGTACGAGGCTCTTGATGAATTCTTTGATATAGATGAGTCTGTCGTTAGCGAGGAGGATTTAGAAAACAGTGAAGGCGATCATGAAAGCGTAGATTCCGCTGAGTCAACTAAGACCAGTAAGGAGAGTATTAGAAGTGTCCCCAAAATGACAAAGATCCGAGCTGCTAAAGCTATTCAAGATTTATTAGAGATACTTCAAGGATACATGGTCTCAATTGAACCTGGGACTCAGGATGTTACTGAGTCAGTTAGGACCAATGAGAGTAGTAGTAGTGAGGAGGAATTAACTAAAGGTGATTTTGAGAAAATGAACAAAAGGAAATTAAGGAAGACCCAGAAAAAAGTGCAGTAATTTTTTCTGAAAATGGGAGGATGATGAAGGGCACATAAAGGCACGTTTCAGCCTTATGTTTTACCTAATCTACCGGTTACTTTATGGGGAAGAGATATTTTACAACAAATGGGAGTACACCTTGCAACCAAACCTGCAGGTGTTAAATGTAAAAAAATCTACAGAGTAATCTTAACCCTATAAGAAATCATCAAAAAGTACAGGGTAAGCTTAACCCTAAAAGAAATCATTATCATATAGGAAAAAGACATTTTTCTTCGGGGCCACTGAGAAAAATAATTTTGAAAATACCATGGCTTTCTGATAAGCCAGTGTGGGTCCCTCAGTGGCCCCTATCTAAAGAGAAATTACAAGCGGCCCACCTACTAGTTCAGGAACAATTAGAAGCAGGACATATAGAACCTTCCACCTCTCCCTGGAATTCCCCCTGATATTTGTGATCAAGAAAAAATCAGGAAAATGGCGATTATTACATGATCTTAGACAAATTAATAAAACCATGCAAGTCATGGGCCCTACTCAACCTGGACTTCCAAATCCTATAGCTATTCCAAAAAATTTCCATGTTATTAGTCTTGATATAAAGGATTGCTTCTTTTCTATTCCCCTACATCCTCTGGATGCCCCCAGGTTTGCCTTTTTAGTTCCTTCATTAACAATAATGGCCCTGATCAGAGATATCAATGGAAGGTTTTGCCACAGGGAATGGCTAATAGCCCCACCATATGCCAAATATATGTGGACAAGGCCATCCAACCCATTAAAAATAACTATCCAAACCTCATGTGTCTACATTACATGGATGATATTTTACTGGCCCACCCTAATCAAAAAATCTTATTTAATATATTCAGTGACGTGGTAGAAAATTTTAAAAAATACGGATTATATATAGCAGAAGATAAAGTTCAAACCAGATCTCCCATATTATATTTAGGATTTAAAATCATGGATACTTTTGTTAGACCCCAAAAATTTTAATAAATAAAGAACATTTAACCACCCTCAATGATTTCCAAATACTACTGAGAGACATTAATTGGCTTCGCCCTACACTAAACCTCACTACTGGCCAATTAAAACCTTTATTTGATATCCTTCGAGGGGACCCTGATCCATCCTCACCGCAAACATTGACTCCTGATGCTAGGAAAGCTTTAAAGGTAGTAGAAAAAGCCATCGAAGGAGCTCATTGTGACAGATTTGATTTAACTCAACCGCTGATGTTGATTATTATTTCTTCACAATATACACCCACAGGAGTATTTTGGCAACAAGGGCCTTTATTATGGATACATTTGCCCGTCTCTCCTAAAAGCATAATTGAGTCTTATACCTCCATGGTGGCTAAACTTATTCTTCAAGGACTTAAAACTTCTACTAAAATATTTGGCATTCATCCTGCTACTATTATTACTCCCTATTCATCGTCACAGATTGAATATTTATGCTTCAATGATAATGATTGGGCTATAGCTAGATGCTCTACCTCTGCAAATTTTGATAATCACCTTCCTAAGTCTCCTATATTATCTTTTTGTATTAATCATCCTATTATATTTCCACAGGTAATAAAAAATCAACCTATTCCTAAGGCATTTAATGTATTTACAGATGGGTCCTCAAATGGTACTGCTGCAGTAGTCACTACAAAAGAAAATATGACTTACATAACTGCACACAAATCAGCTCAACTAGTGGAATTGGAAGCTGTGGTAAGAGCTCTGGAAAATTTTAGAGACCAGCCCACAAACATTTTTTCAGATAGCCACTATATTGTACAAGCCGTCCCAAAATTAGAGTTAGCAGGACCAATAGCACCTCATACTCCAGCTTTTAAATTGTTTTATCAAATACAAAAACTTTTGTGGGCAAGAAAAGAACCTCTATTCATAGGCCATATTAGAGCACATACTAATTTGCCTGGCCCCCTCCATGAAAGTAATCAAAAGGCTGATGAACTTACAAAAACAATATTTATACTTTCAGCGCTACAACAAGCTACTTTATTTCATTCCCAGTTTCACGTCAACAGCACCACCTTGCAACGTAGGTTTAAAATCACAAAGGAGCAAGCCAGAACAATTGTAAAAGATTGTAAATCTTGTATTTGCCCAATCCTCATTTTGGTGTTAACCCTAGAGGATTAATGCCCAATCATTTGTGGCAGATGGATGTTACTCATGAGCCAAGTTTTGGAAAATTGCGATTTATTCATGTAACCATAGATACATGCTCAGGCATGATTTTTGCTTCCTTACATTCCGGAGAAAAAGTTAAAGATGTCACATCTCATTGTTTACAAGCTTTTGCTGCATTGGGCATCCCCAAAATGCTTAAAACAGATAATGGCCCCGCATATATGTCCTCATCTTTCAAAGAGTTTTGTGCAAAATTCAACATATCACATAAAACAGGCATCCCATACAATCCTCAGCGTCAGGGCATTATTGAAAGAGCAAACCGCACACTAAAAGTTATGTTGTTAAAACAGAAAGAAGGAAACTGGAAAAATCCTAAGGACAGATTGGCAGTTGCCCTGTTTACCTTAAATTTTTTAACTTTAGACTCTGATGGTTATTCTGCTGGAGACAGACATTGGAACCCACATCAACAACATAAACCTTTGGTTTACTGGAAGGATGTTCTTTCAGGTACATGGAAAGGTCCAGATCCAGTGTTAATTTGGGGGAGAGGATCTGTTTGTGTTTTTCCAAAGCATGAATCCTCTCCAATATGGATACCATCTAGATTAATAAAGCAAGTACCAAATCAAAAGGATCAAGATGAAGTTGTTGAGGAATCAAGATTAATAAAAAAGGTACCAAATCAAGAGGACCATGATGAAGATATGGAATGATTCCCTTAAAAGAGTTCTTCAAAATACGTCACAACTTAAGTGTCATTCCTCCCGGCTGGGACGAAGAGATCTCTCTTTAGTGTGCACACAATTGTATTTTTTTTTCTTTTTATATATGTGTTTATGTCTGTGTATTTGTCTAAATTTCATGTTAATGTGACGTCACAAATATATGTTTGTATGTGCGTCTGTCTGTCCAGTCTGACATCAAAAATAACAAAGCGCTTGTGAATATATATATATATATATATATGGGATCCAAATAACTCTAATTCATTTAAGTTTAAGAGTATTCAAATTGGGTAAATAATTTAATAAGTGAAGGTACCTTCAATTTTGTTTTATAGGTGTCCCAGGGATTTCTCTTAAGCGAAAAATATGACTAGGGCTGTATAACCTGATATTTTGGTGTTTTGACATAAGGTTGCTTATTTGTTATTAACTTCATTTGTTTAATAAATGATTAATTTCAATCATTTCAACAGGTAAAGGACTGCTGTGTATGCAGAAACTCGAGAGTTCCAGCTAACAAATTATTTCTCCAAAGTGCTTTTAGTTTTTCTTTAATCTATCTTTAATACAGTAAATACCCTCAGTCTTTCTTTGTTTTGTTCTAAATATGATGTTTTGCCAGCTTATGTTTGTGGGAGCTCAGGCTGCAATGTGTGTGAGCAGAAATCAACTTTAATTTTCTAATCTAATAATTCTATTCTTTAGTTTGACAACTCGCCTCTTGACTCAGTGCTGGAATAGCACTGCCTTTCCTTTAATAATTGATGCTTGAGTCTCTAGGGAGCGGGCCCTGAAGATTTGCCGGTGGCATTGTCTAGACATAAAAAAAGACGGCTGCTGCTACAGATGCAGGGATCGCGGTCGCTGCAAGCATCCCTGCTGCTCAAATGTCAAACAACCTCACCAGCAGTGTGGCCTCTGCTCTGCATGCATGGGGCCTCCTAGATCTACGTGTTATAACAAGTGTACATTTTGATCTTTCATTGTTTGGGACTTCATGGGACAGTACCTTGGGGGTATTTGTTTAGACAACTCAGTGTGTTACTTGATAGAACTTAGGGCAGCTGATTTGTTTAAAGAATTTGATATGCTATGCAATTTGGCTCGTCACCAAAAGGCTTGTTGCCTTAAAGCCGCAGCATCTCCCCACAATTGGACGGCTGTTAGTCATCTTACACAGTCGATCCTAAAGGACTCCATTGGATGGCTGGTTAGCCAATGACGGGTAAGATCCCCAGAGGGGGACAACCTAAGACAGGCACAGTCGCACGGGATAGTCTCATGTGGCCGACATATCAACCTAAGACAGGAGTCAAGGGCACAGCCTTGATTATCCGATGACGGGTAAGAATGTTGGTTGCACATAGACGTCCTAGAGCATCCCCTCTTTTAAAACAAAAGGGGGAAATGCAGGAGCCCTGTTTGGGGAGATAGCTAAGATTGCGGTTGACTATTGGGCCATAGACATTTTTGGGCATTTCCGCCTTCCGTAGTCTCACGGGACTTGGTCTGGGATCTCGCGGGACTTGGTCGAGGATCTCGAGAGATTTGAACGGTGACTCAGCAGATCGAGCTAGCGCCATTGCTGCTCGGGCGCATGGGAAGAGACCAGAGAGAGAAAAGACAGGGTTATCGCTATTGTATAGATATATTGTAGTTTCTTGTAAGATTAAAGAATATTTTCGTCTCCATCCTGTCTCCGGACTCCTTCCCGCGGCGCTGCCATTCCAGGCTGCAATCCCTTTCCGGCGACAACATTGGGCCTCTGCGTTGGGCGTTGGACCTCTGCGTTGGACCTCTGCGTTGGGCCACGCGTTGGGCCTCTGCGTTGGGCCTCTGCGTTGGGCCACACGTTGGGCGCGTTGGGCCTCTGGGGCCTCTGCGTTGGGTTGGGCCTCTGCGTTGGGCCACACGTTGGGCCTCTCTGCGTTGGGCCTCTGCGTTGGGCCACGCGTTGGGCGTTTGGGCCACGCGTTGGGCCACGCGTTGGCCTCTGCGTGCACACGTTGGGCCTTGGGCCACGCGTTGGGCCTCTGCGTTGGGCCACGCGTTGTTGGTTGGCCTCTGGGCACCATCATAGATGCACACTAGAAGTCATCTCCCTGCCTTTCTCTTGACTGAAGGTCCTAGGCATGGAATCTTCCTGGAGTCCCTTGTGCGATCTCTTGGTGTGACGGCACGAGGCAGAAAGCTCTCCGTGGGACACAGTGGCTGCACAGGAAGCGTGGTCATGGGTCACAGGCAGTGGCTTACCCAGCGCCTCCGGCTGCTCACTCAGACCTTGGTGGGCAGCCGTCCTCCTCTGGGCCATTGTGGCCTGTGTCATGCCGCCCTGCGGGGAGGGGCGCTGACCTTTACGCAGCAACACCCCAGGCTGGCTTGGCTGGGCAGTGGACACAGGACTCTGCCCGGTGGGCCAGATGCAGGCGGAGCTGGGAGCCTAGTCCCATGTGTGACAGTGAAAGGCGGTCGTGAGTAGCTGTCTCCGGGCTGCAGGGGCGGAGGGCTGGTCCCTGGAGAGTAGGAAATGAGCCAAGTCCAATCACAGCAGAAATCCCAGGTCCAAACCCCCAAGAATGCGAGCAGCCCCAGCCCAGTCGGGCCTCCAGCGGGTGCCGCACCCTGCGTTCAGGCTTCTCCTGGAGGCCGCGGTGACGTGAGGACAAGAGGCGAGCACTGCCTCATCCAGCCCTCCGCACCCCAGAGCCGGTGGAGGTGAGCGTGGCTGTGCTCACAGCCCAGGAGAAAGTGGGCAAGGTGAAGAAGAAGCCGAGGAGAAAGTGGGCCCGAGGAGAAAGTGGGCAAGGTGAAAAAGAAGCCAGGAGAAAGTGGGCAAGGTGAAGAGGTGAAGAAGACCCAGGAGAAAGTGGGCAAGGTGAAGAAGAAGCCCAGGAGAAAGTGGGCAAGGTGAAGAAGAAGAAGGGAGAAAGTGGCAGGAGAAAGGGGCAAGGTGAAGAAGAAGCCCAGAAAGAAAGTGGGCAAGGTGAAGAAGAAGCCCAGGAGAAAGTGGGCAAGGTGAAGAAGGGACCCAGGAGAAAGTGGGCAAGGTGAAGAGAAGCCCAGGAGAAAGTGGGCAAGGTGAAGAAGAAGCCCAGGAGAAAGTGGGCAAGGTGAAGAAGCCCAGGAGAAAGTGGGCAAGGTGAAGAAGAAGCCCAGGAGAAAGTGGGCAAGGTGAAGAAGAAGCCCAGGAGAAAGTGGGCAAGGTGAAGAAGGGACCCAGGAGAAAGTGGGCAAGGTGAAGAAGAAGCCCAGAAGAGAGAAAGTGGGCAAGGTGAAAAGAAGAAGCCCAGGAGAAAGTGGGCAAGGTGAAGAAGAAGCCCAGGAGAAAGTGGGCAAGGTGAAGAAGAAGCCCAGGAGAAAGTGGGCAAGGTGAAGAAGGGACCCAGGAGAAAGTGGGCAAGGTGAAGAAGGCCGAGGAGAAAGTGGGCAAGGTGAAGAAGCCCAGGAGAAGCCAGGAGAAAGTGGGCAAGGTGAAGAAGGGACCCAGGAGAAAGTGGGCAAGGTGAAGAAGAAGCCCAGGAGAAAGTGGGCAAGGTGAAGAAGAAGCCAGGAGAAAGTGGGCAAGGTGAAGAAGGGACCCAGGAGAAAGTGGGCAAGGTGAAGAAGGGACCCAGGAGAAAGTGGGCAAGGTGAAGAAGAAGCCGAGGAGAAAGTGGGCAAGGTGAAGAAGAAGCCCAGGAGAAAGTGGGCAAGGTGAAGAAGAAGCCCAGGAGAAAGTGGGCAAGGTGAAGAAGGGACCCAGGAGAAAGTGGGCAAGGTGAAGAAGAAGCCCAGGAGAAAGTGGGCAAGGTGAAGGAAGCCCAGGAGAAAGTGGGCAAGGTGAAGAAGGGACCCAGGAGAAAGTGGGCAAGGTGAAGAAGGGACCCAGGAGAAAGTGGGCAAGGTGAAGAAGAAGCCCAGGAGAAAGTGGGCAAGGTGAAGAAGAAGCCCAGGAGAAAGTGGGCAAGGTGAAGAAGGGACCCAGGAGAAAGTGGGCAAGGTGAAGAAGAAGCCCAGGAGAAAGTGGGCAAGGTGAAGAAGAAGCCCAGGAGAAAGTGGGCAAGGTGAAGAAGGGACCCAGGAGAAAGTGGGCAAGGTGAAGAAGAAGCCCAGGAGAAAGTGGGCAAGGTGAAGAAGAAGCCAAGGAGAAAGTGGGCAAGGTGAAGAGGAGAAAGTGGGCAAGGTGAAGAAGAAGCCAGGAGAAAGTGGGCAAGGTGAAGAAGAAGCCGAGGAGAAAGTGGGCAAGGTGAAGAAGAAGCCCAGGAGAAAGTGGGCAAGGTGAAGAAGAAGCCCAGGAGAAAGTGGGCAAGGTGAAGAAGAAGCCCAGGAGAAAGTGGCAAGTGGGCCCAGGTGGGCAAGGTGAAGAAAGCCCAGGAGAAAGTGGGCAAGGTGAAGAGAAGACCCAGGAGAAAGTGGGCAAGGTGAAGAGAGAAGCCCAGGAGAAAGTGGGCAAGGTGAAGAAGAAGGGACCCAGGAGAAAGTGGGCAAGGTGAAGAAGAAGCCCAGGAGAAAGTGGGCAAGGTGAAGAAGAAGCCCAGGAGAAAGTGGGCAAGGTGAAGAAGGGACCCAGGAGAAAGTGGGCAAGGTGAAGAAGAAGCCCAGGAGAAAGTGGGCAAGGTGAAGAAGGGACCCAGGAGAAAGTGGGCAAGGTGAAGAAGAAGCCCAGGAGAAAGTGGGCAAGGTGAAGAAGAAGCCCAGGAGAAAGTGGGCAAGGTGAAGAAGGGACCCAGGAGAAAGTGGGCAAGGTGAAGAAGAAGCCCAGGAGAAAGTGGGCAAGGTGAAGAAGAAGCCCAGGAGAAAGTGGGCAAGGTGAAGAAGAAGCCCAGGAGAAAGTGGGCAAGGTGAAGAAGAAGCCAAGGAGAAAGTGGGGTGAAGGTGGGCAAGGTGAAGAAGGGACCCAGGAGAAAGTGGGCAAGGTGAAGAAGAAACCCAGGAGAAAGTGGGCAAGGTGAAGAAGAAGCCCCCAGGAGAAAGTGGGCAAGGTGGGCAAGGTGAGAAGAAGCCCAGGAGAAAGTGGGCAAGGTGAAGAAGAAGGGACCAGGAGAAAGTGGGCAAGGTGAAGAAGGGACAAGGTGAAGAAGGGACCAGGAGAAAGTGGGCAAGGTGAAGAAGAAGCCCAGGAGAAAGTGGGCAAAGTGAAGAAGGGACCCAGGAGAAAGTGGGCAAGGTGAAGAAGAAGCCCAGGAGAAAGTGGGCAAGGTGAAGAAGAAGCCCAGGAGACAGTGGCCAGGTGGAGAAGGGGTAAGGATGAGCGACACCAGAGTGTCGTAGTCGCTCACGTTGGAGCTATACACGTGGAGCATCATGTGGCTCGGTCCAGCCGTCATCTCTGCTTCCCGACTCTGATTCACATCTCTCTCCGCCTGGGGCTCAACAGCTCGGGCAGGGGAGGAGGAGGCTGCAGCGCAGGCGTCCTGTGCTGACGGGCGCCCTCTGAGGTCCAGGCGCACAGTGTGCCCGCAGTCGCCTCGCTGCGGCGTGGTGGAGGAGGAAGGGCCCGTGTGCAGGGAGTGGCCTTGTGTCTGATCCCCCCAAGAGGACAAGAAAACCTTACAAAAGAAAACGTGAGAAAACAATCAACTCTGCTCAGTCCCGATAGCACCACAGAAAACCCTGTAGGAAAGGGCCCGGCGGTGCAGGCCAGGGGAGGCGCGCTGGGCTGCAGGTGGCTCTGGCCGTGGCCTGACAATAGGCCTCAGTGGGCAAGGCCTCAGGCCACACAGACGGACTCTGCCCACGTAACGGTGCTCCGAGGGTCAGCAGCCCGCAGGCGAGCACGCTCAGGGCCCTGGGGGACACGTGTGAGCTGTGGCAGCAGGCCCACGGCGGTTTGGCCATGTCCGGGAGCCAATATGAAGTCACAGAGTCACCCCTCCAGCCAGAAGGCTGGGAACCTCATCCAGTGTGTCCCGAGAGGAGCCACGAGTGTTGGTGCGCGTCAGCCTCCTGCTCGGCCCGCGGGAGGGAGCCATGGAGACAGGGAGGCTGGAGGAGGGTCCTGACAGTTGATGGCAGAGGCGAGGCCATGCTGGAGGTCACAGGAGAGCCCAAGCAATGCCCCCAAGCTCCGGGGTGTAGGAGGTCGTGGCCCCAGAGGCCCGGCGACGGGAAGCTCCTGGGGGCTCGTTCTCCCGCCCAGTCCAGCCCGCACCAGCGGCTGCCTGTGCTGCTCCTGTGCCAAGGACAGGGGCATGGGGAGGAGCCGGGGCACCAGCCGGCGGCCCACGGGAGCCCGGAGCACACGAGCCTGCACCCGGTGTGTGTCCGCAGGAGCAGGAGCTTCGGGGAGCGTCTGCCTTGGTGGCAGGCCCCGGGAGGACCCCTGTGGGGCAGAGAACTCGGCGGAGTCCCAGGCTCACACCAGGCGCCGGTGGCTCATCCGCCCCACAGCCTCGCTAGAGTCTCGGGACCTGGCTTTCCAGCAGAACACGAGGCCTGTTGCACTGAGCTGCTATCAGTGGGGACGGGACACGGAGCACAGGGACGGCCACCCACGGCCGCGGCTCCTGGAGGGCGCACAGCAGCCCGCGGCGCCCAGCGTCCACAGCCCCTCCCGAGGCTCACCCCCTCCCTGTAGCCCCCTGCGCTCCCAGGCCTGCCCTGGGTGTGCTGTGGCCTGGACCCCACAGGCAGAGTTCCCGCCACCGTCAGATGGGGTGGCCACGGGCCAGGCCCGGAGATTCCTGCCCAGGGTCTAGTCCGAGGCCAGCCAGGGCCATCGTCCTGAGCATGCGGAGAGCCCCCACAACCCGGCCCCTCCGAGGGGGGAGAGGAGCTTCCTGGTGGCCACTCTCCCACGCCAGGTAGGGGGTCCCGTCTGCCTCCGCCACGGGTGTGTCTGTACCTGGGGGACAGACTGCCGTCAAGGGGACAGAGGAAGAGCAGACACGGAGCCAGCCTGGGGACGTGGGCAGGCCAGGTCTGGGCTGAGAGCTCCTCAGGGGTCACCCTCTGGCAGCCGACAGCCCCCAGGAGGTGTCACTGCCTCTGGGGTGACAGGGATGACATCTCTTCTGGGAGCTGATGTCACTTCAGGAGATGACATCACCTCTGGGGATGACATCACCTCTGGGATGACATCACCTCTGGGAATGACATCACTCTGGGAATGACATCTTCCTCTGTGGATGACATCACCTCGGGGATGACATCACCTCTGGGGAATGACATCACCTCTGGGAATGACATCTTCTCTGGGGATGACATCACCTCTGGGAATGACATCACCTCTGGGGTGACATCACCTCTGGGAATGACATCACCTCTGGGGATGACATCACCTCTGGGGATGACATCACCTCTGGGAATGACATCTTCTCTGGGGATGACATCACCTCTGGGGATGACATCACCTCTGGGAATGACATCACCTCTGGGGATGACATCACCTCTGGGAATGACATCACCTCTGGGGATGACATCACCTCTGGGGATGACATCACCTCTGGGGATGACATCTTCTCTGGGGATGACATCACCTCTGGGGATGACATCACCTCTGGGGATGACATCACCTCTGGGAATGACATCTTCTCTGGGGATGACATCACCTCTGGGGATGACATCACCTCTGGGGATGACATCACCTCTGGGAATGACATCTTCTCTGGGGATGACATCACCTCTGGGGATGACATCACCTCTGGGGTGACATCACCTCTGGGGATGACATCACCTCTGGGGACTGACAACTCTTCTGGGGCCTGACATTGATTCTGGGAAGGACATCAGCTCTGGAAGTGACGTCTCTGGGGGTGCCTTGTCTCTGGGGGTGCCCTCACCCCTGGAGTTGACATTTCCTCTGGGAGTGACACCTTCTCAAGGGGTGGCATCTCTGGTGGCTGACATTGCTCCTGAGGGTGACATTGCCCCAGGAGGTGACATCTCGGGGTGATATTGGCTCTGGGAGGGACATCAGCTCTGGGGGTGACACAGGCTCTGAGACACGGCCATGTGACCATCTAGGGGGAAACAATCCAGGAAGTGGTGACAAAGGCAGAGCTGGGTCTGAGTTGGCGGGGCCTGGGGACACAGAGGGGCCTGGGGACACGAAGGGCCTCAGGCAGCAGAAGACAGGCCTGGGCAGGGCCGTGGCAGGCAGGGACCCGCAGGCATGGGTGAGCCAGGGGCCAAGCTGTCAGAGCTGACGCCTGACTGACAACGAGGAGGGACAGGGTCCCCCTGCCATCAAGGACCAAGCTGCGCAGGAGCACAAGGGCTACCCAGGCCTGCGGGGCTGAGGCGGGGCGGGCCTGGCCGCGCCAGGGAGCAGGAGAGGAGGGGCTGGGTCCCCACACAGCCTGGGTGGTGGCCTGGCGGGTGGGAGTGACCCAGGGCGACGCCCCGCCTCTGGTGAGGGTCAGGTGGAGGGTGCCACACTGGCTGAGGACACGGCGTCGGTGGGGTGCGTGTGGCACCGTCACTCCAGACCTGATTATCTGAGATGTCACGGCACGTGTTAGTCCACAAACTGACAGCTTATGAGTCACTCTGAATCTGTCTCCAGTGATGAAAACACAAGCCCTAATGTGGCCACCAGGTTGAGGTAGCCAGTATGGAAGTGACCAGGCCATGCCCAGCAGGTAGCAGATGCCCAATAAACGCTCCATCAACCGTGGACTGGAGAGTCAGGGCAGAGTTCAGAGCGGCAGCCCACAGCTGGACGCAGGGCCAGCTACTGTCGGTCACAGCCGCCTGACAGGATGCCCACTGAGGCAGGCCACGTGGCCCCTGGGGTTGAGGCACACCTGTTGGGCAAAGCGGCAGAGTGGGCCTGCCTAGCCCCGCGTGCACCAGGAGCCAAGGCCTCCAGGGAGAGACGCCATGCTGAGAGAGGGCGTCGGGGATGGTTCAGAGACGCTATGGTGACCTGCGTCCCAGGAGCACAGCCCCCCACGACGTCACACGCAGGTCCTGGGTGTGGAGCGAGAACAAAGCAGACACAAAGAGCTGCTCCACTCGGGCCCGCAGACCTAGGAGAGGGGGCCTGACCTAGGAGAGGCCCCTCCGACCCCAGCACCGACACACCCTGGTTCTCGCGGCCAGAGCTCCCAAGCGCCACTGAGCGCCCGGCGCACCAGAGCCACCCGGCCAGCTGCCACACCCGGCAGACAGCACCCAGCGGGTCCCGGTGAAGGAGCAGGGCTGGCTGGAAAGGCACAGGTGTCCTAGAGTCCCCAGAATAAGGCAGGGGTAGGCAGTCGGAGGTGGGGAGGCACCGCTGCCAGGCCGTGCTCCCAGGGCACCTGCTGGTCCAGGTGAGATGCCCTGGGCCTGGCAAAGAGCACGAGGTCCCAGGGGCACCGCGGGAAGGGAGCTCTCACGGCAGGTGGGGCTGGGCCCCAGACAGGAGCACAGGCCGGGCTGCTCCCTGCGGGACCAGGAGCAGAGCGGCCTGCTCCTCCTGCACAAGCCTGGTAAGGTGGCCTCTCGGGTGGCGCCGACTGTCCCCACGCCTCGCTCACCGCCACTCCTCGCCCTCGCTCACACCAAGCTCCTAGAGCAGAGTGACAGGTACGTCCAGAGCGTTGCACAGACCGACTGCTGCTGCGATGTCTCCTCTTTCATGTTTCTTGAAACGTTCAGGTTTCAAGACACACTCTTTTGTAACGAATAAGCTAATTTTAGAGGGATTTTAGAGAAGTCACAGGGTTCTCCGTGGAAATGCCGCAGTGGGACCTGACCGACTGCCACTCCCTCCCCCGCGCTGGCAAGGACTTCAGGGTCATGTCTGGAGCCACCCCAGACCTGCGTGTGGCAGGCCCTGAGCAGGTGGCACAGCTCCTCAGTGAGCCCGCCTCTGAGAGCAGCCCCCTCCAGAGGAAGGGGTCTCCAAGGCCAGGGCCCAGGGCCCGCGGACTGAGCAAAGGGCTGCCCTGCTGGGACCGCGTCAGATCCCTGAGCCGCTGCGTCAGGGCAGGGGGAGGGCAGTGCTGGTGGGCAGGCTTCTCCTGCCAGGAGGGAAATGGGCACGCAGACGGAGCAGCAGAGGCCCTCTGTCCGGGAGCGTCCTGTCATGCCCACCTCTGCTGCCCCTGGGGCTCTTCGTGGCTCCCCTAGGACTCTCCCCAGCGAGGGCAGGCTACTCCTACCCTGGTCAGCACACCAGAACAGGGGCGCTGCCCGTCACCAAGAGCCTCTGCGCCAGTGCTGACCCCAGCTCCACAGGCTGCGCACGGCCTGCTGTCCCGGCCACTGCTCCACACAAGCGTGATGAAGGCGCTTGCCCAGGGTCAGACCCCAGGAAGTGCTGGTTTGGGGTCAAAGCCGGTCTCAGCCGGGAGCCTGTCCTGTAAGCTGCACACGTGACATCACAGCAGAGCTTCACCCAGAGACCAGCTGGGCTGCAGACCCCCCACGCCCCCACGCCCCCACCCCGTGAGCTGGGCCCGGCCACGACTCACCCAGCATCTCGCTGAGCCCTGGTATCAGAGTGTGGCTCCGCAGCCTCCAGGGTGGGGGCAGGGCCTGGGGAAGCCCGGCTGTGAACTCCTGGGGTTCAGTGGGGAGGAGCAGACGGCCCTGGGAAATCCAGGGCCCAGGGCTGAGCCCGGACATGCCTCCCCCAGTGTGCGCAGCTGAGCCCCGAGCCCAACTCCCTGAAGCCCCTGCAGGGCGGCATCTGAGTGGCCCTTCCTTATCAGCTACCACCGTCACCCCTCCTGGGTGAGAAAACGGCCACAGCCCAGCAGGACCAGGGTGACCTCCTGAGTGATTTCCTCCCAGAGTCTGCTGCTCATGTCCCACCATGCGCCCCTCCTGTCAAGTGGCGTCCTCATCTGTCAACCCATCCTAGCCGCAGACCAGTCCTCTCGTCCCCAGTGGCGACCCAGAAAGCCCCGAGGAATGATCGCTCCCACAGCTTCTTCCATCCTGCCGATATTTCCAATGAAGAGCCTTCCTGAAGGCTCTCGGGTGTGATCACGTGACCCCACACCTCCTCAACCCTGGGGCCTGCTGGGGGCTCTGGTGTGATCACGTGACCCCACACCCCCACCTCCTCAACCCTGGTGCCTGCTGGGGGGCTCTCAGATGTGATCACGTGACCCCACACCTCCTCAACCCTGGTGCCTGCTGGGGGGCTCTGGTGTGATCACGTGACCCCACACCTCCTCAACCCTGGGGCCTGCTGGGGGGCTCTCGGATGTGATCACGTGACCCCACACCTCCTCAACCCTGGGGCCTGCTGGGGGGCTCTCGGATGTGATCACGTGACCCCACACCTCCTCAACCCTGGGGCCTGCTGGGGGCTCTGGTGTGATCACGTGACCCCACCCCTCCTCAACCCTGGGGCCTGCTGGGGGGCTCTGGTGTGAATCACGTGACCACGTGACCCCCCACACCGCCTCAACCCTGGTGCCTGCTGGGGGGCTCTGGTGTGATCACATGACCCCACACCTCCTCAACCCTGGTGCCTGCTGGGGGCTCTGGTGTGATCACGTGACCCCACCCCTCCTCAACCCTGGTGCCTGCTGGGGGCTCTGATGTGATCACGTGACCCCACCCCTCCTCAACCCTGGGGCCTGCTGGGGGGCTCTGGTGTGATCACGTGACCCCACACCTCCTCAACCCTGGGGCCTGCTGGGGGGCTCTGGTGTGATCACGTGACCCCACCCCTCCTCAACCCTGGTGCCTGCTGGGGGCTCTGGTGTGATCACGTGACCCCCACACCTCCTCAACCCTGGGGCCTGCTGTGGGGCTCTGGTGTGATCACGTGACCCCACACCTCCTCAACCCTGGGGCCTGCTGGGGGGCTCTGGTGTGTGATCACGTGACCCCACACCGCCTCAACCCTGGTGTTCACAGGCCTCTGGCAAGTGCCTCGCGCAGGCTGGCTGGGACAACGGGACACCCCGCTCTCTTACTCTGATGCCAGGCCTGCTGCCAGTGAGGCACAGCGCGTGTCACGCCCACCCCGACCGCCACCACCACTCCGGGGCAGCTGGATGAGAAAGCAGACATTTCCTGAGGAAAAGGAGCTGTGGACCCCGGGCCGCCGGCTGCGCCACCCTACAGGGCTGCGGTGGCTTCTCCACTTTTCCTCCCTTGGCTGCTCCTCACCTGCTCCGGGAAGTTCTCCCCCCCCGCCCTCCGGCAGCGCAGCTGGTCTGCTCCTTCCAGGCCTCCGTCACACTTTCTGAATATTGGCAGCACTATGATACCTGATCACGTTCAGTGTGCCGACCCACCTGCCTCTGTGCTAGGTCGTCACTAAGTCACTCGGCACCTCCTATGCGACCTTCTTTGTGACGGCAGCTGCTCACACAGTGACAGGTCACCGTCTCCGTGACCTGGTGACTGTGCCCGTCTGGTTCCTCTTGCCTTGCACGTGGGCTGGGCCTGGTGACTCAGTTCTGAGATAAAGCAGAGTGAGTAAGTGCCACAGCTGAGGTTAGGTCACAAGGAGACCCTGCTCGGGTCTTCCTCACTGGCTCGGGTGGGGGCTCCCGGAGTCTTCTCGGGGCCAGCCTGCCGCCACCTTGAGCTGAGGCTCGGGAACCCTGGCAGCAGCCAGGCAGCACCTGAGGCCTTCAGGGTCCTCCCCGGGCTGCCTCGAGAGGGCTGCAGCCTGCGGTGCCCAATCAGGGGACCCGGTGCGCGGCCTTGGGTTCCTGACCCACAGAAGCTGTGAGACGTGGACGGTCCCTGACTTGCCCCCATTTTGATGCATGATTCTTAGCTTCACAACAGTGTGAAAGCCACGCGTGTCTGATGGAAACCGCACATGGAGTCCTGACCCTGCAGTTCTCCCAGGCTAGCCACACACAGTCCACACGAGCCTCGCCCGCGGTGCTGGCCCGTCAGCCCCAGGATCTCGAGGGGAACAGGAGACCGCAGGCACTGTGTGCCGAGCTCAGGGGTGCGGGCAGCGTGCCCTCGGTGATGCTGACGCTGCCCTGGGTTTACCAGCGAGCAGCCCCTCCCGGCGTCGGGAAGCATCCGTTGAAGGCTTTTATTTCCTAAGTTTGGAGTGACTGCTCGCACAGGACTCTCACCACGCCGTGTCCAGCGAGGTGAGCAGTGTCCACCCTACACAAGGCCTCAATACTCAGGATGGCGCGAGAGGGAGCAGGACCGCGTGCTCACACCCCGACCTGATCCACGGTTCAGCTCTCGGCATTCCTTTTGGGGCACACAGCACTCAAAAGGTTCTGTGGGACGAACAGAACAGAACGCGGAGTGACTTCTGTTTGCAAGAGCTCTCCATGGATCTGAGGACGGGCGCCGGAGATGATGCCCTTGGCTACCTGACCCTGGACAGCTGATGAGGGCTGCGCTCCCTGGCAGTGCCCTCGGAGGGGAGCAAGCGTGCCGTGCACACCAGGCGTCTGATTAGAGCAGAGGTCAGGGCTCGGCACGCGATTCAGGCTTAGAGCGGAGGCAGGGGACCAGCTAGCCCAACCTCCACCCGAGACTCCGCTGCCTGCTACAGTGGCACACTGGAGGGGCAGCCCAAGCTTGCCCCCTGGGTGCCCTTGGGACAGCACACGCTTCGTTGGTCCTGGAAGCCACAGTAGTGCCCAGGCCTGAGCTCATGCCGTTCCCTGGGGGCACGGAGCAAGGCCAGCACCCTGCTGGGGAGGACTGTGCACTCTCCGCGCAGCGAGACAGGCGGGCCTCCTCACGGGCACCAGACGCGAACCTCACGCGGAGAACGTGCGCCCCAGGGCACGGCAGCAGGAGCCTGCATTTACTGATTCCGCAGCTCTGCTAACGGCACCGTCCTGGTCTCAGGGAAGATTTGGATGCTGCCACTGTCACAGACCAGAGGACTTTACCCGCCCCAGGTCACCACTTGTGCCTTATCACACTCAGCTGTGACTGTGCGGAATATACCCGAGGAGACTTTGGCCATGTCATCCCTGACCGCGTGACTGACCTTTAACACCTTTCTCTTTACGTCCAAGTCAGACCCGAGAGCCAGCCTCCACCCAGTGCAAGCCCGGGATGGGGCAGGGTCCCGCTGGGCTGCTGCCTTCCCTCGGTGTGGGCGAGAGCTGGCGCGCCGTGTGGGACTCGCGGGTGGGGAGGGCCCCTCCTCCTCAGCTCTCAGGGACGCTCCGTTAGTGCGGGTTTCCAGCACAGCCACGAGCCCCGAGTCAGGGCAAACAGGAGTGAGCTCTGGACAGGTCGGCGGCCGAGACACGTCCACCCACCCGGCTGCCTCAGCTTCCGGCTGCCACCATGCGGCGACCTTGGGAAGCGGACGTCCAGGCCGCGCCACCTCCCTCCTGCGAGCGCGCAGCCCAGTTGGGAAGAACACGGAGGACGGTGGCCGGGACGCCCGCCAGCGCTGAGGAGCGGCCCGCGTGGGGAGCAGGAGGCCGAGCCCTCCCCATGCGTCCCGGGGGTCCTCAACGCCATGGCAGGGGGAGCTCGGGGACAGCACTCCAGCCACCAGCCACTGCGTTGGTGGAGAACCAGGAGATGCCCAGGTTGAAGCCCAACCTCCGAAGCATCATCTGGAGGATATTTGAAAACTCCTCTGCTAATGTGTCGCTCGATCCTGTCCTGCCGTGACAGCCCGTGATCAAGTGGTAACGACGGCACTTCCACACCTCCGAGGCCCGCTGGCCCAGTTCTCATTCTCAGGAGCCAGTGAACGGTGAGCCGGGACATGGCGCGAGCAGGGGCTGGGCAGGGGCCACTGCTGTGTGCGCGGGCGTCTGCCCCCGCCCAGGGCCTGCCCCTCTCCACACACCTGAGAGCAGAAAGCTCTCCCCAGAAGAGTAAGTGCTGGCCGCTCTGGGTGTAGGTCGGTGTCCACTGTGGCCTCAAGCAGGACACTGGACCATGACCCAGACTGAGGCGGGGCGGGGTGGGCAGCTCAACACCGTGGCCTGAGCCCCGTCCTGGGACCTTGGCCATCAGGCTCCAGGTCGGCGAGAACGAGGGACACGTGCCCTCAGCTCCCTTTCCTCCAAACTCCAGCGACACGTGAGGAAGCGCCGAAGAGTCAGAGCTGCGACACAGAGCGCAGGGAGGCAGAGACGGCCGTCGGGGACATCTCGGGGACTTCTGGAAGAAGCTGGCCAGTGGAGGAGGGTTAGAGAGGGGACACCCAGAGAGGCCCAGCGGGGCGGCCAGGCGGCCCCAGGAAGCCACGGCCACGCTCCCGGAGGCACTGCAGGCAGGGCTGAGGCAGAGGGAAGCACAGGGCCCCGCGGCAGCCACGCCTGCTTCCTGCAGCCAACGTCCCCTGTGCTGGTGACATCATGTGAACTCAGGACAGCCAACGTCCCCTGTGCTGGTGACATCATGTGAACTCAGGACAGCTTATGCCCCAGGTGCAAAAAGCAGATGATACATAAACAAGTGCTTACATGATAAGATTTTAAAAACAGGTAGTGCTAGGTGCTGAGTGAGTGGTTCAAAGAGAAGACTTGAGTGGGAACCAGAGGCTCGGAGGCAGAGAACGGCCCTCCCACGGTCAGCCAGAGCAGGGCAGGGCTCAGGGCTCAGCCGGAACACCTTGGTGCTTATGCTGAATCATTGGCCAGGAGAGCTCTCTGACGCCTTGGTGTTTAGTCCAAGACCGCTGGAAGGAAGAGCCACGCAGTGGAGGCAGGGAGAGTGGCCATCGGGAGGCCATAATGTGAAGCAAGACTGGAAGCCAGACCAGGCACTGCAGGTCCAGGGGCCTCAGCTGGGCTCCAGAACCCAGCAGGGTCTCCACGTACTTTTGCTAAATAATGCTAAATAAATAACTTCCAAGAAGATGAATGTAGCTGTGTGGGAGATGGACGTGGGGCTGTGATTCGGGGTGAGCAGACTGCATCTCATACTGGAGGCTATCGTCTGAGAAAGGAGTGTAAGGTAAGAGGACGACTAGGAGCCCCGGGCCCTGCAGGCCTCCTAGTGGCCAGTGGCCCAGAACCCCTCTAGCTGCTACAACCTGGAAAAGAATTTATGGAAAGGAACAGTAACTAAGGGTCAGAGGGCACGGGAACAGCACTGCAGCCCACGCCCCGGGCCTGGGCTCCACACTGGACGGGCTGGAACCCAGAAGTTGGTCTTCCCCGTCCCACCACCCACAGCAGGAAGAGCCTTCCCCCGCACTTGGTTCTGCCCCACAGGACCCAGGACTGCAAGGTCTCTGCTGGAAAAGCTTCTCATGCTCTCCTGGAGGGCCCAGGCGTGTGAAAGACCACGTTCTCCTGATGCTTCCCAAGTCGTCCTTTGTCTTTGACTTGACACTTTGATTGTCACGTGTCTTGGCTTGGATTTCTTTGGTCCTTCTTGTTTGGTATTGGGGGGCTCTCAGGTCTGCCTCTGAGACCCTTTGTGTGCCGGGACAGAGTGCTACTTTCAGAAGGGCTGCCCCAAGTGACTTCATCTCAGCCTCCGCAGTAGGAGGAAGGGCCTACAGTGAGGGTCGCTTAGGCCAGAAGAGTGAGGAAGTAGGAAAAGAAAGAAGAAAGAGGAAGTCAGGAGTTGGAGAAGGAGGAAGGAGCTTGTGAGCTGTCACCTGGCCCCACACAGGCATTACTGAAGTCCCAAAGGAGGAGAGAAAGGACCAAAGCTTATTCCAAGAAATGGTGAGTGGAAACTTCCCACGTTGGGGAAGAAGGGGACACCCAGGTCCGGGAAGCCCAGAAAACATCACATGAGAGGAACAGGAAGAATCCACCTCAAGACCCTTCGTGACCCACGTCACGAAGGCAGAGGCGGTTCCCACAGACAGGCTCCCCCGAGCGTCAGAGGGCTCCCGGCGCAAGCCCCGCGGTCCGATGAGAGCGGGACGGAGCCGTGCGGGTGCTGGAAGAGAGCGGAAGGCCCGCGAGGCCCGAGGCCCGCCCTGCTGAAGTCGCCCTGCCAGGTGCGGCGAGGTCAAGCTCCTTCCCAGGTGGCACCGGCTCTGGCCTGCCCCAGGGGAGGTCACCGGGGAAATGGGAGAACGCGGTCAGCAGCAGGACAGCACAGAGAGTCTGAGCTGGGTGACAGACCAACCTGAACACTGCCCCGGTGACGGCGGTGGGCAGGTCACTCTGAACTCTGGTATAAAAGGTCAAATGCAAACCCAGTAAGATGACCGTGACTCTGAAACCACTGGAGGTGAAGAGTGTTGGTAATGCGGATCACGACAGCGACCCCGGTTGGGCGGTGAAGCATGAGGTCTACGCGCAAGTAAGCCCGGGGTTAGCAGCTAGGCTTCTGTGTCCCTAAGGTCCTTTGCAGGTCCCAAGGTAGACATGCCAAGAGATAAGTGTACACACAGAAGTCACACAGAAGAGAAAGGAAGGGGTCTGAGTGTAAGACGGGTGACCAACAAAGCGCTGAGACCGACAGCAAGAGAGAACAGGCGAGGCCACACAAACCCACAGAGACCCCAGCGGGTCAGCTGCGGACCCTGTCCCTCGACGACCACGCTGACCACAGTGGATTAAAGGGGGCACGGCTGCGGGGGCGTCAGCCAAGGCAGACGACACAGAGGCCGAGAGGCCGCACAGGCGCGAAGGCGAGGACAGCCCGCGGGGGGGGGGGGGGGACACCCCCTGCTGCTGGAGACGCTGCACCCAGGTGCCGTGCTCACGGGAGACGCGGGACCCTCACATCAAACTCCGCCACACAGACCCTGAGGTCAGAGGGTGGAGCCACGGGGACGCTGTGACTCTGGACACGTTGTGCATGAGGACGTGGAGCGCACTGAGGGGACAGCAGTGCCACAGCACTAGGTCCCCGTGTCCCGCTCTTAACTGCGCACAGAACACTCAGGCTGTCAGTAAGGAAATGGGGCTCAGCCGGAACTCAGACCCCAGGACCCACCGGCCTCACACAGAGCTTCCCGCCCGGCAGCAGCAGAACACACTTTGTTCCCGACTGTACGTGGAATTTTTCCCAGAATAGTTGATGCACTTGCTCAAAAACAAGTCTTGCTGAATTTAAGATTGTGATCATATCGAATATCCCTTTTTACTACAGTGAAATGAAATAAGAAGTCAATAGCAAAAGTAAAGGTGAAAAATTTACAAACATGTAGAAATTAAATAGCACACTCTTGAACAATTATCAAGTCAAAGAAATCAGAGGGAAATAAAAATGATATGATTCTTGAAGAATGAAAATGGAGACGAATCATACCAAAGCTTATGTGATGCAGCCAAAGCAGTACTGAGAGGGAGGTTCAAGGCGAAAACACTTCACAGGAGGAAAAGGCCCAGATAAGAACTCGATTTCACACTCCCAAGTGCAGTAAAGGAAGGACAGAGCCCTAAGTTAACGGAAGGAAGGAAATCATACAGATCAGAGCAGAAATAATTGGAATAGGAAAAAATGAACAAAACTAACAAAGCTCTTTCTAAGATAAAGGAAATTGACAGAGTGTTTGCTAAAATAAGAAAGAGGGGTAAGGACTCAAATAAATCAGAAATTAAAGAAAAAATCTCACGTCTGCTAACAGAATGAAAGAGGATTGTCATAGGCTACTAGGAACAACACACCAACAAACTGAGATAGCCTGGAAGAAACGATGCATGACTAGAGATACTCAACCCACAAAGACCTAAGTCACATAACATCTAGTTGCTGCAGCACCAAAAGCGCAGGCAGCAGAAACAAGCAAGTGAGTAGAACTGCGTCAAGCTGGACGATTTCTGCACGACAGAGGGCATCATCAACATCATGCAAACGGGACCCACGGAACGGGAGAAAGCATCTGCAAGTGTGTTGGCCAGGGGCTGCGCTTCGGAAGACCTGAAGGAGTCACACGGGCCGATGGTGATCTCAAAACACAGCCTGTTGTGACCCCGAGTGAGGCCTGGGCAGACGTCTGTCCACGAGGACCCGCGGACGGCCCAGGGCTCCGCGAGGAGGTGCCAGCAGCCCCATCTCCAGGAGAGTCCAACTCCAGACCTGGCAGGTGCCTCCTGGTCACGGTGGCCACCTTCTCTCTGGTCCGCACAGGCCCTTCCTCTGTGCAGGCCGACTCCGGCCATCTCCCCCTGCAGTCACGTGGGGTGAGGGCCCTGAGGGCCGCCTTGCACCCCTCACCTTCACTTCCCCTGGAGACCCATGTCCAAGTTCGGGCACACCAAGGATGCCAGCTTCAACACAGCATGGGGGGGTCACGATGCAGTCAGTGACGACGTGCAACACGTGTGTGCGAGAGTGTGAGTGTGAGTGTGTATGTATGTGAGTGTGTGAGAATGTAAGTGTATGTGAGTGTGTGTGAGAATACGAGTGTTTCAGTGTGTGCAAGTGTGTGTGAGCATGTGTGAGTGTGCATGTGAGTGTGTGTGCGTGTGAGTAGGTGCGTGTGAGTATGCAGTGTGTGTTTAAGTCTGTGTGTGAGTGTATATGAGTGTGTGAGTATGTGAGTGTGTGCAAGTGTGTGTGAGTGTACTCGTGAGCATGTGTGAGCATGCACTGCTGAGCTCAGGGCCGCCGCTGGCTTGAGAAGGACCACAAGCAGAGCTGGTGTGGACGCTGCCCTGGGTACCCCCCACCTCCGGCCTCCTCCAAGTGACCGGGGAGCTGAGTACGCAGGTGGAGAGCCCAGGACCACCTGTAGGGACAAAGGCGGCAGCACTGTGAGGGACCGGGAGAGGGTCAGGGCTGGGTTTCTGCCCAGTGGACCCCACTGCCCTTGTCAGACCCCCCATGAAACGACCTCCGCAGCCCTCTGCCCTTCTCGGCGTGGTCTAGGCCACGCGGCCGGGCAAGCTCAGGATTGGGATCTGCGCGTGTTGGTGGCTGTGTGTGTGAAATCCCGGGATCAGCCTGCCGCGTGGGGCCCTGTGAGCAACGAGGGGCTCTGACGCTCGGTCTGGCCACAGTGGCCCCCGCCTGGTGCCCCCGCCTGGCGCCTTCCCAGCTGCTGTGGCTCACGGCACAGAAGCAGCCCTCAGAGCTCCCAGAACCGAGACTGATGAGCAATTAGTGTGAGGATCTTGGAGGAGTCTGCACTAATTAAAAAGCAGATGGAGCTTTAAGAAAAATCTACCCAGCCTTCAGGCTTCAGGTTATTGCACACTCAGATTCACGTCATGACAAGAGGCAGCCTGGAAATGGAAAATAGAATGAGAGCTTTAAAATAAGGAACGTCGCTTGGCCCAGCCAAGCGTGCGGTGGGCTCAGCATGGGTGCCGTCTGGGCCCGAGCTTGCACAGGAGCCCGTCTCCTGCACGCCTGCAGCTCCTGCAGCTCCTGCAGACACAGCCTCTCTGAACCCGGGCCTGCAGGACAGCCCTGGTCCAGGACGCATCAGGAGCCTGGCGGCCCCTTCAGCAGGAGCCACCCAAGCAAAGGTGCAGCTGGAACAGCCCCAGGCCAGGAGGCTTCAGCTGCGCGTCAGCCGCTGACTCTCAGAGGAAAGCTGTCCCCACTGAAGGGGCCACTCGTAACCAGCCGGCCACCAGCCTCCAGCCTCCAGGCCCCTCAGGCGTGGAGAAGCCGGCGGGAGAGTCTGCGTGGCTGGGAGGCAGGCGGCCCTGGCTCTCCCCACAGTGGACCTCGACCTGCTGCCTGCAGGTCTCCTCGTGCGGGGACATCTGGCTCCCGGAGGTGTTCTTCCCCCTCAGTTTCTGAAGTCCATCCCTTCCGGGGGCCTCTCCCAAGCCTCTAGGCCTGACCACCAGGATGAAGTTCTGGGTCATCTATGCTGAGGGCTGAGTAGGGAGCCCAGGCCTCGCTGCAGGCCACCTGCCCCAGGTCAGCAGGGAGAGGGGGACCAGGCCTGCCCTATCCTTGGGGGTCACTCAGGAGGTGACTCCACATACCCAGGGTGCTCTGATCAAAGAGGGACAGTCATTCCTCCAGGGAGCAGAAATGATCAGAAATAGGAATTTGGGCAGAAACCACAGAAAGCCAGTCTGTACTCAGCAGAAGTCGCCTCAGCCGGCGTGAAAGCCGCCCGGGGCAGCAGGTCGCAGACAGTCTGCGCAGGGCACCGAGCTACCTGTGGGCCCAGAAAGGGCCAGGCCACAGGCAGCCCTGGGCCCGAGACCCTCCCTGCCTGGCTCTGCAGTCCACTCCCGTGACCTTCCTCTCCCCCAGCTTCTCCCTGCGGCAATGATCTGCTGCACTGGGCGGTTCAAACACCCTGTGAACTAGCCATTTCCACCTGTTAATAGTTCCTTACTAAAAAAGATTGCGGATTGACTCAACACGGACCCAAGTGCACGATGTCCTCAGACTCCTGGATTTCCCACAGTCCTGGGCGGCCCATAGCGTTCCTTGGTGTCACACTGGTGGCTGGCTGCGTCCTGTGGTTGCAACAAGGCCTTGGTCCATCCCATCCAGATCCAAATGCGTGTGCAGGCACCTCCAAGGCTGGAGCAGGGACTCCCTGCAGAGGGCCACGCCCCAGAAGCTCCCAGGGAACTAGCTGTGGCTGGGCACGTGGCTCTGCCTCTGCCGCAGTGTCCTCGGCTGCTACCCAGGACAGACGGGAAGCCGGGACGAGTGGCATCCTTCCAGGAGCGCGGGGCACGTGGTGACGGCTGGAGCGGCTGCTGTCCCCAGGTCTCTCCTCCCAGCTGCCCACGCTGCAGCCCGCCACGGCCGGCCCCTTCCCGGTTGCCATGGAGAGAGGAGGGCAGAAAGCAGCACCGGCTGCAGACCGCGGCTCCGCAGCTCCACTGGCACGGGGAGTGCCGCGGGGGGTCAGCGCGGGCGCGGCCGCCTCCCACCAGGC
Source organism: Tamias sibiricus (assembly GCA_025594165.1). Taxonomy (NCBI): domain Eukaryota; kingdom Metazoa; phylum Chordata; class Mammalia; order Rodentia; family Sciuridae; genus Tamias; species Tamias sibiricus. The sequence goes on along the minus strand of CM046670.1, from coordinate 98,430,997 downwards.
CCCGTCTCCAGCCGCTCTCACCCAGAGCTCGCCTGAGTGCCCGGGTGGGCTGCGGCCACCGCCCCTCGCTTCCTGTGGAGGGATCCACAGAGCCGGCCTGAGGCCCAGGTCCACACAGACACAGCTGCGCGAGCCGGTCGCCTCTGCAGTGGGGGAGGCAGGACGGCCTCCAGTGGCCGGTGAGGACAGGAGCGGGAGCAGCCCCCGCAGGCCACGGCACAGGTCGGGCACTGCGCCCGCTCTCCGCGAGCCGACCGCACGACCCCAGAATGCCGAGGAGGCCGAGGGGACTCCCCACTCGTGGTGGACAGACTCAGGTCCCCACAAGCAGGACACAGGCCTATGCTCAGACAGCTGGAAATGTCCCAACCCAACCCCAGTGGTCACCCAGGCTTTTGCTCTGAAGGTGGCAGCTCTGGCCTTCTGTGCAGGATGGCCCTGAGGTGACAGGCCCCAATCCCGGGACACTGGAAGCAGAGTCTCTGCAGATATAACAGGGGAAGGTGATCCTGGGTTATCTGGGGACAGTGACTCAGTCATAGGTGTCCTCACAAGAGATGCAGAGGGAGATATGACACACAGAGGGGGAGGAGGTCATGTGACCACAGAGGTGAAGGGTGGAGGATGCAGGCGCAAGTTAAGGCACACCAGCAGCCACCAGAGCAGGAGGAGGCAGGAAATGCGGGCTCTCTCTTCTAGAGACCTCAGAGAGCCTGGCCCTCCAACGCCTTGTTAACCCCGTGAAACTAGTTTTGGATTCCTGGATCCCAGAACCGTGAAAGAATAGTTTTTCTGTTGTTTTAAGGCCTAAGTTGTGGCTACCTGTCACAGCAGTCACAGGCCCAGGTCAGTGGGGTCCGCTGCGTGAGCCGGGACCTCCAAAGCTGAGCCAGCACGGCCTGTCGTCCCCACAGGTGGAGCTGCACTCGGCACCAGCACCTGGGCAAGCCACGGGGAGGCCGCAGAGGGGCAGGGCTGCAGGTGCCCCTGTAGCAGGACAGCCGGCACCGAGGGAGAGAGGCCCGGCACCGAGGGAGAGAGGCCCGGCACCGAGGGAGAGAGGCCCGGCACCGAGGGAGAGAGGCCGGCACCGAGGGAGAGAGGCCCGGCACCGAGGGAGAGAGGCCGGCACCGAGGGAGAGAGGCCCGGCACCGAGGGAGAGAGGCCCGGCACCGAGGGAGAGAGGCCGGCACCGAGGGAGAGAGGCCCGGCACCGAGGGAGAGAGGCCCGGCACCGAGGGAGAGAGGCCCGGCACCGAGGGAGAGAGGCCCGGCACCGAGGGAGAGAGGCCCGGCACCGAGGGAGACAGGCCCGGCACCGAGGGAGACAGGCCCGGCACCGAGGGAGAGAGGCCCGGCACCGAGGGAGAGAGGGCCCGGCACCGAGGGAGAGAGGCCGGCACCGAGGGAGAGAGGCCCGGCACCGAGGGAGAGAGGCCCGGCACCGAGGGAGAGAGGCCCGGCACCGAGGGAGACAGGCCCGGCACCGAGGGAGACAGGCCCGGCACCGAGGGAGAGAGGCCCGGCACCGAGGGAGAGAGGCCCGGCACCGAGGGAGACAGGCCCGGCACCGAGGGAGAGAGGCCCGGCACCGAGGGAGAGAGGCCCGGCACCGAGGGAGACAGGCCCGGCACCGAGGGAGACAGGCCCGGCACCGAGGGAGAGAGGCCCGGCACCGAGGGAGACAGGCCCGGCACCGAGGGAGAGAGGCCCGGCACCGAGGGAGAGAGGCCCGGCACCGAGGGAGAGAGGCCCGGCACCGAGGGAGAGAGGCCCGGCACCGAGGGAGAGAGGCCCACCCCAGCTCAAGACTCCCTGGCCGGGGCGCGGCCCAGACGGGGCTCCGCTCCTGAAGGAGTGCCGCCCCTCAGCTGCGGACTCACGGGCGGTGGGGAGGAGCCTCTGGCCTTCACACTCGCCTGGGAGACTCCGGAGTGGCGGGCGTGCCCACGTGGCCCCCTGAGCGGCAGCTGGGCCGGGGTCCTCGCATGGGATGCAAGCGTGCCCTGCCTGGTAGAGGTGCTCACGGTCCTTCCCACCGCAGGCCGCAGAGCCCACCTGGCGGGGTGTGGCGAGCTCACCCCCATGGCTTTGGACCTGCCCTGTCGGGGACCCGAGGCAGACATTGTGTCGCATGCATCAGCCCGGGCTGGGCATCAAGGGGTCATGGCCAGCGGCCCACCAGGGACACACTCCTCACAGTCCAAGATGGCGGTGCCACAGGCTGCTCCTCCCGAGGCCTCTCGTGGCCTCTCCTGTGCCCTCACGTGGCTGTCCCTCTGTGTGCGTTGTGCCTCATCTCTTCCTGTCAGGACAGCAGCTGCTGGACCGGGACCACCCTCGTGACCACACTTCCCCTGGTGCCCCCTGCACAGCCCATCTCCAAGCCCAGCCCCACGCGGAGGCCCTGGGGCTGGCTTCAAGGTGTGCCCTTGGAAGGAGACGGCTCAGCCGTGGGGCCGGGGGCCGCAGGGAGGTGCTGGCCCTCGCAGGCTGCTCTGCTCTTTTCCAGAGGACAGAGACGGAGGCCAAGGTCACTGTCTCCCCTCTCCACAAGGCGGGCAGTGGCGGGACAGCACGGGCTCAGGAGCTGGAGACTTGTGCCTGACTTCAAAGCCTGTCACAGAGGTGACTCTCCGAGACTCCCCCACTCCCAGCACAGGCTGAGCAGCAGGCCAGGGCTGGGCGGCCCCTGCTGGGTCGAGGAAGCAGGCTCTCCAGCCCCTGCGGCTGGTGTCATCGCCTGCCCCGCTGCCCCGCCCGCTTCCTCTGCGGAGGACGGTGCGGCTGGGCTTCCACTCACTGTGAAGAGCCTCCGGCCCCTCGCCGGCTCCCTGCGCGGCTCCGCCTGTGGGTAGAAGAGCTCGTGCTCTCCCAGTCTCCAACGCCAAGCAAGAAAAAGATGGCCAGAGCCAGCGGTCAGCCCCTGGAAGGCTCTTGGCCACAGGACTGACATCCCTCATCTTAAAACGCAGGCTCTTCTAGCAGACGCACGCGCCGGGACTCTCTCCCGTGCACGAGCACAGGCAGGGTCACATCCTGCCCCTCGCGGAGCGCGCAGCTCCGGGCAGCTGGTCTCTGCAGTGTGCAGCTGGCAGGGCCCTGGTGGGAGGCGGACGTGTGTCCCGGCGGCATGTCCAACTGTCCACCGAGTGCAGCTCCGCTGAGAGAGCACACGGTCCTGGGGTCTCTCCTCCGTCCTGCAGGTGTCGGGGCCGCGGTCCTGGGTGAGGGAGGCACCCTGTCCTGCAATGCCTTTCACGCAGACGGGACACCTCCTGGTTTGCGAGTCCACCCTGTTCTCCCCGCTGTCCACCATCTGCTGGAATCCACAGTTCCTGAGACCGGCCGAGGGCACTCTTAAAACACGAGTTCAAACTCTGAAGCTATCTGCTAAATTTGGGCACAATTCTGACAAGTGACTGATCCTTTCTTAGGGCATTATCAGCTTGGGTGGGGACAGAAGGACCGCAGAGGAGCTGGCGGGCTGGCACCCTCGCAGAGGTCCCGTGGAGCAGGGCTCGGCCTACCCCGTCCTCTCCAGAGCAGGCCCGTGTGGAAGACCTCCCCAGATGTGCGTGGTGACGTGAGGACTCGCCCGGCCAGCCGCTGCTGGGCCCTTCTGCCTCGTGGGGCTGGGAACTTGCCTTGGCGTTGGGGAAGTGGGTGGCCCCCGAGGGCTGAGACCCAGGACCTGGAGGGGCAACACCAGCACGGGGGGGAGCCCACAGGGCGAGGGGAGGGAGGCCGCCGAGGGAGGAAGGGCTCGGGAGCAGAGGCCTGCGGCACACCTGGCCAGGGCCGGCTGGAGGAGGCGGCCACGCGTGGCATTGGAGTTGGAGCCCACAGGCCAGCAGGGCCCTGCTGTGCCCCTGTCACCTATTCAGGGAGGGGGCAAGTGGACAGCAAGGCCTCTGTGAGCTCACACACGCCTGCACGGAAGCCTCCAATCAGCCTGAGAAGCAGAGACGGGAAACAAAACTCCACACCCCAAGCCAGAGCCAGGGAGGCTGAGGAAGGGGAAGGCCACCAGGGGACCCACATCGGGACCGCCTGGTCACAGCCCCTGCCCCACCCCGTCCTGTCCCTCTGAATCTGTCTCTCTCCATCCTCCTCCTGCTGCTCCACATCTTCTTCCCAATGAGACAGGCCCTGACTGGTCTGGCCTGCTTCACGCCCTGGTCTGAGGGTCCAGGCTAGGTCCTTCCTCTCCCTCCTTTCACCAAGACTGACCCCAGCTGTCCTGGAGCCCTCTCTTAACTGTCCTGGCTCAGAAACCAGCAAAACCTCCATGGGCAGGGCTGCGTGCCCCTACCCAGTAGAGCTGGTCTGCACGCTAGTGTGATGAGGGGACGCAGCCCTGGGCTGCAGCACTAGGGCCCTCACCTGCAGCACCGGGCCTCACCCTCCTGGTGGGCACACCTGCAGCACTAGTGCCCTCACCCTCCGGGGGGCACACCTGCAGCACTAGTGCCCTCACCCTCCTGATGGGCACACCTGCAGCACTAGTGCCCTCACCCTCCTGGTGGCCACACCTGCAGCACTAGGCCCTCACCCTCCTGGTGGGCACACCTGCAGCACTAGTGACCTCACCCTCCTGATGGGCACACCTGCAGCACCTGGCCCTCACCCTCCTGGTGGGCACACCTGCAGCACCTGGCCCTCACCCTCCTGGGGGCACAACTGCAGCACTAGGCCCTCACCCTCCTGATGGGCACACCTGCAGCACTGGTGCCCTCACCCTCCTGGTGGGCACACCTGCAGCACTAGGCCCTCACCCTCCTGGTGGGCACACCTGCAGCACCTGGCCCTCACCCTCCTGGGGGGCACACCTGCAGCACTGGTGCCCTCACCCTCCTGGTGGGCACACCTGCAACACTGGGCCCTCACCCTCCTGGTGGGCACACCTGCAGCACTGGTGCCCTCACCCTCCTGGTGGGCACACCTGCAGCACTGGTGCCCTCACCCTCCTGGTGGGCACACCTGCAGCACTGGCCCTCACCCTCCTGGTGGGCACACCTGCAGCACTAGTGCCCTCACCCTCCTGGGGGGCACACCTGCAGCACTGGCCCTCACCCTCCTGGTGGGCACACCTGCAGCACTAGTGCCCTCACCCTCCTGGGGGGCACACCTGCAGCACTGGTGCCCTCACCCTCCTGGGGGGCACACCTGCAGCACTGGCCCTCACCCTCCTGGTGGGTACACCTGCAGCACTAGGCCCTCACCCTCCTGGTGGGCACACCTGCAGCACTGGCCCTCACCCTCCTGGTGGGCACACCTGCAGCACTGGTGCCCTCACCCTCCTGGGAGGCACACCTGCAGCACTGGCACACCCTCCTGGTGGGTACACCTGCAGCACTGGCCCTCACCCTCCTGGTGGGCACACCTGCAGCACTGGTGCCCTCACCCTCCTGGGAGGGCACACCTGCAGCACTAGGCCCTCACCCTCCTGGTGGGCACACCTGCAGCACTGGTGCCCTCACCCTCCTCTGGGCACACCTGCAGCACTAGGCCCTCACCCTGATGGGCACACCTGCAGCATTGGTGCCCTCACCCTCCTGGGGGGCACACCTGCAGCACTGGTGCCCTCACCCTCCTGATGGGCACACCTGCAGCACTAGTGCCCTCACCCTCCTGATGGGCACACCTGCAGCACTAGGCCCTCACCCTCCTGATGGGCACACCTGCAGCACTAGGGTGGGCACACCTGCAGCACTGGCCCTCACCCTCCTGGTGGGCACACCTGCAGCACTGGTGCCCTCACCCTCCTGGTGGGCACACCTGCAGCACTGGTGCCCTCACCCTCCTGGTGGGCACACCTGCAGCACTAGTGCCCTCACCCTCCTGGTGGGCACACCTGCAGCACTGGCCCTCACCCTCCTGGTGGGCACACCTGCACCTGCAGCACTGCACACTGGAAGTGCCCTCACCCTCCTGGTGGGCACACCTGCAGCACTAGTGCCCTCACCCTCCTGGTGGGCACACCTGCAGCACTAGTGCCCTCACCCTCCTGGTGGGCACACCTGCAGCACTAGTGCCCTCACCCTCCTGGTGGGCACACCTGCAGCACTAGTGCCCTCACCCTCCTGGTGGGCACACCTGCAGCACTAGGCCCTCACCCTCCTGGTGGGCACACCTGCAGCACTAGGCCCTCACCCTCCTGGTGGGCACACCTGCAGCACTAGTGCCTCACCCTCCTGGTGGGCACACCTGCAGCACTGGTGCCCTCACCCTCCTGGTGGGCACACCTGCAGCACTAGGCCCTCACCCTCCTGGTGGGCACACCTGCAGCACTAGGCCCTCACCCTCCTGGGGGGCACACCTGCAGCACTAGTGCCCTCACCCTCCTGATGGGCACACCTGCAGCACTAGGCCCTCACCCTCCTGATGGGCACACCTGCAGCACTAGGCCCTCACCCTCCTGGTGGGCACACCTGCAGCACTAGTGCCCTCACCCTCCTGGTGGGCACACCTGCAGCACTGGTGCCCTCACCCTCCTGGTGGGCACACCTGCAGCACTAGTGCCCTCACCCTCCTGGTGGGGCCCTCACCTCCTGGGTGGGCACACCTGCAGCACTAGTGCCCTCACCCTCCTGGTGGGCACACCTGCAGCACTGGTGCCCTCACCCTCCTGGTGGGCACCCTCCTGGCCCCACCCTCCTGATGGGCACACCTGCAGCACTAGTGCCCTCACCCTCCTGGTGGGCACACCTGCAGCACTGGTGCCCTCACCCTCCTGGGGGGCACACCTGCAGCACTGGTGCCCTCACCCTCCTGGGGGGCACACCTGCAGCACTAGTGCCCTCACCCTCCTGGTGGGCACACCTGCAGCACTGGTGCCCTCACCCTCCTGGGGGGCACACCTGCAGCACTGGCCCTCACCCTCCTGGTGGGCACACCTGCAGCACTGGTGCCCTCACCCTCCTGGGGGGCACACCTGCAGCACTAGTGCCCTCACCCTCCTGATGGGCACACCTGCAGCACTTGGTGCCCTCACCCTCCTGGGGGGCACACCTGCAGCACTAGGTGCCCTCACCCTCCTGGTGGGCACACCTGCAGCACTAGTGCCCTCACCCTCCTGATGGGCACACCTGCAGCACTAGTGCCCTCACCCTCCTGGTGGGCACACCTGCAGCACTAGTGCCCTCACCCTCCTGGTGGGCACACCTGCAGCACTAGTGCCCTCACCCTCCTGGGGGCACACCCTGCAGCACTGGTGCCCTCACCCTCCTGGTGGGCACACCTGCAGCACTGGTGCCCTCACCCTCCTGGTGGGCACACCTGCAGCACTGGTGCCCTCACCCTCCTGGTGGGCACACCTGCAGCACTAGTGCCCTCACCCTCCTGGTGGGCACACCTGCAGCACCTGGCCCTCACCCTCCTGGGGGGCACACCTGCAGCACTGGTGCCCTCACCCTCCTGGTGGGCACACCTGCAGCACTGGTGCCCTCACCCTCCTGGTGGGCACACCTGCAGCACTGGTGCCCTCACCCTCCTGGTGGGGCACACCTGCAGCACTGGTGCCCTCACCCTCCTGGGGGCACACCTGCAGCACTGGTGCCCTCACCCTCCTGGGGGCACACCTGCAGCACTAGTGCCCTCACCCTCCTGGGGGGCACACCTGCAGCACTGGCCCTCACCCTCCTGGTGGGTACACCTGCAGCACTGGTGCCCTCACCCTCCTGATGGGCACACCTGCAGCACTGGTGCCCTCACCCTCCTGGGGGCACACCTGCAGCACTGGCCCTCACCCTCCTGGTGGGTACACCTGCAGCACTAGTGCCCTCACCCTCCTGGTGGGCACACCTGCAGCACTGGCCCTCACCCTCCTGGTGGGCACACCTGCAGCACTGGTGCCCTCACCCTCCTGGGGGCACACCTGCAGCACTGGTGCCCTCACCCTCCTGGTGGGCACACCTGCAGCACTGGCCCTCACCCTCCTGGTGGGCACACTGCCCTCACCCTCCTGGGAGGCACACCTGCAGCACTGTGCCCTCACCCTCCTGGTGGGCACACCTGCAGCACTGGTGCCCTCACCCTCCTGGGGGCACACCTGCAGCACTAGTGCCCTCACCCTCCTGATGGGCACACCTGCAGCACTGGTGCCCTCACCCTCCTGGGGGGCACACCTGCAGCACTGGTGCCCTCACCCTCCTAGGGGGCACACCTGCAGCACTGGTGCCCTCACCCTCCTGATGGGCACACCTGCAGCACTAGTGCCCTCACCCTCCTGGTGGGCACACCTGCAGCACTAGTGCCCTCACCCTCCTGGGGGGCACACCTGCAGCACTGGGGCCCTCACCCTCCTGGGAGGCACACCTGCAGCACTAGTGCCCTCACCCTCCTGGTGGGCACACCTGCAGCACTAGTGCCCTCACCCTCCTGGTGGGGTCACACCTGCAGCACTGGTGCCCTCACCCTCCTGGGGGGCACACCTGCAGCACTGGTGCCCTCACCCTCCTGGGGGGCACACCTGCAGCACTGGGGCCCTCACCCTCCTGGGGGGCACACCTGCAGCACTGGGGCCCTCACCCTCCTGGGAGGCACACCTGCAGCACTGGTGCCCTCACCCTCCTGGTGGGTACACCTGCAGCACTGGTGCCCTCACCCTCCTGGGGGGCACACCTGCAGCACTGGTGCCCTCACCCTTCTGGGAGGCACACCTGCAGCACTGGGGCCCTCACCCTCCTGGGGGGCACACCTGCAGCACTGGGGCCCTCACCCTCCTGGGGGGCACACCTGCAGCACTGGGGCCCCTCCGGCTACTCGGCATGAGAGAGTGGCAGCGCACACTGGCGGAGGCTGGAATGCCAGGAACAGCCCCTCACCCTCCCCAGCCGACCAGAGCAGCTGCTGGGGTCAGGGCGCTCCGTGCAGGGCAGAGAGCCAAGGACGCGGGCTCCTTTCCCAGCAGATCCCCTTCTCTCTGCAGACTGGAGAAGGCGTAGGACTTGTCCCTGAGGCTTAGACTGTCCTCCACGAGGAAGTCATCGCCCCAGGTGAGGAGGGGGTCTCCACGCACTCACGTCCCTGCAGCTGCAGCGGGGAGCAGAGACCAGATCTGACCACGAGGACTTGGTGTCCCTCACCTGCAGCTCCTGGCCAGGCCGGTGCAACCTCATAGGTCAATTGGGGGGAACTTCCCTGCTCTGAATATGTCCCCAGACTCACAGGACGGGAACGACCTCCCAGGCAGCGGTGCTGGGGGGTGGGGCTGCCCAGAGGAGTCAGGCCACGTGGCTGTCCTGACAAAGGGACCGAGAGCTCTCTGGAGAGGGCTCGTGGCAGAGGGCTGGCTTCCTTTCACTTCTCTGCCATGAACGTCCAGCGTTGGTCCCGGGGGTACGCGTGCGAGGGCCTGCCTTCCTCCTGACCTCCCGCCTCCGGCACTGAGGAGTGCCTCTGTGTCGTGTGAACCACTGCCCTGTGCTCCAGGGTGGCCACACCAGCGGACCAGACAAGATCCGCGACACGTCAGAGAACGTTCCTCACAGAGAACAGCAGAGGAGCTGGGGTGTCCAGAGCCACACCCCCAAATGTGCTTCTTAGAAATGCAGATCCTGGTCTCCAAGTCCGCATCGGCCTGTGCAGGGAGCCGGCTCAGACTCGGGGTGAAGCCCTGACCTGACTGTGATGCAGAGGGGCCTGAGCTGGGCTCCGCGGGGAGGCCTTGCAGGCCAGCAGCTGTCACCACAGAGCAGGGGCTGAAGTGACTCTGCTGCCCACCCCCATCTGCTGGGGCATTCAGAAGGGGGACAGGGCCACTGCCTGGCAGGATGTCAAGAGAGCAGAGGGAGGCTCTGCGAGGCCTCAGGAGGTGAGGCCTGAATCCAGCCCTGTCGGGAGGGCACAAGCAGAGCCAGACCAGGCAGGACAGACCAGGTGGGACAGAGCAGGCGGGACAGACCAGGGGGGGACAGACCAGGTGGGACAGAGCAGGCGGGGACAGACCAGGGGGGGACAGACCAGGTGGGACAGACCAGGCAGGGACAGACCAGGGGGGGACAGACCAGGTGGTACAGACCAGGCGGGACAGACCAGGGGGGGCGGGACAGACCAGGTGGGGACAGAGCAGGCGGGACAGACCAGAGCACAGCAGGCGGGGACAGACCAGGCGGGACAGACCAGGCGGGACGGACCAGGGGGGATAGGACCAGGTGGGACAGACCAGGTGGGACAGAGCAAGCAGGACAGACCAGGCGGGACAGACCAGGCAGGGACAGACCAGGGGGACAGACCAGGGGGGGATGACCAGTGGGACAGAGCCAGGCGGGGACAGACCAGGGGGGGACAGACCAGGTGGGACAGAGCAGGGGGGGATAGAGCAGGTGGGACAGACCAGGCGGGGACAGACCAGGCGGGACAGACCAGGCGGGACAGACCAGGTGGGGACAGACCAGGCGGGACAGACCAGGTGGGGACAGACCAGGTGGGACAGAGCAGGCGGGACAGACCAGGCGGGACAGACCAGGCGGGACAGAGCAGGCGGGACAGACCAGGCGGGACAGACCAGGCGGGACAGACCAGGCGGGGACAGACCAGGCGGGACAGACCAGGGGGGACAGACCAGGTGGGACAGAGCAGGCGGGACAGACCAGGCGGGGACAGACCAGGTGGGACAGACCAGGCGGGGGGACAGACCAGGGGGGGACAGAGCAGGCGGGACAGACCAGGCGGGGGACAGACCAGGCGGGACAGAGCAGGCGGGACAGACCAGGCGGGACAGACCAGGCAGGCGGGACAGACCAGGCGGGGACAGACCAGGCGGGGACAGACCAGGCGGGACAGACCAGGCGGGGACAGACCAGGTGGGACAGAGCAGGCGGGACAGACCAGGCGGGGACAGACCAGGGGGACAGACCAGGCGGGGACAGACCAGGTGGGACAGAGCAGGGGGGACAGACCAGGGGGGGACAGACCAGGTGGGACAGACCAGGCGGGACAGACCAGGTGGGACAGACAGGCGGGACAGACCAGGGGGGGACAGACCAGGCGGGGACAGACCAGGCGGGACAGACCAGGCGGGACAGACCAGGCGGGACAGACCAGGCGGGACAGACCAGGCGGGACAGACCAGGCGGGACAGACCAGGCGGGGACAGACCAGGTGGGACAGACCAGGCGGGGACAGACCAGGCGGGGACAGACCAGGTGGGACAGACCAGGCGGGGACAGACCAGGTGGGACAGAGCAGGCGGGACAGACCAGGGGGGGGACAGACCAGGGGGGGACAGACCAGGCGGGACAGAGCAGGCGGGACAGAGCAGGCGGGGACAGACCAGGGGGGACAGACCAGGGGGGGACAGACCAGGCGGGACAGACCAGGCGGGGGGACCAGGCGGGACAGAGCAGGCGACCAGACCAGGCGGGACAGACCAGGGGGGACAGACCAGGTGGGACAGAGCAGGCGGGACAGACCAGGTGGAACAGACCAGGGGGGGACAGACCAGGCGGGGACAGACCAGGCGGGGACAGACCAGGCGGGACAGAGCAGGCGGGACAGACCAGGCGGGGACAGACCAGGCGGGACAGAGCAGGCAGGACAGACCAGGCGGGGAAAGACCAGGCGGGACAGAGCAGGCGGGACAGGCCAGGCGGGGACAGACCAGGCGGGACAGACCAGGGCGGGACAGACCAGGGGGGGACAGACCAGGCGGGGAAGACAGACCAGGGGGGGACAGACCAGGGGGACAGACCAGGCGGGACAGACCAGGCGGGGACAGACCAGGGAGGGACAGACCAGTGGGGACAGACCAGGCGGGACAGACCAGGCGGGACAGAGCAGGCGGTGACAGACCAGGTGGGGACAGAGCAGGCGGGGACAGAGCAGGCGGGACAGACTGGGGGAGACAGACCAGGGGGGGACAGACCAGGCGGGACAGACCAGGGGGGGACAGACCAGGCGGGACAGACCAGGCAGGACAGGGTGGTCCCAGTGTTCAGGGTCCAAGCCTCAGGTCAGAGCATGGTGCAGGGACAGTTGCATCCCTGCTGTCACAACTCTCAAGGTCACGCTCTGATTGCAGAACAAAGACAACTGTGATACAGTCTGGCCCGAGAGCGCAGGAGGTGGCAGAGAAATGAGGGCAGCCTGCTCTGGTGGCCAGCAGGCCAGAGCCGGGCCAGGCAGGGCCAAGGGCAGGCGTCCAAGTGGGAGCCCGGGACGCTGAGGTCTGGAGCAGCCGTGGGCAGCGCACCTCCCTGCGGGCTTCGGGAGGAAGTCAGGGCTCAGGTCCCACGGAAGGAGGTGCAGGGCTGACCACAGGCCGCTCGGTCAGTGAGGAGGAGGCCGTGAGGACAGTGTGGAGAGTGAGTGAGACGGGCCTTGCGAAGGGGCACTGTAAGGTGGGCATCTGACGGGGCAGACCAGGGAGAGTGAAACCTGAGTCTCAGACCCGGGTGGGTGCAGGGCCCGGCAACGGGCTGTGGGTGCCACGGGGAGTGGGAGGACCCCTTAGTTCCCGGTTTGGACTGGGGAAGGGAGGGCAAGTCCCCAAGAAGGAGCCCAGAAGGAAGCAGATGGTCCCCGCTGGCTGGTTCCAGGGCTCGCGAGCTGCCCATGGTCTCCAGCAGGGAGGTCCCTGGGCCGCAGGGGTGTGGCCTAGAGCTCCAGGGAGAGGCTCAGGCCTCGGTGGGGGAGCGGCCAGGACCACCAGGGACTGTCCCAGGGTGCAAAGAGTCCAGGAGTAGAACTCGGGGGAGCAGAGGGAAAGAGGTCAGGGGAGGGGGGACCAGGCAGAGCGGAGCCGGGACACGGCCTTCCCAGGGCGCACGCCCTCCGTCACCTCGCCGGAAAGTCGCCTGGCAGGAAGCACCCAGCAGGGGCACCAGGGGCACCTGTGGCTCCACCCACTGGGCACTGCTCCTCCTCCTCCCGCCAGCCTCACTGCTCTCCTCGGCCTCTCCCGCGGCCCACTGTCCAGAGGTCTGCACACACCAGGACCAGGGCCCCATGCGGGGAGGCGCGTCCACGACTGGGCAGCGTGTGCGTCCTGCAAGCAGGCGAGGACCCAGCACCGGCCGCGCGGGCAGGCCTGGCCTTGCCCAGCGTCAGGTCCGCAGTCTCGGCCGTGACCACGCCCTAAGCAGGCGCTGCTGATCCCAAGACCCTGTGCACATGCCACCACGGGGACAGGAGACACGGGGACGCCACGCAGCCCGGAGGAGTTCGATCCCACCTCCTCTCTCTCCACCCACCAGGAGCGTGTGCACACGCACAGCCATATGTGTGCTCACGTGCACACCCCCCCACACACCAGCTCAGTGTCTCCCCCTGGACAGGGCGTCCCTCGCCCCACACCTCCTCTGCGACCTGGAAGAGCCTCCCGTCCCCACCTCCTGCTGAGCAGGCTCTGCCCACGGGGACTCCCAGCCCTGCCCTGCCTCCGTGGGCTGCTCTCCTGCCATCTGGTCACAGAGGCTGACAAGTGTAGGCAGGTCGCCAATTTGGCCCCAACCCTACTTGGAGGCTGGACTGGCAGATAAATTGGTCCTGGAGGGGGGCGAGGAGGGGGAGTGGAGAGGGGGGCCCAGAGGGAAGATTTCAAATCCATCTCGGTGCTGAGCCAGGCTCCAGCTTTCCGAGGCCCGTTGCGGTGCTGCAGAGCTGACGGAGCGCCAGCCGGGAGCAGGCAGATGGTGCCGGAGCGGGTGTGGGCCAAGTCGGGGTGGGCAGGCCTGACAGAGTCTGCGCGAGCAGCAGCTCCCGGAGGAGGCGCTGGCCTGCTGACCTCAGGGCACCTCTAGAGGACGTTCCGGCTGCCTGCCCTGCAGAGGCGTGACCCGTGTGCTCGGCTGCTCGGCCGAGGTCGTGGTCCAGGCCAAGGCCTGCGCCTGTGGGCTCAGCGGGCACCTGACCTCGCCCCCAAGACCGTGCTCTGCTGGGCGGCCCGGCGACCTCAGAGGAGGAGCCCGGGCTGTACGAGGAGTGGACTCAGGACAGACGCTGGCTTGGTGTGGCCAATCCGTGACCGCAGCTGCCCCTGGAGCTCTGGGAGGGGAAGGGACTTCATGACAGAAGCCGGCAGCGTCTGCCTTACAACTGCAGCTCCCGAATGTTCTCAGCGCATGAAGGGAGTTCTGCCATTCCCAACCCCGTGGCCATTTCCCGCAGTCCTAAGATAAAATGAAAACCCCTGGGAGGTACACTCAGCCACAGAGCACCACTGACCGTCACCAGCCAGGACCCCTGGGTTCAGAAGGAGTGACAGTGAGCTGGCAGATGGCCACCCCCAGAGAGGCTCCCTGGACGCCTGGTCCCCGAGCGAGCTGCCTGCTGGGAGGGCTGACATCACAGGGCTGCGGGAAGCCAGGATGGCGCGCGCTGTGCCCAGAGACGGGCACTCCCCGGGCAGGCCCCTCCAGCGGCACCTGCCGTCCCATCTACCGGAGTCAGCCCCAGAGGGGCGTGGGGACCAGGAGGCCCTGAGGGGACCAGGAGGCCCTGGTGGGACCAGGGAAACCTGTCAGCGGTGCATGACCTTCTCTGTCTCGGGCTCACAGCCAGCATGGCCTCTTCCCAAGTCCCACCTGTGTGTTCCTGGCATGACATGCTGTAGGAGGGGACAGGCCCAGAGCCCTGTGGTGGCTTTCTTTCTTTTTTTTTTTTTTTAATATCTATTTATTTATTAGTTGTACACAATGCCTTTATTTATTTTTATGTGGTGCTGAGGATCGAACCCTGGCCGCACACGTGCTAGGCAAGTGCTCTACCGCTGAGCCACGACCCCAGCCCCCTGTGGTGGCTTTCTTGATGCCACCAGGTCCTGACAAGAGCCATTCAGTGAACAGACTAGACCAAGCACAAGCGTGCCTTTGGATGCCCCTAGGCGAGACTGTCACTCAGACCCAGGTGGGCCAGCACTTAGCATAAGACCAAGTGCGCTGGAGCAGAACCCTGAAACCTGGGCCACGCGCCACGCCCAGACTCCACAGCCAGCACCGGCCTCGCCAGCAGCTCAGCCTCACAAGGAGACCAGGCGTTCGCAAGGACACCCACAAGCCTGGATCAGACGCGTTCCTCAGAAGGCGGTGCCACTGTGAGCAGCACTGTCCCCAAAGGCACCTGGAGTCGTGGGTAAGTCACAAAGAGCAAAAACAAGGCCCCAAACCAGCTCTCCTATGGGAGTGGCTGCTGGGTCTGCAAGCTTGGGACCTCCCCAGCCCCCCACCAAAACCCCGAGCTGCAGTCCCAGCCCACAGGGCGGTGGTGTCCAGAGGACACCTCCACAAGCAGGCCAGGCATGAGGACAGCCGCGGGAACAGGACTAGTGCCCTTCCCAGGAGGCCCAGAGAGCTCCCGCACCCTGTCCTGTGCACGGGAGCGGCCGCCACCCACGAGGCAGACCTCACAGGCTCCAGCGCCTGGCCCAGACTCGCCAGCCCCAGAGAAACACAGAGCAGCCTGCTGTTTACAGGCCACACAACCACGGGCAGCTTGTTAAGATGACCCAGACAAAACAGGACAGACACTTGGGACTGCTGTGGTTTGGGCCTGAGGTGTCGCCCCAGAGCCCTGTGCTGATGCAGGAGTGTGCAGAGTGCATGACTGGGCTGTGACCTGTGACCTGCCAGGCCTTCCTCCTTGCACGGACTAACTGGGGGGCAACCATAGGAGGGGGCGTGGTGGGAGGAGCTGGGTCACTGGGGTGTGTCCTGGGAGAGGGCATCTTCCTCGGAGCCCCCTGCCTCTGTCTCTGCTTCCTGGATGCCCTGCACACAGCAACGGCCCTCCTACGCAGCTTTCTGCCATGATGTCTGCTTCACCCCCGTGGCCCAGAGCAATGGACCAGCAAGCCACGGACTGACCGCTGGACTGTGAGCCACAATGAACTTTCCCTCCCATAGGGTGTCCTTCTCATGACTCTTGGTCACAGGGACACAAAGCTACACGTCTACCTGCTGTAGCCAATATGTAGACATATGGAAGCAGCTTTGGAGCAAGCACAAGAGCCAGAGGCGTTCGTGGTCACAATTACACCATGAAGGGCGTTCTGGGGAGGGTTCGGAGGGGAGGAGGGCTGCGGAGGAAGGCCAGGCTCCTTGGAGAGCATCTACAAACAGAATGCAAAATGCAGGTGGGAAAGGGCCTTCTGACGAGGCCTCACATGGAAACAGCAAACGCACTAGTGGACAGAGGAGGACGGGACCCTTGTCACCTGAAGGCCAGGAGCTAGCTGCACTGTCTTCACGTCACAGCGCTGTGGCAGGTAGGACCTGAGAGATGTCTGAGTGCTGGCTGAGGAACTCTCCGAGCAGAGTGTGGGGGAGGGGCTGGCTCCTCTTGGCTGCCTGTCGTGAAACGGGAGAAGACAGCAATGCCCTGGGGACAGAGCTGTCGATCAGGAGGGAGCAGAACTCTAGAGTTTGGAAAATCCTCAGCCCACCCATGGGAAAAGCAGGACGCCTGTTCAGGAGAAACAGGGTGAGTGTGTGGCCGTGTCACGGGGAGGTTCGCAGGGATCAGGGTCTAAAGAGGAGCCAGGAGTTGTCGGCCACGACAAGGGAAGACTGACCCCAAGGCACTCCGCGCTCATCGCGGCCGCCCTGCTCCTCGCAGACCCCGAATGCAAGGGCTGGGGCAGAGCGATCTCAAAGGAGGGCCAGTGCTGCCCAGCGCGGCCTCCCACCTCGCACCCCTGGCCCTGCTCCCTCTGCCCTGCCCAGCAGCGGCTCTGGAGGGCAGCTGTGGTGCGCACCCTGTGCAGAAGAGCTGTAGGGGCCAGGGTGCTGAGAGGCCGCCACAGGCCGCTGAAGAAAGCCCCCACCAGGGCAATGCCCAGGGATGCATGGGAGTGGGGGGCCTTAGGGTTCAGACACCCGCAGGCAAAGCTGTGGGCATGGGACCCCCCCTCGTGAGCCGGGAGGACAGCATTGAGCCAAATCGTTGCTCGTGACTCAGGCTGCAGACCTCCCAGGCCTTCCGTTCTGATCTCTGCTTTGGAGTGGAATGTCGAGCCACGTCTGTCCCACCATTGTGATGAGAGCACGCGTGGCCTCACCACGGGGAGGGGAATCTGCCCCGGATGAAGCCCCTTGACTCTCACCCACACTTGATACTATGAGATGCGGGACTTCAGACTTCAGAGCTGAGGCTGGAATGATCAAGCCTATTTGAGCTGTCAGGGTGCAATGCGTGCATTTTGCCCATGACAAGAACAAGAACCGGGCACTGGAGAGGCAGGGACAGATGCTACGGTCTGAATGGGTGTATTCCCCCAGAACACGTGTGCTGGAGCTTAGCCCCCAGATGATGGCTGGTGTCCAGAGGCCAGGCGTGGGAGGAGGTGCAGCCGTGAGGCTCCGCCCACCGAACAGCATGAATGTCCTTATGACCGATGTGTCCTCAGGCCTGTGTGGATGTGTCCTCAGGCCTGTGTACATGTGTCCTCAGGCCTATGTGGATGTGTCCTCAGGCCTAGATGGATGTCCTCCCCTGTCTTCTGCCACGTGAGGACACAGCAACAAGGACCCATCCTCTAGGCAGAGAGCAGCCCGCAACAGACACTGAATCTGTTGGCAACTGTGTGTGGGATTTCCCAACCTCCATAACAGAGAAATAAATTTCTATTAATTATAAAGTACTAGTCCAAGATGTTTGGTTCTAGCAGCAATACGGGACTACAACAGTTATTTTAATGTTTTCATAAAAGCAGTATTTAGGGAACTAAGTTTCATAAAGTTCATGATATAATTTGGAAACCAGCTATTTAACACCAACAGTTGAAGGAGGGAGAGAGATGTCTCTCTGAGCTTTGAAAAATCTTGAAGTCTGGTCACTGCTATCCTGGATCCTCAACTTAAGAACATACATAAGAAATCACAGGCTAGTGAGCAGACCCAGATTAATCCCTGCCCCCAAGGGCTCTGACCCAGGGAAACACATGACTCTACGTGAGGTATACTCAGGTCTATGTGGAGAGGTCCTCAGGTCTAGGTGGAGATGTCCTCAGGTCTGGGTGGAGGTGCCATCAGATCTGGTGGAGGTGTCCTCAGGTCTAGGTCGAGGTATCCTCAGGTCTAAGTGGAGGTGTCCTCAGGTCTAGGTGGAGGTGCCCTCAGGTCTAGGTGGAGGTGTCCAAAGGTCTAGGTGGAGGTGTCCTCAGGTCTAGGTGGAGGTGCCCTCAGGTCTAGGTGGAGGTACCCTCAGGTCTAGGTGGAGGTGTCCTCAAGTCTAGGTGGAGATGTCCTCATGTCTAGGTGGAGGTACCCTCAGGTCTAGGTGGAGGTGTCCTCAGTTCTAGGTGGAAGTGTCCTCAGGTCTAGGTGGAGGTACCCTCAGATCTAGGTGGAGGTGCCCTCAGGTCTAGGTGGAGGTGTCCTCAGGTCTAGGTGGAGGTACCCTCAGGTCTAGGTGGAGGTACCCTCAGGTCTAGGTGGATGTACCCTCAAGTCTAGGTGGAGGAGTCCTCAGGTCTAGGTGGAGGTGCCATCAGATCTGGTGGAGGTGTCCTCAGGTGTAGGTGGAGGTGTCCTCAGGTCTATGTGGAGGTGCCCTCAGGTCTAGGTGGAGGAGTCCTAAGGTCTAGGTGGAGGTGTCCTCAGGTGTAGGTGGAGGTGTCCTCAGGTCTAGGTGGAGGTGTCCTCAGGTCTAGGTGGAGGTATCCTCAGGTCTAGGTGGAGGAGTCCTCAGGTCTAGGTGGAGGTATTCTCAGGTCTAGGTGGAGGTGTCCTCAAGTCTAGGTGGAGGTGTCCTCAGGTCTATGTGGAGGAGTCTTCAGGTCTAGGTGGAGGTGCCATCAGATCTGGTGGAGGTGTCCTCAGGTCTAGGTGGAGGTGTCCTCAGGTCTAGATGGAGGTGTCCTCAGGTCTGGAGGTCTAGGTGGAGGTGCCATCAGATCTGGTGGAGGTGTCCTCAGGTCTAGGTGGAGGTGTCCTCAGGTCTAGGTGGAGGTGTCCTCAGGTCTAGGTGGAGGTGCCATCAGATCTGGTGGAGGTGTCCTCAGGTCTATGTGGAGGTGCCCTCAGGTCTAGGTGGAGGTGTCCTCAGGTCTAGGTGGAGATGTCCTCAGGTCTAGGTGGAGGTGTCCTCAGGTCTAGGTGGAGGTATCCTCAGGTCTAGGTGGAGGTGTCCTCAGTTCTAGGTGGAGGAGTCCTCCTCAGGTCTAGGTGGAAATGTCCTCAGGTCTAGGTGGAGGTGTCCTCAGGTCTAGGTGGAGGTGTCCTCAGGTCTAGGTGGAGGTATCCTCAGGTCTAGGTGGAGGTGTCCTCAGTTCTAGGTGGAGGAGTCTTCAGGTCTAGGTGGAGGTGCCCTCAGGTCTAGGTGGAGATGTCCTCAGGTCTAGGTGGAGGTGTCCTCAGGTCTAGGTGGAGGTATCCTCAGGTCTAGGTGGAGGTGTCCTCAGTTTCTAGGTGGAGGAGTCCTCAGTGGAGGTGTCCTCAGGTCTAGGTGGAGTTTCCTAGGTCTAGGTGGAGATGTCCTCAGGTCTAGGTGGAGGTGGGTCTAGGTGGAGGTGTCCTCAGTTACTGGAGGTGTCCTAAGTTATAGGGTGTAGTTGTCCTCAGGTCTAGGTGGAAGGAGTCCCCAACAGGTCAATGTGGAGGTGTCCACATGTTTTCTCTATGTGTGAGGTGTCCCTCAGGTCAAGGTGGAGTACCCCTCAGATCTAGGAGGAGTTTTCCTCAGATTCTAGGATGTAGGTGTCCTCAGGTCTAGGATTGAGGTACCACAGATCTAGGTGGAGGAGCCCTCACGGATCTGAGGTGGAGGTTTCCACCAGGTCCTAGTGAGGTACCACCCTCAGGTCCTAGGTGGAGGAAACCCTCAGGATCAAGGTGGAGGTACCCTCAGATTCTAAGGTGGATGTAGCCCTCAGGTTCTAGGTGGAGGTGTCATCATGAACTGAGTGTAGGAGTGTACCCTCAAGGTCAATGTTGGAGTGATTATCCTCCGGTCTAGTGGAGGTACCCCTCAGGTCCTATGAGTGAGGATGGTCCTCAGGTCTAGGTGGTAGATGTCCCAATCATATCGGGTGGATGTATCCTCAGATCTAGGTGGAGGTGTCCTCAGGTCTAGGGTGGAGGGTATGCCATAAGGTCTAAGGTGGAGGTGTCCTCAGGGTCTAGGTCGCAGGTGCACTCAGGTCTAGGTGGAGGTGTCCTCAGGTCTAGGTGGAGGTGCCCTCAGGTCTAGGTGGAAGTGCCCTCAAAGGTCTAGGTGGAGGTGTTCCTCAGGTCTAGGTGGAGGTGTCCTCAGTGTCTAGGTGGAGGTACCCTCATGTCTAGGTGGAGGGTCCCCTCCACCAGCCCCTGGATCCTAAGTCTATGGTGGAGGTGTCCTCAACGTCTAGGTGGAGGTGTCCCTCAGGTCTAGGTGGAGGTGCTGTTCCTCAGTTCTAGGTTGAGGTGTCCCTCAGACTCTTTGGTGGAGGGTACCCTCAGATCTAGGTGGAGGTAGTCCTCAGGTCTAGGTGGAGGTGTCCTCAGGTCTAGGTGGAGGTACCCTCTACGGTCTAGGTGGACTGTACCTCAAGTCTAGGTGGAGGAGTCCTCAGGTCTAGGTGGAGGTGCCATCAAGATCTGGGTGGAGGTCTCCTCAGGTGTAGGTGGAGGCTGTCTCCACAGGTCTATGTAGGAGGTGCCCTCAGGGTCTAGGTGGAGGAGTCCTAAGGTCTAGGTGGAGGTGTCCTCAGGTTGTAGGTCGGAGGTGTCCTCAGTTCTAGGTGGAGGTGTCCTCAGGTCCTAGGTGGAGTATCCTCAGGTCTAGGTGGAGGTGTCCTCAGGTCTAGGTGGAGGCTATTCCTCAGGTCTAGGTGGAGGTGTCCTCAAGTCTAGGTGGAGGTGTCCTCAGGTCTAGGTGGAGGTGTCCTCAGGTCTAGATGGAGGTGTCCTCAGGTCTAGGTGGAGGTGCCATCAGATCTGGTGGAGGTGTCCTCAGGTCTAGGTGGAGGTGTCCTCAGGTCTAGGTGGAGGTGTCCTCAGGTCTAGGTGGAGGTGCCATCAGATCTGGTGGAGGTGTCCTCAGGTCTATGTGGAGGTGCCCTCAGGTCTAGGTGGAGGTGTCCTCAGGTCTAGGTGGAGATGTCCTCAGGTCTAGGTGGAGGTGTCCTCAGGTCTAGGTGGAGGTATCCTCAGTCTAGGTGGAGGTGTCCTCAGTTCTAGGTGGAGGAGTCCTCAGGTCTAGGTGGAAATGTCCTCAGGTCTAGGTGGAGGTGTCCTCAGGTCTAGGTGGAGGTGTCCTCAGGTCTAGGTGGAGGTATCCTCAGGTCTAGGTGGAGGTGTCCTCAGTTCTAGGTGGAGGAGTCTTCAGGTCTAGGTGGAGGTGCCCTCAGGTCTAGGTGGAGATGTCCTCAGGTCTAGGTGGAGGTGTCCTCAGGTCTAGGTGGAGGTATCCTCAGGTCTAGGTGGAGGTGTCCTCAGTTCTAGGTGGAGGAGTCCTCAGGTCTAGGTGGAGATGTCCTCAGGTCTAGGTGGAGGTGTCCTCAGGTCTAGGTGGAGGTATCCTCAGGTCTAGGTGGAGATGTCCTCAGGTCTAGGTGGAGGTGTCCTCAGGTCTAGGTGGAGGTGTCCTCAGTTCTAGGTGGAGGTGTCCTCAGGTCTAGGTGGAGGTACCCTCAGATCTAGGTGGAGGTGTCCTCAGTTCTAGGTGGAGGTGTCCTCAGGTCTAGGTGGAGGTACCCTCAGATCTAGGTGGAGGTGCCCTCAGGTCTAGGTGGAGGTGTCCTCAGGTCTAGGTGGAGGTACCCTCAGGTCTAGGTGGAGGTACCCTCAGGTCTAGGTGGAGGTACCCTCAAGTCTAGGTGGAGGAGTCCTCAGGTCTAGGTGGAGGTGCCATCAGATCTGGTGGAGGTGTCCTCAGGTGTAGGTGGAGGTGTCCTCAGGTCTATGTGGAGGTGCCCTCAGGTCTAGGTGGAGGAGTCCTAAGGTCTAGGTGGAGGTGTCCTCAGGTGTAGGTGGAGGTGTCCTCAGGTCTAGGTGGAGGTGTCCTCAGGTCTAGGTGGAGGTGTCCTCAGGTATAGGTGGAGGTGCCATCAGATCTGGGAGGAGGTGTCCTCAGGTCTAGGTGGAGGTGCCCTCAGGTCTAGGTGGAGGTGCCCTCAGGTCTAGGTGGAGGAGTCCTCAGGTCTATGTGGAGGAGTCCTCAGGTCTAGGTGGAGTAGTCCTCAGGTCTAGGTGGAGGTGTCCTCAGGTCTAGGTGGAGGAGTCCTTAGGTCTAGGTGGAGGAGTCCTCAGGTCTAGGTGGAGGTCTCCTCAGGTCTAGGTAGAGGTGTCCTCATGTCTAGGTGGAGGTCTCCTCAGGTCTAGGTGGATGTCTCCTCAGGTCTAGGTAGAGGTGTCCTCAGGTCTAGGTAGAGGTCTCCTCAGTTCTAGGTGGAGGTGTCCTCAGGTCTAGGTGGAGGTGTCTTCAGGTCTAGGTGGAGGTGCCCTCAGGTCTAGGTGGAGGAGTCCTCAGGTCTAGATGGAGGTGTCCTCAGGTCTAGGTGGAGGAGTCCTCAGGTCTAGGTGGAGGTGTCCTCAGGTCTAGGTGGAGGTGTCCTCAGGTCTAGGTGGAGGAATCCTCAGGTCTAGATGGAGGTGTCCTCAGGTCTAGGTCGAGGTGTCTTCAGGTCTAGGTGTTGGTGTCCTCAGGTCTAGGTGAAAATGTCCTCAGGTCTAGGTGGAGGTGTCCTCAGGTCTAGGTGGAGGTGTCCTCAGGTCTAGGTGGAGGAGTCCTCAGGTCTAGGTGGAGGTGTCCTCAAGTCTAGGTGGAGGTGTCTTCAGGTCTAGGTGTTGGTGTCCTCAGGTCTAGGTGAAAAATGTCCTCAGGTCTAGGTGGAGGTGTCCTCAGATCTGGTGGAGGTGCCCTCAGGTCTAGGTGGAGGTGTCCTCAGGTCTAGGTGGAGGTGCCATCAGATCTGGTGGAGGTGTCCTCAGGTCTAGGTAGAGGTGTCCTCAGGTCTAGGTGGAGGTCTCCTCAGGTCTAGGTGGAGGTGTCCTCAGGTCTAAGTGGAGATGTCCTCAGGTCTAGGTGGAGGAGTCCTCAGCTCTAGGTGGAGGTGCCCTCAGTTCTAGGTGGAGGTGTCCTCAGGTCTTGGTGGAGGTGCCCTCAGTTCTAGGTGGAGGAGTCCTCAGGTCTAGGTGGAGGTCTCCTCAGGTCTAGGTGGAGGTTACCTCAGTCCTGTGTACATGTTGCCTCAATTTTATGTAAATGTGGGCTTGCTTTTTTGGATGTGGTGTCTGGTCTTAGAATAAGGGAACCCTCCTCATCCCCTAGGCTTCACATAAAAATGCAGTGGAATGTACTAGCTTGGAAATTTCAGAGTCTTAATAAAGCACATTCACACTCAGGCGGGAACCTCCATGCCTTGGTTGGAAAGGATTCCTCAGGGCTGCCTGAGGCAAGCTTGGCCCGTGTTGCTCAGCGCACATGGGGTGTGTTAGTCGGATTTCTTCTTTCTGTTCCAGAAACCTAACATGAACAATTAGAGACGGAAGAGTTTGTTTGGGGGCTCACTGTTTCAGAGGTCTCAGTCATAGACGGCGACTCTACT
The DNA here is from genome assembly GCA_025594165.1 of Tamias sibiricus. Taxonomy (NCBI): domain Eukaryota; kingdom Metazoa; phylum Chordata; class Mammalia; order Rodentia; family Sciuridae; genus Tamias; species Tamias sibiricus. The sequence continues at coordinate 98,407,529 of CM046670.1, read as the reverse complement.
CCTTCGAGCTCGAGGGGAGGCGGGACATCGGGGCACAAGAGTGTGGCCGAGGGAAGCAGCTCAGGACTTCACACCAGGAAGAGAGAGCCTAAGCTCAGCTCACCAAATACACACCCCCAGGGTCCCAGCTCCTCCAGCCACACCCAGCAGCCTTCGCCACCCCTCAGTCAACCCTATCTGGGACTACCTCCCTGCTGGGCTAAGGCTCTCGGCCTCATTGGTCACTCTGACCTTCTTGCCTCGTCTCACACAGGAGCTTTCGGGGGTCACCTCACACCTGAACCACAGCGGGGGAAGCGAAGGTCGTTCCCATGAAGTCTGCGTGCCCGCGGGCACCCAGAGCAGCAGCACAGAGCCCTCGTCCAGTCAGGCACTTCCCGAGTGCCAGATGGGCCTGGGCCTTCACCCGAAGGCCATGCACTGGAGGCTCAGGATTACCCAGCCTCCCTGTGGCACATGTGGTCAGACGTTGCCGGGGCCGTCTCCCTCACGCAGGCCTCAGGCCCCGTCTGCTGCAAGGAGGGCAGCAGGATCCTCCACCTGCACGGAAGTGCGGAGGCGCCAGCTGCCCCTTCCCTGATGGGAGCATGCGCGGAGCAGGTGCGCCTGGAGGGGCTGGACGGGAGGGTGGAAAGGCCTCACGGGGGCCTGAGCCCAGTCCAGCCTGTGGCCTTCAGCGTCGTCCAGTCCTGCCGGAGCCACAGAGAAGTCAGGGCATCCTAAACCCATAGACACACCCAGACTTGCCTTCCTCTGTCCCTGGGTGTGGGGCGGGAGGTCCGGCAGCTCACTCCTCCTCCCTGCTCCTCCAGCTGGCGGCCGTGGTGCGTCCAGGGCTGTCCACCGGCCAAACTGGACCCGGCCCTCTTCTACATGAAGATCTCTCCAGCCACCACAGAAGGCCGCAGAGCGGCTCCTCCTGGAAGAGTGCCGCACTGGAGGGCGTGGCAGGGTTGTCCCCTCCTCCCGCAGCAGGGGTCCCCGCTTTCTTCCTCCTCCTGCTCCGCCCCCCTGCGCCTAGTCCACACGTGGCACACCCAGGGCACCCTGTGGCGCCGCGAGCTCTCCACTGCCACTGCCTCGTCTGCGTGCCGTGGCACACCAGCACCCGTGGCATACCAGCGCCCGTGGCACACTGGCACCCGTGGCACACCAGCACCAGCGCCCGTGGCACACCCCCGGGCACACCCTGGGCACCCTGTGGCGCCGCGAGCTCTCCACTGCCTCTCTGCGTGCCGTGGCACACCAGTGCACACACCAGCACCCGTGGCACACCCAGGGCACCCTACCAGCGCCCGTGGCACACTGGCACCCGTGGCACACCAGCACCCGTGGCACACCCAGGGCACCCTGTGGCGCCGCGAGCTCTCCACTGCCTCTCTGCGTGCCGTGGCACACCAGCACCCGTGGCACACCAGCGCCCGTGGCACACTGGCACCCGTGGCACACCAGCACCCGTGGCACACCCAGGGCACCCTGTGGCGCCGCGAGCTCTCCACTGCCTCTCTGCGTGCCGTGGCACACCAGCACCCGTGGCACACCCAGGGCACCCTGTGGCACCGCGAGCTCTCCACTGCCTCTCTGCGTGCCGTGGCACACCGGCACCCGTGGCACACCGGCGTGGGCTGGCTCCTGGAGGTGGGGCTTTCCAGCAGCCTCCGGGTGCAGGTGGCAGGGCCAGCCAGCCAGGGCTCCTCCCAGCAGGGCTCAGCATGGTCCCCCACCTGTCAGGTTTTCCGGGTGCCCCCCTAGAGTGGGCTCCGGGGAGCGGCCTCCCTTCCTCTGTTCCTCGCGGCCTCCTTTTCTCTCCCTTTTCCTCTCTGGATGGTGGGAGCTGAATAAAGGGCAGGACTCCAAGGGAAGGGACCAGCCAGCAGGCCGGGGCAGGGGTCCTGCCTGATGCCCCTCCCGAGGGCCCCCAGCCCCCTCCTGTTCTGGGTGTAGGGGACACCCGCGCTTCTTCAAGAGGAGCCAGCTCTCGGAGCCTCCTCACGCCTTCTCAGCCCAGGCCTGCGCCGGCCTGCGATGCGCTCCCGGAACCCACGGCCGCCCCAGGGCCCCGCGCTGCAGGGCTCTGGAAGGCACAGCCCCGGAGCCTCGCGGAGGAGTGGCCCCAGCTCCGCCCCCACCCCTCCTCTCGTGGCTGCTGGGAAGGTGAAGTGGCGTCTGGCCGAGGAGCCATCGGTCCTCTCCCGCGGCAGTGGCCGGAGCGCTGCGCTGGAGCGCCTGCAGGGCTCGGGCACCGCAGGGCTCGGGCACAGTGCTCCGGCCGCTGCCACGGGAGACTTGGCCAGAGCGCAGGCTGGCCCACCCCAACACGGCTCAGGGCTTCATTTGTACAAGGACATCTGTGTCCTTCTCCATGTGCTGAGAATCCCGTGTGTACGTGTGTGTATGTGTGTGTGTGTGTGTGTGTGCAGGTGTGCCTGTGTGTCCCTGCACGTGTGTGATTGCATGCATTTTCTGTGCACACACGTGTATGTGCAAGCATGTCTTGTGCACACATTTGAACAGGCACATGAACCAACACACGTGTGTGGATGGCGTGTGCGAGTGTGTGCACACACATGTTCTTGCCTGCATTAATGCAGCGTCTGTGGATCAGCTGGCAGAGGGCTGCCCAGGCTAACCCCGCGACTGGAACTCTGGGCGCAGACTGAGAGGGGTCTCAGGCCCAGCCCTGCTCCAGGAGAGAGGAGGAAGCCTGCCAGGACCCTGGAGCCGGTGCCCCCGCCTGGAAGACGCCTTCCCGGCCCACGCAGCGGTCACGTCTCGTCGCCAGCTGAGCCGATCCTCTGCCCAAACCGGCTAAGACCAAAGGCCTCACCTCCACGCTTCCCGAAGGAAGAGCCAGGCCTGGAGCCTTTGTCGAACGTCACTCGGCAAACCAAAGGAAAGCTCGGGAGTAGATGAGCCCACCCCGACTCTGCCCCGTGACCAAGGCTGGGTCCCCTCTGCCAGCGTCTGGCTGTGACGTGCAGGGGCCGGACGCCTCCTCGAGGGCCCAGTCTCCCCATGTGGATGGGACCTCTGAAGCCTCTTCCAGACCAGAGACCACTCCAGAGCCCACGCACCAGGAAGTGGCTGGCTGGAGGTGGACCAAGCTCCCAGGGGGTCTCTGAGGCCATCTGTCCTTGTCACACACACAGGCTGAGCTCAGCTCCCACGCCCAGCTCCAGGAAGGACACCTTCCCTCCTTTCTCACACAGACCATGTGGCTCATTGGCCAGAGTGTGGTGGGATCTTGCCCAGCCCTGCTGTCCCCAGGGTGCGGTGGGCGAGAGGCCTGGGACATGCTCCTCCTCTCTCCACGCTAAGGCACGAAGCTGCCGTGTGGAGTCTATCAGGGACGCGCACGCTGGGGAGGTGCCCTTCTCGTCACTGGCTGTAGAAAGGCTCTCTGAGGAGGACGAGGCGCTGGGAACCTCACCAGTGGTGGCACAGTCCAGGAAATGACCCCCAGGGTCAACTGAGGACAGATGCGTCTCCACCTGCAGCATGCACCTGGCCGTTCCGCCACACAGCTGACGTGGTGACGCCAGGGCAACCGACAGAGCGAGAGGAAGGGTCACAGGCGCGGCCGCGAGAGGCCCTGGCCACAGCCAGCGAGGAAGGCAGGCGCCCAGCGAGCCGGAAGCAGGCCGAGGAAGGCCCAGCCACGCACCCCCGCATCTCCTCTGATGCTGCGGGTTCCGCCCCGACCTCCAGCAGCCAGCGTGACCCCCTGCCGGGCGTCCACAGGCAGGTGCTCTGACTCAGCCTGAGCCACCCGGGGACGCGCAGTACTGCTCCTGCAGGGGCCACCTTGCCAGTGCTTGTGACATGCCAGGCCCTTGGCATCTGCTGTGGCATTTGGCCCTCACAGGCCTCTGCCCAGGTTAGGCACCAAGATGCTGGGTGGTCTGCCACAGCCCTGTTTCTCGTGCCCGCGACTGGGCAAGGTCCTTCCCCGGCCAGAGGCTGGGGCACCCCGTCTGAGGACCAGCCTCCCCGGGGCCTCTCCGGGAGCTGCACAGCCTCCCCGTGGGGAGCTCTGAGCGACCGCCAGCCCAGACACCCCAGTCCAGAGTGCGCCAGGGCTGCGCAGAGCGGGCTGCACAGCGGGCTCCGAGCTCCTGTGTCCTCCCGCCCAGGCCACCCAGGGACACCACAAAGCCAGAAGTGAAAAAGAAGAGTGGGAGAAGACTCCAGCCTTGGGACTCGGGGTGTGTCCCCAGGACTGCAGGCGTGTCCCCACGCCTGGTGCAGGCGTGTCCCTGGGGACTGCAGGCGTGTCCCCCGCGCCTGGTGCAGGCGTGTCCCTGGGGACTGCAGGCGTGTCCCCGCGCCTGCAGGCGTGTCCCCGCAGGCGTGTCCCCGGGACTGCAGGCGTGTCCCCGCGCCTGGTGCAGGCGTGTCCCCGGGACTGCAGGTGTGTCCCCGCACGTGTCCCCCGGGACTGCAGGCGTGTCCCCGGGTGCAGGCGTGTCCCCAGGACTGCAGGCGTGTCCCTGGGACTGCAGGAGTGTCCCCGGGGACTGCAGGCGTGTCCCCGCGCCTGGTGCAGGCGTGTCCCCGGGACTGCAGGTGTGTCCCCGGGACTGCAGGTGTGTCCCCACGCCTGGTGCAGGCGTGTCCCCGGGACTGCAGGTGTGTCCCCACGCCTGGTGCAGGCTCTCCGCTTTCTGCAAGTGGCGAACCTGGGTGGGAGGCTCTGAGAACAAACGGGGAGGGCGTCAGGGACACCTTCCACACGTCCCCGACACCTCCATAAACCTGCTGGTAACTGCTCTGCCATCACTCATAAACCTTCAATAAAACCAGCGAGACTGCACCCCGCTCCCCTGGTGCCTGTTTGGAAATTCTATTTGCCACTGACGATTTATGGCCTAGGAAATAGGCAGGCTGAGCCTCGGCGCTGCTGAACACAGCTCACGCGCGGCCCCCAACCAAGTGCACCCACAGAGAGCAGCAAGCGCATGCCCCGCCCCACAGTCCAGCCCCCAAAATCCAGACTTCAGAGCCCTGGGGGTGGAGGACAAGGTCATTTCCCTGCAGTCACACTCAAAAGGCAGGTCCGAGATTGAAGAGGAGTGACCACCAGCAGAAGGCCTCAGAACGCACGACTCCCGCCCAGCTGGGGACAGACAGCTGTGCTGTAACTGGAACAGGCAAGACCAGGAGGTCACCAGGTCCTAGCCAGGGGCACATGGGCCTCTGAGCCCAGCCAGTCCTGCTGTGCAGACCACAGCCCTCCACTTACACACGTTCACACGCGCGCACACACACACACACACACACCGCACCAGTCCCACATTTTCTGGAGGAGCTGGGTGTGGGCCTGTCACCACTGTACTCTTTAAAGTCGCAAGCCACATGTCCCACCGCTGCCACCAACTGTTCTACCTCCTTCCTGTCTCCCGTGGCCTTGGTCTCAAGGCCGGGAAGCTCAGGAGGCAGCAGAGGAGGAAGACAGATGGAGGGCCAGTCAGCTGAGACAGAGCTGGTCACGGGGACACATCACCAGGTCTAAGCCTAAACCTGGGGTGGGAGTGCAGGGACAAGGGGCAGGACGAGCAGAAGGCCCAGGAGCAGAGGGGAGTCCAGGGAGAAGGGCCAGGAGGGGCCTGTGAAAGTCGCCAAGGTCCAGCCCCCAGGCAGGGCACCTGTCCTTTCCTTCCCCAAACCCACCCTACCAGGGTTGGCAAGCTTTGCCACAGCCAGCAGCCAATCGTCTTTCACCTGAAGACCCCAGGCCACAGGACCGCCACATGCACAGGTGTGGCTGAGCCGGGGTGTGCAGAGGTCTGGCCTCCCCTGCCCCGCCTGGCCTCCACCACCGACCCAGACCTGCGGCCTCCTCCACCTCACCCGGGGCCTTCCCAAGTGCCGCTGTCCTCCCTCCCTCCCTCTCTCTCCCTCTCTATATTTCTATCCCCCTGCTTTAGACTCTCCCCGTCCCCTCTGGCTGTCAGAAGGCCTGTGCCCCAGGACCCAGCCCTCTCTCCACTTGCCTCGTGTGCTCGGCCATGTCAGTCAGTCTCAAGCAGGAAGCTTCTGGAAGCTTCTGGAAGCGAGCGCAGGCCTCCCTCGGGAAGGCTCTCGAGCAACAGGCCCCGTCCGGGACAGCCCAGGCCACGGCCAAGGGTGCCCTACACCCACACCGTGTGTGGCTCACATGAGCCCTGAAGCCTCCCGGGGCCTGTGCCGAGCACAGCCTGCGCCAGCCCAGCATGGTCACCCACAATGGCTCCCCAGTGACAGAAGGGTGAATCCCTGTCACCAGGGTAAAGATCCGTGACGGCAATGCCCCTTCTGCTTGTGAGAAGCCTGGCCGTGGTGGGGCCGCAGGGCAGGGGTTTGCTGCTGGCCTGGGAGCAGATGGGGCTCCTGGGCCTCCGCCCCAGCCCTGCTCAAGCAGGCCGAGAGCAGGCAACGTGTCATCCTGCAATACTGTCACCAGATTCTTCTTCACATTCCCCTCGTAACACCTCCAGCCCAACAAACAACCTCAGCATGCAGTGGACGGGCCTCTAAGTGGAGGTAGGACCAAGGATGCTTGCGGGCCAGGGCTGCAGAAGGCAGGGGTCCTGGGCAGCCCCTCCTCCGCAGGCAAGGAGACCCTGTGACTCTCAGTGGGCCAACACCAGCACCGGAGTGAGGGTGGGCACACGTGGAGCACCTCGGGGCACTGCCCGGCAGCCCCTGCGCCAGCCTGCGCCCACCCTGCCCGCCTGCTCTGCCGCTCTTCCGGGACTGGGAACCGACTCAGACTTCCTGATGGAACCAGTGCCCAGGGCCCTCCTGGCAGCCTGTCCCTGCTGCAAGAGGCAGTCCTGCCAGCGCCAGGGACTGGCACTCCAGAGAGCCTGTCCTCAGAGCAAGCGTGACAGAGGTCTGAGCCCAGGAAGCACCAGAGGCCTTGCGTGGCCCCAGCCACCCGAGAGGACCAGGACGCGTGCACACACGGCCTCGCCGCCCGCTGCCCACGCCCCTGCCCCCGGCCCTGCGCCCCGGCCCTGTGCCCCCAGCTCCTGCTCCTGCCGTGGAGGAGGCCCCGTGCGCTCCCTGCGTGCCTGGCCCTGGGCAGGGAGTGCTTCACCCGACTCTGGTGCTCCTGCCCTTACCGCGCTCGTCCCGCTGTCCACACAGGCTCCCAGACGCCCTTGCAAGGCTTTGGGGACCCCACCCTCACCTTGTCCCCAAGTGTGCTGGTGCGTGGCCTGGCCAGCTGCCTGCACGGCGTGGCCAGGGCTGGGCACCGCGTCTCTCGGTGGTCCCTGCCCCGCGTCACCTCTGCCCCAGGAGGGCCAGCGCGCCTGCAGGTGCTCCGGGGCCAGCGCGCCTGCTGTTCCAGGACCTCTGCACTCCACGGCACAGACGTCACCTCTGCTGACTGGAGGGGATCTGGAGATAGTCGGGGGCCTCTCTGAACAAGACCATGAAGTCAGTGTCAGTGTGGTTGGGACCTTTGTCCCCTCCCTTTCCTAAGCCTGCCGCCACCCCCACCCCCAGGGCTCCATCAATCCACCTGCACCGCGCTGACAGCTGCCGCCACAGGCACGGGGGACCTGCATTCTAAAGAGCCCAGCCGTCGCCGCGGTCAGGCTTTTATTTGTGTGAGAGCTTCCCCGTCTCAAGGGAAGAATCGTCATCATCATCCAGCACAGGGGAGCTGGGAGGGGGCAGCCTGCCCGCAGTCTCTCCCAGGCCAGCCCTGCTCCTGGAGGGCAGTGGCCCTGGTGAGGGCCAGGCTCCCCTTCCCAGCAGCATTTATTACTCTAACCTGGGAGCCCCCACCCCCAGGGATGCCCCTGACCACGGGCACCTCCACCTCCAGACCCCTGCACTGCACCCTGGAGGCTGTGAGGCCCCACCCCCAGGGATGCCCTGACCACGGCACCCCACCTCCAGACCCTGCACTGCACCCTGGAGGCTGTGAGGCCCCCCCAGGGATGCCCCTGACCACGGGCACCTCCACCTCCAGACCCCTGCACTGCACCCTGGAGGCTGTGAGGCCCCACCCCCAGGGATGCCCTGACCACGGGCACCTCCACCTCCAGACCCCTGCACTGCACCCTGGAGGCTGTGAGGCCCCACCCCCAGGGATGCCCTGACCACGGGCACCTCCACCTCCAGACCCCTGCACTGCACCCTGGAGGCTGTGAGCCCCCCACCCTTCCCGCACAGACACTTTAGGGTCCCTTCCCTTCTATTGACAGGGCTGCCTCCTACTGGCTGGTCTCGCCTGTGGTTGTGACCTGCCGAGGACCACAGGACAACTTGCAGTACTGCCCAGCGTGCTGCAGGCCTCTGAAGGCTGTCCTGGCTGCTGGGCAGCTCGGTCAGGCTGCAGCTCACAGAGATGGCCGTTCTCCTTGAACCAGGGAGATGACTGCCATGGTTCAGCTGCAAAAGGACATGCTCAAGTCCGGGCCCCTGGTCCCTGTGAACATGACAGTATTTAAAATAAGGTCTTTGCAGATGTCACTGGTGGAGACGAGGTCGTCGGGATAGAGCTTTCTCCAAGAGGACGGTGTCCTTGAGAAGACAGACACTGGTGACACGCTGTGAGGACACAGGCGTGCAGGGGAGGCACAGCAGGGACCAGAGAGATGCTGCCACAGCCCAGGAAACCTGGGGCCCCCGACACTGGACGAGCGTGGAGGGTGCCTGGCGTGAGAGTCGCTGCAGCCTCCTTGGTCTAGACTTCCTGCTTCAGGACGGGGACCAACAAACGTCAGTTGTTTCAAGACCCCGAGTGCGGGGCTTCGTTGTGGCAGCCCTGCCTGCTCTTCTCGGGGCGATGACGGGACCAGAGGCAGGAGTCAGGGGTTCCAAGGCTGGGCGTGGCGCTGGAACGTGGCCGTTGCCCAGTGTCCAGGGCGTGAGACCCAAGACCCTCAGAGGATGCCTGGCACCAAGGAGGGGCCGAGCCCTGCAGGCACCGCTCTGTCCTCCGCAGTGCCCATCGGCACCCACAGAGGCGGCTCCAGAACTCGCCAACACCAAAGCCCGCAGGGCTCACACCTCAGTAACGGCGCGGTGTGTGCCGACGGCCTAAGCACGCACCCCTGGGCTGGTCTGTGTGCAGAGCCGTTGGCTGTATTGATCAGGAATGATGACAGGGCAGTGTCTGCATGTGTTTGCAAAAGGTGTGATTTTATTTTTTACCAAACATCTTCAATCTGCGGTTGATTGGATTCAGAGAGGCAAGGCCCCTGGACGCGGGCCACAGACACCCCCACAGAGAGTCTGTTTCTAGGGCCACCTGGAGAGGCCCTACCAGCTCCTCTGGTCTTTCATCTGCCTCGGAGGCTCTTACTCCCCACGTGACCCCTCCCTGAGCTCCAGCGGGACCGAGGCTGCCGGCTCACGTGGCCCTAAGCAGGCCACATTCCCCGGCAGCACCGGCCCTGCAGCCCCTGAGTCTGTAACCCGCGCCTCCTGGCCACAGCGCTGCTCCGAGGCCACCGCCGGCTCCCCACCACCACTCTCAGCCCTCCACGCATCATGGAATAGTCGATGAAGACAGGACAAATGAAACAAAGATGAACAAATGAACCAACGAAGGAATTAAATTTAAAATGAGACCGTATCAGACACAAAGGGTGAAAGAATCCTTTGGAAAGTAAGGATTTTAGAAAACACATCGTTGACCACAGCTGGACAGCAGCTCTCGGGAGGAGCGAGTGGGCAGCTGGGGACGGGTTGCCCTAAGGGGAGGACTCGGAACCCCTCTGACTCTGCTGTCCACACACCCCCTGGGTGACCAAGAGTGGACGTGCCCTAAGTGGTGGGGGCGCCACTACATCTCACGAGGACGTTAAAGGACCAAGCGTGGATGGACGGTGAGCTCAGAGCTGGCACAAGTGTGCCTCGAGCTGCCCCCTCCCCGTCCCTGCCCGGGCTCTGTCCCTCTGTCCTCCTGGAACATGCAGCCAGCCTGGCTCAGTGCCCTCCCCTCCCCTGCCCACTCCTGGTCTTTGCCCTCTGCTGGACGAGAGATGAGGGAAGGACAGCCATGCCTCATGCCAGTCACCGTCCAGCCCCCAGGACCACTGGCTGGGCCAGGCCAGGCCCCCCTGCTGCTCCAACCCCGCCCCAGCCAAGGGGACCGCGCGGTGGAGGGTGAGCACGCCACCGCGGCAGCACCAGGTGGGCGTGGGCACCAGAGGGCAGGGACGGGCTCCGACACCCTCAGGGCCACTGCGTGTCTTCAGCTTCAGCTCAAGCACCCCACGGTGCTCTGGGGTCACAGCTGGGACCGTGGCTGCGAGGACGTAGGAAGGCCGTGCGTCCTCCTTGCCTGAGGCCAGCCATGATGATGCTCAGTGTTCCCCGTCTCCACACAGAAAAATCAATCTCCAATTACCTCCAACATATGATTCGTGTTATTACTAATAGTCACTGTGATTACCTCTCGGCACACATGACCTTCCAACCACAGCAACGCAGCTGCAGATGCCTCTGTCTCAAAATAATCTCCTTGTTATTGTCACTATTTTTATTTTTTTGTACCAGGGTTGAACCCAGGGCCACTCAACCACTGAGCCACATCCCCAGCCCTATTTTGTATTTTATTTAGAGACGGGGTCTCACTCGGTTGCTCAGGGTCTCACTAAATTGCTAAGAGTGGCCTTGAACTTGCGATCCTCCTGCCTCGGCTTCCTGAGCCGCTGGGATCACAGGTGTGTGCCATCATGCCCAGCTATTGTCGTCATTTTCTGAAGCACTTGAACAAGATCTCTGGGAGGTGTGATCGCTGAGCCTCCTCACATGCCCATGGGACGAGGGGCCGCGTGGCTCGGGAGGAGGAGCGGGCGCTCGGCTCTGGCTGCTGACTGGGGCCTGCCTGGACTTCTCTGGGCTTCAGTTCCCACCTATAGACCACAGTCCCCAAGCCCACAGGGACACACCGGCCGTGCACACTGCGGGGCACCGGGACACCCCAAAGCCTCAGGTCCGACCCCCTGCCGGGAAGCACTGGGATACCAGGGACCTTCTGTGTTCTCTGAGCGGTGCTCGGCACACGAGGGCTTCCTGGAAACACCCCAACCACAGCCGAGGGCTGCAGGCCGCCTGCGGGGACAGCCCCCACCTCCAGACTCCGACTCCAGGGCTCCCGCAGGAGCCTCCAGCAGAGCCCGGAAGGCAGAAGTGCAGAGACGGGTCCTGTGGCACAGCAGGCGTGGGCGGCACACAGGCACCGCGGTGTCTTCTAGAGGCTTCCAGGCTCTTCTGTGACAACACCCACGCAGGGCTCTGCAGCACAGGCAGTGGCTCCCTGAGATCCCCGCCTCTGCTCTACAAGGAGCCTCTCGGTGGGCTCACACACCTGGCCAGGCAGGGCACGGGCGCCTCCCGCCCCTGCCCGGAGCTCCCCGCAGGCCTCGAAGGGCTGTCCAGGCTGAAGCTTCTGCAGAGACGGCTGCAGAGGCCCTGCTTCCCTGACGCTCAGCCCCGCGCGTGCAGCAGTGCTCCACCAGACCAGGACTCGCTGCCCCAGACCGCCCCCTGTCCGGGACCTCAGCCCTCAGAGGTGCGCGGGCACTCAGCTCTACGCGTCCTCCACGCCTCCTGCCTCCAACCTGAGGCCGAGCTCCAGATGGAACTGAACTCAGGCCCGCCTGCCGAGCCCGGCCATCGCCACTGAGGAAAGCTGTCAGGGGCGCCGTCAGTCAGCTGAAGTCCCGGCTGACGTGGCACCCAGGAAGCACCAGGTCAGGACGTGTGGTGCTCACTGGGGCACGGTCAGCGAGCTCTCCGTCACGGCACCCGCCACAGGAGCAAGGGCTCAGAGGGCCGGTCGTCTCTTGTTGGCAACATTGCCGCCTCGGCCAGGGGAGAGCTTCTGCTCCCGCCAGCTACTGAGGTTTGTTCCTCATCAGAGAGGAAGTGCAGGTGCCTGATAGATAGCGTGCAGACCAGTCTGCCACCGGTGAAGAATGTCACAAAGCCTAAAGTTCCATTCAACAGCTTCTGTCGGGGCTGCGAGTCGGCATGCAGACGGCCTGCCTGCGTGCTCTGCGAGACGCGTCTGAAGGCCTCTGGCTCTGCAGCCTTTCTGGAAAGCCGTGCCCTGCATGGGTGCAAGGCGCGAGCATGCACCGCTCGGGAGCCGGCCCCAGCGCCTGTGCAGCCAGCGTGGAGGCCGCGACTCGTGCCGCAGGCAGCGGCCTCCGTCCCTCAGCACTCTCCTCAGCGCCGCTCCCGCCACCGCCCCAGCACAGCCTGGCAGGCCCCACGACCGCCCAGCGGCCTCGGCCACTCGAAGCCTCCTGGTCAGCTGCAGAGAACAGTAGGTCCCGTCAGCCTCGTCCCAAAGCCAGGCCCCTCCCCCTTGGATCTGTCTTGCCGCGTGGCCATCTGTCTGTCCGGGTGGGGGACCTTCCGTGAGCAGGCCTGGCACAGAGGCTGGCGAGAAAGGAGAACACGCTCCTTTGGCTGCTCCTGCCGTGGCGGCAGGAGCCCCTGGACATGTGACAGGACTGTGCCCAATAAGCCCCACGTGCACTGAAAGCACCCGAGGTCGAAGACGCACCTCGTGCCCTGGCCCACGGGCGCCTGTCACCAAGGGCACTCTGCGGCGGCTCCGTGGCTTCTCTGGGTCCAGAGGCTGCCAGCAGGGGCGGCTCAGCTAGAGGCCAGTGAAGAGGAGGGTGCTACTTGGCATCGCTGCCCAGGAGAGGACCAAGAGCCCGAACTCGAAGCGTGGTCTCTGCTGGATGTGCTTGCTCCGCAGGCCACGGGCAGGACCGCCCACCAGGGCTCCCACCGTGGGGTCGGCAAGGCTTGGGGGACAAGGCTTCCCCAGGAGGGATCCCCCAAGAAGTCACTGTTGAAGTAGTTCAGTGCGACACAGGACCACACCACCCTTAAGAGGTCGCAGCTTGGCCCGCAGAGCAGGGCCGCGGCCACCTGGAGTGGGAGGCCGTGGGCCAGCGCAGACCGGAGCGCAGCCAGGCGCCTGCTTCACGCCTCCCGCCCCTTCCCAGTGCCTGTGAGAGCGGCGGCGCTCCCTGTCCTGTCTGTGGCCCACAGCCACCGGCTCTGTGGCGCCTCTGCCCCTCTGCCCTGCCAGCCCCCACGCACTGGCTCGTGCTTCCCGTGGCCTGGAGCCTCCTCCTGGAGCCCCCGAGGCTGAGGTGCTGCGCCTCGCATGGCAGGAGGCCCCAGCACACACCGCGGCCCTCTGGCCCTCGACGTCCAGCTGCTGGCTGCCCTTCACGGAGCTGTGAGCGGAGGGGCAGGTGGGCAGGGGCAGAGGACAGGTGGGCAGCAGGACAGGTGGGTGTGCTGGTTTCAAGGAGCCTGGGAGACCCCCCCCCCCAGGGCCACTGTGGAAGATGAGAGGGGACGCTGCGGGGGCAGGAGCAGGGGCTGCGGCAGGGGCAGGAGCAGGGGGAGCTCAGGAGTCGCCTTCCAGGGGCTCCCGCCCTGTCCTGTGTGAGAGGAAGAGCAGGACCTTGGGAGAGCCCAGGCCGGGGACAGGTGGATGGAGGCCATATCCCAGGCCTCCGGGACGAGTGATCGGCCAGGCCCCCGTGGGAGTCACACTCGGGGGCCGGAGTTCACCGAGTGCAGGAGCCCTGTTTGGGGAGATGGCTTAAATTGCGGTTGACTATGGGCCATGGAGTTTTGGGCATTGCTGCCTTCCGTAGTCTCACGGGACTTGGCCTGAGATCTCGCGGGACTTGGCCCGGGATCTCGAGTGACTTGGCCGAGATTGCTGATCGGGTCAGCACCATTTTGGTGGTGTGTGTGGCGCGTGTTAGTCGTTGTTAGAGCCAGAGAGAAAAGGTATCAGAATAAAAAGCTGTTTGTCTCCAGTTTGCCTCTAAACTTCTTCCCGCGGCTTCGTTGCTCCAAGCGGCCATCGCTTCAGGCGGCAACAACCGAGACCCCCCTCCAGCCCCAGGTGTGGTGCGCCTGTAGGAGGGTCAGGCCGGGGGCTTAGGACGCGTCGCCCCCACCGCAGCCTGGGGAGGCTCAGGGCCAGCCGGAACCGGGCCCAGGGCACTCTGGCGGCCCACGCAGTAGGTGTCTGCTCATCCACCGTGAACATGCCACAGCCTCCGGGTCCTCAGACCCGCACAGGCGAGACCTTTCCAGCCTCCACAAGCGAGTGCTGCCGCAGATCCGAGCCGCGGCACGGGCGGTGCAGACACGGGCGTCGGCTGGCGTCCCAGCAGGACGAGGAGGTGGCGTGCGCGTCCCAGCGCGCTCCTCGTTAGCATTCCCATCCAGCCCTCCATATGGATGGTGAGGATCCCGGGGCATGAGGAGACGGAGAGGGAGCAGCGAGTCCCCGTCGGGGACAGCGCATGTTTAAGGAGGTGAGCTGCCTTGTTTTCGCTCTGCCTTACGCATGCAGAATTAACTCCGTCTACAAATCGGTGTCTCAACAGCATCCGACATTTGTATTATTATGTTTTTCTGCCCAGATTCCAGCTAGATCCCGCCTGCCGAGGACTCAGGGCCGCTAGACATGATTCCGTGTGCGCTGCCGTGTTAGCAGAAGGGAGGGAGCAACTCCCCCTCCGGTTTCTGTTGTTTTTCCCACATCGGGGATTTGAAAACTGAGGCAGATGCAAGTGAACACCTTGTGCACAGAGAGTCGCTGAGGTTCAGATACGAGGTGTCCCCCAAAAGCTCAGGTCTGAGACGATGCAGGAGCTTCCAGAGGTGACATGGTGGAGTCGTGACAGCCTCAGCCACTGACGTGGACTAGCGGGTGGGAAACGTAGGAGTGGGGCACGGCAGCAGGACACGGGCCACTGGGCATCTTGGGGTCCACTTGTCGCCCCTGGTGAGGGGAGCGCCTGCTTCCTGGCTGCCATGTCCCGAGCTGCCTTCCTCACCACGCCTTCCCCTGCGGGTCTGCCTCACCTCAGACCCCGGAGGCGTGGAGTCGGCCGAGCACGACTGAACCTCTGAAGCCACGAGCAGCGGCCCGGAACCCGAGGACAGAGAGGCCGCCCTTCCTCCCAGCTCGGCAGTTCAAACAGGGCCTGGCCCCGTGCTGACCCCACGGAGGACGGGAGAGGCTCCGGCACGGCTGGCCCCGACCTCAGCCACCAGAGCAGAGCCATGGGCTGTGCCCTCCTGTGGCAGGTGCCTTCCAGATGTCGTGCCATTTAGTCCTCGGATTGGCCCTGTGAAATAGACACCACCCCCCATTTTACACAAGAGGGAGCAGGCCGGAGGAGACGGGCTCTCGGCTCTAAAGCACGCGTGGACACGGCAGGAGACGGAATCAGAGCCTAGCTAGGGACAGCGTTTGCCTGGCCATGTGTCCGTGGCCGGCCTTCACAATCGTTGCCCTGTTAGCGCGTCACAGCAACCACATGCTGTGGCGCATGGCCGGCGTTATGGCTGGAGGAGGTGTCCCCCAAAAGCTCGCGAGTGCGACAATGTGAGCGGGTTCAGAGGAGAGGTGATCGGGTGGTGAGAGTCTTACCCCAACCAGTGCGTTAAACCCCGAGGGACTAACCGAGTGGTGACTGAGGAGGCGGGTGTGGCTGGAGGTGGGCACTGGGGCGGGCTGTGGGTGCCTATTTGTATCTGGCAGGTGGAGTCTCTCTGCTTCCTGAGCTGCCCCCACCACACATCCACCGTGATGTCCGGCCTCACCTTGAGCCCGAGGAACGCAGCTCGCTGTCCCGGACGGAGGCCTCTCCCGCTGTGAGCCCCGAGCCCTTCCTCCTCCACACTCCCGTCTCTAGGCACAGCGGCACAAAGGCCAGGTCAAACCGCAGGCGCGGGCACCCGTGTGCCAGGAACGCATGTGCTCTCTCCTGGACGTGAGGTTGGCCAGCATTGCTGCCCACAGGGATGGCAGTTTCTGGTCCCCCTGGCTCCCGAGGCGTCGTGTGACTAATTTCTGCCAATGGCAAGTGGACAGGGTTGACGGGCTACATTCTGGGCAGGGCACTTGAAAAGTGGGCGGGGCTCCTCCCCCAGCCTTTCTTCCCACCCACCAGCAGGTCCCAGAAACCCTGGGACCACAGAGCTGCAGGGCAGAAGCCTCTGTCCTCGGTCCCCGCGAGAGAGAAGGCAGCCCCAGCCAGGGCCCTGGCACAAGAGGTGCCTCCGTGAAACCCAAGGGCTTCGATTGCCGCTGGTTTTGCCTAATTAGCCCAACATTATTGTTCCTGTTTCACATGCCACAGAACCAAGGTTCGAAGAGGAAAGTGTCTTGCCAGAGTTCCACACCAGGTCCGTCTTCCTGAGATCCTCCTCCTTCCAAGCCCCGACTCTCTCCCTGTGACCTGCTTGGGGGACACGGGTCCCTTTCTTTCCCCCATTCCAGGGCAGGGCCTACACCTGGCAGTGTCAGCCCCATCACTGTGACAAGCCTCCCATGACAGGAATGGTGGGACCCTAGGGGCAGAACCAGGTATCACTGACAGTGCAGTGACAGGAGCCACATGGCCTACATGACAGGAAGATGCCCCAGCCCACGGCCCCTGAGACAAGACAGGGGGTGGCCGGCCCCCGCGCCTTCCCCCACCCTAACCAACCAGTGTGGAGAGGGCCCTGGTTCTCGGGAAGGCCTCCTGTCACCTAGAGTGGAGCTGGCCTGTCCCATCCGACACTGCACCCAGTAGGCCAAGCCAGGCTCTCTCCCACCAGAGCCACACCTGCTAGGACGGCCTGCAGGGTGGCCCAGGCACAGGGCGTGCAGTCCTACTCCAGAACCCGGCCAGAGCTGTGAGCCACGTAAGTAGATATCAGATGAACGGCTTCCTTTATAAAGGGGCAGCAGCCTGGTGTCTCCAGAGATTTCTATCACCAAATAAGGACATTAAAAATGGTCCACCATCACTGTCATCTGGTAAAGAGAGAACACGTCCTGCCCCAATGAATAGGAGAACACAAAAACCTGGAATGCCCTTCAAAGGCACGAGCTTGCCTTGTGAGCCGCACACCCTGTCCGCCTTTCCATCTGTCCTGCCTGGTGGACGTCACTGGGGCTCCGGTGACACACTGTGTTAGAGGAGTAAGTGATGGAAGAGCCGGCTGGGTGAGGCTGGGTCCTGGTCCTGCCTCTCAGTGCTCTGTGACTTTCAGCAGCGCAGTGGCACTCTCTGAGCCCATCTGTGAGACGGGACCTCAGAGGGACCCACCTGCTTCTTCACAGCAGTTGGAGGTCAGTGTCCTTGGAGCACACCAAGGGCACCCGCGGTGGCCACCACTTGGTCTCAAGGGAACCCTAAGGGTTCTGATTCCCAAGTACACCTCTGTCCCCTGCTGTTCTCAAAACAGCCTCGGGTTAGGGCAGGTGACGCCATGGCACATGCTCTCCTCACCTGGGCACAGGGATGATGTCATTCCCCAGCCTCCTGCAGTCAGCCTGGGCGCGTGGTGGCCCTGACGGCAGGACAGGAGCCCTGTGTGGCTAAGAGTGCTCCCCACACCGCCCTCTGCAGGAGCTGAGGCCCTGTTTCAGCCTCAGAGTCGCAGCGGCCACACCTGGGTCCCTGTGACAGCTGGAGGCAGCGCCAGGAGGCCGCGCCAGGGGAGGCTAGGCAGAATCACACTCTGCCACCCCGCCGGAGTGTTGGCGGCTCTGCATTACACAGGCCATAAACAGGAGTCCCACGAGCCCTGCCCACGCAGGTCCTCACCTGCCCATGACCTGGCCTCCCAGGGCCCCCCACTGCCCCTCACCCAGCCCTCCAACTTCCCTGCAGCCAGGCGGGCTCCACGCCCCTCACAGGACAGCCATGCCTGCTGCGGCACCTCCACTGTAGTGGCTGCTGCGTAGGTGTCACCTCACCGTCCCCAACGCCAGCACTGTGCAGAGGCTGCTGCGTAGGTGTCACCTCACTGTCCCCAACACCAGCACTGTGCAGAGGCCGCTGCGTAGGTGTCACCTCACTGTCCCCAACGCCAGCACTGTGCAGTGGCTGCTGCGTAGGTGTCACCTCACCGTCCCCAACGCCAGCACTGTGCAGAGGCTGCTGTGTAGGTGTCACCTCACCGTCCCCAACGCCAGCACTGTGCAGAGGCTGCTGTGTAGGTGTCACCTCACCGTCCCCAACGCCAGCACTGTGCAGAGGCTTCTGGGTAGGTGTCACCTCACCGTCCCCAACGCCAGCACTGTGCAGTGGCTGCTGCGTAGGTGTCACCTCACCATCCCCAACACCAGCACTGTGCAGAGGCCGCTGCGTAGGTGTCACCTCACCGTCCCCAACGCCAGCACTGTGCAGTGGCTGCTGGGTAGGTGTCACCTCACCGTCCCCAACGCCAGCACTGGGCAGAGGCTGCTGGGTAGGTGTCACCTCACCGTCCCCAACGCCAGCACTGTGCAGAGGCCGCTGCGTAGGTGTCACCTCGCCGTCCCCAACGCCAGCACTGTGCAGAGGCTGCTGCGTAGGTGTCACCTCACCGTCCCCAACGCCAGCACTGTGCAGAGGCCGCTGCGTAGGTGTCACCTCGCCGTCCCCAACGCCAGCACTGTGCAGAGGCTGCTGCGTAGGTGGCACTCCAGGGCCGTCCTCCAGGGCAGCTTCCATGGCGGGCTCCCGGCCCGGCCTCGCTCCTCCGCCTCCCCGCCCCTGGCTGCCCGGCGCCCGTGCCCCCTCTGCACACCCTCCCTCCCTCCGCAGGGCGGGCTCCGTGAGCCGCGGCTGCTTGTGCGCACCTGCGTTCTCAGGGCCTAGGACGGTCTCTGGGACGCAGGGGCCGGGACACACAGGGCCTAGGACGGTCTCTGGGACGCAGGGGCCGGGACACACAGGGCCTAGGACGGTCTCTGGGACGCAGAGGGGCCGGGACACACAGGGCCTAGGACGGTCTCTGGGACGCAGAGGGGCCGGGACACACAGGGCCTAGGACGGTCTCTGGGACGCAGAGGGGCCGGGACACACAGGGCCTAGGACGGTCTCTGGGACGCAGGGGCCGGGACACACTTGTCGTAAATGAACTAGAACATGAGGGCAAGTGTCACCCACCCACGACAGTGGCGGGAACGGGCTAGGCACCCTTGCGTGCGTGCGTTGAGCCTGCAAAGCGAGCGACCCAGGAAGCTGCAGCAGGCTCGGGGCACCGCGGCCCCTGAGTGGGGTCCCAGGTGGGCTGAGAGAACGCCAGGGACGCATTCCAGAGAGGGGACGAGAGCTGAGGATGACGTGGCGGAGGACCCGCTGCAGCCAGCAGCACTGTCGCGACGATGGCTGAGTCACGACGTCTGTCCCCACACCACCGAGCAGCCCGCGCTCCCAGCCACCCCTGCAGCCCCCAAGAGGCGCTGTTCTGCCCAGACCCCCGGAGCAGCACACCGCCATGCCCGCGTCAGGGTGACTGTGACTGCAGCTGGACTCCAGGGCTGGACTCCAGGAGCCTCCGCTGTGGCAGGCGGGGCCAGGGTGCCAAGCTGGTGCGCTGCCTGGTCCCTGCTGCGGACGCCGCCTCCACCTCACCTCGGCCGCCTGGTCTCCTGTGTGGCTGTCCTCCTGTCACTGAGGAGTCCCCGGCAGCGCCCAC
The DNA here is from genome assembly GCA_025594165.1 of Tamias sibiricus. Taxonomy (NCBI): domain Eukaryota; kingdom Metazoa; phylum Chordata; class Mammalia; order Rodentia; family Sciuridae; genus Tamias; species Tamias sibiricus. Next base: position 98,388,056 of record CM046670.1, on the reverse strand, counting down.
TTGGTTGTCAGCGATTGGGAGGGAGAACCCATCCCACCATCAGCAGCCGCTGGGTGCCAGTCAAGGGCCACGGTCGCTGTCACAGTCCCCTCTCGTCTGGGTGAGATGCTCCGAGACTCCTATTCCCCGCCCATGCTCCGTTTCTGAAGAAGTGGCCTCGGAGCTGCGTGACTTGCATGCCACAGGACTGGATCCGTCGTGGTCTCAGCCAAGCCACCTCTGCAGACTCGGAACTCAGGGACAGTTTGGAACTGGGATGGGGGAGGTGGGTGGCACTGTTTTGAATGCGCACTGTCTGTTCAGCCTGGAGTCAAGGTCTCTCGGAATCTCTGCAGGTCTCGGACGTGAGACCTCTGGTTCCATGTTAGACTCCAGTCGGCCCGACCACCTGCAGGACCGGTGGGGCCTGGGCCGGGGGCCAGGGCTCAGGCCATTTCCCACTACCACGAGGGGACACGTGAGGCCCAGGACTCACAAAGGGGAGGCCACTCAGCTCACAGCTGGGGAGGCTGGAAGCCAAACAACGGGCACGGGCTATGGCAAGGGCCCCCTTGGTGGCACCGCCCCGTGGCAGATGGCATCATGGCAGGAGCCTGTGAGAGAGACCATAAGGTGTGACAAGAGGGCGGGCGTCCTGCAGCAACCTCTCCAGAAAACTAAGTCAGGGTCCTGCAACAAAGCCTCGATCCCTCTGAGCAACGACCGAGGCCACCTGCGACTGCGACCTCCCTCGAAGCCCTCGCAGAGGGCCAGCACCTCCCACCTCCCCACACTGGGACCAGTCTCCCAGCACACGTCCCGGGGACTCCAGCCACACCCGTCACAGCAGAGCTCAGTGGCGTCGTCACCCCTGGTTGACCCAGACCTCGGGACCTCAGGAGCCAGGGCACAGTTGCTCAGGCCAGGCTCCCTGCGTGTCCTGCGCACTCACAGCAGGTCCCTGGCTGCTGGGCTGGCTCTGCCAGGTGTGGGGTGACAGATGCCACAGCTGCAGAGACCCCTCCCCCAGCGCTCAGCTCATCCAAGGTGAGGCCGAGGTCACGCCCGGCCTGGGTCTCGGGTCTCTCGGTCACTGTAGAATTCCTTCCACTGGCCCTCACCAACAGAGACCTTGTCCCCAGTGCCCCAGAAAAGAGTGGCCTTTCATCAGAATGCTGGTGCCACCAAGGAGCGTCTTTCTCTGGGACATGGCCCCAAGAGCGTGAATGAGCACTGCCCGTGTCCCTGGGAAGCCACAGAAGCACTGCGGGCGGGGGACAGTGGGAAGAGCAGCCCCAGCCAGGCCGGTCCTGCCCTGCACAGGGTGTCCCCTGGAATCTCCGTGCTCCCAGTGGACGGGAGGTAGTGCCCGACTCAGCCCACTTCCGGGCTGCTGTGGGGCAGGGCCGCGTGGCGGGACACAGGGCCTCCTCCACACCTCCTGCTCCGCCCGCGAGTCCTCCCCTCATGGGGCCACCATGGCTGAGCCACCTCACTGGGCCCTAGGACAGTTGCCACCAGCCCCGAGGCCACCAGCCCACCCATGGCTCCTCCTCTTGCCACCTCCTTGCAAGGCCTCCCTGTCCTGGGACAGCAGGCCACGCTGTCCCCTCTCCCCCGTCCCTCCTGCCGCCTCCTCTGAGGACCCGCCTCCCAGCACCCCCGTGCCCGCGCCCCTCCTCCACCAGGTCCAGAGGCGAACCGCCCAGCGGGGGCTCCCTGGCAGGCTGGCACTGCCACCACCCCCTGCCCAGCTCTCCTCAGTGCTGGCACTCCGGGCACTACTGGGGTGACCACAGAGCCACCTCCAAGGCCAGGCATGGAGGCCTGTGCTGGTCACCCCACCCAAGCCCCCGGGAGCTGTGCCCTGCACACGCAGGTGCTCAGCAGGTTTCCAGCCTCCGCCTCCGGAGCGGCCCTCGCTCACCTCCCCACACCAGGGCCTCCATGTGACACACACCCAGCATCCACGGGCAGCTGCTGGGCCCGGCTCACCAGACGTCAGCAGACAGTCTCTGAGTCACACCTGACGTCACCCCAGCTGAGTCACTTCCCACGATTGATGCCTTCCTGAGCCAGTGTCCTCGTGGCCCTGCTGCCAAGCAGCTGTGCCAGGCTGCGCCCCATCTGCCACCTTCTCTGTCCCCACATGGCACATCCTCAGAGCCTCTACGACCCACGGAGGTAGCCAGAAACACAGTCCCTCCTGGTGTCCACTGGGAAGAAGGCCACGCACCACAGACAGGCCTGTGCTCTCGGCACTCGTCCTCAGCGCCCGGCACACAGAAGGTGCTCGAGCCCAGGCAGGCGTGCCCAGCTCTGAGGCCACAGAGCCCCTTGCAGAGGGCTGTAGCAGAACTGAAGTCACATCAGGGAAGATGGAGCCCACAGGGGGAGTCAAACACAGAGCCCCCCCACCCCCGGGAGGGACGCAGCCCAAGACCCCGAGACCCTCAGTGCTGGAGACACCATGCACCTCCTGCAGGTGCCTGCGGCAATAAGGTCAGTTTATACGGTGGGCCAGCGAGACGTCAGCACCAAGGTGTCAAGCATGGTGGCAACCTCCGCACATGACCTTTCTTCTTTCCTTATTAAGCTGAGATACATTTTGCAGCTTCTCTGTGGTATGTGTGGTATGTCCAAATTGCCCGCAGGGTACCCTCAGGCTTCGAAACCATTGCTAAGTGAAATGTGGGTTTTAACAGGGGAACTGCAGCACCCCAACAGTTACTCTGCTAACTGACTCACGGGTGGGTAGTGTATACAGAGTGGAAACTCAGGATGAGGCCACGCTCCACATCCCAGCAGGACGGAGTGGAACATCAAGACTCCATTCCACTACTCAGATCAATGTGCACTTGAAACTTAGGAGTTGCTTATTTCTAGGATTTTCCATGTTATATTTTTGGACTGCCTTTGACATTGAGTAACAGAAACTAGAAGGTGAGACCGTGGATAAGGGACGCAATCGCAAATGCGGATCACTGTCTCCATCGGGTGAGACTGAGCTACTATTGAAATACAAAGAGAAGCAATGTCTGGTCAGGAGGGATTTGTGGGCCGGGATGGAGAGCACAGAGGCAGACAAGACCAGACAGAGAGAGGCAGAAAGGGCGCCCGAGCAGAGTCTCGCCCAGCCCAGGGGCTTGGAAGGCTTTCTGAGGGGCTCCTGGTCTGAGGCTGGAGTGGGCTGCTGCAGCCGGGATGGGGCGTCCCCGCAACTGCAGAGAGGCCCGGGCAGCTGCCTGGCCCTACGTGGGCAGGTGCTGCGGACCCCACCAGTACCTGGCGGCTCCTCTGGGTCCAGGAAGTGACATGCACCTCCCGGGAGGTGAGCTCAAAGAGCAGCCAGGCTCCAGCGTGGCCAGGGCGAGAAGACGTGCCCAGCGCCGGGCAGCACTTCAGGACCACGGGCAAGGGGCAACTGCAGCAGGTCCACATCCTCGCTGGCTCTCGACCTCTGGGAGGCCCAGTGGCCCGGGGAGGCAGCAGGAGTGCTGCCCACAACGAGCCTCCCATCAGGCCAGGCGCCTGCGCGCAGGGCCCAGGTGACCCCGAGGCTCAAAGCCAAAGAGCACCCTGCTCCCAGGAGGCCGCCTCTGGGCAGCAGAAGGGGCTGGTGCAGTGTCCCTCCTGAACCTCGCACCAGGTGATCCCGCCCTTCCGCCACCTGGCTCTGGGGAGGTCCCTGTGCCCGGGACGGGGCTGGACAGCAGAGGAAGGGAAGGGGCTCCCGACAGCCCGCTGTCCTCGTCCTTGGTCAGGACATGGAGCCTGGCTGCTTCCCAGGGAGGGGCCGGGGGCGCTGCCCTCCTCATCTTGCCCAGTGCGAGGCTGAGAGCAGCCCAGAGCTGTGCCCTGTGCCTGGCACCGCCGCACTCCCCGGCAGCCTGAGGGGCGAGGCTGCGAGCCGGTGGCTTCTCCTGGCCCTTCCCAACCTCCCTCCCTGCGAAGAGATCAAGCCCGTCCCCTGACTCAGCCTGGAAGAGATCAAGCCCGTCCCCTGACTCAGCCTGGAATTGGCTTCTTTCTGTGGTATTTTTCCTTTTCCTTCCAAAAGGGGTCCAAAAGCCGAGAGCTGATTTGTATTCCTAGCAGCAGGCGCGGCTGCGGCTCCAGCGCGGCGGGGGGCGCCGCACGCAGCCAGCCCGGGGCGAGACCCTGCTCCAACTGGAAGAGCTTTCTGGGTGTCGCTGTGGCTCTCCCTCCCACCGCCCCCATTTTAGCCTTAATGGCACTCCTGTCCCCGCTGTCTGCTGTTGCTCTTTGTGATGATAGCAGCTGATGCGCACAGCGGAGGAATCCAGGGGATCTCCAAGGAATTTCACTCTGGGCTCTTCCAGGCACGCCATTTGCATGCATTTGTATAAGTTATGCATCAGTGTACGCTTCTCTTCAACATCGCCACCTAATGAAATCACTCAGACAGGCACATTAAAAACAGGGTCTACTCTGGGAAGGCTGACCCTTTGCCTGTTAAATCATTTGAATGATCATTTGAATATATTTGCACAAGTGGCGCATTGAAAGGGCCTTACCCATGTTTTCAGAATTAATGAAACAAACTGGCGACCTTGGGGTGGGGCACCACTCGGCCACAGTTTGCTGGAAACTGTTGGAGGCACCTGGACCCCGGCGTCTCAGCAAGACGTCCCCCGGACCAGCAGCCTCCATGCGGGGGTCCCTGGGCACCAGCACCGAGGCTCTCCGACACAAGCTACTTCACAGTCCTCAGTGTACAGAGCGCGTGTCTCTAGTGAGGCTGCGCGGGCATCAGGACCCCACACAAGTGGGGAAGGTGCACCGCGAACCCAATGCCCCAAAGTGTTGGGAGCCCAGCGCCAAGGAGGAATGGCACGGGGTCTCTCCCGCCTGCGAGGGCAGCCAGAGTGGGCTGCCAGGAGGGGCTGCCAGGCGCGAGGGGTGAGACTGCAGGCAGCACTTTCCCACCGCAAGGGTTAAAGCTCTGGCTCTGCAGGCAGGCCAGGGACCAGGAGCGGGAAGACTTGGAAGCCAGCCAGACGGGCTCTCCCGGGTGATTTAGGTGCAGCCCTGCCGCCCGAGGCTGGTGGCTTCTCAAGGTCGTGCAGACTCAGCTCGTCCAAGACGCCTCCGGCAGAGGGGATGCAGAGCAGCTTGAGGGCCTCAGTGCACAGAGGGTCTTGGCAGGAGAGCCCGGGCCGAGGGGCCTAAAGCCGCCCTTCCTCCTGCATCTTGCCAACGGCGTCTCTCACAGGCGTTTTTCTCTTCCTCTCTCCTCCGTGAAACCTTCAATTAGTACATGAAGGAACTGCTCCAAAGCGTTGGCTCGCTCCAGGCCGCTCTGCCAAGGGCAGTGGGCAGTCGACCATGCCAGGAGCTCGAGCCCCGTCCTCCAGCCCCACTCTGCCCCGGCATGGCTCTGGGGGCCGCTCCCTGGTCCAGAGCAGGAGCTTCCTGGGAGCACAACTTGGGGGGCCCCAAGAACACTGGCCTCCCGAAGGCCCAGCCTTCAGCCTCCACCTCAACACAGAGCCCGCTTTAATCCCAGGAACGTGCGGTCACCTCCAGCACCCAACTCTGTGTCCTCCCCAGCCAGAAGGTGCATGGAGGGCAGCAAGCCAAGCCCCTGTCCTCCTGGGCGAGAGCCGGTGCCAGGCCAGTGACCAGCTCTCTGCCGAGCCGGTTCCCCAGAGCAGATCCCCGAGCCTGTCGAGACCCCAGAGTCCAACCGGCCTTTGCGAATCAGCTGATCTGGAAAGAGCCCTGCACCTGTCCCTCGCACCCTATCAGGGCCCTGCCTCTGCCCTCTGGGTGCCCCTGGAATCCTGGTGAACAAGCAGGGCTGTGGGACGTCCAAAGCCACCAGGCAGCCTCGGGCTCGGGTGCCAGGCTGGGCCAGGGCCAGGAGACGGCTACAGCGGCAGCTTCGGGGGCCAGCGGGAATCTCCCTCACCACTGTCCTGCCACCGGGCGGATGGCTGGCTGCAGCCAGGCCAGGCCTGCCCCACCTGCTGGGCGAGCGCTTCCCGGCAGGAGCCGCTGCTCCTCCTCCCTGACACTCGCTGCCGAGATGCCCCGGTCAACCCGTCTACTCTGCTTCTCCAGAGAAGGTCTGAGTGCGGGAGGAGAGGTCAGAGGCCACCGGGGACGCCACTCAGTGGCACCAGAGTCACGGCCAGGAAGGCAGGCTCCACGCGGCCAGGCCCCCCAACAGGCGCTGGCCAGGCTGCCCAGCCTCTTGCGCAGGGGGAGCTTGGCCGGCTGCGGGGCTCCTCCTCCCGCCGCCCAGGGGACATGGCCTGGCAGAAGTGAGCCCACAGTTCCATGCACAGGACAGGGAGACGCAGCCTCTTGCCCGCAGAAGGTGTCACAGGCTCACAGAGTTGACAGCACCTTTTGCAGAGCAGCCTGAGCCAGGGCGCTGTGTCCAGGGACGGGGCGGCTGGGCTGCCGCAGCAGGAGCCAGAGCTGGTCCCTTCTGTGGGTCCGGTGTCTCCCCTCGCTGCTCGGAGCTGCACTGCACTGGAGCAGTCTCCTCGGGGGACGGACCAGGGGCACCCCGAGCCCTGGGTGGGTGGGGCGCCCGCAGGTGTCCCTGCACCGCCTGTCCTTGTGCCTCCCGGCGCTCCAGTCAGCGGGTGCCTGGGTTCCCAGGGAGGGCCCTCCTGGCGTCCCCACGTCTGACTTGCTGGGCGAGACCTGACTGCAGCACAGGCCCCGTGGCGGGAGCGGGTTCCCACCTCGCCCTCCCCCGGGCGCCTGCAGGACAGCGCGCTCACCAGCCCCGGCACGCGGCCCTGGAGGCCTCCCAGTGGAAGGAAGGACCTCTAAAGGCTGCCTCCAACCCCGCCCTCAGCCCACCGCCAAGTGTCCGCGGGCGCCTCAGAACTGTCTGCTGGCTCAGTCCCGAAGCCTTACTCTGGCTGCCCTGCCCACACCCTCTGCCCACCCTCCGGCCTCTCATTTGCACCTCCAGTGCCTCGACCTCAGGAGGGGATCTTCACGGTGCCACCAGAGCTGTTTCCCAGAGTCTGTGCAAACCACATGCACCCTGCTCAGTACCCTGTACAGGACTCTGCTCAGCACCCTGCACAGGACCCTGCTCAGCACCCTGCTTGGCACCCTGCACAGCACCCTGCTCAGTACCCTGCACAGCACCCTGCACAGCACCCTGCACAACCCTGCACAGCACCCTGCTCGTCACCCTGCACAGCATCCTGTTCAGTATCCTGCATAGCACCCTGCTCGGCACCCTGCATAGGACCCTGCTCAGCACCCTGCTCAGCACCCTGCACAGTACCCTGCGTGCCTGCACGGCACCCTGCACAGCACCCTGCATGGCACCCTGCTCAGCACCCTGCACAGCACCCTGCTTGGCACCCTGCTCACCTCCCTTGCCCACCCTGCCTGATGAAGGGTCAGAATACCTTCCCAGCCTCCCATGTAGGAGCCCTGTTTGGGGAGATGGCTAAGATTGCGGTTGACTACGGGCCATGGAGATGTTTGGGCATTGCCGCCTTCCGTAGTCTCACAGGACTTGGCCCAGGATCTAGAGAGACTTGAGCGAGATTGCTGATTGGGTCTGCACCATTTGGTGTGTTGGTCGTTTGGTGGTGTGTGTGGTGCGTGTTAGAGTCATTGTTAGAGCCAGAGAGAAAAGTTATCAAAATTAAAAGGCTGTTTGTTTCCAGTTCGCCTCTGAACTTCTTCCCGCGGCTTCGTTGCTCCAAGCGGCCATCGCTTCAGGCGGCAGCACTCCCAGGCCACGTGCTGTGACCCACTCTCTCATTCCTGTTCTCCCGCTCGGTCTTGCCGAGGTCCAGCACAAGGAGGCACCCCAACTCCCTCCCCGCTGAGCCTCCTGAGAGCCCGCTCCTCAGCACTGTTAGTACCTGCCTCCTCAATTACTGGAAGGACATGATCTTGCAGCCCCTGGTGTGGGTCCAAAGCCCAACCCCAGTGCGCAGAGCGTAGCTGGCCTGTCAGCCTTGGGGGCAGGAGGGGGGGCAGGCCCTCGGTGGCGAGTCTGCACCGCACTCGGCACCCCGGGGCCTGTCTGTGTGCCTCCACAGAGACCTTATCCGACATGCACGGCGCCACCAGAGGACTGTGCAAACACCACACCTTGCTTAGTTCATGTTTTCCAATTAATGCTCTCTCTCTCTCCACCCCCAAATCCTTCCCTCCGGAGAGCCGGGTCCTGTGTCCAGAGCGCATCCTGTGTGCAGCTGTTGTAAGCGGAGCTCACGCCTGGACTGTGCCTCCCTCTGACCCTCATGAGGCTCTGGGTGTCCCCTCCCTGCCCAGAACCTCCCAGGGACTGGCTCTTCTGTCACTCTGCTTGTGGGCAGGTGCAGCTTGCCCTAGAGCTCGAGGCTGGAGGCCTTGGACCAGCCGCTCTCTGCTGCCAGCTGCCGGCCCGGCCCCTAGAGGAGACGGCTCACCCACTCCACAGCCCCTGCCAGGCCCAGATCTCTGGGAAAAGGCGGCTGCAGGGCACGAGCCCCTCATCCTCAGCTCCGAGCAGACTCCCAGCTTCCCCGGCACTGGCTATCTCAAGTGCGTAGCGTGGGAAAGAACAGGTCAGCAGCACCCTCAGAGTCCTGCAGGTCAACAGGTGGCCGCAGGTAGGCGAGATGGGGGCCGAGGCGGTGCCCAGAGTGGCCCCACCCTACCACCTGCCCTGCGCTGCTCTCCAGGCTGGGGCCAGCCTCCGGGAGCTGCTGGGAGGTCTGCCCGTGCAGAGGGAGCTTCCTCCTACACGCCGAGCGCCTCCTGGGCGTCCTGAGCCACGGGCCGTCGAGGCTCGTCACTTACTGCCGACAGTGGCCCACATGCTGCCCTGCCCCACCTGTGTTCCAGGACTTCTATTCTGTCCACTCCCAACCACTGGACCCACCAGGCTCTTCCGTGTTGGAAGACAACAGGTGACCACAGGAAGGGCCGGCCGTGCGCATGCTCCCGAGGCCCCGGCCCTCTGTCCTGGCGCCTGTCTGCTCTCGGCATGCTGCCTCCAGCCTCGCTCTCCCCTTCTCGTCAAAGAGCTACCCAGTGTGTCCTGGACGCAGTCCCTGCTGGACCCAGATGGCAGAGTCCCTCCCCCCGCAGTGCCCGGCCCACCGCGGTGTCCTCTGCTCCACAGGAGCAGCCTGGAGCAGCGGCCTCCCTCTGCAGGGCGCTTGCTGGCCAGGCACTGCCGAGAGTCCCCTCCCACCTTGAACTTTAAAGCCACCGCTGCCTCTCCAAGCACTGTCCTGGCCTTCTCCCAGCCAGCTCGGGGTCCCTCCAGAGGCCGGCCCCGTCCACCCACTCGGCTGGCCGTGGGCTGTGTCAGCCGCCCAAAGCCACTCTGCTCTGCACCCTGGGGTGGTGCGGGAGCCGGCCGTTGAGCAGCCTCTGAAGCCTGCCTGCAGTCGCCTGCTCCGCAGGCCAGTCCCGGCCAGGCCACCGCTTCCCCCACCTCCTTCTGGCACGTCTGGACGCCAGGGCACTCGGGCTTCCTGCGTTCTCCATGAAGGGCAAGGATCACACGGAGACAGCCGTGCAGCCAAGAGAGTTACCCACCAGCCTCCACGGCTGGTCAGAGGCCGAAGAAGTACCGGGAGAGAGGAGTCAGGGAGAGGGAAGTGTGCAAGCTCTGGACAGAGGGTCGGTGCCTGGTCGTGCTGGCCACAGTCTCCGGAGACGTCGGCTGGGGCAGCTGCCGTCGGGCTGGAGACGGTGAGTCTGGAGCTGTTGCAGCTGCTTCCTCTCCGCAGGGACCAGCTGTTGCAGCTGCTTCCTCTCCGCAGGGACCAGCTGTTGCAGCTGCTTCCTCTCTGCAGGGACTGAAGGGCAAAGCATCACACCGGGGACAGCCATGCAGCCAAAAGATTTATTTAACAGCCTTCGTAGCCGGTAGCGAAAACCGGAGAAGAGGTGCTCTGGTCGAAGGTCGAAGAGGTGGGAGAGGGGAGTCAGGGAGAAGGGAGTGTGCTAGCTCTGGTGGGAGAAGGGAGTCAGGGAGAGGGGAGTGTGCAAGCTCTGGACAGAAGGTGGGTGCTTGGTTGCACCGGCTGGGATCTCTGGAGCTGTCGGCTAAAGCAGCTGCTGTCTGGCTGGAGGCTGGAGCTGTCAGCTGGGAGCGGCCGTCGGCTGAAGGTGGTCGGTCTGGAGCTGTCAGCTGGAGCAGCTGCCGTCGGCTGGAGGCGATGGGTCTGGAGCTGTTGGCTGGGGCAGCTGCCATCGGCTGGAGGCGATGGGTCTGGAGCTGCCGGCTAGGGCAGCTGCCATCGGGCTGGAGGTGATGGGTCTGGAGCTGTTGCAGTGGCTTCCTCCTCTCTGCAGCGACGAGCCGATGTATCTGTCTTCCTCCTCTCAGCAGCGACGATCCGATGTTGGTGTCCGTGTGTGTCTCTCTCTGGCTGTCTGGCTGGCTCTCTGAGTCTCTCAAACAGGGCCTTATATAGGGATTTCTGGTGGGGGGTGCACTAGAGCAACCCCAACACCATTGGCTAGAACAGGATGCCCTTTAAGCCTATTGGCTCTTGCCTGGGGAAAAGAAGCATTCTGCCTGGGGAAGGAACATCCTGTCTGGAACATCTTGAAACAAGGTTGCTTCTCTTAGGGTGTGGAAAACTCTGAGGGCGGGGGAGGGTAACATATCTATCAGGGACCAGCTGTTGCAGCTGCTTCCTCTCCGCAGGGACCAGCTGTTGCAGCTGCTTCCTCTCCGCAGGGACCAGCTGTTGCAGCTGCTTCCTCTCCGCAGGGACCAGCTGTTGCAGCTGCTTCCTCTCCGCAGGGACCAGCTGTTGCGTGTGAGCTCCAGGCAGGCAGGGACTTAAGTAGGGATGGGGGGGGTGCCTGAGTGACCTTTAATGCCATTGGCTCTTTTCCCAGTAAACAGCGTGATCTTTAAGCTGATTGGCTCCTGCCTGGGGAAATTGAAACCAGGTTGCTCCTAATGGATATTTCCATGGGGGAGGTGGCCTGTTGGCCCAAGCCTGTCTATCACTCCAGACTGTCTTTTCCATCCTGGGTATTTCGTGTCCCATAAGCTTGGAAGTTGGCTTTCCCTGGTGTGGGGACTGCTCAGCTCTCTGGGCTCTGAGAAGCCCCCTCCGTCTTCTGCACGGGCTGCTCTGACAGATGTTCCCCAGGGCTGCAAGGGCTCCTCTCCGCATCCTCGCCAGGGCTCTGACCGGCCACCTCCTCCACAGTAGCCGTTCTGACGGGTGCGGGGAGAGGCCTTCCCGTGTTCATGGGCCCACTTCTGAGAACACGTGCAGAGGAAGTGCGATCAGCACGTTGAGAGGGTGCGGCCTGCGTTCCTCAAAAGCCACTCCCAGCCGCCAAGATGGAGGCCATGCCGTGTCTGCTGACGAGTGTGTGGAGCCAGAACCGAGTAGCGGTCCACCTTCAGAAGAAGGAACCCCTGTCCTTGTGATGCACATGTAGGCCCGGAGGGCAGCATGGAGGTGGAACCAGCCAGGCCTGGAAGAGGAAGGCCGGCTGGCCTCACGCACGTGTGGAGTCCAGAGAAGTCAAACTCATTCAAGTTGCTCTAGTTTGGATTGTGAATGTCCCCAAGAAGCCATGTGTCAGAAATTAGGTCCCCAAGGTGGTGAGGATTTGTGGGAGGTCCTTAAGACCCTGGGGTTATGCCCCCAAAGGAGGTTGTGGGATGCTGGTCCTTTTCTCTCCCCTGCTTTTTTCCCCTAATTCATGCTGTGAGAAGTTTTGTTCCAACATATGCTCCCACTAAGATGGGCTGCCTCACCACAGGCCCAAATCAAGAGGGCAAATCATTATGGTCTGGGACCTCCAAAACTGTAAGCCAAAATAATCTTTTCCTCTTGATAAGTTGATTATCTCAGGAATTTTGTTATAGTGACAGAAAGCTAACTTACACAGAAACAGAACAATGGTTATTACCAGAGGCAAAATGGGGGTGGGGTGTTCTGAGATGTTGATCAAATGAAACAAAATTTCAGCTAGACAGAGTAGTAAATTCACAAGGAATACTGTAGAACATGGTGGCTATAGTTAGCACAGTGATTGTGAAAATCACTGAATTTAAGTGTCTCAGCACTAAAAGTAAGTATGGGAGATAATGCATATGTTAATCAGCTTTAATGGGCCATTCCATAACTTTTTAAAAGGCAGTAATTTGATATTAGAAACAATCACTCTTGTATTCTTATTGGAAGAGCATTGCATTCATAGATTTATTGGGCAGAAATGTACTTCTTTACAATGAAAAGTCGCCTCATCCATGAATATTGTACGCATCTTCCCTTTTTCATGTATAATTTCATGTCTTACTTTTTTTAGATTCATGAAGGTTTTAGGTATTTAAGGTTGCTTGCTTGGACATTTGTAGCTATGGCTGCCAGCGTGGATGGCATTGTGCTCCCTATTTTATTTCTTTGTTGGTCATTACTGGTTTAAATTATTTTTATTGATTTGCACAAATGGAGAAACTTTGGTCCTTTGAGACATAGCTCAGCAGGAAACCATTTAGGTGTGTGGGAGGAGGGGAGTGGACCTTTGGTAGCACAGACCAAAGGCCAGTGAGCTCAGCTCTTCCGGGCAGCTCTTAGCAACACAACGGGGTGGCCATGACGTCACAGCTGTGGCACAGAGCACCACGTCGCAGCCTGGAATCTGCAGTGGTCAGAGCCCTGAGTGCTCACAGTAGCTGCGTCTCCTTCAGGAAACTCACCACCTTCCGGAGCTCCATCTCCTCCACCATGAGAAGGGGCTCTAGTGACCCTGGTCCCCTAGGGTTGGTTTGGTGATTAAGGAAATGGCACACATGAAGCAGCTGGTAGGTCACAGCAAGTGCTGGCTTTCTGTGTCACAAGTCATGGATCCATAGGAAGATTTCTCAATCACTTGGGGCTCCAATGATGTTCATGGAAGAGGAGAGCACCGTGCTTCACCTGCTGCAGAGCATCACCATCGTGGGTGGGAAAACAAGGGGAGCGCCGTGGCCCACACCGGCGGCAACACGTGAGGTGCTCCAGGCCAGCCCGCCCTCTCTTCCTCCCTTCCTCCCTACTCTTCTGTCCCTTGTGCTCATCCTGCTCTTGTTCCTGTCCTTTAACTTGAAGGGCAAAACATCACACCGGGGACAGCCGTGCAGCCAAAAGATTTATTCAACAGCCTTCGTGGCTGGTAGCAAAACCGGAGAAGAGGTGCTCTGGTCGAAGGTTGAAGAGGTGCTGGGAGAGGGGAGTCAGGGAGAGGGGAGTGTGCAAGCTCTGGTGGGAGAGGGGAGTCAGGGAGAGGGGAGTGTGCAAGCTCTGGACAGAAGGTGGGTGCTTGGTCGCACCGGCTGGGATCTCTGGAGCTGTCGGCTAAAGCAGCTGCTGTCTGGCTGGAGGCTGGAGCTGTCGGCTGGGAGCGGCCGTCGGGCTGAAGGCGATGGGTCTGGAGCTGCCGGCTGGGGCAGCTGCCGTCGGCTGAAGGCGATGGGTCTGGAGCTGTTGCAGTGGCTTCCTCCTCTCTGCAGCAACGAGCTGATGTATCTGTCTTCCTCCTCTCAGCAGCGACGAGCCGATGTTGTGTGTCCGTGTGTCTCTCTCCTGAGTCTCTCAAACAGGGCCCTATATAGGGATTTCTGGTGGGGGGTGCACTAGAGCAACCCCAACACCATTGGCTCTTTGCCCATAGAACAGGGCGACCTTTAAGCCTATTGGTTCTTGCCCGGGGAAGAAACATCCTGCTCGGGGAAGGAACATCCTGTCCGGAGAAGGAACATCTTGTCCGGAGAATGAAACAAGATAATGCTTCTCTTAGGGTGTGGAAAACTCTGAGGGAGGAGGGTAACCTATCTATCATGACTCAACAAGTATTTATTGAAACTTGGCCTCGTGCCTTCCCTGTGCTCTGCACTACCTCAGATGGGCCCAGGTTCATCAACGGCTCCTTCCTAGTTGTCTTAAAATCCCCTGAGAAGTACTATGGGGCATGGTTCAAGTGGACTCTTGGATCATGAGTGGACCAATCTCACCCTGGCTAGTTTTCTGAATATAGTCACTAAGAGATTGACTCGCCCAGGAACGTAGATTTTTCTCCTAAAAACAAAACTCAGTGCTTTGACTAGGGTTTATGACACTGAGGGATTAAAACTTCCTACATCTCATTCCCTACACCTGCTGGAGATTAGACAAGCTGAAAATATATATGTATACATATAGTTCAAAGAAAGGGAAGGGGACACTTTGGAGTGATCGAACACTGTTTGAGGATCTGCATGTGTGAGCCTGGTTATATCATCTGCATCAACAACACCTACACCCCTGTGCCTGTAGACCCATCATTTCAGAAATGCATGGTGCTATTTTCCCCCAAAGCCAGCAGTTTCCTCAAGTTACACAGCTGTGGTTGTGAATAGGAGAATACCTTGTTTGCTCAGAACCCTCTGAAGTGACTTGAGATATTTCACCTAGAGAAAGGTTTAACGGGGATTCTTGACAAACGCTGGGAAGCAGAGCAGTGGGACCCAGAGATCAGGAGGAGCCAATGGCCTCTGGAAGGGACCTGAGCAGCCTGCTGTGCCTGGTGGGGCCTGCTGAGGCCTGCTGGGCCTGCTGCACTTGCTAGGCCCTGCTGGGGCCTGCTGCACTTGCTAGGGCCTGCTGAGGCCTGCTGGGGCCTGCTGGGGCCTGCTGCACTTGCTAGGGCCTGCTGGGGCCTGTTGGGGCCTACTGTACTTGCTGGGGCCTGCTAGGGGCCTGCTGGGGCCTGTTGGGGCCTACTGTACTTGCTGGGGCCTACTGGGGCCTGCTGGGGCCTGCTGCACTTGCTAGGCCCTGCTGGGCCTGCTGCACTTGCTAGGGCCTGCTGAGGGGCCTGCTGGGGCCTACTGGGGCCTGCTGCACTTGCTAGGGCCTGCTGGGGCCTGTTGGGGCCTACTGGGGCCTGCTGCACTTGCTAGGGCCTGCTGGGGCCTGCTGGGGCCTGCTGGAGCCTGCTGGGGCCTGCTGCACTTGCTGGGGCCCGCTGGGGCCTGCTGGGGGCCTGCTGAGGCCTGGGGCCTGCTGCACTTGCTAGGGCCTGCTGGGGCCTGCTGCACTTGCTAGGGCCTGCTGAGGCCTACTGGGGCCTGCTGCACTTGCTAGGGCCTGCTGGGGCCTGCTGCACTTGCTAGGGCCTGCTGGGGCCTGCTGCACTTGCTAGGGCCTGCTGGGGCCTGCTGCACTTGCTAGGGCCTGCTGGGGCCTACTGGGGCCTGCTGCACTTGCTAGGGCCTGCTGGGGCCTGCTGGGGCCTGCTGGAGACTGCTGGGGCCTGCTGCACTTGCTAGGGCCTGCTGGGGCCTGCTGGGGCCTGTTGGAGCCTGCTGGGGCCTGCTGCACTTGCTGGGGCCTGCTGGGGCCTGCTGTACTTGTGGGGGCCTTGCTGGGGCCTGCACTTGCTGGGGCCTGCTGGGGCCTGCTGCACTTGCTGGGGCCTGTTGGGGCCTGCTGCACTTGCTGGGGCCTGCTGCACTTGCTAGGGCCTGCTGGGGCCTGCTGCACTTGCTGGGGGGCCTGCTGGGGCCTGCTGCACTTGTTGGGGCCTACTGGGGCCTGCCTGCTGGGGCCTGCTGGGGCCTGCTGCACTTGCTGGGGCCTGCTGGGGCCTGCTGCACTTGCTAGGGCCTTCTGGGGCCTGCTGCACTTGCTGGGGCCTGCTGGGGCCTGTTGCATTTGCTGGGGCCTGTTGGGGCCTGCTGCACTTGCTGGGGCCTGCTGCACTTGCTAGGGCCTGCTGGGGCCTGTTGGGGCCTGCTGGGGCTTGCTGCACTTGCTGGGGCCTGCTGGGGCCTGCTGGGGCCTGCTGCACTTGCTGGGGCCTGCTGGGGCCTGCTGCACTTGCTAGGGCCTGCTGGGGCCTGTTGGGGGCCTGCTGGGGCCTGCTGGGGCCTGCTGGAGCCTGATGCACTTTCTCGGGCCTGATACACTTTGGGGCCCAGGGCCTACGGCCTTCCAACTTCCTAAAGGAGCAGAAATTAGGGCTTCTACCTCCTGCTAATCAACCTAGTCAACCGGCTGTGCTTCCCAAGGGTGGAAATAACCAGGATCCCCGTGGAAAGTGAATAAGGAGTTTCAGGTTTCGCCCACACCATAGGGGCACCTGCCACAGGGCAGCACCCCCACCCTTGACGAGATCCTGGAAGGAGCAGGACAGAGCTCCAGCGCGCCGGGCCAAGACGGGAGCTGACTATTCCCGAGATGCTGCCATAACTGGAAAACACACTTTCACGATTCTTGAGTGAAGCGAGGCTTGGTTCAAGCACTAGCGGGCATGACAGGTCCTGAGTCCTGGCCGAGGAAGAGCTCGGGGACCCTGCACTCAGTCTTGAGTGGCCTCCCGCAGAGCCCTGGCCACGGCCAGCAGGCCCCTGGTGCTGGCGGAACGGAGCCGAGGGAAGGAATGCTGCACTTGCTGGGGCCTGCTGGAACAAGCGACACAGAAGGAGGAGCAGGCCCTTCCCGTGGTCACCAACTGCTGATCTTACAAAGTGAGAGAAAAACGTCCACACCACCTGTGTGAGACTCAGCATGCATGTTGCTCAAGCACACTCCCTGAGCTGAGCCACCCCTCGGCTAGAGACCAAGCGGGGCCTCAGGGCACGTCCCTGTGCCCTTGCCCCTCCAGCTGAACAAGTGAGGACTGGCTGGCCTGGCCTCGCAGTGCCCACATAGGCTCTGACGTCAGCAGCAGCATGAGTCCGTAAAGTCCCTGCTGGCCTGAATCGCCTCTGAGGACACTCCTGCCGCCGCCCCCACCATCAGGGCACCTGCCACAGACATTGGAGCGGAAATCCCTGCACCTTCACAGGGAGCCAGGGGCGCTGTTCTCCTCACCCGCTGGGGCGTGCAGGGTCCGGGGGACGGGTCCCAGTGTGAGTACCAGTTCTGGCAAAGCAGTCCTGGCTAACACAAGTCCTAGCTAGTTAACAAGCCACGACTTGGAGACTATTTCAATCCCTAGTATTTTTATTAAAACAGCATTACATTTTTACTAAAATCTATCACTCTTAAGAACGACAGTGATGATTACGTGTCTACGTGTAGGTGTCTGTCCCTGGTTTAAAAGAAAACTCGTTCCTAGGCTTGGGTGGCAGCCTCGCTAGACCTGGCCCACGAGCACGCACCTGGCGGCTGGTGGCGGGAGGGGGAGACACAGCTTAGAGTCACGGCCCCAGAAGAGCCTCCGTGGGCCAGGCCCGGTCCTGAGCGGACAGTGGAGGGGCAGAGCGGCCCTCTGCTTCCCGCTGCTTGAGGCCGGGCTTCAGAGACCTGCCGTGTGTTACCTCCCAGGGCTGGCACAGCGAAGGACCACGAGCTAGGTGGCCCGAACAGAGAAACTCGCTGTCCCCGGGGCTGGGGGCGGGAAGTCCCAGAGGCAGCCGACACCAGGTGGCCCTCTGAGGGAAGGGTCTCCCTGCAGGACCCTCCCCTGGCCTCGAGACGATCCTCAGCATTCTAGTTAGCTGTTTCCCTGCTGCGACCAAAGGGCCCGACCAGAGCAGCCGTGGAGGAGGAGGGGTCTACCAGAGGGCTCGCAGCCTCAGGGTCCTAGGCCACAGGAAGCCGCTCCTTTCCTCGGGGCTACAGGAGAGGCAGGACGCCCAGAGAGTGTGGCGAGGGAAGCAGCTACGCGGTGACCAGGACCAGGACGAGGGAAGCAGCTACGCGGTGACCAGGACCAGGACCAGAGTGAGCGGTCTCCACCCTCCAGATACAGAGCCCCGCCCCGTCCCACCTCCCCCCACACCCGCCTGCCCTGTCACCACTCATCAAGTCCCTCAGGGGTAACGCACTGATGGGGTCAAGACTCTCAGAGCCCAACCATCTCTCCTGAGCCTCTCCACTGTGTCACTGTGAGCCTTGGGTCATCTCACATCCAGCACTTAGTGTCTCGTGGTGGGCAGCAGGGTCACAGGCCTCCCTCTGCCTTCACCTGGCTTCTCCCTGACTGGGCACAGAAGTCCCTCTATGGGTCTCTTTTCAAACGCCCCTTTCCACAAGGACATGTGTCATATTGGATTGAGGTCACCTAGTGACCTCAAAGACCCTGTTTCCCAATAAGGTCACACTCAGCTTCTAGAGTTTAGAGCGTGAACTCGTCTCTTGGGAGACACAGCCCAGCCCACAGGGCTCGGGAAGCAGTTAGGGCAACGTCATGCTAAAGCACCGCCGTGGGTGTGCACTGTCACAGACTCACCTGAGGAACTTGCTGCAAGGACTTCCTTCCTGGGGGCTGGCTCCTAATTTCTGAAAGCCATTCTGAAAATCTCACAGGACACTGAAGTCACATCATCCTTAACAGGAAGCTTCTACCAAAATGCCTCGAGCTGCCCAGCCCACTGCCCAGCCCATTTTTCTAGTGGGAAGCTTTGGTCGGAATTCCTCCCGTTCCCAGGACCCCTCTTTCCCGGGTCCTCATGGGAAGTGCTCTGTGGCCTTGGTTCACTCTCCTTCCCGGGGCCACCTGGGATGTAGCCCTGGATGACCTCGCAGGGGTGAGGCCGAGGCCAGGCGGGCGGCCTGCTGAGCAGCAGAGGAGCCTGCTCCTGGCCAAGGCCGGCCTTGCTGGAGGGATTCTCCCCCGCCTGCCTGAGGTCTCCGCCTGCCTGCACAGTGAAGGACTCCTGGGACTCACGGTGCAGCTCCTGCCCCCACCAGCCCTGGGCCTGCCTTCCGGCTGCCCCGCCCAGGCCTCACCGTGGAGCTCCTCTGCACTGGATTCCCATGGGCGGGCAGACAGGACCCCTGGCACCGCCTTAGTCAAACCGCAGGACCAGCCCCACCTCGCCTGCTTCTTGCTTGGGGACCACACCACTCCCCTGACACCTTCTGGAAAGCCACGGGCAGCACAAGCGCTGGCCAACTGGCCACAAGCATGGAAACATCTTTGGAAATGGTCAATGGAAGACATCAAACTATAATCCGCTACTGGCGCCATTTTGGTCTTTCTTCCAGACCAGAAGTCCTCCCCAAGTCCTGTGAGGCCCTCCGAACGCTGGGCCTCCACTCTGTGTCGCCGCCTGAAGCGATGGCCGCTTGGAGCAGCAAAGCCGCGGGAATAAGTTCAGAGGCAGACTGGAAACAAACAGGATCTTTATTCTGTCAGCTTCTCTCTCTGGCTCTAACAGCTCTAACACGTACCACACACGAGCAAACAACCAACAACCAAAATGGCCCCGACCCGCTCCGCGCTTGGCCCAAGTCTCTCGAGATCCCGGGCCAAGTCTCGTGAGACTACGGAAGGCGGCAATGTCCAAAACTCCATGGCCCGAAGTCAACCGCAATCATAGCCATCTCCCCAAACAGGGCTCCTACAACTCTGTCCAACCACAGCTCTCCCCAGGACAGGCCTGTGTTACAGTGGTGTTGCAATTTGAAATCGGCACAAGAGGGAGGTGGGAAAGATGGGAGAGTGTCACTAGCACGGTCCCTAAAGATCAATTACCTTCAGGACGGAGGCAGGCGCAGTGCCCTCCAGCTACGCCTGAGCCGTCTCACCGATGGGGCCTATCAAGCGCCAGCCTTTTTTATGAAAAAGCTCAAAATATTGCACGACTTTATGGATAGCTTTTAGAGCTGATTGCTTGAATCACCACTGGGGAAGAAAAAAAATGGACTTTCCTTCCTAGGTTTGCTTCAGCGGTGGCCAGAAGATCATTCCCTGTGCAATGCCCCCCAACCCCAGATTCCGGAAGGCATGTCCTCTTTCCCAACCTGGTGACAAGCAGAAGGAAGTAAGAGGTCTCTGTGAAAAGGCAGGTGTAAGAGTGTGAAAGGCAGCACTCGGAAGAGGGCTCTTAGGAATGCTTATGCTAATTCATAGTTTGTTTGGACCAGTAATTGCAGGAATCATTTTTTCAAATTAAAATTCAGGTAAAGTAGAAATTACATGAAGGACATTCTCAGCATAGAAAAATGAGTGAGCCCAAGCCTCTGTGGTGTGGTGTCACACGTCTCCTGGAACTGGTAGGACATGTTTTGACTTGCTCATTTGAAATGTGGTAATCATGTGCCAGAGAGGTAAGTGGGAAATCGCATTTCCAGTCTTTGGAATCAAGAGTACAAGTCAGGAAGGTAACTTCCCTTCATCTTTCTCAATAACCTGCTCTGCTATTGACAACAGACACTTGAACCATGGCATTTTTCTTTTTCTGTTGCATAGATCGAAGAGAAAAGGGAAGCTTGCATTGCAAAGGTGCCTTCCCAAACGCGCCCATGTGGGAAGGAAAAAGCTAAGTGTTGCATTTTGAGGTTTATTTAATTGGGAAAAAAAAAGAAGAAAAAATTAAAAAAAAAAAAAAAAACATAAGTGGGGAGAAGGGATTTCTTTTAAGCATCAAAACAAATGCAGCTCATAACCTGAGGGTGACGTCAGTAAGGGGCTGGCCTGAGACCCTGGTGAACTGCAGGAGCCCTAATGAAGGAGATAGCTAAGATTGCGGATAGCTGTGAGCCAATAGCATTACCACCTTCCATGGTCTCGTGAGACTTGGCCTGGGACATTGTGGATCGGGTCGGCGCCATTTGCATGGTCTCGTGAGACTTGGCCCAGGAGAGCGCGGACGGGGTCAACGCCATTGTGTGTGTGGTGTGGTGGTGTTTGTAGGAGTGTGTATGGTGTTGGAGGTTGCTGGAGCTGGAGAGAGAAGAATAAAAGAACTTTTTCATTTCCATCCTGCCTCCGAATTTTCTCCCGCAGCGTCGTTGCTCCAAGCGGCAATCGCTCCAGGCAGCTACAGTGAACGCCCTCCACAACACAGGGCCAGCCGGCTGAGGACAGCAGCTGTGTCACTGGAGGGTCTGAGGCAGAGAGCCAGAGCACAGTGGGACAGAGGCAGAGGCTCACAGCACACAGGGAAAGGGCGGCCTTGTAACAAGGGGACCGAGGCCACGGCAGCTGCCGCCCCATCTCTTGAGATGAGCCCTGATCACTCAGGAGCTCCACTTAACGGGAGCGTGGGAGCCCCCAGGGACTGCACCCACACCACAGACACCTGGGGCAACCTGCAGCCCACATACCCTGAGCCCACACTGCTGCGGCGCCCAGGCCGCTGAGCCAGCCTGAGGTGTGTGCCCCCACCTGTGCCCTGGTCAGGCTCGTGGTGCCCAGCCTCAGCTTGAGACCCCACTCACCTCCATCTTGCATAGGAGTCATGCGCCCACCCCAACTGCTCTGCCGACCCAGCCTCGTGAGCCAGTGGGAAGCCCTGCCAAGCCAACCCTGCCCCTGAGAAACAGCTCCTCCTGCCCCCCAGACGTGCTGTGCCTTCCCATAGGAACCCACTGTGTGGACCCAACCCCAAACAGCCTTTGAAAGCTGACAGGCACCTGCCACTGAAGCCATGCCAGTCCTTTCCCAGCTCGACCCTCCCACAGCCAGGCACAACATGCCCAAAGCCACCCGTGAACCTCGCAGGCCTAAGAGAGCTGTGTCCCAACTAGTGGTACGATCTGACAGGCTCTGCAGCCCAGGCTGCACAGCACTCAGAGACCTTGCTTGCATTGGTCACAGCTGAACAGCCACACGGGCACCACAGAGCGCCCACCTGGACCCTGACCCAGTGCTGCCTCCCCGGCCAACACTGCAGAATGCCAGCAGCACAAAGTCTTTTACTGATGCAGCTCCCACCAAAGTGGCACAGACAGCTGATCAGTCATAGGAACGAATATCAGTGTAGGGTCACAAGAAGCATGTGGAAACCAAGGGAGCCCACGGCCTCAAAGGAAACACAATAGCTTTTTAACAAGAGATTCCAAAGATAGGACACCAATCAGTTGCCTGAAAAAGAATTCAACATGATGATTTTATTTTTAATTTTTTTTAATTTATCTCCTTTAGTTGTACACAATGCCTTTATTTCTATGTGGTGCTGAGAATCGAACCTGGGCCGCACGCATGCTAGACGAGTGCTCTACCACTGAGCCACAACCCCAGCCCTCAACATGATGATTTTAAAGAGATCATCATCTGTATGAGATTCTTCTAAGATGACATAAGAGAATACAGGTACTTGAACAATGTTAGAAAGATGATTCCTAATCTAAGTGGAAAATTCAGCAAACAGGTACAGCTCATAAAAAAGAATCAAACAAGAATCTTGGAGCAAAAAACGAAACTCAATAAATCTCAATAAATTAAATAAAAATATATTGGTGAGCCTTAGCAACAGAATACATCAAACAGAGGGAAGAATTTACTAGCTCAAAGATAGATCATTTTAAAATAACTCAATCAGAAAGAAAAAAAATGTTGAAAAGAGCAAAGAAACCCCCGAGACTCACGGGAAGCCACCAGGTGAGCACACGTTCACATTACGGAGTTCATGAAGGAGAAACGGAAGGCATAGAAAAGCTATTGGACAGATAATCACTGGAAATTTATCAATCTTGGGAAAGATATGGATATCCAGGTCCAGTAAGTCCAAAAGACCTTTGAAAGATTCAACAAAAATAGATCTTCTCTGTCAAAAGTACAAGACGGAAATCCCAAAAACAGCGAAAGTGTCAAGTTACATATAAGGGAATCCCCATTAGACTAATGGCAGACTTCTCAGCAGAACCTTATAGGCCAGGAAAGAATGGAATGACATATTCAAAGTCCTAAAAGAAAAAAAGAAATAACTGCCAGCCAAGAATATCATACCTCAAAAAGCTATCCTTCAGAAATGAGGAGAAATAGTCTTTCCAAGAAAAGCAAGAGCTAACGGAATTCATCACCACCAGACCAGCCCCTCAAGAAATGCTATGGCAGTCCTGTACTAGAAGTGAAAGAATGAAGCCTGCCATTATAAAAGATAGTGGAATCACAAAACTCACTAGTATAGCAGATACACAAAGGAAAAGGAGAATCAAACTTTATCAATGCAGAAAGCCAGCAAGCAAAAAAGTGAACTACAAAATATAAAGGAACAAAAGATGCCCAAAGCAAAGAGAAAAAATATTAAAGAGACAAGAATATGGTTCTATTTAAGGATAACAACTTTGAATGAAAACATACTGAATTCTTGAGTTAAAAGATAGTCACTGGCTGAATGGATTAAAAACCCACACCCAATGGCATGCTGCCTACAAGAAACTCATTTCACCAACAAAGATACACACAGCCATAAAGCCAAGGAATGGAAAAAGATTCATTCTATAAATGGAAACCAAAAGTGACCAGGAATAGCTACACTTGCATTAGACAAAATAGACTGTAAGACAAAAGTTGTAAAAATAAATGAATAAAAGTCACAATATAGTGATAAAGGAATCAATTCAACAAGAGCAAATAAGAATTGTGAATGTATATGCACCAATGTTGAAAACTTAAAGAAAACGTTATTAAATCTAAAAGGAGAGAGAGACACTAACAGAATAGTAGCTGGGGACTTCAACACATCACTTTCATCAGTAGATCATCCAGACAAAAATTCCTACAAAGAAACATTAGGTTTAAGCTATCATATAGAAAAAGTTGACCAGACAGACGCTGAGAGAACACTTAAACAGCTGCAGGATCAACATCTTATTATCAGAATATGGAATATTCTCCAGGACAGACCATACCTGAGGCCACAAAATAGGTCTCAACAAATTGATAAAACTTTAAATTATAGCATATAATCTTCTCTTGTAACAATAGAATAAAGCTAGAAACCAACAAGAACAACTTTAGAGACTGTACAGATAGATAAGAATTAAACAAAATTATCTTGAATGACCAATGATCAATGAAGAAATCAAAGGAGAAATTAAGAAATTTCTTGAAACAAATGAAAATGAAAACCCAACACCCCAAAATATATGGGATATAGCAAAAGTAGTAGTAATTTTTAGTACTACTCTTAATAATACTAAGAGGAAATTCTTTCTTGATAACCTATATCAAGAAAAAAAGAAAGATTTCAAATAAACAGTATAACGATATAGCTCAAGGAACTAGAAAAGCAAGAATAAACCAAACTCAAAATTAGTAGAAGAAAAAAATTTTTTAAATCACGGCAAAAATAAGTAAGGAGACTAGAAAAAAAACAATAAAACATATCAAAGAAATTAAGAGTTGTATTCTTTAAAGATAAATAAAATTAACAAAGCTTTAGCTAGACTAGTTTAAAAAAAGTGAAAAGTAAATAAATAAAATCAGAGTAAAAAAAGAATGCATCACAACTTATACAGAAAGACAAAGAGCCCTTAGAGACTACTATGAACTGCTACACACCAACAACTTGGATAAGTTGCTGGACACACATAATGTTATGGAGAGATTGCAAGAAATCACCAAGTCGATCTTAAAGCAGGAGATGGAGCATTTATTCACCAGCTGGTAGTCTGGATTCACCAGCTGGGAAGGCCAAGGGGCAGGCTGCAAGTCCACACCCTTAGACCCCCTCCAAGGGCTAGAGCATATCTTTATAGTCCAAAACCATATTAAAATGTAAGTGGCTGTTGCTATGATTCCAAACCATAACCAAATGTCATGAGATCTAAAATCATGAACAGAAGGGGGAGTGGGTCAAAACTACCCTAGTTGAGTACAAGGTAGAGAATGGTTACTGACGTCTAGACAATCATTCTCTGACAGGGTACGTTGTCCAAGAAAAATGGGAACCAAAGAGAGAACAATTTTACGTTGTGTAAGAATTGCCATTTTGTGTTGCCAAACATGCTCTGCTAAGCAGCGCTTGGTGGGTACAGAGGGGTGTTCCCATGGGAGAAGCATCTTATATGACGTGGAGCCTTAGGCAAAACGGAGTCTGCTTGTTTGTTGCCCATATAGCTTGGCCATAACATTTCCCCCTTTTCTAGGAACAATCAAACACTTGATTTATCTTTTAAATTAGGTAAGGGGTTGGAATGACCAAGCATATACATTAACTCGACTGATGAAATACGTTGTTTTAGGAGCTCGAGCCCTATAACATAGTCCAAGCAAAGGCAAAACATGATTAATATTTTTTTGGACCCAAACAATCTTCCATTTTGTGATTTGACCCAATTAATTTTAGGGACCTCCTACTGCTGTAAGGAAAAGAGCGAATGCCACTGTTGCTGATTCGAGCTGAGAGGGGGTGACATGCAGGGCCAAGCAGTCTGGAGTCCCTTTTCAGTCAGTTGAGGGGTCCATGGGAAAAGTCGGGTTCAGGAAGAACAGGTTGTGAATTCACCTGGGGGCAGGTGCTTCTATGAGAGAAACAGAAAGACATGAGTACTGAAATAAGATTCATACAAAATAAAGAAAAATCCAGACTCTGTAATGTAGTGCGATACTCTAAAATAACAGGTGCTGTTTAACCAGAGTTGAACAAACCTTAATTCCTCCAAGACTAGCTGCTCTAGAGAATAAAACTTAACAGACACAATATAATTGATGTTTTAAGAAATCTTTGTCATTTTAACATATAGATCAAACTTTGGTTTATATCAGTACATTAATATTTGTCCTTAGGGAACAACCTTGAATAGCTTTAACTATTTGCATTAGTTATATAACCAAGTCTGTTACACAAAAACCTTTTAAAATTTGCCCTTTATTTATGTAGACCTTTTTATTACTTAGTTATACCTTTTTGTTGTTTACTTAGATGTATTAAAACTTTACCACATAAAGACTATTTTTTTCTTTTGCTAAATATATTTTTTTATATTTAGATCATTTTAATTTTTTTACCCATCTGTTGACCCGTTGTTCACACTCTGAAATGACACTTATGGAATTTCTGAATTTAAACCAATCACTCCATTTTAATAAGGTGAAGCACTTTATGTTGTTTATAGTACTTTATTGAAACACAGTTGAAGCTTTTGAGCACTTTGTACACTGTACAGAATTCAAGGAGTTAAGAGTACTGGATGTTAGATTCAACAATTAGCATTTTAACTCTGTAGGTTAATCAGATGTCTCTAACGAACACATCCATGATCGATCCCACACATGTCAAATCTTGTTTACTCGTTTTTTAAAAACCAAGATATTAGAAAAGTGCATTGAACAGCATTCGCCATTTCTTTCCTGTTGAAGAAGAATCCTAGAAACAACGGATATTAGACATTTTGTAGACATTAACATTTTTGGCCACCTAGAAACAAAACTATGAGTTAGTAACTTGAAAGACATTTTCACTTTTAATTTTTAACCAATTTTAAATTGAACATTTTAAATCACATGGAGCAAAGGTATTTGGATACATTTTTAAATTCTAATTTGTGACCTCATATGCCAATTCTGGTACCTAACACACGCAGTCATGACTGTACAGCAGTGCACACACACATTCACAAGACAAAGACCTTGCAGCTTATTTTAAAATCTATTAAATTGAGGGTCAACCCTTGTAAATTGACCTCTGAATAAAGCAGAGTGCTAAAAAAAAAAAACCCCAAAACTTTATAGTTGGATAAAATAGGTCTGATCAGGAAAAAAAATCATATTAACAGGGCACCGAGTGTGACTTGAGTCCTGAGATGATGGATTGCTAGGTCGCTGACTGGAAAGCGCCTCACTTACAATAATGTCAGAAACACACCGAGGTAGACATTAACACAAAACAAAAGGGGACAAACAAGACAAGACAAAAGCACAAGACCGACACTCTCTCTTCCTCTGCTGCACCCCAGGCTCCAGGCCGCTTCACAGTCTATTCACGGAGTTCTCTGGGCCTCCTCAGGCTCAAGGTCATTTGACACACCTTGGGCATCACAGTCAAACTCGTGACACAGGCAAGCGCTTGATACACCCCAGAGGAGAGCCCCTGATAATGAGGTGCTCGGACCCTCCAGGGAATTACACTCCAGTCAAACGGAGAGAGCAAATGAGGCGCCTCCCAGCACAGGCAGCCCCGTCCTCCTTCAAAGCCTCTGGATTTACAGATGTGAGCCACACCAGAGCGTTCACGGGCAGGCTCGAATCGGTCATCGCAGGAGTCCAGACCCTCGCAAGGCAGAGAGCACCCACAACCAGAGAGGGAGGGCGCTTCTCTCTGCTTCAGAAGATCCAGGATTCCCACGCACCCGAGAGCCGCAGCCTTGACTCCGGTGGTCACCTTGCTGGGGCCTCCACAATGGTAAGGTGAGATTGCAATCCCTCACTGAGTGGATCTTAAAGCAGGAGACAGAAGCTTCGTACACCAGCTGGAGGGCCAAGGGGCAGCCTGCAAGTCCACACCCTCAGGCCCCCTCCCGGGATTTGAGTCCACCTTTTATAATCCCAAACCATATTAATCATAAGTGGCTGTTGCTGTGATTTCAAACCGTAAACAAATGTCATGAGCTCTAAGATCATAAGAGTGGATCAAAACGACCCTAGTTGAGGACAAATTAGAAAATGGTTACTAATGTCTAGACAAGCATTCTCTGACAGCGTGCATTGTCCAAGAAAAATGGGAACCAAAGAAAGAACAATTTTACGTTATATTAAGAATTGGCATTTTGTGTTGCCAAACATGCTATGCTAAGCAGCTGTTGGTGGGACGGAGGGAGGCTTTCCATGGGAGAAGCATTTCCTTTTCTTTTTTTCTTTTTTAGTATGAATAAAAGTTTTCTATTTCTTAGGATAAAAAATACATTAAAATGCAATTAATGGATTGTATGGTAATTGTATGTTTAATTTGGAGAAGCATTTCTTACATGATGTGGAATCTCAGGGTAAAATGGAGTCTGTTTGGTCATTGCCCATATAGCCTGGCCCATCACAATAACCCACCAAAAGTTAGCCGTGAGGCGATAGAAAACCTGATAGATCCATAACACATAATGAGAATGAATCAGTAATAAAAAGTCTCCCAACAAAGAAAAGTCCAGGACTGGTTAGCTTCACTATCAATTTTGATCAAACTTTTAAAGAACTAACACCAATTCTTCTCAAACTATTCAAAACAATTGAAAATGAGGGAATCCTTCCAAGAAACTCATTCTGAATCCAGCATTACCATAATACCAAAACCACACAAGGACATAGCAAAAAAGAAGAGTACAGCCAATAATTCCTGATGAACAAAGATGTGAACATTCTCAAAAAACAAAGGAAAAAGAATTCTACCAAATCAAATCTAAAGTTGCAAGAAAAGTATTACACAACATGATCACGCAGGATTTATTCCAGGGATGTAAAGACCATTCGACATTTCAAACCACTAAGTTCAGTATATTGCATCAACAAAAAAACATAAATGATCATCACAATAGATGCAGAAAAAAACATTTGATAAAATTTACCATCCCTTAATGATAAATATGCTAAATTGGACATAGAAGAAATGTACCTCAACAAAATAAATACCTTTTATGAAAAACCCACAGCCAACATCATAGTGAACGGAGGAAAGTTAATATTGCTTCCTTTAAGATCAGTAACAAGACAGGGCGTCCACTTTCACCACTCTTAGTTGACATGGTATTGGAAATCTTAGCCAGAGCAATAAGGCAGGATAAAGGAATAATAGCACCCAAATAGAAAGGAGGAGATCAAATTATTGCTATTTTGAGGATGGCATGATTTTGTAACAGAAAAACCTAAATACTGAACAAAAACGTTAGAAGCAAGTACAATTTCAGAACATAAAATCAACATATAACACTCAGTAAGTAGTTTTGTTTAATACATCAACAATAAAAATGCTAAGAAGGAAATCAAGAAACTAGTTCTGTTTGTAATAGCTACAATAATAAATAAAATACTTAAGCATAAATTTCTACAAGCAAAATGTAAAAACACTGATGAAAGAATTTGAAGAGGATATGCCAAAACATGGAAAACCCTACAACGTTCATGGATTAAAAGAAATAACATTGTTAAAATGTGCACACTATTCAAATACAGATTCAATGCAATTCCAGTCAAAATACCAATGATATTCTTCCGAGAAATAGAACAATACATTCCTAAAATTTGTATGCCACTACAAAAGACCCCAAATAACCAGAGCAATTCTAAGCAAAACATTGTAAGCATTACAACACCTGACTCCAAATCAGGCCAGCAAGGTACAGAGAGTGCCGGCATCGAGATAGACACAGAGCCAGGGAAAAGAGCAGCCAACCCAAAGTCAATGGCCACAGCCTCAACCCTGGCAAAGGCAGACGGAACTTCCCTGTAGAAAGGAAGGTGTCTGGGAAACAGAATGGCTGTGAGGAATAAATGTAGGTCCCTGTCTTTCTCCAGGTACAAACGTCAAATCAAAAAGGATAGAAGAGCTAAATGTGCATCCCGGAACAGTGAGACCACCGGAAGAA
Source organism: Tamias sibiricus (assembly GCA_025594165.1). Lineage (NCBI taxonomy): Eukaryota > Metazoa > Chordata > Mammalia > Rodentia > Sciuridae > Tamias > Tamias sibiricus. Next base: position 98,358,879 of record CM046670.1, on the reverse strand, counting down.
AGCAACGCTTGAGCACGTTGGTCCAGGTGAAGACTGGTCGATCTGACCCCAGAAGCAGAGGCACTGAGACAGGAATTGACAAATGGGATTACATCTAACAAAAAAAGTCTGCACAGCAAAGGAAGCACCAACAGGCTGAAGAAACAACCTGTAGGAGGGAGATGTCATTGGTGGGCTGTTCTTTTGAATACAGACAAGGAATTCAAACAACGTAGCAGCAAAAAAGTTTTTTAACAAATAATTAAATTAAAAGATGGTCAGATGACATTACTAGACATTTCCCAAAAGAAGATAGACTAGTGGCCAAAAAGCGAAGAAAAACGTAAACAAGAACCAGAAAGTAAAAAAAAAAAAAAAAGGTGTATCATCACCATCAGGGAAATGCAAGTCAAAACCAAAGTGATGGCACTCGCCGGGGTAGAATGCACGTGTGAAAAAGCCAGAGATGACAAACTCGAGAGGAGGAGGGAGAGGGGGCCTCAGCGCTGAGTAGGGACGCAGGTCAGCTCAGGCGTCAGGCGACAGCGCACGGAGGCTCCCCAACAGCTGGAGGAGGGACGGCCAGAGGCCCCTCAGTCCTGCCGTGGGCGTCTGTCCCAGGACCTGAGGGAGGGCGTCAGGGGACGTCTGCACACCGCTGCCTGGCACTGTCCACAACCGCCGGGATTTGGGGTGTGTTGGGGTTTAGCCCCCGACTCCTCTCGACCAACAGAGAAGGGGGAGCACGCCCCAACAAGGATGGACCGGGAAAGGGAAGAGCCGGCTGACCGCCCGCACCCAGCCCTCCTTCCAGAGGACAATCAGACGCGTCAGGGAGACGGTCAAGGCAGGGGCTCATTATTGAGGAAGCTGGACGGCCTTTGTGGAAGACATGGGCCAGTCAGCAGACAGGTCAGCGGGAGCGTCGGGAGCATGAGCAGATCACATTGGACGAACAGCCACAGCCTATCCCAGTGGTGGTCTGATTTCTCGTCATATGTCAGGGCAACAGCCCTGGGCTAGGCCAAGTCCACGTATCAGGGAGTGGGGGACAGCCAGAGAGTTAGGTTTCCATTTCCTTGACTTAAGTTCCTATTCTTTCAGCTGACGTGTTCTTAATGTCCCCAACAAGGATGCCCGCCAGCTGCCGAAGGGATAAAGAACACGCAGCACCTGCACCCCACAGAGAACGGGATCCTGACACTTGCAGTGACATGGGCAGAACTGGGGAACACTAAATGGCAGGAGCCAGGCCCAGAAAGACAAATGCTGCCGCCTCACGTGTGGCAGGCAAGAGCTGACCACAGTGGCAGAGGAGGGAGCAGTGGCCCACAGCCTGGGGGGCCGTGGGGGAGGAGGGGTAGTAAGCGGGCACAGGTGTGTGGCTGGGCAGGAGGAGCCCCCAGGGTCTGCAGCTGGGGACCCGCGCTGACAACATGTAATTGCATATTTCAAAATAGCCAGCAGAGAGGAATCTGACGTTCCCAACACAGAGGAAGAGATGTGTCTGACGTGACCATGCCCCAGGTACCTGTGAAGGGCAAAAATCACACTGGTGACAACCGTGCAGCCAAGAGATTTATTCACCAACCTTTATGGCTGGTTGGAGGTCGAAGAGGTGCTAGGAGAGAGGAGTCAGGGAGAGGGGAGTGTGTGAGCTCTGGTGGGAGAGAGGAGTCAGGGAGAGGGGAGTGTGCGAGCTCTGAACGGAAGGTGGGTGCCTGGTCGTGCTGGCTGTGGTCTCTGGAGCTGTCGGCTAAGGCAGCTGCCGTGGGGCTGGAGGCTGGAGCTGTAAGCTGGAGCAGCTGCCGTCGGGCTGGAGGTGGTGGGTCTGGAGCTGTCACAGTGGCTGCCTCCTCTCAGCAGGGACAGCTGTTGTGTGTTAGCTCCAAATGGATGGGAGCTTAAGTAGGGGTTTCTGGTGGGGGGTGTACCAGAGCGACCTTCAACACTTTGGGCTCTTTTCCCGGGGAACAGGGTGACCTTTAAGCCCATTGGCTCTTTTCCCGGGGAACAGGGTGAACTTAAAGCCCATTGGCTCTTTTCCCGGGGAACAGGGTGAACTTAAAGCCCATTGGCTCTTTTCCCGGGGAACAGGGTGAACTTTAAGCCCATTGGCTCTTTTCCCGGGGAACAGGGTGAACTTAAAGCCCATTGGCTCTTTTCCCGGGGAACAGAGTGAACTTAAAGCCCATTGGCTCTTTTCCTGGGGAACAGGGTGACCTTTAAGCCCATTGGCTCTTTTCCCGGGGAACAGGGTGAACTTAAAGCCCATTGGCTCTTTTCCCGGGGAACAGGGTGAACTTAAAGCCCATTGGCTCTTTTCCCAGGGAACAGGGTGAACTTAAAGCCCATTGGCTCTTTTCCTGGGGAACAGGGTGACCTTTAAGCCCATTGGCTCCTGCCCAGGGAAAAAAACATCCTGTCCTGAGAAAATGAAACAAGGTTGCTTCTAAGAACATGGAAATTTCCATGGGGGAGGTGGCGCAATGGCCCAAGCCCATCTGTCAACCTGACCTGATGGCTCTACACCGAGACATGTTGTGAAGTGTCACCCTGTACACTTAAATATGTACAGTTGGTGTGTGTTAAGTAAAATAAAACATATCTAAAACAAATGTGAGTCATGAGCACGTTCACCAATCTTGGCACAGTGGAGTGAGTCACAGTGTAAGACAGATTGTTTATCGTGCTTCATTCTGTCCTCTAAGCCACCTTGAGGACCAGGCCCTGGTGGAGCCAGGGCGGGAGCCCAGTCTGGGAGGACAGCAGGTGGCCTGCTCCACACTCACCCCGCCCCACCTGCCAGCTCGCACCTCAGAGGGCTTGGCCTTCCTTCCATGGTGAGCGGCGTCCCCAGGTTTCCTTGCACTGGGCAGAGCACCCCGTGCTCCGGAGGATGGGACTCCGGCCCTCCACTGGGCGGTGCCTCCACTGGCCAGCGCCCACTCCTTCAGGCCTCCCTCTGGAGCCTGCCCTGTGCCCCAAGGGGGCGGAAGGCCGGGTCCAGCCTGAGGCGCAGGCAGGCGGCCCTGCAGTGAGCGCCTGGCTCTGGGCAGAGGCCAGGGCCGACTGCACGCCCAGCCCAGCTCCCCGGGGCTGCTGATGGGCATCAGCGCGAAGGGCCCGGGTTGGCAAAGAAGCTCTCAGCCAGCGTCCCCAGCGCTGTCACAGCTGAGGCAGGGGCTGTGTCATGCACTTCCTGCTCCCCATCACAGGGGAGAGGGAGGTTTGATCAGAGCAGCCCTGCGCTGCAGAGCCCAGGCGGCCCTGAGCAGGTGCGGCTCCCCCTAGCCTCCAGCACAGCCTGACTGACATGCCACCTGTGCAGAGGCTCGTCACCGCAGTCACAGAAAGGGTGGTCTGGGAAGGAATGAAGAACGACTCCATGTCACGCAGCCTTGCCGGCACAAGCTCGATGGGCCCCTGGCTCCTAGCGACGCTGGCCAGTTTCCCTCTGCTCGACGTTTATCACAGACAGCGTCTTCCCGAGGCCACTCCCGGTGTCCCCTGACCTCTCCACCTGTGCCCATCACTGTGGAGTTTCCGCGGTCACCAGCCACGTCCACGCACGGCCTGCACCCCCATCTCGCACAGAGACAGTGAGACACAGAAATGCCTGCCTGTCAGGCATCACAGCCTCGGGGCCAGCCCAGAGGCCCTGCAGTGCCCCGCGTGCTGGCTGGCCCTCGGCGACCTCCAGCCTGCCTGCTGCGGCTCTGCGGTGGCTCCAAGGCGGGACAACACCAAGAAAGCCTCCCTCTGCCCAAGGCCCTTCACAGCTTGTAGCTGAGGCCCTGGTGTGCAGAGCGTTGGGACAGGCATGAGGGACGCTGTGGCTTTTAGAGGCTGCTGCTGTCCCTGCCCTCAAGGCCGACTCTAACCCCAGATCTCAGGCCCCGCCGAGCACCGCACGGCCGGGCTGTGAGCAGGAGTCTGGCAAGCACGCGCACAGGCAGCCGTGGTTCCTGCTGAGACCCAGGCAGAAAGGGGAGACCAAATTCTGCAGGCAGCAACAATCTGTGAAGGGGGACCAGGTCGGGGACACACGGGAGGCGTGAGTTCCCAGTTCCCAGTCTGGGAGTCCAGAAGCAAAGGGAGCAGACCAACCCCAAGTCCAAACCCTGGCGCAGGGGTCCGAGCCTCGTGTCAAGGACCACTGGCCACTGCATTTCATGGAACGTCTTGAAACCACATGTGCACACACAGATTGTTTTTTAAACTACACCACCATTTTAAATAAGGTGATTGGTTAACTTCAAGTGAAAAATGTCAGATTGGCATTAAAGAAAAAAAAAAAATGGAACAATTTCAAAACTTTAGATTTTACCTGGAAAGGATCACATTCAAACTCAAGGATGATGAAAAGATCTAAGTAGAACAGCAAAGACATTGAAGGCATTATATACCTTTCTCAAAAAATTATAATTTTTCAAATAATCGACTCAGAACAGGATTACAGAATATAACAGCAGGGACCAGTCATTTTAAAACAACGAGAGTAAGCAATGAACAGGTAAAGGTTAGCTCGTTCTTAAAGGGCAAGAGAAATAATGAATCAATAGTCAGCATGCTGATCGATCGCAGCATTAACAGTCAGGCTCTGCCGTGACCGTGGCACTGACAAAGCCTCTCTAGAAGAGGGTGCTGCACGTCTCGCTTAGGGCATGCACACAAACACTTCCCGGGTGCCACAGCCCCAGCCCCAGCCGCAAGTCCAAGACAGCAAGTGCAAGAAGGCCGTTGTGACTTCATAGAAGGCACAGGCCACATGAAGACGCAGGTTGCATGGGCTACCTCGATACCACAAAACCAAAGGAGTCTCCAAGTCAGCAAAAGACAGAGGAGGAGAGGAAGAGAAAAAGGAAGAAGAGCCAGGCGCGGTGGCGCATGCCTATAATCCCAGCACTTGTGAGGCTGAGGCAGGAGGATTGCAAGTTCAAAGCCAGCCTCAGCAATGGCGAGGCACTTAGCAACTCAGTGAGACCCTGTCTCTAAATAAAATACAAAAAAGGGCTGGGGATGTGGCCCAGTGGTCGAGTGCCCTTGAGTTCAATCCCCGGTACCAAAAAAAAAAAAAAAAAGAAAGAAAGAAAGAAAGAAAATTTACAAAACAGAAAAATCTAAGTTACTCTTTGGTTAGAGAAATAAAGCAAGACTACCACCACAAGCTACTCAGATACATAAAACTGCCTACACAACTAGAAAAGGACCACTCAGAAAACAAGGAGGGCTTGTGGAAGGCAACAGAACCTGTAGTCTGAAGAAAGGCGCCTTCACCGCCTCTATCAGTACTCAAAGTAGAAGCCAAGGAAGCGCGACCCAAAGCAGCAACGCAATGTCACGCTTCCATCCTGAAAATGAGCTGTGAACGCCAATCCTGTTGAGACTGCAAGGGCACCGGCTCACATGCCACCGTGGGGGTGGAAACGAGCAAGCCTCTCGGAAGAGCGAGGTGTCCGGACCCCCCAGGGTCTTGTAGACCAGCCCCTTTAAGAGTCCACCCTGACCAAACAGGAGTCAAAGCAGGAAGCCACTTGTCTCGGCGCCTCCATCCTGCTTGGCACTGCTCCTGCCTGGAGGGGACACTGGGTCTCCATGGGCCTGGGGTGGGGACTGGGGAAGCACTTGGCCTCGGTGCTGCCTCCGTGAACAGGAAAAGCCCATCTCAGGAAGGGAAGCCCCCGCGTGCCCCTGCACTGTCCAGAACAGACCAGGCCAGACCTCCCGAGCTGGCCCGTGCTTTGCTGCCCGATCAGTGGACATCTGTGGTCACGAGGGAGAGGAAGCCCGGTGACACTGGTCCATGCAGAATGAAGCCTGCTGCCCAGCACCCATGGGCCACACATGGAATGAGGGGAGGGACGTGGGGTGGCGGTGGAGACGCGGGCGCCCGAGCACGTTGCAGCTCTCGAGGGCAGCTGCCGCTTCTGCGCGACCCACAGGGGAGCACCTGTTGGAGCTGTGGCTTCAGCTGTGCTTTCAGGCTGGCGGTGGAGGAGGGTGCCCTGTCCTCGGGGCGGGGGCAGTGGACACCCGCGAGGGCCCTGGCATGCCAGCTCCGGAGGCTGCGGCAGCTGTCTCCCACGTGTGGGTTCTGAAGGTCGGCATGAAAAGAGGGCCCTGAGAGAGGACAGGAAGCAGCAGCACCGCCGCACGTCCTTGTGGACAGCCATGTCTCCACCACGTCTCCATGGCGACCAAGGTCGACTGCCGAGAAGCAGGCGGTCCTGACAGGATGAGGTGCCCAGCAGGCTCGGGAAGGACGAGGCGCTGAACAGCCACACGAAAGCCACGCCTCGCAGAGGACGGCGGCTTTGCCACGCACTCCCTTCACCCTGTGGGAAATCACGAGCCCCCTCCGGGTGCCAGCGAGGTTTCCGAGATCAAGGCTGTCACAGGGCCTGGCCGTCAGTGGCAGGAAGAGCAAAGGCCTCCGCGCGTTCAGTGTCCATCCGACACATACACAGAGCCAGCCTCCAACCGAGAGCCGAGTCCAGCGAGCCAGGAGGTGGCTGCACAGGTCCCCAAGTCCACGAGGACGAGACGCAGGTACCGGAGCTCAGGGGCCAAGGGCCACAGTGGAGAAGTAAGGCCTGGAGGCCAGCAAGGCCTGTGTGCTCCCTGGCGATGTGAGGCGAGGGGACAGGGCCAAGCACGGACAGGGACGAGAGTGGGCCTGGAGCCCGCCTCGCCTGCGGGAGCCAGGCAGCCAGAAGCACCGCCCGGGCCCCAGAGAAGGGACGCTGGGAAGGGAAGCGCTCTCGCAGCCAGGAGGGCGCGGGTCTACAGAGGACCCGGGCGCACCCGCCTGCCCACAGACGCCCCAGGTCCCTGGGGAGCCCACGGGGGGCAGGCGTGTCCCCACTGGGCTGGGCAAGATCTAGGGGACGGAGCCGTCCACTGTGGTGCTGCAGGAGGGGGCTGCTCGGGAGGGGCTTGCGTGAGCAGGTTCCCCCGCACACTCCAGTCCCCACGCGGGTGACCGGGGCCACGCCTCAGCAGGACGGGCTCCCTCCGACACGTCCCGTAGGGGCCGTCCTGCTGGTGACAAGGGCATGTTCTTTCTCGTCCGGCAGGAGGGTCCCGCCCATGGAGTGGTCTCGGTTCTGTGTGCGCCTCTAGAGGGCTCCAACATCAGCCTCGGGTCAGCCTCTGGGGTCAGAGATGCGGCCACCATTCGACCAGAGCGCGTGCCCGGGACCAGAGAGCAGCTCCCGCGCTCCCGCGCAGTCCGCAGGCGACACCATCCCGCAGGCGACACCATCCCGCAGGCGACACCATCCCGCAGGCGACACCATCCCGCTGAACGGGATGCTGCTAAAAGGCCCTTTGCCACTGCAGGACGTGATGGGTCGAGATTGCGGGTCACCATGGCCAGCAACACAGCGACGGGCTGGAGGTCACACGGCCAGCCGTGCTCAGCGGGACAGTCACAGCCCCTTCGGCTAGAAGCCACGTCCTGGCCCCTCTCCCTGGGAGAGGGCACTTCTCAGTGCTGCCACAGCCTTGCCCCAGGAGCTGGCCGTCACACACTGTGGCGCAGAGCCCAGAAGCACCTCGGTCCCTCCTGCCTACGAGGCTCAGGCAGACGTCCACAGGCACTGTGGCCCCTGGTCCCGGGAGGCAGGCAGGAGCCCAGGGCAGGGCACTGTCCCCCACTGGTCCTCAGAGGGAGGCAGGAGGTCCAGGAAGGGCACCGTGAACCCCATGTCCTAAGAAGAGAAAGCATTTGCAGATCTGCAAATTCTGAAATTGAATATTCCAAATAACACTTTTTACCTATTTTGTTTCACATATCAGCAAAAGAACTCACTTTTAGTAATATTATAATAGCTGAATTCCAATTAATACTCTTAGAGAGAGCAATCAGAAAATGATCTTTTTAACACGTATTTGCACAAAAAAGTGATTTTTCTTTACTATCACCCTCAGTAAATTAAGTACTTCGTAATATATTGGGATATTGTGTGCTATTTCTTTCTACCAGCAAGTTATTAGCTGAGATGATTAAAAACTGTAAATGAGGCATATGACCTAAAAGCACATGAATAAAACTCACAACAGCGAGAGCATTCGCGGCATCTGCTTGACCTTTGACCCTGTCCTCAGTCAGGACATCGTGGGAAGCTCAGTCGCAAGCCATGGCAGCATCACTGCGAAGAGACACTAAAACACCAGCCACAGCAGAGGGAGGCCTGGGGCCAGGCCACACAGGGGAGGGTCCTGGGGAATCACAGCTGGGCGGAGCCCGAGCGTGTGGAGAGTGCCCATGCGGTGGCCACGAGGAGAGCCCCTAGGGCCTCCCGGAATCGCTAAGCGGTGGGCGTTGAGCAGCCTCCGGGGACTCAGGCAAAGGACGAGAGCGCATCCGGAGGGAAGTAAGAGGAGCGCAGATTCCAGCCGCGGAGGGCATCGTCACGCCCTCGCTCACAAAGCGAAGGGGAGTGTCTCCGTGAGGTGCAGTGCAGGGCAGGTGACCGCTGGCTAGCACGCGCCTGAGGACACCCCAGAGTCCTGGCCCTGCAGAGAGGGCCACAGGATTCCTTCCTACGGGTGGAGACTCAGGGTGACCCCCAAGGTCACCTCTCCCGTGGAGGACCGGTCACCCCACACTGCACATTCTCTGCACGGCACGCCTGCGTCCTCGTGTTGCCAGGACGGCTGCACACCTCCCTCTCTGCTGCACACCTCCCTCTCTGCTGCACACCAGGTTGGGAATGGGGCTCCCAATCGCACACAGCCTCTGGCCTCTGCTCCACCCATAGAGGCAGGGACGCCCCAGTCAGTGCCACCCAGCTGATGTGCACGGCCACGTGTCAGTCCACACCCTTTGTGTTGTGTGTGCGTGTGGTAAGAGCACCTAGGATCAGCCTCACTGTCAGCAACGAGGTCCTCAGGCCACAGTTAGATCTCCAGGGAGACCAGTCCTGCCAGTCCCCACCCTCTGCCCACTCCCCCACTTCCTCTCTTCCTGAGCCTGGCCACCAACATCCTGGCTCTGGCTCTATGTAGCCGACTTCTCAGGTTCTGCACCTAAAGGAGATCACAGACAGTTGTCTCCTGCGCCTGACTCATGTCACCTGGCACGTGTCCCCGGCTTCCTCCTGGTTGCCTCCCACAGCAGAGATACCACGTCTTGATTCTCACCTGGTGAGGGGCATCGGGCCTGCTTCCACATCTTGGCTACTGGGGATGGCGGGGGAGAGGCTGGGGTGAGCAGAGACCTCCGGGAGCACTCCCTCCATCTCTGCTGAGCGTCCACCCAGCGTAGAGCGCTGGACCATGAGTCCTCTGTACTGACCTCCATAACAGCTGCTCTGACTCCGCTGCCCACCAGCGGGGAAGGGCTCCCTCCCGTGTCCTGGTGTGAGGAGGAGTCTCACCGTGGATCCGGGGCGCTTTTGCGGGGATTGGTGATGTTGAGCACTTTATGCACCTGCTAGTCACTCACATGCTTTCTCTGAATTTGGGTCCCATGTCCATTTTTTCATCAGATGCTTTGGGTTTCTGCCATTGAGTTGTGTGAGTTCCTTTTCCTTTGGATTCCTATTACAAAGCTGTAGCAGTCGGAGCAGTGTGGTGCTGGCCTAGAAGACACGAGGATGAACGAATCCAGTGGAGAGCCCTAAGCCAAGCCCGGCCACGTGCAGGGAAGCAGAGTCTGATAAGCACACCCAGAGCTGCAATGGAAGGACGGTCTCGTCTGTGAACTGTGAGAGAACAGCTGCCCACAGGAAAGAAGGAAGCTGGACTGGTCATCTCACCTGCCCACGAAAGCCAGCTCAGAGTGGACCGAAGACCTAAACATAAGACGTGACATCGTAAAACCCCAGGAGAAGGCCCCAGGAGAAACTCCTTAGCGTTGGATTAGAAAACCATTTAAATTAAATTAATTTGGGGGGTATCACACCAAAAGCTCAGGCAACAAAAGCAAAAATCAACATGTGGGACCCCAGGGAGCTGGGCAGCTCCCGTCCAGCAAAGGAATCCCGCAAGTAAAGCCCCTGGGGCTGGGAGGGCCCGTGGCCAGCTGTGGACCTGGGAGAGTGGGGGACTGGTGCGAGCTGCGCGAGGCCTGGGGACACTCCGGGCAGTCAGACGGGACTGGGGAGATCCGGGACACACAGGAAGACGCAGGCCCTCGAGGCCAGGGAGAAGTCATCTCCAGTTCCCCAGCATGTGGGCCTGAGTGACGGGCACCAGGCAGCCCCGGACGTGCCTGGCGCTCCACTAGCAGAGTCCACTCGGGCTGCAGCAGCAGGACAGGGGCCCCGCACGGGGGACAGACAACGGCAGCACCATGCCTCGGGGTCAGCTCCCCAGAGAGCTTCTGCTGCGCCTGTCCCGCTCGGATCCTCATGTCCCTGCCCCAGGTCGCCCCTAAGTGTTGATGCCGGCCATCAACAGTGTGCTCTCCCTCCTCACCTGAGGAGTCACCGGGCCATCTCTGGGGAGACCTTCCCACTGACCACAGAGCGTGACTGCCAGCTGGACGTGTGGGCGCCCTCAGCACACCTCCATCCTCCACAGAGCCCCGTCAGCACACCTCCCTCCTCCACAGACCCCCGACATGTGGGCACCCTCAGCACACCTCCCTCCTCCACAGACCCCCGACGTGTGGGCGCCCTCAGCACACCTCCCTCCTCCACAGACCCCGACGTGTGGGCGCCCCTCAGCACACCTCCCTCCTCCACAGACCCCAGACATGTGGGCACCCTCAGCACACCTCCCTCCTCCACAGACCCCAGACATGTGGGCACCCTCAGCACACCTCCCTCCTCCACAGACCCCCGACATGTGGGCACCCTCAGCACACCTCCCTCCTCCACAGACCCCAACGTGTGGGCACCCTCAGCACACCTCCCTCCTCCTCCACAGACCCCAGACATGTGGGCACCCTCAGCACACCTCCCTTCTCCACAGACCCCCGACGTGTGGGCACCCCCTCAGCACACCTCCCTCCTCCACAGACCCCGACATGTGGGCACTCTCAGCACACCTCCCTCCTCCACAGACCCCCGACGTGTGGGCACCCTCAGCACACCTCCCTCCTCCACAGACCCCGACATGTGGGCACCCTCAGCACACCTCCCTCCTCCACAGACCCCAGACATGTGGGCACCCTCAGCACACCTCCCTCCTCCACAGACCCCAGACATGTGGGCACCCTCAGCACACCTCCCTCCTCCACAGACCCCAGACATGTGGGCACCCTCAGCACACCCTCCCTCCTCCACAGACCCCAGACATGTGGGCACCCTCAGCACACCTCCCTCCTCCACCCTCCTCCACAGACCCCGACGTGTGGGCACCCTCAGCACACCTCCCTCCTCCACAGACCCCGACGTGTGGGCACCCTCAGCACACCTCCCTCCTCCACAGACCCCTGACCTGTGGGCGCCCCTCAGCACACCTCCCTCCTCCACAGACCCCCGACATGTGGGCACCCTCAGCACACCTCCCTCCTCCACAGACCCCCGACATGTGGGCGCCCCTCAGCACACCTCCCTCCTCCACAGACCCCCGACCTGTGGGCACCCTCAGCACACCTCCCTCCTCCACAGACCCCCGACGTGTGGGCGCCCTCAGCACACCTCCCTCCTCCACAGACCCCCCTCAGCACACCTCCCTCCTCCAGAGACCCCCGTCAGCACACCTCCCTCCTCCACAGACCCCCGACCTGTGGGCACCCTCAGCACACCTCCCTCCTCCACAGACCCCTGACATGTGGGCACCCTCAGCACACCTCCCTCCTCCACAGACCCCTGACCTGTGGGCGCCCCTCAGCACACCTCCCTCCTCCACAGACCCCTGACATGTGGGCACTCTCAGCACACCTCCCTCCTCCACAGACCCCTGACCTGTGGGCACCCTCAGCACACACTCCCTCCTCCACAGACCCCCGACATGTGGGCACCCTCAGCACACCTCCCTCCTCCACAGACCCCTGACATGTGGGCACTCTCAGCACACCTCCCTCCTCCACAGACCCCGACATGTGGGCGCCCCTCAGCACACCTCCCTCCTCCACAGACCCCCGACATGTGGACACCCTCAGCACACCTCCCTCCTCCACAGTCCCCCCTCAGCACACCTTCCTCCTCCACAGACCCCCCCTCAGCACACCTCCCTCCTCCACAGACCCCTGACCTGTGGGCGCCCCTCAGCACACCTCCCTCCTCCACAGACCCCCGACCTGTGGGCACCCTCAGCACACCTCCCTCCTCCACAGACCCCGTCAGCACACCTCCCTCCTCCACAGTCCCCCGTCAGCACACCTCCCTCCTCCACAGACCCCCGTCAGCACACCTCCCTCCTCCACAGACCCCCATCAGCACACCTCCCTCCTCCACAGTCCCCCGTCAGCACACCTCCCTCCTCCACAGTCCCCCGTCAGCACACCTCCCTCCTCCACAGTCCCCCCTCAGCACACCTCCCTCCTCCACAGACCCCCATCAGCACACCTCCCTCCTCCACAGTCCCCCGTCAGCACACCTCCCTCCTCCACAGTCCCCCGTCAACACACCTCCCTCCTCCACAGACCCCCATCAGCACACCTCCCTCCTCCACAGTCCCCGTCAGCACACCTCCCTCCTCCACAGTCCCCCAGTCAGCACACCTCCCTCCTCCACAGTCCCCCCTCAGCACACCTCCCTCCTCCACAGACCCCCGTCAGCACACCTCCCTCCTCCACAGTCCCCCTCAGCACACCTCCCTCCTCCACAGTCCCCCGTCAGCACACCTCCCTCCTCCACAGACCCCATCAGCACACCTCCCTCCTCCACAGACCCCCCATCAGCACACCTCCCTCCTCCACAGTCCCCCGTCAGCACACCTCCCTCCTCCACAGTCCCCCGTCAGCACACCTCCCTCCTCCACAGTCCCCCCTCAGCACACCTCCCTCCTCCACAGTCCCCCCTCAGCACACCTCCCTCCTCCACAGACCCCGACCTGTGGGCACCCTCAGCACACCTCCCTCCTCCACAGACCCCCATCAGCACACCTCCCTCCTCCACAGTCCCCCGTCAGCACACCTCCCTCCTCCACAGTCCCCCCTCAGCACACCTCCCTCCTCCACAGTCCCCCCTCAGCACACCTCCCTCCTCCACAGTCCCCCCTCAGCACACCTCCCTCCTCCACAGTCCCCCCTCAGCACACCTCCCTCCTCCACAGACCCCGACCTGTGGGCACACACTCAGCACACCTCCCTCCTCCACAGACCCCCATCAGCACACCTCCCTCCTCCACAGTCCCCCGTCAGCACACCTCCCTCCTCCACAGTCCCCCGTCAGCACACCTCCCTCCTCCACAGTCCCCCCTCAGCACACCTCCCTCCTCCACAGTCCCCCCTCAGCACACCTCCCTCCTCCACAGTCCCCCCCTCAGCACACCTCCCTCCTCCACAGACCCCCCTCAGCACACCTCCCTCCTCCACAGTCCCCCCTCAGCACACCTCCCTCCTCCACAGACCCCGACCTGTGGGCACACTCAGCACACCTCCCTCCTCCACAGACCCCCCTCAGCACACCTCCCTCCTCCACAGACCCCCCTCAGCACACCCTCCCTCCTCCACAGACCCCCCCTCAGCACACCTCCCTCCTCCACAGACCCCCGTCAGCACACCTCCCTCCTCCACAGACCCCCGTCAGCACACCTCCCTCCTCCACAGACCCCCGTCAGCACACCTCCCTCCTCCACAGACCCCCCGTCAGCACACCTCCCTCCTCCACAGACCCCGACCTGTGGGCACCCTCAGCACACCTCCCTCCCTCCAGACTCCCTGACGTCTGGAGCACGCTGCGTGACATTGACGCGTTCTTCTCTTTCTAAGGAGCAGACGAACATTCCATGACCATTCTACAGAGATGAGGAGGAATCTGTCAAGGCCCGACAGCTGGTCACAGGTGGGGTGCTCCTGGACGCCTGGGCCCTGGGCCTGATGCCGGGACACGGGTGCTCCTCTGCTCTGGGTTCTGGGAATAATGACGGCAGAGATCCGCTCCCTCAAGGCCTCGCCTCCTACTGGCCAGCATCAGCAACCCCTACCCGCAAACTCATCTCCCTTCCAAAGCTAACCCTGGATCAGGGTCCAGAGACCTGGGTGGTGGAGCTTCAAGAAAATAGCTTCTCTTCTGAGAGTCTCAATTGCCCTCCGTAAACCCGGGGCCAGGCAGGGCCACGTCTCTGATCAGTTCCAGCACCTTCCGGGAGCCTAAGGGCAGATCTGGGTGCTGCTGGTTTGCGATGAGGCTGGGCCTCGGCCTTGGACTCTGTGGGTGACAGGACGGCTCAGGGCCACGCTGAGCTTCCCGGGCAGACCCCGGGCAGACCTAGAGGGACGTGGAGAAACGGCCCCTTCGTCCCTGCTAGACATGCTGCTGCAAAGGAGCAGAGTGACAAGGCACCTGGAGGAGGGTGACAAGGCACCTGGAGGAGGGCGTGGTCCACAGCACCAGCGGTCGCGGGGAGGGCGTGCAGCCGCACTGGAGTCGCGGCAAGGGTGGCCCTGAGCCGCAGCTGCCGCCGTCAGCAGGTTGGCGTGGCGCCTCACGGGGCAGCCAGAGCGACAGCCAGAGATGTCCAAGCCAGGGAGATTTGTCACAGGGATCGGGGAGCCGATGACGGCAGTTTTCCAAGTGGATTAACAAAAACGTCCTCTGCTCTGAAAGGACAGGCCGTGGCGAGCAGTGGACGCTGTGAGACCCGCGGCTCTTTCAGTGGCCACCGCTAAGCCCCGGCTCGGGGCCTGGCCAGGAGCTCTGGGAGACCCAGTCTGGGTTCCACGTAGAGCCGCCAGGAAGGTCTGCCTTGCCCAGAAAGAAGGCCCTGCCCAACCCCGGGGACAGAAGGGACCACTGAGGGTGACTGTGCACGAGAGCCGCAGGCCAGGTCGCCCAGGCGATTAACCCTCCCGCGTGGGCACGCTGGGCTGGGAGTGGTGCAGAGACAGCAGCAATGGCTCAGAGCAGGAGTTTGGCGGAGCACATGAAAGAGGGTGGAGTGAACGCGGCGTGTTCGGGCATGCCATCCCACCCCCCCGCAGTGAGGGGCAGGCTGCTGGGCCCCCAGCCCCCAGCCCCGCATCCGAATCCGTAGGGAGTGGGGGGACGGGACTCCCAGGGGCATCATCCCTCCAAGGTACAGGACGTAGTGTCTCTTGACTGCCAGGTCTGGCCATTTTTTTTTTCTTAAAGTATAATAAATCTTATTTTTTAGTGCTCAAAAAATACTCTGAATGCATGTAAGCTGGCCACCGTATCCGGGGACAAGAGAACAAAGCACAAAGAAATGAGGCCATCGCTCTTCATGCTGGTGTGTCTATTTCCACACTGGGTCCCCGAGCATCTGCTTTTCAGAGCCCTCAGTCCCTGAATAAAATGCCCACAGCATGGCTTGGACGCGCCTGGACCAGCACACACAGCCCACGCCCAGGGCAGCAGCTGGTGTCGCACCAGCACAGGGCCAGTGGGCCACGTGGAGCAGCAGACTCCGCTAGCACGGCCTGGAAACCCCAGTCTCAGGTTTTCTCTCCTAATTGCTTACATTTTCAGTGTGAAGGGGAAAAGCCATCTATTTTAGTGGGAATGTAAAAACCACACTTTCCCCCTTTTTTTTTGGGAGGGGGGGTACCAGGGATTGAACTCAAGGGCACTCAGCCACTGAGCCACATCCCCAGGCCTATTTTGTATTTTATTTAGAGACAGGGTCTGAGCTGCTTAGCACCTCGCCATTGCTGAGGCTGGCTTTGAACTTATGATCCTCCTCTCTCGGCCTCCCAAGATGCTGGGATTACAAGCATGCACCACCACATCTGACCACTTTTCTCCCTTTGAAACACATTGCATGTACCAGGTGCAGAGGTGCATGCCTGCAATCCCAGAAACTTGGGAAGCTGAGGAAGGAGGATGGTAAGTTCAAGGCCAGCCTTGGCAACTTTGCAAGACCCTGTTTCAAAAAGAAAGAAAGAGAGAGAGAGAAAGGAAGAAAGAAACAAAGAAAGAAAGGGCTAAAGTAGAGGGTTCCAGGGTTCAATCCCCAGTACCAAAAAAAAAAAATTGTACATTTATTTAGTAAATAATAAACTTGATTATTCTTTTGTCTATAAGAACACTCTTTAGAGTAAAACTCTGTTGTATTTTTAAATGTTTCCTTTTAAGTTGTCAGCTAGATAGCCTTCTTTCTGCAGGGTTCCCCAGTAACCTTAAAACCCCTCAGGCAAACCCCTCAGATTTGTCGGGGGCCTGTCAAGCTGCAGGAGACCGGGCAGGCGTGGCTAGCTTCCAGCAGCAGGGCTCAGCGGCCCCCGCGCCGCCGGCACTGGGGCTTGTTAGTGTGGAGAGCACTGCTTTGGAATCAAAAGCAGAAAAATATCAAACCAAAAAATACAGAGGGTAAAGCAAAGGAGTTGCATAGTTTTGGTGAGGTTTCTTATTTCAACTTTCCTTTCCAAAAATTTGGAGATGAAATTGATTGTGCTGATCATGTTGTAAGCTGTCCCATTCTACAGTGCGGAAGAGAATTACCATATTCCCCTGATTCTCAAACACCATCAATTATAAGATGCACTATCTATTTATTAACAGGTTTTCAGAAAAAAAGAAAGATCACAGTAAACGCAGCCATCAATTACAAGCTGGACTTGGCTTTCAGAAACACTCACAGGTGAAGACTGTGCATCTCAGAACCAAGAAATATGGTGTTTTAATTCAAAGGTCACCATCAATTAATCATTTTAAAAGACTTAAGCAAAATGGGTCCTAGAATAGAGGTTTTAGAGTAGAGGTCATCATGGACAATGGCAGGGCCCTCACTGGAAGGGAAAAGCAGAGACGTCTGCAGCTAAACCAGGACAGGAGGATGGCAGAGGAGGCGGCCGTGGAATCTTCAGCTGTTTCTAAAAGATGGTAAGGTCTACCTTGGCGTGTAGCTTACTAGTAACAGCCCAGAGCACAAAATGCGAGAGCTCACCAAGGAAAAGCAGCACGGGCAGCCGTTGCGGTGTCCCTGGCGTCCATCCTGTGAGGTGGTCAAGGGCCACTTGCTAATACACACACACGTGTCTGTTGGCAAATGGCAAAGTCAGCTTTGTGGAAATCTCCAAGTGCAGTGATCTAAGTTCCCACGCGCGGTGGTCAGCTCCTCTACCCGCTCCCGAACCTCGGGGCTCCCGGCTGGCCCTGCCCCGGCCCTGCAGCCGGCCGTGGCGTGAGGTTGGCATGGCAGCAGCCCATCCCCCAGGAATCCCCTCAGCAAAGGAGAGAGCAGCTCTCCTGGAGAGGCACGGAGCTGGCAGACTGCACCCTCAACAAGCTGCCCAAGGATGCACCCCAGGCCCCACTTGTGCCCACAGAGGCGCCAAGCATGGGCGCCCGCTCCCAGGTGATGTGAGCAGGCAGCAGGAGGAGGGTGCACAGGGTGCCTGCTGGCCAGCTCTGCCCTGAAGGAAGGACTCGCCAGAACAGGGAGCACGGCAGGCAGTGTGCCTCGCGCCACGTGGGCACTGCCCACCACGTGGGCGCCTCCCGCCACGTGGACGCCTCCCGCCACGTGGGCGCCTCCCGCCACGTGGGCGCCTCCCGCCACGTGGACGCCTCCCGCCACGTGGACGCCTCCCGCCATGTGGGCGCCTCCCGCCACATGGACACCTCTGGCCAGGTGGGCGCCTCCCGCCACGTGGGTGTCTCCTGCCACGTGGGCACTGCCCACCACGTGGACGCCTCCTGCCACATGGACACCTCCTGCCACGTGGACACCTCCCGCCACGTGGACGCCTCCCACCACGTGGACACCTCTGGCCAGGTGGGCGCCTCCCACCACGTGGGTGTCTCCTGCCACGTGGACGCCTCCTCCTGCCACATGGACACCTCCTGCCACATGGGGACCTCCTACCACATGGACACCTCCTGCCACATGGGCACCTCCTACCACATGGACACCTCCTGCCACATGGGCACCTCCTACCACATGGACACCACCTACCACGTGGGCACTGCCCACCACGTGGACACCACCTACCACGTGGGCACTGCCCACCACGTGGACGCCTCCTGCCACGTGGACACCTCCCGCCACGTGGACGCCTCCTACCACATGGACACCTCTGGCCAGGTGGGCGCCTCCCACCACGTGGGTGTCTCCCGCCACGTGGACACCTCCTGCCACGTGGACACCTCCCGCCACGTGGACGCCTCCCACTGTCGCCGCCTGCAGCAACGACGCCGCAGGAGAAAATCCAGAGGCAGGATGGAAATGAAAAAGTTCTTTTATTCTTCTCTCTCCGGCCCCAACTCCAACCACCCCTCTCACTTACCCTCACCCGGTTAAATACTTTTTGCCTTAACAAGGACACGTGCTAACAGCTCGAGCTTACAGGTGCGTCACGCAGTGTTCACGGGCATAAGAAGATTCTTAGATAAATGCATGAATATCAGGTGGAAATACTTGAACACCTTTATGGCTCTCAGCTAGCCGCCATCTTAGCTATCTCTTCAATTAGGGCTCTGACATCCCACCACGTGGACACCTCCTCCTGCCACGTGGGCACCTCCCATCACATGGGCACCTCCTACCACGTGGGCACCTCCTGCCACGTGGGCACCACCTACCACGTGGGCACCACCTACCACGTGGGCACCTCCTACCACGTGGACACCACCTACCACATGGACACCTCCTGCCACGTGGGCACCTCCTGCGTGGGCACCTCTTACCACGTGGACGCCTACTACCACGTGGACACCACCTACCACATGGACACCTCCTGCCACGTGGGCACCTCCCGCCACGTGGGCACCTCCTGCCACATGGGGACACCTCCTGCCACGCACCTCCCGCCACATGGGCACCTCCTACCACATGGACACCTCCTGCCACATGGACACCTCCTGCCACATGGGCACCTCCTACCACATGGGCACCTCCTGCCACATGGGCACCTCCTGCCACGTGGACACCTCCTGCCACGTGGGCACCTCTTACCACATGGGCATCTCCCACCACGTGGGTGCCTCCCATCACATGGGCGCCTCCCATCACATGGGCACCACCTACCATGTGGGCACCTCCTGCCACATGGACACCTCCTGCCACATGGGCGCCTCCTGCCACGTGGGCGCCTCCTACCACATGGGCAACTCCCGCCACGTGGGCACCACCTACCACGTGGGCAACTCCCGCCATGTGGGCACCTCCTGCCACGTGGACACCTCCTGCCACATGGACGCCTCCTACCACATGGGCATCTCCCGCCACGTGGGCACCTGGTCCTGGGCCCAGCAGCCCCCCTTCCAAGGCCCACCTCCCCGTTTTCCTTTCCTCCTTCCCATTGCTACAAGCCAATGACCAATGCAGGGTGCACGGGGGTCGCCCCTGTGGAGAGGGGGTGGCTTCCCGTGACCCACAGGTCGAGGCCTAACGTGGACTTTGGGATCACCCAGCAGGAGTGAGTGCCCCTCCTGAGTCAGGGCACTGCGGGGCTCTCGGGAGGGCCGGCTGCTCAGTGGCCGTGTCCTGAGTTCCTCCTCTTTGCAGTCCTGCAGGCATGGGGTGCAGTGCACCTGGGACCCCCCACCCAGATGAGTTAGTGGGCACAGCATCTCAGCCCTGAGCCTCCTGGCATTGCTGCCCTGCCCTGCGCCCCCCCTCAGGGGGCTCTGCACAGGTGTCACGCATCCTGGGGTGGGAGGGTCATCCACACGCCATGCTGGCAATGCCGACCCTGCTGAGGGCAGCCACGTGTGGCACTCAAGTGCTCGTGAGTGAAATCCTCTTGCCTTTAAAACCAGCATCACGTGGTACAAAGATGAAAGGGAAAATCATTTCAATAATTCAGATTTTAATTTCTCTTTACTTAGAACTGCATTAAGTGCCAAGTAAAAGCACCATGGCAAGCCGCGGCAAGCCGCGGGGGACAGGAAGGTGTAAGTCACAGCGAGCCACGGGGGACAGGAAGGCTCACGTTTTTCCTGTTCTAACGGCACCCTGTCTGGCTTTTGCAACAGGGGCCCACAAGTTCACGTTGTGCTGAGCCCCAAAAATCAGGCACCAGGCCTGCCCCGGAGTGTCCCCAAGAGCATCCCAAGGTGGGCCCCTCAAGCCCAGCCTCGTGCCCTGTGCGACGCAGAGACCCCAGTGCCAAGCGCTCGTCTGCTCCGGGCAACAAGCAGGGGCGGGGCGCCTCCTCCGAGCGCGGCTGCCGGAGCCTCCCTGACCCGAGGCCCCAGTCACGGGGCAGAGGGGAGCAGCTCAGAGCAGTCTCAGCGGCGGACCGGCACCAGCGGCTCGCAGACGGATGGGCCGTGCCCGGCCTGATTAGATTGGCCCAAACACTTTAAACATCAAGCAAAGTGACCCTTGCCATGAGACAGGGAGATTTATTATCCTGCCGGCACTGCCGACAGCAGACAGGGTGAGCTTGGCTCTGTCTGGTCATTTTTCAAGCTCTCTGCACACGAGTGGCACCTATATCCTCCAGCACATTACGCAGACAGCCCTGCTGGAATACTAAGAGGCTCCCAGCGAGACTTTTAAAGAGGCTCGAGTGAAGAGGCTAATGGAGGGAAACCAGGAGGCCGGCTCTGTGCACGCAGAGATGTGCCGCCTGCTTCCAAGACGCAAGCACGCCTCGCGCAGGGAGCAGCCCTGGAGGGCGAGGCCGCAGGCCCCCACTACGGAGGGGAGCCCTGCCCAAGGCCACCAGCCTGGGTGTGCTTCTGCCCCCACCCCCGGCCTTGACACCAGAGAACAAAGTTAGGGACCTCGGGGTGAAAGTGACCGGCCAGCTCTGCTGCAGCCTAGGCAAGGCTCCACGCCCCGCGCTCGGGGCGAGGGCTGCCGGCAGGGTCGAGGGCGTGCCTGTCTGCAGGCTTCAGTGACTGAGAGCCCAGGGCACAGGCCACCCGCAGAGCGCATGCGCCTGCTCACACAGCACCAGCCACTCCCTCGAACGGCTCTCATCCTGCCCTCCGCCCGGGCACTAGGGACTGCCCTCTGCATGCCCAGCCCAGCCCGTCCCAGGAGCCCGTGGCTGAGCGCACCTGCCACCTAGTGCAGGCCAGTCCTCAGCAAGGGCGGCAGCGCCAAGACATCGGACGTCAAAACCCAGCCTCCGCCTCAGGTGGCCAACATTAAATGGGGTCACATGGTCCTCTCTCCCTGGCCCACACACTGTTGGGAGGGCTCCGGAGACCTTCCAGGAGCTCAGCAAGACGCTGCGACCCCAAGCAAACACAGGCGCTGGGGCCCAGAGGCCCCTCTCCTGCTGTGTGGCCACCCCAAGGCCTCCCCACCCAGGCACCATTGCTTGGCCACCTGCCCTTGCTTGTTGGGGGAGCAGGGCAGCTCCTGCCCCAGAGGAGAGGCCGAATGCCAAGCACCCTGGGCCCCAGCTGCCTGGAGAAGGCCAGGGCCAGGCTGTGGCTAAGTGGCCTCTTCATGACCTCACTCCTCCGTGGGCCTAGAGCAGCGTGGACCTGCACTCGGTCTAGCACCAGAAAAAGCACAGGGAAAGGGCTTTGGCTGGACGTGGAGGCTGGACGCTTGCGCTCCCGGGAGGTGGTGGGGAAGGACACCGAGGACAGACGGCAGAGCTCCATGAAGACCTTAGGCTCTTCAGCACCTCAAGTAAGCAGCGATTTCCCCAGCACCGGGAAAGGAGTGACAAAGAAAGGAGGGGACTGGGACTCAGGAGGACTCTCGAAATCCCTTCACAGTTTAAAGGGAACACTCTGAAGGAGCAGGGATGCCCAGCGTCTGGGGAGGCCAGCCCCCCTTCCCCAGCAGGAGGCTGCCAGCACCTCCTCTGAGAATCCAGCTCACCAGGAGGAACGAGCCAGCGGCTCCCCAGGGCTCCTTGCCAAGCCTCCCAGACCACTCTTCAGTACAGCCGCGTTTGCCCGGCCCCGCCCACATGCTCAGAGCGGCTGGACTGATTGCTAGCCTGTCACTCTTAATCATGAGCAGATGGTCAAGCAACACGAGACATCTGAGAAGTGCTTCTAACAAGGAAGCCAGTGACCAGAACAATCAAACAGAAACAAAAGCAATTTGCAGGAAGCAAGGACTTTGCAGGGACAGGAGCTAAGAAGCAGGCTGTCACTAAGCAGATCAGAGTGAGGTAGGAGAAGATACTGCATCCATTTTGTAAGAACAGGATGCTCAGGAAGAAAACAATTAGAGAACAGAAAGAGCTATTTAGCAATTAAAAACATGGGGGCAGACTGCTGGCTTCCACTTAGAACAAAGAAAGCCAGGTAGCTTCTCCTTCACCCTGACAACACACAAAAAGGGAGAGGACCACACCTAGCAAACAACAACTCAAGTCCCGTAGAGAGCGAGGCTCAGGAAGCCAATTACCCCAGACCCTGAGGATGCAGAGCCCTGGAGGGGCGATGCCAGGCAGCACTTGCTTGTGGAGGGAACAGAAAGGCCAGTAAGAAGGATTCATTGAAATCTTGAACAAATTTCTAAAGGACAAGCATGGCTGGGGGGGAGCTCGGAGCCCCCGGAAGACAAGGACGCGGGAGGAATTCACACCGTGCCAGGCTCTTCCCAGCACCGCCAGGCAGCCTGAGGGTGAGGCACAGCGGCTGGTGGGAGCGATGAGGCCAGAGAGCTGCAGGGGCAGAGGGAAGACCTGGAGCTAGGGTGGACAGGTGTTGGCAAGAATCCTCCCCAAAGCAGCCCCCGCCTACAGCAGAGGAGCCCCAGCAGGAACCTGAGGGGCACCAGGGCAGCACACCTGCCTGGAATTCAAACCAAGAGCCACCACAGCTGGACTAGCTCGGCTCCCCACACCAGGCAGAGCGAAGGAGACCGTGTCACTCCTCACACTCCACCGTGCTATCAAGGATGTCCCCAAACCGTGTGCTGCACAGATGCGCACACGAGAGACAGCAAGTGACAGAGCACAGGCAGACTGGGCTCCCGGGGTTCAGGAGAGTGGCAGTTTGGTCATCACAGGCCACAGTGTAAAAAGAAGACAGCATGCACGACCTTCTGGGGAATTTCAGGACCGAGGCGGAGCTGTCCAAGAACCAACAGGACACTGGGGTGGTGAGAGTCGTGGGAACAGGAACAGAGCATGCGTTGGGGACTGTCGGCAGCTGCCAGCCCCCCGGGCCAGCCAGAGACCACCAGCCACACTGAGGCAGGAAAGACGCGGCAGCAAAAACAGAGCAGCCCCCAAGGTCTGGGGACGACATAAAATAGGCTAACATTCAATGGGCTAACTGCAATCCCAGACCGGGGGAAGGGAAGTACCGGAGAAAAGAAATATTCAATAGACAGCAGCCAAGGGTTTCTCCCAAATTAAAGAAAGACAGCAAATCACGAGACCAAGGGGCTCAAAGAAACCCCAACAGGATAAATAACAAAACAAATGAAAAGAGGATCGTATCATATCAAATTGCTGGAAACCAAACGCAAAGAAAAACTCGAAGAAAGCCAGAGAAAAAGCACATAAATAGCAAACAGAACAAAAACAAGAACAAAGAGTGATGACCAACGTCAATGTCTGTTCAAGAATTATGCAAACAGACGGCAATGGAACCTTGACCTTCACCACGCTGAGAGCAGAGACAGCTCAGAGCTCCAGTCTGCGGAGAAGTGTCTGTCAAAAGGAGAGGAAGACAAAGGGACTTCAGACAAAAACAGGGAGAATTAGTTCCCATGAGACCTGATGTTCGAGAAATGTTAAAAAGAGATCTTCAGTTCTCCAAATGTGGATCTAAACAGAGATGGAAGACAACTGAAAATGGCACGAACCAAAGTACATATTGTAATTGCTCTAAAGATAATTGATTTATTGTCTAAAGCAACGATAGAATCAACGTCCTGTGGGTTTATTACCTGGGTAAACATGAAATGCAAGACAGTGACAGAGGATGAGGAAAAGAAATCAGGAGTACACCATTTAAGACCTCAAACTGCAAATGGAGTGAGTGCGAGATAGACCAGGTTAATAAAAGGCACATATTGTAATCTCTAGGGAAAACTCTAAATAAAACTTTTAAAGAGGTATGAATAGCAGCCAGAAAGGGAATTCCACTTTAGGCTAAGGAGCTGGGTTTACCTTCCTGCCTGAAGCAACCAGTACATGGATAGAATATGTGAGAAGGCACTTTTCAAAACACTGACCCCAGACCCCCACTATGTCTCCAGAGGGGCAGGCTGTCCACCATGCTCCCCTTCCAGCTTGTAAAGTTGTCAAAAACAGCTGCCCAGCCAGTGACAGGATGTCCAGGGCCCCTCGTACTGAGAAGGAGCCTGTGACAGCATCTTCCAAGACAGTAGGTGGATGGACACCCCCAGGAGGACCAGGGAATTGGTGGCCAGACGCCCCAGCTCCGGGCCCAGCCTCTGAGGACCACAGAGGTCCTCACACCATCTCCATCCTCTGAAGATGCAGAGCCGCCTCCGTGCCCAGGAGGCACACACACGCACTAAGGGGGCCTCTGTGGGCTGGACTCTGGGTGACCAGAAGGACAGGGCCTGGCCGAGCCCTCTCCCCTCTCTACCTGCCCTCAGGATGGCTCCAGCACTCGGCTCTGCAAGGTAGGTGGAGTCGGTCTCCGTGGCAGCTCCTGGCCAAGCATCATGGCACCTGACCCAAGCAGAAGCCAGAGCGCGGGAGAGTCCAGCCCCAGGTCTGAGCGCAAGGTCAAGCCTACTGTCCATGAAGGGGCAATAGTAGGCCTTTCCCCCGGTCCCTGGGGTGGATGCCGAGGGACCCTGAAGTCAGTTACAGTGCCACCTCCAGAAGAGAGGAGAGGGCGAAAGTGGAGGGACGGGGACAGGAAACCAGGTGACTCCAGACCCCAGTGCAGCAGAGGCTAAGGTCCGGTGGGCAAGGGAGGGGAGCGGGAGGAGCGCTTCCCGGTGGGCCTCGATGCCCAGAACTCCTGGGTGAGCAGGTCCGACAGAGACGAGATAAGGACCCAGAGAGCCCGGGCACCCAGTGGGCACCGGAAGCCTCTTTGCAAGCTGCTTGTCTTTGTAGAACATAGTGCGATGAGATGGACAGGCGAGGAGGGTGACGAAGACGAGAATGGAGAGCAGGGTGATAGGTCAGAAAGTAGGTAGGCAGGTAGGTAGGGTAGGTAGGTAGGAAGGTAGATCGGTAAGTAGGTAGATAGGTAGGTAGGTAGGTAGGTAGGTAAGTAGGTAGGTAGGTAGGTAGGTAGATAGGTAGGTAGGTAGGTAGGTAGGTAAGTAGGTAGGTAGGTAGGTAGATAGGTAGGTAGGTAGGTAGGTAAGTAGGTAGGTAGGTAGGTAGGTAGGTAAGTAGGTAGGTAGATAGGCAGGTAGATAGGTAGGTAGGTAGGTAGTAGGAAGGTAGATCGGTAAGTAGGTAGATAGGTAGGTAGGTATGTATGTAGGTAGGTAGGTAGGTAGATAGTGAGTTAGATAGGTAGGTAGATAAGTAGATAGGTAGGTAGGTATATAAGTATATAGGTATGTAGGTAGGTAGATAAGTAGTTAGGTAGATAGGTAGGTAGGTACGTAGGTAGGAAGGTAGGTAGGAAGGTAAGTAGGAAAGTAAATCAGTAGGTAGGTAGGTAGATAGTGAGTTAGGTAGGTAGGTAGGTAGATAAGTAGATAGGTAGGTAGGTAGGAAGGTAGGTAGGAAGGTAGATCAGTAAGTAGGTAGATAGGTAGGTAGGTATGTATGTAGGTAGGTAGGTAGGTAGGAAGGTAGATTGGTAAGTAGGTAGATAGGTAGGTAGGTATGTATGTAGGTAGGTAGGTAGAAAGGTAGGTAGGAAAGTAGATCAGTAAGTAGGTAGATAGGTAGGTAGGTAGGTAGGTAGGAAGGTAGATCGGTAAGTAGGTAGATAGGTAGGTAGGTAGGTAGGTAGGTAGGTAGGTAGGTAAGTAGGTAGGTAGGTAGATAGGTAGGTAGGTAGGTAGGTAAGTAGGTAGGTAGGTAGGTAGATAGCTAGGTAGGTAGGTAGGTAAGTAGGTAGGTAGGTAGATAGGTAGGTAGGTAGGTAGGTAAGTAGGTAGGTAGGTAGGTAGATAGGTAGGTAGGTAGGTAGGTAGATAGGTAGGTAGGTAGGTAGGTAAGTAGGTAGGTAGGTAGGTAGATAGGTAGGCAGATAGGTAAGTATGTAGGTAGGTAGGTAGGTAGATAGGTAGGTAAATATGTAGGTAAGTAGGTAGGTAGGTAGGTAGGTAGATAGGTAGGTAGGTAGATAGGTAGGTAAATAGGGAGGTAGGTAGGTGAATAGGTAGGTAGATAGGTATGTAGGTAGGTAGGTAGATAGGCTCGTAGGTAGGTAGGTAGGTAGATGATAGATTATATAGAGAGATGTGATAGATACATAAATGATAGATAGACGATGGAGAGTAGACGGTAGGAATCGGTGTGGGGGACGGGCTCTAGAAGACGGACACTGGATTGGAAGTACAATGCTCAGTTCTCAGGCCCTTCCCTGATCAGGTATGTGAGCTCACACTAGTCACTTTCCCCCAGAGCCTGGGCTTCCTCACTTGTGATATGTCAGGTTATGTCTGCATTTTTTTCAAGCCGTCTATCAAGGCAACAGGGATGGGTGGAGTTCAAGACGGTTGCCCAGTTTCAGCCAGTCACTGAGTGTTCTCGCTGTTCTGTGACGTTCCCTGTAGCCACCATGTAATAATCGGCTCCACGGCTGCATCAGGGACAAGGCACAGACCAGGCCATCTCCAGGCCCTCACTGGGCTGAGCAGTTTTGGATTAGTTGCTTGACCACCTCTGGGCACTGATCCCCACCCTCGAGGCACCTGAGGTAGAGACCCCAGGACTCGTTCCTGTCACTGCCACATCCTGGTGCTGGCAACCGCCGTCGAGAAACCCCATGGACAGTGCTGCTCACCCGGCAGACAGACACGGGGGCTGTCACGTGCCAAGCAGGTGCCGGGGCCAGAGGGGAAGAGAGACAGTCCTCCCCAGGAGGGGCCCAGGGAAAGGGTGCTCATGAATCACACAACAGATCAAAGACGAGCGCCACCGGCCAGGGCAGCGACGCCCGTGCCCACACGGTGCAGGGGCACAGGGAGGTGCCCAGGCTGTGGGGCTAGCTCCTGGACCAGGTGGGAATGGAGAGGGCTTGGAGAGGGAGGTGGGGGAGGTGAGTGGAGCCCAGGCCTGAGCCCGCACCCTCAAGGCACTGGCGTGGAAGCTGAGCAGCAGTGGTGGGGGATGACCACCCGCCCCAGCGCCGGCCTCGGGAAGCCCCGCTACGGCAGAGCCACGCGGGTGTGGGAGGAGCCTGCGGCGGATTCCAGAGACGCCTGGGAAACGACTCACTAATCAATCACTTATTTGGGGATAAAAATAAGACAAGCTGGACTTTAAACCAGGCTATGTGTTTGAGGAGCTCTCTATGACCAAATATCCTCCCTTTAAACCTCTTTGAACCAGGAGGAGGGTCTTTATCCATCCCCAGCAGGGGGGAGAAGGCCATTCCCAGCCAGTCCAGCAGAGATCGCTCCCAGCCACACAGATGGGAGGCCCAGGGCCTGGGTTCCAGGGACGGCGGCGGGCCTGCTCTCCAGCCCTGCGGATCCATCAGCACCACGTTCACACTGCACTTGGAGGGGAGCACGGCGTGGTGCCCGGAGCCAACCACACAGGAAACCAGGAAGCATCGCTGCCTGACGGGCTCAAAGCCGCATGCTGGCACGGCCCACGCTGAGGCACAGCAAAGCCAACAGTGAGAACGCGACCAAGAGCATCGTAATTTCATCAGAAAGCAAAATCCAGCAGCCAGCCAGCAAAAGGTGAGCATCGGGACCTTCCTGAAGGTCCGGTTCTTTGGCACCTCCATGGCCCATCTCTGACGCGGACGTCACGCCTGGCTCGTGGAGTTTGAACATATAAATTCAATGAGGCAATACATACAAAGCACCTGCTAGACATAAAATCTCGCAGATGGGATTGTTATTTCTGTCCTTTGCTCTGCACTGAACGGCCACTCCTCTCCATGTTCTGAAGTATTTGTGACACACGCCACGCATGCAGTTTCTGAAACAATCCTGCTGGCTAGACGGAAAAGTGGCATGAAATCCACACTAAATCATTTTCATCCTCTGTTTGACCGACAAAGACAGCTTTCCATCCTGGAGCAAGGCAGGGGGTGTAATCCAGGCAAAATTGGATTCCTGAACCTCGCAAACTCACTTTGGATGGGGCTGCCAGCCGTGGAATCTCAGCTCAGCTGTGTGGGCCACCTTCCACCATGAAGGGCATGGTCTGATTGATCCTTGTGGGACTGAGACAGAGCCTTCTCTGCAGTGCCAGTCGCATTAGTGGTCTGATCCTGAGCACCTTGGAAAGCAAAGAAGTCTCGACCCCACCTGTGAAGGCTTTTCAGCGTGCAGCGTGCTCCTGGGTTTCCCGAGCATCCTGCACGCCCTCGCAATCCGAAGGCACAGTGAGCAGCGTGGCTGTGATCCCTGTAGCTCTGCACCTCTGGGGATAGCGCCACCCGGTGGCAGGATGCAGAAGCCCTCCAGGCTCTCCGACGCCTCTCCCAGCTGAGGATCCTCTGTTGCCGCCTGAAGCGATGGCCGCTTGGAGCAACGGAGCCGCGGGAAGAAGTTCAGAGGCAAACTGGAGACAAACAGCTTTTTATTCTGATAACTTTTCTCTCTGGTTCTAACAACGACTAACACGCGCCACACACACCACCAAAATGGCGCTGACCCAATCAACAATCTCGGCCAAGTCACTCAAGATCCCGGGCAGAGTCCCGTGAGACTACAAAAGACAACAATGCCCAAATCCTTCTGGCCCATAGTTAACCACAATTTAAGCCATCTCCCCAAACAGGGCTCCTGCAATCCTCCACGCTCCTGCAGAGCAGCTGCTGTGGTCGGCCTCCAGCCCTGCGCTGCACAAGGCAGCCGCTCCCTGGTCGTGGGCACTGGTGTGCAGGTGGGGCTTCAACCTCCTCACGTGGTTCTCCTAACACACACGGCCGGAAATGACCCCGAAGACTAAGCAAGGAGTCCAAAGCCAAAAGGTGGCCGGATTCCAATCCCATCTGCCTGGCTCCAGTCCAAGCAATCCTCCTTCCCAGCAGGAGAGACGGGTCTCCCCACCACCTGCCCACTGCAGGCGAGGCCTGAACACCCCTGCATGCCCCACTGCGAAACCAGCCACCATCCAAAGGGCCCCACGGGCTCCGATTCAGAGAGGACCGAGCAGAACAGCAGTGAGCGCCCAGGGCCTCCGCAGGTGGGAGAAGGTGCCTGGCCCAGCCGCAGTGTCAGATGGCCTGGTTCCACACCCCGGCCGACGCCCAGACACCGTGAGGGCGAGCCCCAACCCTCTGGTCTGCCGCCTGCTCCTGCTGGCCCAGAGTGAAGGGACATCAGCACTGCACGGCCGAGCCCGCGCGCGGGTGGCGTGGCTGGCCTCCCCTCCCTGGAACAGTGGTGGTAGAGGCTCAGCGCCTCCACAGGTCCCAGCCCCACCCAGCCCTCACCCAGTCCGGGGCACAGACGCCAAGGCTGGTCTTGGTGACACCCCGAAGCTGCCCTGCCACCCGTCACCAGTGCTGCTCACAGGGTCACCTCCAATGGGCGTTCGCGTGGGCACGCTGTCAACCAAATGGCCCTCCTGTGGCTTCCACCAGGCATCCTCAGGATCGTTGCCAGCATCTCCTCCGTGACACCATCTCCTGCGCCCCTCACCCCCTCAAAGCTCCTGCAGATAAAAGGGGTGAGGGGCGGCCACGGGAGACCCAGTTCTCCCAGAGTGCCCTTTGCCCCGACGCCGGCACACTCCCTCTCTCTCTGCCCTGGGCCCACACGGTGGATGGGCTGCCACCACGTCACCCACACGTTCTGACCCAGTCGGAAGGCAGCATCACACCGCCTTTCGTCCGACAGCCAGGACCCGGTTCCTTTTAATACCGATAGTTAGAGCCCGGATGCCTGTGCCAGGGTGCCTGGTCCACGGTGCCTGCCCCAGGGTCCTGCTCCAGGGTCCTGCTCCAGGGTGCCTGCCCCAGGGTCCTGCCCCAGGGTCCTGCTCCAGGGTCCTGCCCCAGGGTCCTGCCCCAGGGTCCTGCCCCAGGGTCCTGCCCCAGGGTCCTGCTCCAGGGTCCTGCCCCAGGGTCCTGCCCCAGGGTCCTGCTCCAGGGTCCTGCCCCAGGGTCCTGCCCCAGGGTCCTTCCCCAGGGTCCTGCTCCAGGGTCCTGCTCCAGGGTCCTGCTCCAGGGTCCTGCTCCAGGATCCTGCTCCAGGGTCCTGCTCCAGGGTGCCTGCTCCAGGGTCCTGCCCCAGGGTCCTGCCCCAGGGTCCTTCCCCAGGGTCCTGCTCCAGGGTCCTGCTCCAGGGTCCTGCTCCAGGATCCTGCTCCAGGATCCTGCTCCAGGGTCCTGCTCCAGGGTGCCTGCTCCAGGGTCCTGCCCCAGGGTCCTGCCCCAGGGTCCTTCCCCAGGGTCCTGCTCCAGGGTCCTGCTCCAGGGTCCTGCTCCAGGATCCTGCTCCAGGGTCCTGCTCCAGGGTCCTGCCCCAGGGTCCTGCCCCAGGGTCCTGCCCCAGGGTCCTGCTCCAGGGTCCTGCCCCAGGGTCCTGCTCCAGGGTCCTGCCCCAGGGTCCTGCCCCAGGGTCCTGCTCCAGGGTCCTGCTCCAGGGTCCTGCCCCAGGGTCCTGCTCCAGGGTCCTGCTCCAGGGTCCTGCTCCAGGGTCCTGCCCCAGGGTCCTGCCACAGGGTCCTGCTCCAGGGTCCTGCCCCAGGGTCCTGCCCCAGGGTCCTGCTCCAGGGTCCTGCTCCAGGGTCCTGCCCCAGGGTCCTTCCCCAGGGTCCTGCTCCAGGGTCCTGCTCCAGGGTCCTGCTCCAGGGTCCTGCCCCAGGGTCCTGCTCCAGGGTCCTGCTCCAGGGTCCTGCCCCAGGGTCCTTCCCCAGGGTCCTGCTCCAGGGTCCTGCTCCAGGGTCCTGCCCCAGGGTCCTGCTCCAGGGTCCTGCCCCAGGGTCCTGCTCCAGGGTCCTGCCCCAGGGTCCTGCCCCAGGGTCCTGCTCCAGGGTCCTGCCCCAGGGTCCTGCTCCAGGGTCCTGCCTCCAGGGTCCTGCCCAGGGTCCTGCCCCAGGGTCCTGCTCCAGGGTCCTGCTCCAGGGTCCTGCCCCAGGGTGCCTGCCCCAGGGTCCTGCTCCAGGGTCCTGCCCCAGGGTGCCTGCCCCAGGGTCCTGCCCCAGGGTCCTTCCCCAGGGTCCTGCTCCAGGGTCCTGCTCCAGGGTCCTGCTCCAGGGTCCTGCCCCAGGGTGCCTGCCCCAGGGTCCTGCCCCAGGGTCCTGCTCCAGGGTCCTGCCCCAGGGTCCTTCCCCAGGGTCCTGCTCCAGGGTCCTGCCCCAGGGTCCTGCTCCAGGGTCCTGCCCCAGGGTCCTTCCCCAGGGTCCTGCTCCGGGGTCCTGCTCCAGGGTCCTGCTCCAGGGTCCTGCTCCAGGGTCCTGCCCCAGGGTCCTGCTCCAGGGTCCTGCTCCAGGGTCCTGCCCCAGGGTCCTTCCCCAGGGTCCTGCTCCAGGGTCCTGCTCCAGGGTCCTGCTCCAGGGTCCTGCCCCAGGGTCCTGCTCCAGGGTCCTGCCCCAGGGTCCTGCCCCAGGGTCCTGCCCAGGGTCCTGCCCCAGGGTCCTGCTCCAGGGTCCTGCCCCAGGGTCCTGCTCCAGGGTCCTGCCCCAGGGTCCTGCTCCAGGGTCCTGCCCCAGGGTCCTGCCCCAGGGTCCTGCCCCAGGGTCCTGCTCCAGGGTCCTGCTCCAGGGTCCTGCCCCAGGGTGCCTGCCCCAGGGTCCTGCTCCAGGGTCCTGCTCCAGGGTCCTGCCCCAGGGTCCTGCTCCGGGGTCCTGCTCCAGGGTCCTGCTCCAGGGTCCTGCCCCAGGGTGCCTGCTCAAGGGTCCTGCTCCAGGGTCCTGCCCCAGGGTCCTGCTCCAGGGTCCTGCTCCAGGGTCCTTCCCCAGGGTTCCCCAGCTCCAGGGTCCTGCTCCAGGGTCCTGCTCCAGGGTGCCTGCCCCAGGGTCCTGCTCCGGGGTCCTGTTCCAGGGTCCTGTTCCAGGGTCCTGCTCCAGGGTCCTTCCCCAGGGTCCTGCTCCAGGGTGCCTGTTCCAGGGTCCTGCTCCAGGGTCCTGCTCCAGGGTCCTGCTCCAGGGTGCCTGCCCAGGGTCCTGCTCCGGGGTCCTGCCCCAGGGTCCTGCTCCGGGGTCCTGCTCCGGGGTCCTGCTCCGGGGTCCTGCTCCAGGGTCCTGCTCAAGGGTCCTGCTCCAGGGTCCTGCTCCCAGGGTCCTGCTCCGGGGTCCTGCTCCAGGGTCCTGCTCCGGGGTCCTGCCCCAGGGTCCTGCTCCAGGGTCCTGCCCCAGGGTCCTGCTCCAGGGTCCTGCTCCAGGGTGCCTGCCCCAGGGTCCTGCTCCGGGGTCCTGCCCCAGGGTCCTGCTCCAGGGTCCTGCTCCAGGGTCCTGCTCCAGGGTGCCTGCTCCAGGGTCCTGCTCCAGGGTCCTGCCCCAGGGTCCTGCTCCCAGGGTCCTGCTCCAGGGTCCTGCTCCAGGGTCCTGCCCCAGGGTCCTGCTCCAGGGTCCTGCTCCAGGGTCCTGCTCCAGGGTCCTGCCCAGGGTCCTGCTCCAGGGTCCTGCCCCAGGGTCCTGCTCCAGGGTCCTGCTCCAGGGTCCTGCTCCAGGGTCCTGCCCCAGGGTCCTGCTCCAGGGTGCCTGCCCCAGGGTCCTGCTCCAGGGTCCTGCTCCAGGGTCCTGCCCCCAGGGTCCTGCCCCAGGGTCCTGCCTCAGGGTCCTGCCCCAGGGTCCTTGCTCCAGGGTCCTGCTCCAGGGTCCTGCTCCAGGGTCCTGCTCCAGGGTCCTGCCCCAGGGTGGCCTGCCCCAGGTCCTGCTCCAGGGTCCTGCCCCAGGGTCCTGCCCCAGGGTCCTGCCACAGGGTCCTGCTCCAGGGTCCTGCCCCAGGGTCCTGCCCCAGGGTCCTGCTCCAGGGTCCTGCTCCTGCCCCAGGGTCCTGCCCCAGGGTCCTGCTCCAGGGTTCCTGCTCCAGGGTCCTGCCAGGGTCCTGCTCCAGGGTCTGCCCAGGGTCCTGCTCCAGGGGTCCTTGCCAGGGTCCTGCTCCAGGGTCCTGCTCCAGGGTCCTGCCCCAGGGTCCTGCTCCAGGGTCCTGCCCCAGGGTCCTGCCCAGGGTCCTGCCCCCAGGGTCCTGCCCCAGGGTCCTGCTAACCAGGGTCCTGCCCCAGGGTCCTGCTCCAGGGTCCTGCCCCAGGGTCCTGCCCCAGGGTCCTGCTCCAGGGTCCTGCCCCAGGGTCCTGCTCCAGGGTCCTGCCCCAGGGTCCTGCCCCAGGGTCCTGCTCCAGGGTCCTGCTCCAGGGTCCTGCTTCCAGGGTCCTGCCCAGGGTCCTGCCCCAGGGTCCTGCCCCAGGGTCCTGCTCCCAGGG
This sequence comes from Tamias sibiricus, assembly GCA_025594165.1. Taxonomy (NCBI): domain Eukaryota; kingdom Metazoa; phylum Chordata; class Mammalia; order Rodentia; family Sciuridae; genus Tamias; species Tamias sibiricus. The sequence continues at coordinate 98,325,492 of CM046670.1, read as the reverse complement.
TCCTGCTCCAGGGTCCTGCCCCAGGGTACTGTCCTGCCCCAGGGTCCTGCTCCAGGGTCCTGCTCCAGGGTCCCTGCCCCAGGGTCCTGCCCCAGGGTGTCCTGCCCCAGGGTCCTGCTCCAGGGTCCTGCTCCAGGGTCCTGCCCCAGGGTCCTGCTCCAGGGTCCTGCCCCAGGGTCCTGCTCCAGGGTCCTGCTCCAGGGTCCTGCCCCAGGGTCCTGCTCCCAGGGTCCTGCCCCAGGGTCCTGCTCCCAGGGTCCTGCTCCAGGGTCCTGCTCCCAGGGTCCTGCCCCAGGGTCCTGCTCCAGGGTCCTGCCCCAGGGTCCTGCTCCCAGGGTCCTGCTCCAGGGTCCCTGCTCCAGGGTGCCCCAGGGTCCTGCTCCAGGGTCCTGCTCCAGGGTCCTGCTCCCAGGGTCCTGCTCCAGGGTCCTGCTCCAGGGTCCCTGCTCCAGGGTCCTGCTCCAGGGTGCCTGCCCAGGGTCCTGCTCCGGGGTCCTGCCCCAGGGTCCTGCTCCGGGGTCCTGCTCCAGGGTCCTGCTCCAGGGTCCTGCTCCAGGGTGCCTGCCCCAGGGTCCTGCTCCGGGGGGTCCTGCCCCAGGGTCCTGCTCCAGGGGTCCTGCTCCAGGGTCCTGCCCCAGGGTCCTGCTCCAGGGTCCTGCTCCAGGGTCCTGCTCCAGGGTCCTGCTCCAGGGTCCTGCTCCAGGGTCCTGCTCCAGGGTCCTGCTCCAGGGTCCTGCCCCAGGGTCCTGCTCCAGGGTCCTGCTCAAGGGTCCTGCTCCAGGGTGCCTGCCCCAGGGTCCTGCTCCAGGGTCCTGTTCCAGGGTCCTGCTCTAGGGTCCTGCCCCAGGGTCCTGCCCCAGGGTGCCTGCTCAAGGGTCCTGCTCCAGGGTCCTGCCCCAGGGTCCTGTTCCAGGGTCCTGCCCCAGGGTGCCTGCCCCAGGGTCCTGCTCAAGGGTCCTGCTCCAGGGTCCTGCTCCAGGGTCCTGCCCCAGGGTCCTGCTCCAGGGTGACTGCTCCAGGGTCCTGCTCCAGGGTCCTGCTCCAGGGTGCCTGCTCCAAGGGTCCTGTCCCAGGTGCCTGCCCCAGGGTCCTGCTCCAGGGTCCTGTCCTGCTCCAGGGTCCTGCCCCAGGGTCCTGCCCCAGGGTGCCTGCCCCAGGGTGCCTGCCCCAGGGTCCTGCTCCAGGGTCCTGTCCCAGGGTGCCTGCCCCAGGGTCCTGCCCCAGGGTGCCTGCCCCAGGGTCCTGCTCCAGGGTCCTGCTCCAGGGTCCTGCTCCAGGGTCCTGTCCCAGGGTGCCTGCCCCAGGGTCCTGCCCCAGGGTGCCTGCCCCAGGGTGCCTGCTCAAGGGTCCTGCTCCAGGGTCCTGCTCCAGGGTCCTGCTCCAGGGTGCCTGCCCCAGGGTCCTGCCCCAGGGTGCCTGCCCCAGGGTGCCTGCTCAAGGGTCCTGCTCACAGGGTCCTGCTCCAGGGTCCTGTCCCAGGGTGCCTGCCCCAGGGTCCTGCCCCAGGGTGCCTGCTCAAGGGTCCTGCTCCAGGGTCCTGCCCCAGGGTCCTGCTCCAGGGTCCTGCTCCAGGGTCTGCTCCAGGGTCCTGCTCCAGGGTCCTGCCCCAGGGTGCCTGCCCCAGGGTGCCTGCTCAAGGGTCCTGCTCCAGGGTCCTGTCCAGGGTCCTGTCCCAGGGTGCCTGCCCCAGGGTCCTGCTCCAGGGTGCCACTGCACATGGGAACCGAGGAGACCGGAAGGCCTGGCAGTTCCCAAGCTCCTCTGCAGACCCACCACTCTGCGCTGTCTGGGACAATTCACCCCGTAAAAGCCATTCTCTGGACTCTGCCTCCTCCGCTCCGCTGGTGGCTGGTTCCTCGCCGCAGCTCCAAGTCCCTTGTGCCTGGGCCTCCAGCCCTTCTGGCCGAACAGACTTGAGCAGAATGACAGTCACTGGCCAGCGTCCAAGCTGCAGGTCCCCGTTCCTTTGTCTCCCCACACAGCTGTCTGCCTTGGCCCAAGCCCAGGGCCTGGGGCAGCCGCCTGTGGTGAGGGGCCTGGAAGATCTGGGCTTTTGCCACCAGCAGAATGCCTGCCCGGGCCTCGGGGGCCCATTGCAGTCTCCTCACGGAGCCCTTGCCCCCACGCCCGCCACGTCAGAACTGCTTTCCTGGCTTCCTCCAGGGCCAGGCCGCCTCCTGGCCAGGGGGTGGGGAGGCCACTTGCCTGCACTCTGAGGGGTCGCTGGGCTCATCAGCAGGTGAAGGAGAAGATTCCAGCAGCAAAACTCCCCACCCCAGGGTACTGAAGCCAGAGGGGTGGACACAGGCACCAGGGTGGTGTCGACAGCTGAGACTCCCCCTGAACGTGGAGGGCAGTGCCGAGGGGAAGAGGGTGATGGGGGGCACACGCCCTGGCTGCCCTCCAGGGCACAGCTGTCGGCCACCGTGGTACTTGCCAACTGCCTGCAGCCTTCTGTTCACCAGTTGGAAAACCGAGACTGGACACTGGGCCATTTGTCCAGTGCAGAGTGTGGTGAGGGGCGCCTTCCCTGGGATTGCCAGGCCTGCCATGCCCTCAATGACACCTTCTCTGTGAAACGACCTTGCTGTGGCTGGACCTGGTTCCAAGGCATGGGGGACGAACCGAGAGAGGTCTAGTGGGGCAGCTCCCCAAAGGATCCATGACACCGAGGCCGACGTGTGGAGGCAGCTCGCACAGGACATGCAGACTCAAGTCACGGGTGTGGCTTGGGGTCCGAGCCGCCGACCCACAGCTACGCTTTCTTCTCTATCTTTAGTGGCAATGGCTCTCATCTGCATCTTTTTCGTTATTTCAAAGTATTTATACTTTGTTCATGTCCAGTCTATGAGACTGTTGGACATGAACGTGTTCCGGCCATGAGTCATGACCCTGAGCGAGCTCCCTTCAGGTCCTGATTCACTGGCTGATCCTTGGCAGTATTGGAAGAGCAAGTGGCATTGCTGCCTTGGTAAGTGGAGATTCACTTAGAGCATGTCCACCAGGTAGTCTTGACCACTAACTGGCCTTACAAGCTACGATCTGGTAGGATTCTCCCAAGGAGAACAACATTATAGTCTGGACAAGTTTTTAAAGCATCGGGAGAACCAAAGATCAGTAAAGACAACTAGATTCTAGAAAGGAGGACAACGAACCCAGGTAGTGACGCCGCAGTCCCTCCCCAGCTTTCAGAGGCAGAAGTGAGCGAGACCGCTGTGGCCTGGACCCAAGGGAAGCCTCGCTGCACCTGAGACGCTGAGCTGCTCCAACAGCCAGATCCGAAAGAACGAAGGTCCCGGAAACAAGAGCACAGAGGAGCCCACGCGGTGCCTGCAGCTCTTCCCTCCTGCAGCCGTGGCCAGCGGACCCTGACCTGCATGCACCGGACAAGGAGGAAGGGTGCTGGGCGGGGCGGCAGGGTGTGCCTGCTGGACTGGGGGGACGGGGTGTGTCTGCTGGGCGGGGGGGGCGGGGTGTGTCTGCTGGACAGGGGGACGGGGTGTGTCTGCTGGACGGGGGGACGGGGTGTGCCTGCTGGACGGGGGGACGGGGTGTGCCTGCTGGACAGGGGGGGACGGGGTGTGTCTGCTGGACAGGGGGACGGGGTGTGTCTGCTGGACGGGGGGACGGGGTGTGCCTGCTGGGCGGGGCGGCAGGGTGTGCCTGCTGGACAGGGGGGGACGGGGTGTGTCTGCTGGGCGGGGGGACGGGGTGTGCCTGCTGGGCGGGGCGGCAGGGTGTGCCTGCTGGACGGGGGGGGGGGGGTGTGTCTGCTGGACGGGGGGGGACGGGGTGTGCCTGCTGGACAGGGGGGGGGGGTGTGTCTGCTGGACGGGGGGGACGGGGTGTGCCTGCTGGGCGGGGGTGCAGGGGGGACAGGGTGTGTCTGCTGGACGGGGGGGGACGGGGTGTGCCTGCTGGACAGGGGGGGCGGGGTGTGGTGTCTGCTGAACGGGGGGACAGGGTGTGCCTGCTGGACGGGGGGGGGGCGAGGGTGTGTCTGCTGGACGGGGGGACGGGGTGTGTGCCTGCTGGACGGGGGTACAGGGGGGACAGGGTGTGTCTGCTGGACAGGGGGGGCGGGGGTGTGTGTCTGCTGGGCGGGGCGGCAGGGTGTGCCTTCTGGACGAGGGGGGACGGGGTGTGCCTGCTGAACAGGGGGGGGTGTGTCTGCTGGGCGGGGCGGCAGGGTGTGCCTGCTGGACGGGGGAACGGGGTGTGCCTGCTGGGCGGGGGGGACGGGGTGTGCCTGCTGGACGGGGGGACGGGGTGTGCCTGCTGGACGGGGGGGTGGGGGTGTGTCTGCTGGGCGGGGGGACGGGGTGTGTCTGCTGGACGGGGGGGGACGGGGTGTGCCTGCTGGACGGGGGGGACGGGGTGTGCCTGCTGGACAGGGGGGACGGGGTGTGCCTGCTGGACGGGGGGGGGACGGGGGGACGGGGTGTGCCTGCTGGACGGGGGGACGGGGTGTGCCTGCTGGACAGGGGGGGACGGGGTGTGCCTGCTGGACGGGGGGACGGGGTGTGCCTGCTGGGCAGGGGGGGCGGGGTGTGCCTGCTGGGCGGGGGTGCAGGGGGGGACAGGGTGTGTCTGCTGGACAGGGGGGGCGGGGTGTGTCTGCTGGGCGGGGGTGCAGGGGGGACAGGGTGTGTCTGCTGGGCGGGGCGGCAGGGTGTGCCTGCTGGACGGGGGGACGGGGTGTGCCTGCTGGACGGGGGGGGAACGGGGTGTGCCTGCTGGACGGGGGGGAACGGGGTGTGCCTGCTGGACAGGGGGACGGGGTGTGTCTGCTGGACAGGGGGACGGGGTGTGCCTGCTGGACGGGGGGGCGGGGTGTGTCTGCTGGAGAGGGGGACGGGGTGTGTCTGCTGGGCGGGGCGGCAGGGTGTGCCTGCTGGACGGGGGAACGGGGTGTGCCTGCTGGACAGGGGGGGCGGGGTGTGTGTCTGCTGGACAGGGGGGACGGGGTGTGTGCCTGCCTGCTGGACGGGGGGGCGCGGGGTGTGCCTGCTGGACAGGGGGACGGGGTGTGCCTGCTGGACAGGGGGTCGGGGTGTGTGTCTGTGTGTCTGGGACGGGGGGGGGGGTGTGTGCCTGCTGCTGACAGGGGGGGGGTGTGTGCTGCTGGACGGGGGGGGGGGGTGTGCTGCTGCTGCTGGACGGGGGACGGGGTGGTGGGACTGCTGGTGACGGGGGGACGGGTGTGTCTGCTGGACGGGGGGGACGGGGTGTGTCTGCTGGACGGGGGGACGGTGGTGTGCCTGCTGGGCACGGGGTGTGTCTGCTGGACAGGGGGGGGCGGGGTGTGTCCTGCTGGACGGGGGGACGGGGTGTGCCTGCTGGACGGGGGGACGGGGTGTGCCTGCTGGGGGGGTGTTGCGGGGGACGGGGTGTGCCTGCTGTGCCTCTGGACAGGGGGACGGGGGTGTGTGTCTGCTGGACAGGGGGGGGGTGGGGTGTGTCTGCTGAACGGGGGGGGGACGGGGTGTGTGTCTGCTGGACAGGGGGGGGGGGTGTGTCTGCTGGACAGGGGGACGGGGTGTGTCTGCTGGAGAGGGGGACGGGGTGTGTCTGCTGGACAGGGGGACGGGGTGTGCCTGTGTGCCTGCTGGACAGGGGGATGGGGTGTGTCTGCTGAACGGGGGGACGGGGTGTGTCTGCTGGACTGGGGGGGCGGGGTGTGTGTCTGCCTGCTGGACGGGGGGGACGGGGGGACGGGGTGTGTCTGCTGAACGGGGGACGGGGTGTGTCTGCTGGACGGGGGGGGGGACGGGGTGTGTCTGCTGGACGGGGGGGGGGCGGGGTGTGTCTGCTGGGCGGGGGTGCAGGGGGTGTGTCTGCTGGAGAGGGGGACGGGGTGTGTCTGCTGGACAGGGGGACGGGGTGTGTCTGCTGGACGGGGGTGCAGGGGGGACGGGGTGTGTCTGCTGGGCGGGGGGGACGGGGTGTGCCTGCTGGACAGGGGGATGGGGTGTGCCTGCTGGACAGGGGGAACGGGGTGTGCCTGCTGAACGGGGGGACGGGGTGTGTCTGCTGAACGGGGGGGCGGGGGGTGTGTCTGCTGGGCAGGGGTGCAGGGGGGGACAGGGTGTGTCTGCTGGACAAGGGGGGCGGGGGGTGTCTGCTGGACAGGGGGGACGGGGTGTGTCTGCTGGACAGGGGGGACGGGGTGTGTCTGCTGGACAAGGGGGGCGGGGTGTGTCTGCTGGACAGGGGGGATGGGGTGTGTCTGCTGGACAGGGGGGACGGGGTGTGTCTGCTGGACAGGGGGGGCGGGGTGTGTCTGCTGGACGGGGGGACGGGGTGTGCCTGCTGGGCGGGGCGGCAGGGTGTGCCTGCTGGACAGGGGGACGGGGTGTGTCTGCTGAACGGGGGGACGGGGTGTGTCTGCTGGACGGGGGGACGGGGTGTGTCTGCTGAACGGGGGGACGGGGTGTGCCTGCTGGACAGGGGGACGGGGTGTGCCTGCTGGACAGGGGGAACGGGGTGTGCCTGCTGAACGGGGGACGGGGTGTGCCTGCTGGACGGGGGGACGGGGTGTGTCTGCTGGACAGGGGGACGGGGTGCCTGCTGGACAGGGGGTCGGGGTGTGTCTGCTGAACGGGGGGACGGGGTGTGCCTGCTGGGCGGGGCGGCAGGGTGTGCCTGCTGGACAGGGGGGGGCGGGGTGTGTGTCTGCTGGACAGGGGGGCGGGGTGTGTCTGCTGGACAGGGGGACGGGGTGTGTCTGCTGAACGGGGGGGGACGGGGTGTGTCTGCTGGACGGGGGGGGGGACGGGGGTGTGTCTGCTGGGCGGGGCGGCAGGGTGTGCCTGCTGGACGGGGGGACGGGGTGTGCCTGCTGGACAGGGGGATGGGGTGTGTCTGCTGGACAGGGGGATGGGGTGTGTCTGCTGGACAGGGGGATGGGGTGTGTCTGCTGGACGGGGGGGCGGGGTGTGCCTGCTGGACAGGGGGACGGGGTGTGTGTCTGCTGGACAGGGGGATGGGGTGTATCTGCTGGAGAGGGGGGGCGGGATGTGCCTGCTGGACGAGCCTCCCTAGCCAGAGACAGGCCAGAGCCCCCCCCCGCCCCACACACACACACAGGCACCATGGAGGTGTCCAGCAGACAGACCCTGGGAAACCCAGAGGGCCAGAGGCAAGAACAGGGAGGCAGGTCACGCGTGAGGAAACAGGCGGCTTGTCCCTGGACTGGTGGGACCTGGACCCACAGAGCAAACAGCCAATGGACCTCAGGGCTGGCTCCTGCCTCAGCGCACAGTACACAGCTACAGAGCTCCGCACATGCCCGGCCTCAGAGTCCCCTAACAGAAACCCGCAGGGCCGAGCCACACTCCGGTATTCAGCCCTGGGCACTGAGTGACGGGTCTTGCTTCCCTTCCAGCTGTGTGGAGACCTGTCCCGGGCAGCGCGCAGCGCGGCTGTCTGGGCTCTTCCTCCAGTGTCACCTGAGCCAGACCCGAGTGGGACAGTCTACCTCTTGATGTAGTCCCTTCCCTCGGACAGCTCCCACCACACTAGAGAAGGGGGACTACGTGGGGGGGGCCTGCAGGGCTACGATCGCACCCATCATGACGACTCGACACTGCTGGGAAACGGGGAGGACGCCCAGTGAAAGGCAGCTGGAAGAGCAGAACGTGTCCTTCCACCAGGTGACAAGAAGGCTGAAGCCAAACAACGGGAGCCAGCCGGGGCAGGCGGGGTGTGCCAGGCACTGGGAGGGGACATCTCCAAGCTGGAAGTGAACGTGTTGCCAAAGAGGCCTTTACAGGACAGGAATGCAGAATCCCTCAGGCGGACCAGCACCAGGGAGTAAAGGAGGCGCTTTCAACAGGAGACACTTGCAGAGCAAGAGTGAGGACAAGGACAGGGTGGCTGTGTGACTAGTGGACTGTGGACTCTCACTCAAATGATCAGAATTCTGATGGGATTAAAGTATATAAAGAACTAGAACATATAACAGGTGCCCCAAAACAGGAGTCAGAGGAGAGCAAGGTCCTTGACGATCCAAGAAGCAGTGGCAGAAATGTTTTTGACTTACATTCAGATAAACCGCGGATGCGCGTGATGACCTGCACCAGTGCCACTGAAGACAGGCAAGAATGCTCACAGCCACCAAGGTGAGGAAGGCCAGCCGAAAGCGGAGAAAGACAGAAAGCTACGCAAGAGCAGAGCACCAGTGGCACCACCAGGAAAACATGCCAAGATGCTCCCTTTAAAAACAAGAATGTGTCATCATGTTATCAACGACACTAATAAAAGACAAAGGTTTTTGTCATCTTTATTTGATGATCCAAGTATATCTTGCTCAGAAGAATTGAAAAAGATAAACATCGAAAATACTAACAAAAACCTCTGGTGTGGCTCAAGGAGCATCTGCCGTAGGGGAGTCCAAAGCAGCAAGTGTTTCTTGGCGATCAAGAGGGACACTTCAAACTTTAAAAAGTAAAACTTAATAGGAAGATTAAATCCTAAATCTATATGAACCTAATAACACAGTTTCAAAACATATAAAACAGAAACAGAAAATTGACTAAAAAAGAAAATGGAGAAATCACACCTATAGAAAGACTTAAAAGCAACTCTGAATAAAACAGAAACAAAAATTGTATAAATATGTGGAAACACATTTATCATAATTAATTGACTTCAAGTTCACATGAAATATTTACAAATATTGTTCATATTATGGGAGAAAAGCAATTTGAAATACATCTTAAGTGATTATATATGTTCTCCGACCTCAGTGGGATGAAGCAAGAAATCAATGACCAAAACATAACTTAAAAAGCTCCACATTTATAGAAATCAAGGAATACATTTCTATATAAATAGAGGAAGATGTGCAGGTGTAAAAGCGCCCATTAGGAGGGCAGCCAGGCTGGTGTCAGCAGCTACAATCCACCCAGAGTCTGATTTAAAAAAACTGCGAATCAACGGGAAGAGGAAATAATACAAGTAGAAAACTGCAGTAGAGACTTTGAACAAGCCAAGCTAATTCTTTAGAAAGGCAAATAAGATCAGTGAATCCCCAGCAAGGCCCACAGTGGGCCACACAGCACCAGTGCGAGGAACAGAGTGGGCATCAGAGGACCTCGGCGAGCCAGCGGCTCCCACCCGATGCCCAGCACAGGACACAGCAGAGTTAACGGGAGTGGGCAGCCCAGGGGGCTCACGAGAGGAAGGAGGGCTCGCTGGCCAGGTGCCGTAGGACGAGGACCCAGCGTTCAGACACACAGAGGACCCGCAAGACCACCAGAGCAAAGAGACAGGCCAAGGGAGCACGCACGAATGTCGGATGAGCCAGCAGAAGGTACGGAGCCCCTGTCAGCAGCAAACTGCACTTGGAAGCCCCAATGCCACGCCCCTTCCCACCCTCTAGGATGACTTCAGCCAGAGACCCGAGACCTGCAGTAAGAACTGTCAGGAAGGACGAGCACGTTGGAACCCAAGACTTGCTGGCAGGAGTGTACGACAGGCAGCCGCGGTGGAAAGAGCTTGGCAGGTTCCGAGGAAGTTAAACAGAGTAGCCACATGACAGTGATTCCATTTCCACGCATATACACACACAAAAAGGAAACATGCAACCATAAAAAATAAATAAATAAAATTCACAGAGGCCTAGCACATTTTATTCAGCTATAAAAAAGGAACAAGGTACTGACATGTGCTAGAATATAGGTGAACTGAAATTATGATAAGTGAAAGAAGCCAGACCAAAAAAGACCACATATTGTAGGGTTCCATCAACATTAAATGTCCAGAGGAGGCAAATCCTGATGGACAAATCATAGTTAGAGGTGCACAGAGGCTAAGGGGAGGGAAATGAGGAAGCTTACTTAATATATATGGTGACGAAAAATTTCTGGAATTAGATAGCAACGATGGCTCTGCTACTTTGAGGTGTACCCAAAACCTATTTTACCTGTTTTAAAGAGTCTAATAGATAAAGTGTTAAAGTTTATGTTACATAAAATTTATCACACAAAAATAATTACACAGGTGGAAAAACATAGATTTAGGATCTAAAAGTTCCTCTGCAGGTCAACCTATAGACTCAGTGCCGTCTCAGCAAACACTGCAGCACATCTGTGTAAGCGTGTGGAAGCCGACGAATGCATTCTGTTGGAAATGCCAATGTCGGGACTAGCAAAGGGAATCTTCAGAGGAGGGAGAACATGGGGACTTTATGATCCCTTGTTTCAGACCCACTGTAGAGGTAGAGCGGTCACTGTGATGAAGTCCCCACGCAAAGGCTAGCAAAGGGGTGGAAGACAAGTCCATGGCCAGATTCATGCATGTGTACCAGGACTTGCCACAGAGGTGACAAGAAATGGGACAGGAACACAACAAGGACCGCATTAGATCATCGTCAATCCCTGTACATCCGCGTAAGGACTCAGAATCCTGATCACATCCCAGCCATGCACAAACCGACAAGGCCGTGGTGCAGGCCTGTGTGAAAAGCAACACAGGAAACCTCCGAAACACACAAGAGCATCTCTTAGGTTCCTTGGACAGAACACAGGAACACGTTTGCACTCAGACCAGACTGCCGGCTGAGGGCGCCTTGTGAACATTAAGAACTTCTGGTTGAAGGGCAAAACATCACACCGGGGACAGCTGTGCAGCCAAGAGATTTATTCAACAGCCTTCGTGGCTGGTAGCAGAATCAGAGAAGAGGTGCTCTGGTCGAAGGTGGAAGAGGTGCTGGGAGAGGGGAGTCAGGGAGAAGGGAGTGTGCAAGCTCTGGTGGGAGAGGGGAGTCAGGGAGAGGGAAGTGTGCAAGCTCTGGTGGGAGAGGGGAGTCAGGGAGAGGGGAGTGTGCAAGCTCTGAACAGAAGGTGGGTGCTTGGTCTCACCAGCTAGGATCTCTGGAGCTGTCGGCTAAAGCAGCTGCTGTCTGGCTGGAGGCTGGAGCTGTCAGCTGGGAGCAGCGGTCAGGCTGAAGGCGATGGGTCTGGAGCTGTTGCAGTGGCTTCCTCCTCTCTGCAGCGACGAGCCGATGTTGTGTGTCCGTGTGTCTCTCTCTGTCTCGTCTGAGTCTCTCGGACAGGGCCCTATATAGCGATTTCTGGTGGGGGGTGCACTAGAGCAACCCCAACACCATTGGTTCTTTGCCCCTAGAACAGGGTGACCTTTAAGCCTATTGGCTCTTGCCCGGGGAAAAGAAACATCCTGCCCGGGGAAAAAACATCCTGTCCAGGGAAGAAAACATCCTGCCAAGAATGAAACAAGGTTGCTTCTCTCAGGATGTGGAAAACTCGGGGGGGGGGGGGGTAGCCCATCTATCACTGGTAACCCTGAGACAGCATGAGGAAGCAAGCCACTGTGGGAAACTCTTGCAGCACAAATATCCCCCAAAGGTGCTATTTACATAATACATAAAGAACTCCTACAAATTAATTTTTTAAAAACAGAAAGTCAAAAAATGTGGGCAAGGGCTGGGGCTCTGGCATGTGTGAGGCACTGGGTTCAATTCTCAGCACCACATATAAATAAATAAAGGTCTATCAATAACTAGAAAAAAATTTTTTAATGTGGGCAAAAGCCTTGAACAGTGTCTACAAATGTTCAGTGAGCACCCCAACATTATTAACCATTACAAATATGCAGAACATTACAAATATGCGAACTTCAGTTCTACCCTACCATGCACCCACCAGCACAGCTAGAGTAGAACGAAGACGGTACCAAGAACCAGCGAGAAGGCACAGTGGCTGGAATCTTCACGCCCTCTGGCAGACAGGTAAGCTGGCTCTGGAAACGCTTTGGCTGTATCTACCAAACACAAGCACATGAGGGCACAGAGATAGGCACGCGTTTTAATTTCCAAAACCCAAAAACAGCTCACCAACAGCAGAGCAGGTGGATAAGGTGGCATGAGCTCGGTCCCGGGCCCTTCCCGGTGGTGACAGGGAAGGGCCCACTCTGCTCCAGACGGCCCGCATAGGCATGGCTTGGGTGAAAGAAGACAGACATGAGAATAGGCTCTGCGTGGTTCATTGGTATGATTCTAAAACAGGCAAAACTCACCTGTGATGAGGGGCTGCAGTGTAACACCCCGCCGAGGGGCCACCCCAGGAGCGCGCAAGGCTTTGGGATGCTGGTGATCTCCTTCTCCTGACTGGACCAATGGCCACCCTCTAGATTACTGCGTGGCCTCTGTGCTCTGCTGTATTTATGCTATATTTTATTTAAGAACTTTGCGAGGTACGGGTTGGGAAGGAGGAAAACTAACTTTCGCTGGGGAAAATAAACACCTCCTTCAAAAGCACTCCCTGCCTGGCCCATCTGGGCTGCCGCAGCCAGGGGCCTGTATGCTAGCCAACCGTGCTGCTCTTACTTTGGAGGCTGGAATCCAAGGTCAAGGCTCCGGCAGCTTGGGTGTCTTGAGATGGCTCCCAGTTCACAGATGGCACCTCCTCCCTGCTGCGTCCACACCTGGTGAAGCCAGGCAGCTTTGGGGCCTCTTAAGGGCACCAAGCCCAGAGGTGGCTTTCAGTCTCCTTTCCGTGTTACACCCGGAGGCCTGCTCCTAACACCGCTTGCCAAGGTCGGATTTCAACACGTGATCCAAGGACACAAACACGAGGACCCCCATTCTCCATCCACGTAACAGATGAGACCCGACCACAGCGTGTCCTGTGGAGGCCTCGGGGTGTGGACTGCTTCTCGCACTTTGTTCACATTTCATCTCTACTTTTGGTCCTGTTTATCTTTTCATAATAAAAGGGTTTTGAAAGTTTTATCAATTATTTTAAAGGTTAAAAAAAAAAACTGTCCTTCCCAATAAAATAAGGAAGCCCGAGGTAATTTGCATGCATAGACACCAAGCCTTAATATCTCCATTTAAAACCTGATGGAGGAAAATAAATCTCAAAACCCTGCCAGACCCAAACCCAGTTAGGCACGGTCTGATCTCCCAGGCCCAGCGTGAGCCGCTCTGGATGGTGCTGCCAGAACAGATGGCCCTGCCCCCACCGCGCGCCGCAGCCGCCCCCCCCCCCCACTCTGTGGGCGCGGCAGGCACAGGACGGCAAGGGCTGCTTCGGCAGCAGAGGCCCCGTCCCCACCCAGGGAAGCACCCGGACCCCCAGCGCGGTGGCACCAGGGCCGGGCCTCCGGAGCCTCCCGAGGGCTGCGCCCACCCCGGCTGGGGAGGGTCTGCTCCTGGAAGCACTTCCACCCTGCAACCCCGGCACCTGCTGGCGAGGAGCAGCGGACGGCTCTCATCCATCACGCTCAGGTGAAGGCCATTACCTCGTGCTCAGCGGAGAGGAAAATCGTCCCCATGCTGGTACCGAAAAGAGCCACCGCCACAGAACAAAGCGGTGGCCAGCCCGGCTGGCACCAGGTGTTGGCGCATTTCCTGCCGCGGCAGGAGGCAAACCAGTGTTTCTGGGGACAAAGGAGTGACACAGCAGTGAGCCCGTGACACCCCTCCCCCAGGGCACCCCTCCCCCAGGGCACCCCTCCCCCAGGGCACCCCCTCCTCCAGGGCACCCCCCTCCCCCAGGGCACCCCTCCCCCAGGGCACCCCTTCCCCCCAGGGCACCCCTCCCCCCAGGGCACCCCTTCCCCAGGGCACCCCTCCCCCAGGGCAACCCTCCCCCCAGGGCACCCCTTCCCCACAGGACACCCCTCCCCCCAGGGCACCCCTTCCCCACAGGACACCCCTTCCCCAGGGCACCCCCTCCCCCAGGGCACCCCTTCCCCACAGGACACCCCACCCCCCAGGGCACCCCTCCCCCAGGGCACCCCGCCCCCAGGGGCACCCCTTCCCCACAGGACACCCCACCCCCCAGGGCACCCCTCCCCAAGGACACCCCTCCCCCCAGGGCACCCCTTCCCCACAGGACACCCCTTCCCCAGGGCACCCCTCCCCACAGGGCACCCCTCCCCCAGGGCACCCCTCCCCCAGGGCACCCCTTCCCCACAGGACACCCCTTCCCCAGGGCACCCCTCCCCCAGGGCACCCCTTCCCCACAGGACACCCCTCCCCCAGGGCACCCCTCCCCAGGGCACCCCTCCCCCAGGGCACCCCTCACCCAGGGCACCCCTTCCCCACAGGACACCCCTCCCCCAGGGCACCCCTCCCCAGGGCACCCCTCCCCCAGGGCACCCCTCCCCCCAGGCACCCCTCCCCCCAGGGCACCCCTCCCCCAGGGACCCCTCCCCCAGGGCACCCCTCCCCAGGGCACCCCTCCCCCAGGGCACCCCTCCCCCAGGGCACCCCTCCCCCCAGGACACCCCTCCCCCAGGGCACCCCTCCCCAGGCACCCCTCCCCCAGGGCACCCCTCCCCCCAGGACACCCCTCCCCCCAGGGCACCCCTCCCCCAGGGCACCCCTCCCCCAGGGCACCCCTCCCCCCAGGCACCCCTCCCCCCAGGGCACCCCTCCCCAGGCACCCCTCCCCCAGGGCACCCCTCCCCAGGCACCCCTCCCCCAGGGCACCCCTCCCCAGGGCACCCCTCCCCCAGGGCACCCCTCCCCCAGGACACCCCTCCCCCAGGGCACCCCTCCCCAGGCACCCCTGCAGGCATGGCCGTGCTCCTGCAAGACCCTGCTCTTCCCTGTGTGCACATGCGGGAGGTTCTGAAGGAGCTGGGACGTGCCACTGTGACAGCGGGGGTTCAGGACCACGAGGCCAGCCACTGGGTCCCGCTGTCCTGTGCTGGTGGCTATGAGCTGTCACAGAGGAGCTCCAGGATAGACGGCGTCCCTCCGGACGGTCACCCTGCTGCCAGAGCCACCACGGCAGGGAGCTCAGGGAAGAGCCGCTGCCCTGCTGATGCAGGGACCTCCCCATCGCAGGCCAGCCCAGGAGAGGCGCGCACGGGCCATGTCCTGAGGCCTCGCTGGGCCACAGGGCGAGAGGTCAGGCCAAGCCTGAGGCTCCCGTGTGATCTGTTGCCGAGTCGTGTCCAGAAAACCCTGTCCATTGTCTCAACGGTCCACATTCATGGCGAGCATGTGCTGATTCAGCTCCCGCACGCCACACGCCACACGCCACACGCCACACGCCACACACCACACCTGGTCTTCAGATCCGGCTGGCCAGGGTCTCCACCTCCTCACACAGGTTCTTGATTCTGATTAACGTGTAACAGTTGTTAGCATTCAGGCATAAAATGGCCCGCCCTTGCCCTGGGGTACCGTCCAAGTCTCTTAGCCTTGTCCTCCTGCCTGAGGCCCGAGCCCAGAGGGCGAGCACCGGGCCTCACTGTGGGGCTGGGGCCGGGGCCGCCGCCTGCCCACGCAGCCCACAGGGCAGTGCCCAGCTCACACCTCCCCCGTCAGACAGGGCACCCGGGTCCCTCCACATCCCGCCAGCTGGGAGCCGCATGCAGGGCCACGCCCAGGAGCAGGGGTTGCAAAACGAGGCCACCACCGGGAGAAGGTGTCGGCAAAAGCTGGGCAGCTCCTCCTGGACTTGACGCAGGGCAGAGGAGGCAGGGCACACTCCCGCGTCTGGAGGAGGGCCTGGCTCCGGGCACGAGGAACTGCGTCGCCCTCTGGTCCGCCCCTTTTCTGAGGGTCCTAACAGTCGCCAGGGGCTGGCGGAACCGTGGGCAGCGTCGTGAGCCCGTCTTTAAACAGGAGGAAGGAGAGTGCAGCCCTGGCCGCGGGCAGCGTCGTGAGCACGTCTTTAAACAGGAGGAAGGAGAGTGCAGCCCTGGCCGCGGGCAGCGCCATGAGCCCGTCTTTAAACAGGAGGAAGGAGAGTGCAGCCCTGGCTGCGGGCAGCGCTGTGAGCCCGTCTTTAAACAGGAGGAAAGAGAGTGCAGCCCTGGCCGCGGGCAGCGCCTTGGGCTGGATGAGCTGCCTGAGAAGAGGAGGAGGTGCACCCCGGGGTCCGCCAGCCCCTCCTGGGTTGGTGCAGCACCGAGCTGAGGACCAAGGGCCAGATGGGCCAGAGCCAGCATGTGGAGCTGCCCAGGTGGAGGGGGCCCATGAAGGGCCACTGACCTCCCTCGGGCGGAGATTCCTTCCTGAACGCCCACAGGTGGACTCGGGTGGCCATCGGGTGTCCTCTCATGGCTTCTGCACCTCGACATCCAATCCCCTCTCCCTTTGGGTGTATTCCCCATTAACTAGGAATGCCCAGTTAGGAATGCCCAGTCAGTGCGTGCTGGTCACGCCGTCCTGTAACACGTGCACATTTGCAGAATCACGTGATGTTATGACACAGAACCAGGCGTGGACAGGCCAGATGTGCCCACCTAGACCCGAGGGGGAGACGCACCTTCCCTACCCTGACCACTGGGCTTCGAGCGCTGGCCTGGCCTGGTGGACGGCGACTCCTCCCTGCAGAGAAGGAAGGTCCGGGGTTTGCTGGGGCAGCCTCCCAGCCTGGCCGGTCCAGGTGTGAGGCCGGGCGCCCTGGGCACACGTTGCTCCCAGGCGTCTCCAGGCTCTGTGGAGCCGCTGCGCGGCCTCATCAGCTTCCTCTCTGTAGATTTCTTCGGTGTTGATTCTTCTCACAGCCAAGGACTTTGTCCCACTGCCCGTCAATCAACACAGCAGGTCCCTCCCTTGTCAGGCGCCAGCCCTAGTCACAGCCTGGGCCTGGCCCTTCTGTTCCGAACACGGTGGCCTTTCTGGTAGAGGCCTGCGGCAGTGGAGGCCTGCAGGTCTGGCCTCTCGGCTTTCGTTCCGAGGCTGGCCCAGCACTCCCTCGCGGTGTGCCTCGGTGGCACTCCTGGGGCAGCCGTCCCGCCTCCCCGGCTTCCTGCCAGAGGGTGCTGCCCCTCCCAGCAGTGCTCTGCTCCACCTGCAGGATCACAGAGGGAACAAGACCAGTGTTCCCTTCCGGTTTAGTACAGTCTATTTCACCCATTTTAAAGGGAGATTATTCACAGAAATGGCATGTAAATCCACAAAATCAACAAAGCCACTTTCCTCTGGACTCTAGACAAATAACCTGAGAATAATCCTGACAAGATGGTGTTTGCAGAGTGATGAGCTCTGAGAAATAAGTAAACAAGGGCTCAGCACCCCAGCGTGGCCCCCCTCCTGCGCACAGTTGTGAATCTGTGACTCTTCTCCCCAGGTCAAAGGGAAACGGATCCACCGTGGAGCCTACAATCAGTCTGAGAGGCTGATGCTAGGCCTGTGCTGCAATTCCCGTCGACAGGTGGTGGCACCGAGGTGGGCGCTGTGGGGAAGGTGGCGGACTCTTGAATCAGACGCTGCCTCTCCATTCTCCTCCCCTTGGCCTGAGAAGAAAGAACCAAGGCGACCTCCCTCAGCAGGCAGCCCTGCGGCCTCTCCCGGGGCACAGAAAGGTACAGGCCTGGTGGAACGCGCGCGCTCTACCCCTTTAAGAAGAGCTGATTCAGTATCATTCCCAAATAGAGGAATTAGAGATTCATTATGCATATGATAATGAATTTTCATTATACAAATATGCCAAGTAACCAGTTTACTTATTTTCAAATTCAAACAAAACATAAACACTCCGATTTGTACCCATTCATTAAGGAATGCAGATTTCCTACAAAGGGTACACCTAGACTTTCACGAGGCCATGCATGTGATAAAAGCGTAGGTTCAGCATGAATACACATTCCTTCACTTTCTACTTACTTGTGCACAGAGACAAAGCTTTCAATTTTCAAGGGCAGGGTCATATAAACAGCACAGACTGGGCCTGAATGCATATTTTTTTTAGTCTTTGAGTAAGAGACCTAAACGAGTCTCCAATCCCAAACTCGGCACCACTGAAGTTCTGAGTCCGTGGCTGCAGCGATGTCCAAAGGTGGGGACTGTTCTCTGCGCAGAAGGTCCAGGCTTCGCACAGACCTCCTGGCTTCTGCCCCATCCTCCGCCATGGGTGGTGGAGCCCGGGAACGGCAGTGTGGGGGCCCCACTTGACCTCACCAAGCACTCTGAGCAGAGGCTGAAAGGCCCTGCTAGCTGTGTCAGAAGACCCTCGGGCAGGCGATGGAGGCTGGGTGGAGTGGCCCCGGCAGGCACCGGTCAGTCTGGAGTCTGGAGTCAGAAAGCACGTCACTGGGCCTGGAAGGAAGTCACACGGGTGGTTTAAAGGAGAAAGGGTGGCCTCAGATCTCAGGAACCTGGACCTCCGAGACTTGTGACCCACTTAGGGAAAAGTGCTGTGAACGAAGGGTGACCTTGGAGTCAGGGACGCAGACAGCAGGCGTGGGCGTGGCGCTGGGCTCCCACAGGGAGGCACTGCCAGGCGGTGCGCCTGCCGTGGCCATCAGACGTTGGCCACTGGGCTCTGGCCCTTTAGCTGACCCACAGCTCTGTGCGCCCTGTGCTGGCTTCCTGCAGCACAGAGGGGGCGGGAAGGGCAGAGCTGGTGGGGCCGTGGACAGGGAGGCAAGGTCTTTTAGTTCTGGTGTGTCACGCCTGTGATGCCAGCAGGCGTGGCTGAGTCCACAGCTCAGCAGTCTTCCCGTCCCTGTGGTCTTCCTACACAGGGTGCAGGCCTGCTCTGTGGGGACAGACCTGGCTGCTGGTCACGGGACCATGCTCTAGCGTGTTCCGAGCCTCAGGAGTCCCGGAACGCTCCTGTCTGGGAGGGGCGCTGCGGGGTCCCTGTCACTGTCACTCGGTACAAGTCAGCTCCCTCCCGTCAGCGTCCCCGGACAGACGGACAGACGGCAGAGTCTCCACACCATGCTGTGCAGGCGGATCCCGCACCGAGCCCTTCTGCCACACCAGGGAGTGGAATGTCCTATGAGCTAGTGTATAAAAGTGTGCCTCGCTGTTGAACACCAGCTGGGCCCCAGTCAAAACGTGACACATATTTGAGGACTGTGACCCATAATAGAGCCCTATATGATCCATTTCTCAAATACGTACTTCACAAAATATCTGAAGTCCGAGTGGTACATCACGATACATGAAAATGACAGTAAAGCTTAACTTTATTTGCAGTATTATTCAGCATTTGTGAATCCACTTCTGGTATTTTGCCTACTTGTCGGAGAAGTCAAGCTCACTGACTCTAACTGTGTGCTTCTCGATCTTGCCTGTGCTTCTCAGACGGTCCTGTTTTGACGTTCTCGTAATGAACAACTCTCACAATGTCTGCAATGGTCACGTGTTTGTCCTCGTTCCCGAACTTTATTAACACAGAATGACCTTCCTGACCGTCTGGGCTCAGTCCACCCGTCACTGAAATTGCTCTCTCCCTGGCTGGCTTCTCTGCTCACACCGTATAATATACCTCTTCTCGTTAGTTTACTTTAAACCTTTTCTTGCAATCTTGCTGCATATTTTTCTTCTGTGGATATAACTTTGATTATTGATCTACTCCTGGAGTCCACACTGGGAACTTTCAACAAGAGAGTGGTTCCAAAATACTTTGAAAGGCTAACTTTTATCTGTTTTTAAAAGAACAGGAGGGCTGGGGTTGTGGCTCAGCGGTAGAGCACTCGCCTAGCACGTGCACGGCCTGGGTTCGATCCTGAGCACCACATAAAAATAAACGCATTGTGTACAACTAAAGCAAATAAATAATATTCTAAAAAGAAGAAGAAAGCGGTAAAAGCGTTCTACAATGCAAATATAGACGGACTTGGCCGAATCGCTCACGGTGACCCGGGGACCCTGACAAGGTCGACGGGCAGACCCAGTGCCGTCACGGCAGCCCAGGGGTCTGGCTCTGCTGCACGCAGCCTCCCGTCCTCCCACACGCCGGCCTGGGCTGCCCATGGTGGCAGCGTGGACAGGAGAGCCACAGAGGCAGGCAGGTTTCCAGGGACCTGGACAGATCTGGAGGGAGGTGTCCATCCGGCTGTGGCGGGGGCGCAAGCCCACCAGGAACAGCGCTCCAGGGGAGCTGCAAGAGAACACCAGAGCGCGGCAGGCAGAGGGCGGAGCTGGGCCGTCCCAGGCCAGCGGGCACACAGGCCTTGCCCGGCACGACGCGCCCTCTCTCCTCACCTCGGCTGCTGCAGCCACTGAGACGTAAGCCACCAGGGACCTCTGCCTCAGCAGTCCCAGAAAGCCACGGGCGGCAGCAACGTTGAGGGAAGACGCACTGGCAGAGCATCACCAGGGCAGAGCGTCACCTGGGCAGAGAGCGTCACCTGGGCAGAGCGTCACCAGGGCAGAGCGCGGCACCTGGGCAGAGCGCGTCACCTGGGCATAGAGCGCCACCTGGGCAGAGTGCATCACCTGGGCAGAGAGCGCCACCTGGGCAGAGAGCACCACCTGGGCAGAGAGCGTCACCTGGGCAGAGCGTGTCACCAGGGCAGAGCGCGGCACCTGGGCAGAGAGCACCACCTGGGCAGAGAGCACCACCTGGGCAGAGTGCGTCACCTGGGCAGAGAGCGTCACCTGTGCAGAGCACGTCACCAGGGCAGAGAGCACCACCTGGGCAGAGAGCCCCACCTGGGCAGAGAGCCCCACCTGGGCAGAGTGCGTCACCTGGGCAGAGAGCACCACCTGGGCAGAGAGCACCACCTGGGCAGAGTGCGTCACCTGGGCAGAGAGCACCACCTGGGCAGAGTGCGTCACCTGGGCAGAGAGCCCCACCTGGGCAGAGTGCGTCACCTGGGCAGAGAGCCCCACCTGGGCAGAGAGCCCCACCTGGGCAGAGTGCGTCACCTGGGCAGAGAGCCCCACCTGGGCAGAGTGCGTCACCTGGGCAGAGAGCCCCACCTGGGCAGAGAGCCCCACCTGGGCAGAGTGCGTCACCTGGGCAGAGAGCACCACCTGGGCAGAGTGCGTCACCTGGGCAGAGAGCACCACCTGGGCAGAGTGCGTCACCTGGGCAGAGAGCCCCACCTGGGCAGAGAGCCCCACCTGGGCAGAGAGCCCCACCTGGGCAGAGTGCGTCACCTGGGCAGAGAGCACCACCTGGGCAGAGAGCACCACCTGGGCAGAGTGCGTCACCTGGGCAGAGAGCACCACCTGGGCAGAGAGCACCACCTGGATAGAGTGCGTCACCTGGGCAGAGAGCGTCACCTGGGCAGAGAGCACCACCTGGGCAGAGCACGTCACCAGGGCAGAGAGCACCACCTGGGCAGAGAGCACCACCTGGGCAGAGAGCCCCACCTGGGCAGAGCGTCACCAGGGCACAGCGCGGCACCTGGGCAGAGAGCACCACCTGGGCAGAGAGCATCACCTGTGCAGAGAGCACCACCTGTGCAGAGCACACCTGGGCAGAGAGCGTCACCTGGGCGGAGAGCACCACCTGGTCACAGTGTCACCTGGGCAGAGAGCGCCACCTGGGCAGAGAGTGCCACCTGGGCACAGTGTCACCAGGGCAGAGAGCGCCACCCGGGCATAGAGTGCCACCCAGTGTCACCTAGGTGGACAGTGTCACCTGGGCGGAGCGTCACCTGGGCGGAGAGCGTCACCTGACCCTGAAAGACGGAGCCCAGACTTGGAAATGACACTTGGGGACTTCTTCCAGCTATTTCCAGTTGCTATTTTTTAAGTGACTCCAGCTAAGTTACTCGGGCTTTGTCTAGAGCATGGCTCACTTGAACGCCTCTAAGATCAAGGAATAACCTGCTTAGGTTTCACTGTGTCCTTGAGCAATAGCCATTCTAAGTTTTCATACTGTTGTTAGAATTTATGTAAATTCCTCTTGTGACTTTTGATGATCTCAGCTCTGCACTCCAGAAACAACGGAGACCTGGAGAGCCATGCTCTGACACTGCAAGACCCCACAGAGACAAGGACGAGTGACCCCAGGCAGGCCAGTCGCTTCAAGACGAAGTCCCCACTGTGGCCCTGAGTTATGGGCTTCTGAGTGCTTGACACCCACGGGCGCCTTTCCAGCTAGCCTGTCATGGACAAAGTGGCCTGCCGTAGACAGAGCGGCATGCCTAGCCGTGGCCATCAGGCCATATGCTTCCTAAGAAGGGGTAGTGACACTGGGATGCCCTTTTGGTCCCTGTGCCCTGCCCTCCTATTTCCCCCTGGAATGCAGACACAAAGGCTGAGATTGTAGCAGCCACATTGAGACCACAATGTGACAAGCTTGAGGATAAAGGGAAAGGAAAGACAGGAAAACCTGTCCAGGAAGACGCTACATATGCCCAGCTGTATACAGTTGACCTTCGACTTCCTGCTGGACAAGAAACCAGCCCACTTCCTGGCACCACTTTCCATACTCCCTGCCGGCACAAGTGCTCTGCTGCAAGGCCATCGAAAGGTCGAGGAATAGCCTGCTTAGGTGTCACTGTGTCCTTTGCAATTCCATTCCAAATATTAATATATTTGTAAGAATTAACGTAAATTCCTCTTGTGACTTTTGATGATTTCCAGTAAAAACAGCAGTTTCATTCCTAGTCAGTTATGGCCAAGGTAACAACTGCTTATTTTCCTCCTCAAATAACTACAAAGCCTCCAAAAGTCTGAGCAGACGACCCTCCTCTGGGCACCTCACTGAGAAGTGAGGGGCAGGAAGGAAGGGTGGCCGGCCCGCGGGGCCCAGGGAAGTCCTCCAGAGGACGGCACAGGCCGGGAGGCGCCACACGCAACCTGGGAGAGCTCTGGGGGGAGGCGGCGCAGCACCAGGGCACCCGGGGCCTCAGCCTGCCCTGGAGACGCAGGAGGCCGCAGCTCCCCTGGTCCGGCGCCCCCGCTGCTGCCCGTGCAGCTCTGCCCCCACAGCCTGGCAGCATGGAGGGCCCGTCCACACCAGCACGCACTCGTGAGCAGCGTGGACGGGGACAGGACCTGAAGACTGCAGGGGACAGGAATCACGGTCCAGGGCACTAGTGCAGTGCTCACGGCCGGCGCATCACAGACAGTCCTCACACGGCACGTGGCTGTGTGTGTGAGACAGGGACGCGTCACGAATCAGACACAATCACGCCTGTCAGTTCACTGCATAGCTTGCCCCTGAAACGCAATCATAAGAAGTGAACTTTCAAATTAAAAGTTAAAATACAAACAAAAAATCAATTGCCCTGAAAATGAAGATGAAATTACTATCTTCACAATCCTTAAAAAGCTCGTAAAAGACTATTAATCTATATTGCTGATCTTATCACATCTATTAATATGATATTAAACAAATGTGGAAATTCTACAAATATTAGAAAACTTAATAATGTCAAAACGATGATATCACAGATAGAAAAGCGGAGGGGAGTGCGGGAAGGAGGCTGGAGAGCAGATTCCCTCTTGTAGCCCCAAGTTGATGATCTAAAGTTAAAACACGGAGTTCAAGTCCACATTCTGATTATTTCACGATACTTTTTGTCATAACCCTAGAATAACATTTTAGGAGGTTTTGGCTGCTAAGCAATGTGCTGGGCGGCCGTTTCCGTTCCTACCTGTGTTGCTTGATGGTTTTCATGGTGCGCATGTATTGTTCATACGGAAGTAGAAAGGTCGCCAAGGCTTTACACAAGAAGTTATCACTTCAGGGCAGTCTGCGTTCTCCAGAGAAGCTTGTTACTGGGAGAGAGCTGACTGACGGGTCCACGGCTTTGCTCTGAGAACCTGGCCTAGGTGGTCATGGAGGCTAAGAAGGCCGCTCCCTGCTGACTGGCCCGAAGACCAGGAGACCCGTGGCGTGAGCTGCAGTCCACGTTGGAGTCCCAAGAGTCCCAAGGCAGGAGCTGAAGGAGCCCCAATTAGGGAGATGGCTATTGCGGTCAGCTGGAAGCCATAAGTTCCACCTGATAATAAGTATGTATGTGACGCACCTGTAAATGCACGTGAGGCACCCGCAAAGCTAAAGGTATATAACCGGGTGAAAGCGGTCGGAGTCAGGAGAAGAATGAATTCATTCAGTCAGTCGTGCAGTCGCTCGGTCGGAAGAAGAGTTCGGGTCGGAGAAGAAGAAAAGAATCAGAGCGGCCAGAACATAGGCAGAGCGGTTACAGAAGAGAAACCAGATAGAAGAAGTAATTCCTGGTCAGAGTCAGGCCGAGTCTCCCGAGGAAGAAAGAAGAAAGAACAAAGAAGAAAGAAGCTCTAAAAGCTAAGCTCTCTCTCTCTCTAAAGAAGAAATCTCTCTCTTTCAAGCTCTCTCTCTCTCTAAGCTCTAAGAAGATGAAGAAGAAAAAGCTCTATCTTTGTCTCTAAGCTCTAAGAAGAAGAAAAAGCTCTCTCTAATCTTTCTCTCTAAGCTCTTTCTAAGAAGAAGAAAAATCTTTCTTTCTCTCTCTAAGAAAGTAGAAGTAAAAGTAGTAATAGCTTTACTCTGCCTCCGAGAGTTTTCCTCCCGCGGGTTTGTGGCTGGCCACGACAGGCAGCTTACAAGGAGCCAGGTCCCTGTTGGGAGCAGGGAATTGTTTCTCACTAGCCTTGCCCTGCTGAGGCCTCTGAGGCTGGATGAGGCCCACTGCAGCAGGGAGGCCGCTTTCTCTGCCCCACCACCTGCTCAGACGCTGACCTCTTCAGGAAAGCCCGAGTGTCTGACCAGCTAAGTGGACGCCCGTCAGGTCGACACGGCCACTTCACCAGGGCGACTTCAAAAGCAGCACTGACCTCACCACGGCTTTCCAGCTCTACCAGGGGGTCCTCCGAAGGCCACCACAGCGGGGCCCGCCAGACCCAGGCCAGTGCCGGGGTCATGGGGTTCGGGCCTGCCGGGCAGGGGGCTGACCCCAGGACCAGGCTGTGTTCTGCACTCCCGTCCCTGCTCTCGGGGCCGCTGCAGCCCTGCCTCCTGAGGACCGCGGTGCGCACCGGGAGAGGGCACGGTTTCCGCACTCGGACTGACTGTGAAGGACGCCCGGGGCCTCCACCTCCCGGTGGACCTGAGCCTGCAGCAGGACAGTCACCAGACGTCCTCGTGGTCCTGCTGCCCTGGCCTCCAGCCCTGCGGGACCAGGTCGCCTCGGCCCTCCTGCTGCCAGACGCCTGCAATGCCCCCAGAAGACACCGCCGAGCCCCACCGCCAGCCTCCGGGCCTGTGCAGCCTCCCACCCACCTGGTGCCTCTGCCCTGAGCCCTTTCCCAAGCCCAGCCCCTCGCGCAGCTCAGGGTCGTCCAGCAGACGCGGGGCCTCGGGTCTGTGCTTGGCCTGGAAGCCCTGGCCTCCCTCCCTGAGAGCACTAGAGACCCCCTCGACGGTCTCCGTCCCTGGACATCCTGCTCCCACCCGAGTGAGCTGCTCCTCCGCCCACCCCGGGGGGCTCTCCCAGCCTGGAGTCACCGAGCCTCGTCTTCGACCCGTGAACCTCCCTGCCTCCGTGAGGGCAGAGACACTGTCTGATGTGTCTTCGTAGCTTCCAACATCACCACAGTTCCTGGCACAGACTGAGGATTCAAATTTTTGATCTGCTGAATTCAATTATCAAGGGAAGAATTTTTATTTGGTGTATCCAACCTCTACACAAAGTCCCTGAAACCCTGGATTTCATCCTGATTCCTGCCATTGGGATCACATGGTCTGAGACATGGCATTTGTGCCTGTTTTTTAAGGTAATATAAATGAGGGCCCTCTTGCCAACACACTTGGTAAGTACGAGGGGGAAATCAGTCAGATCTCACCCAGTCACCTTCGAAGTCCTCAGCACTCTTAACGAGGCAGCAGCGGCAGGACGGAGGAGGACGCCTCCCTCTGTTGCGGCAGCAGTAGCGTTGCCTGGACGTGGCCCGAGGTGCTGGAGGAGCCATCAGGCCTCTCCCGCGAGCGGCCGTCCGCCCGCCCCACGGGGCTGCAGACACCCGTCTGCTCCCGTCTCGTGCCGAGAGGAGCTGGGCTCTAATTGCAGCCGTATCAATCAGAGGGCCGTCAGCTTGCTGCACAGCCTCTCTGGCTGGAGTTAATTAGAACGCTGACATTTCCCAGACTGTCAGCCAAGTGCACGCCGAGGAAGATGTGCGTGTACGTGCAATGTGTAAATACAGGCTGTCAGAGAGTGCGCAGCACACACCAGCCTTCCTGACTGTCACTGCACGCTGCCAGCAAGTGACTCACAGCCTCCAGGCGCAGGGACGCCCTGTGCACAGGCCTGTGCTCATGCTCGGGTGGCCAAAGGGTAGACTCCCCTCATGTGCAGCCACAGTGTGGACGGTCACAGTCCTTGCAACCCAGTGCA
Source organism: Tamias sibiricus (assembly GCA_025594165.1). Lineage (NCBI taxonomy): Eukaryota > Metazoa > Chordata > Mammalia > Rodentia > Sciuridae > Tamias > Tamias sibiricus. The sequence goes on along the minus strand of CM046670.1, from coordinate 98,299,491 downwards.
GGCGAGTGCCGCAGCCCAGTGGTGTGTGGACTGTGGCCATAACGGCCACGTGCACTCATCACCAAGTTGTCAGCTGGTCCTCCATGCTCCTAGAGTCCCATCAGCTGAAGGGATCAGACTGTCCTACGTCCCCCCTTAGTGGCACCACAGGATGCAAGAAGATCCATGGAGCCGAGAGAGAAAGCTGAGATGCCACAGCAGATGTCACCGCACTAGGGCTGTGGCCCTCCTCCAGGCTCCTGACACTGACGCTCCTCACTTGAGAGGGAAAGTCCCAGAACAACTGTGAGCCAGCTGGTGAAGGACACACGCCTTCCTGCCATTGAGGGAGCCGGAGCCTGCGTAAGTTCACAGCCACTGAAGGGGCACAGGCTGCTGAAGGTGCTTCCCTGCAAGTGAGGGGTGACCATCCAGGCTCTGCACAGGCCTCCTGAGAAGCAGGCGGTCTCACGGTGGAGGCCGGGGCAAGCCTTGCAGGCCACCCTCAGCAGCATGACCCAGTCACCAAACAAGCACCCAAAGGCCCAGGAGGTCTCAGTGCCCTCTGCAAGGCCTTCAGGGCTCAGTGGAGGGCCAGGGGCCATCCTTGAGTGAGTGTGGGCGAGGTGGCCTTGGAGAATCGCGCGCAGCGCCGCCTGCTGGTGAGACGCACTCGGGACGGGGAATGGGGGTGGAGATCTCTAGGCCCAGAGCAATGCCCCCGTGAAGGCTCTGGGCACGGGGAGCATGCCTGGGAGAACTGGGGGCGCGACTAGGGCTGCAGGGAGGGCTCTGGGGGGGCGGCGAAACGGGGCTGCAGAGACAGGCACCGTCCAGACAGGAGTTCAGGAGGCGGAGGAGCAGACACCCGAGGCTTGGCAGGAGAGGCTGCGTGGGAGAGCCACAGAGTAAACTGAGCCCTCTTCCCACCCCTGCCCTCTCTGGTTTTGCAAGTTACAATCCTCTTATGGTCACTCTGGCTAGAATTCATTGAGAGATGATTGGCACATCACGTGACTCACTGCATGACACTAGAGTCAATGGGGAAACACTGAAAACTTTTCTTCTAAGATCTGGTAAAGAGGCAAAGAAGCCCACCCTCACTACTTCTATTTGACAGGGTACTAGAGTTACTAGCAGGAGCAATCAGACAAGAAAAGCAAAAGGCGATAGAAGAAGTAAGATCATCCCTGTTTGCAGATTATTTGATCTTATGTTCAGAGAACCTTACAGATGCCACATAAAAACTGCTAGAACTGAAGAATCAATCCAGGAAATTTTTTAGCAGAGAAATCAACATACATCGTCACCCTCCAATCACAGAACATTCCCGCCAGCCCAGAGGAAAGGCCCCACACTTCCCGCAGTCCCTCCCTGGGACAGCGACTCAGGCACCCGAGGTGAGATGCCCCTTCACGGTACAGATTCAGCCCTGGATGTTCTAGAGGGAAAGTGCCAAGTTCCAGGGCACGTGCTGGAGGGCAGAAGGGGAGAGAGAGCGTGCCAGCAGCGGAGGAAGCACACTTGTCTCGTCACAAGCCCTGGCCCTCGTGAGGACCTGCTCCCGGGATGCCAGGCCAACCTCCCACGAGGGCCGCCTCCGGCCTCGTCGCCCCTCCCGCGGCCCCTCCCGGCACCATGGCAACGTGCTCCGCAGGACTGCACAGCCCACGGGCCACCCCCTGCTCACTCGCCCTGGGCACCTCTGCCACGCCTTCTCGGAGGTGTGCACTGGAGTCTCCCGCAGTCCAGACACGCTCGCTCTCGGGACTGAGGAGTCGGGCATCCCTGCCCGCTTTGGGGCCAGGCGTGCGTCTCCTGGGGCCCTTCCCTTGTGTTGTTGAGTGACCTGCTTATTGTTGAGTTGCAAGTGTTCTTTACATATTCCAGACACGAGCCTCTGTCGGTGCACAGACACGGCCTCCTGCTCAGTGGGTGGGCTGGCTTTTTGCTCTTGAAGGAATTGTTTTCAATGTAATTTCTCTCTTTTTTTTTTTATGTTGTCAAGTTCATTGTTAGCATACAAAAACAGAACTGATTTTGAATCTTAATTTTTTTATCCTGAAAACTTGCTGAACTTTTTATTAATTCTGGTGATTCTTAGTGGATGCCTTGCGATGTTGTATGTACAAGGTGACGTCATCTGTGAATAGAGAGTTGTATTTCTTCTTTCCCAATATCAAGGTCTCTTGTTTCTTTTTCCTTATCAAGGTCCCAGGTTAGAACCTGCCATCCGATGTGAAGTAGGTGTGGGGAGAGTGTGCGGCGTGACCTTGTCCTTGGCTTCGAGTGTGGTTTTCTCCTTTAAGGGTGGTGCTAGCTGTTGGTTTCCCAGACCTGCAGGGCTGAGGAATCCCCAGCTGGCTTGTTGAGCTCTCTCGCCATAAAAGGCATTAAGCTCGTCAATGGCTCCCCGCGTCTATGAGCTGACCGTGCTCTTGGATCCTTCATGTTGCTGGGCTGCATCACTCTGATTTGTTCTGGACTTGACACATGGGACAGGTCCCACCTAGCCCTGGCATCATCGTCTTCCTAGAGACCTGGATTCCGCTTGCTGCTCTTTGGTGAGGACTGTGCCTCGTGTTCATGAGATACTGGGTCGTGCCTTTCTTATGATCTCATTGTCTGGTTTGGGTCTTACAGTGACACCAGCCTCATATAATGAGTCGAACTTCCTTCTTCCTCCGTTTTTCAGAAGAGTTTGTGAGGGTGATTCGACTCCTTGGACATACAGTCAAACCCACCCACGAAGCCCCTGGCTCTGCGCCTTCCACTGTGGCGAGTTTTCAAACCACCAATCTCATTTTTCCACTGCTACCAATCAATTAAGATTCTCTATTCCATTTTCATCCAGTTTTGTAATTTTGTCTTTCTGGAAACTTAACCTAGACTGTCGAATTGCTGGGCTGCAGTTGCTCCACGCACTCTCCAGTGACCTCGTCTGTGCGGGGTCTGAGGGATGCCCGTTCGTTCCTGACCCTGCTCGTCCCGTGCTCTCCCCTCTCCTGCTGTCGGCCGCTCCTGTCCTGTAGCAAGTGCTCCGTCAGCGTACGAGGAGGGGCGGCTGCGGTTGAGAGCTCCGCCCGGGGCTGGCAGGGCCCACGGTCAGGCCTCCCTCCAGGGGGGCAGACACCAAGGCAGGAGCACGAGGGACGCAGAACCCTACCTCGGGGCCAGCACGTGAACCAGAGAACAGAGGACAGCAGGTCCCACAACCCCTTCAAAGGGACGCCTGTAGGACCTCAGCCCCTCAGCTCCACTCTGAGGACTGGCCTTCACACGTGGGCCACTGGGCAGGTGCCCAGACCCAGACCTCAGCCCGGTCAGCACAGCCCGAAGCTTTGTCCACTGTGCTGACCCTTTAGAGGACCGGAAGTTGGTTCCGTCAACTTTTCTTCCAACAGCTTCCCGAGAAAGGACCTCACCCTGGCCCATTCCTTCCCCTGCGACGCCTCCTCAGCTCTCTCCATCACAGTGTGCCTCGGCACCCCCGGCCACCGAGCTGCTCCCGTGCCTCTGGCCCTCACACTCACTGCGCGGCCCCTCTCTTCCTGCTCAGAGGGGAGACGGCGCCCACTCTAGAGCAGATCCACCCACGTGGGCCTGGGGCCTCACGTCTCCTCGTGGGACTTGGGAACAAAGAGCGAGAGTGAGACCTTAGTGACATCTAGACACGCCCTCTGCCGCTGCGCGGGCTCCCAGGCTGTCACTTCTCCCGGGGGGTGGAGACACGTTCTCTTCCCACCACGGATGCACCCTCTGTGCTGGACAGGGAAGCATGACGGGGAAGGGGAGGCTCCAGGGCACCCGCGGACCGACCACACTGCTCCAGTGTGTGCGCGTGGGCATGCGTGACGACGCGCCCCTGCCGATCATCACAGTGCACTCGGAGCAAGAGACACACCAGCCAGTCAGGAAACAAAAGGACAGCACGCGAGTGACCCAGGACAGCACCTGGGGCAACAGGGCAACGAGCCCCGCTCTGCGTTGCTGGGCCCTGAGGCATGTGCCCTGACCTCCGCTGCCTCCTCTCCTGGCTCTGACCTCCACTGCCTCCTCTCCTGCTCTGACCTCCGCTGCCTCCTCTCCTGCTCTGACCTCCACTGCCTCCCCTCCTGCTCTGACCTCCACTGCCTCCCCTCCTGCTCTGACCTCCACTGCCTCCCTCTATCTCTGACCTCCACTGCCTCCTCTCCTGCTCTGACCTCCACTGCCTCCCCTCCTGCTCTGACCTCCACTGCCTCCCTCTTGGCTCTGACCTCCACTGCCTCCTCTCCTACTCTGACCTCCACTGCCTCCCCTCCTGCTCTAACCTCCACTGCCTCCCTCCTGGCTCTGACCTCCACTGCCTCCCTCCTGGCTCCCACTAATTCCACTTCTTCTGCCTGGAAGGTGCCTCAATACCCTCTTCATAATAGCGAAGCCTCTTGCCTGCCCTAGATGCCCTCTCTTGTCTCTTGTCAAGGTCAAGCTTGTAGAGGTGGCGAAGCACGCGCTGCCAGTCCATCCACTTTCACTTGTTGAACAGGTGCAGAGGCAGGAGGGAGGGGAGAGTGAGAGAAAGAACAAAACTGTGAAGGACCGGAAGGGAAGGAGAGGAGCAGGGGAACAGCAAGGCTCAGGCACCCACTCCTCTCCTGCCACCTGCTGTGAGCTCAGGAGGCCAGGGCCACACCAGCTCACGGACCTGCAGGAGAGCCGGGACTCCCTCAGAAGCAGGGACCCAGGTGAAGGGCAAAAAACCACACCAGGGACAGCTGTGCAGCCAAGGGATTTATTCACTGGCCTTTATGGCTGGGTAAGGGTAGAAAAGGAATGGGGAGAGGGGCGTGTGCAAGCTCTGGTGGGAGAAAGGAGTCAGGGAGAGGGGAGTGTGCAAGCTCAGGAAGTGTGCAAGCTCTGAACGGAAGGTGAGAGTCTGGTCGCTGGTCGCACCGGCTGTGCTCTCCGGGGCTAGCGGCTGGGGCAGCTGCCATCGGGCTGGAGACCGCGGATAAGTGTGCAGTGGCTGCCTCTTCTCCGTGCCTCGTCTTCTGTCTGGTCATCTCTCTCGTCTTGTCTTCTCGTCGCCTGGCTCGCTCGTCATCTCTCTCCATCTCCCTGCCCCCAATGGACGGGAGCCCTTTTATACCCCCCTGGACCATTAGGTTGTCCGTTAAAACCATTGGTGGTGAAGCCTATTGGCTCCTGCCCAGGGAACAGAGCAACCTTTAATCCTATTGGCTCCTGTCCAGGGAACAGAGCAATCTTTAATCCTATTGGCTCCTGCCCAGGGAAAGGGAAACAAGGTTGCTTTGCTCAGGGCAGGGATGGGGAGGGGCAGCCCATCCATCACCAGGCGCCGGCTTCCCGGGCGCCGTCCAGCCCTGCTCTTCCTCCGGACACTGCTGCAGTTCTAAAGAGGAACTGATCATCAAATTGGTTTCAAAAGCACTGAGAAAATGGAGTCGGCGGTTCACTTGGCTGCAGGGCTCCTCAGAGCGGCCCGTCCTCGCTAACACTGGAGGGACGGACGCTGTCCTTCCCGAGCTCGCCCGACCGGGAACCACTGGCCAGCGTCTCCTGGAGCCCTTCTGGCTGCGACTCAGCCAGCTGCCGCGCCAGCCTGGCCTGGGCATTCTGCCACTCCCAGATTCCGGACCCACCCCCAGCGGGCTCAGTGCTGAGCCCATCCCCCCGGGCCACCAGGCCCGGCACCCCCGGCCTGACCTCACAGTGCAGGTGTCCAGGAAGAAGCTGACTGTGCCCCTGCTGACCACTACAGCAGGATGGGACCGTCACCTTCCGAAACTCCCCCAGACCAGGCTGCTCGTGGCTCGGCGGGACCACACCGACTCTCGAGGGCCGGGGGCCGGGGAGCTCAGGGCACGTCCACCCCACTCCACCCGACCCCGTCCAGCCTCAGGAAACCCAGTCTGGACAAGTGGCTGAGTCAGGACCCGCTGCAGCGGCTGCGAGCTGCCCCGAGGACGCCCGGACGCCTCCCGTCCTCGCAGCCACCACTGCTTCACCGGCGAAGGCTCCCTGTCCCCGGGATGGCGGTCATTCCCACTGCTGGACTCTGGTGACCCCCGTTCGCATCAGATGCCCCGGACATGACCTTGCACTCAGTGTGCACCCCGTCCTTCCCTTTGTGACCCAGAAACATTCACCACAGTCTTCTTCGATGAAAGAAAGCCTGGGGCCTGTCCCCACCCCTCACACAGGACGGGACGCGCCGCCATCACACTCCTCCCGCTCCTCCTCCCCAACAGCTGCCCGGTGTCGCCCTTGGGCACCCGGGTTCACCCCTCTGGGAGTCCGCCTCTGCACATCCACTGCCCACGCATGCTCGCGGGTCACGCCCCACGTTTGCCAGCCGTCCTGACAAGGGTCACCGCCACTAGCAGCAGCGAGGAGCAGACGCGGGGAGGACAGTCGCGGCGCGGATCCACTGGCCCACCCCGTGCCCCCAGGCGAGCGGTCACAGCTGACACGGGCGCGGCTGCCTGAAGACAGGCGTCCCGTCCTGGGAGAGAGCAACCCGCAGGCGCTCTGCCCGACTCCGGCAGCTCCTGGTCCCGCTGCCTTTCGACAGGAAGAACTGGGGCTTCTGGTGACGCAGAGGGATGAGACCGTGAGTTCACACGGCCTCCCCTGTCACTCACCCCCAAAGCTAAAGGAACAAGGCGGTGTGAGTTCTCAGAACCGACCAGGGAAGGGCAGTCTCCACAGACGGGCCCCTGCAGCTACCCTGGCCGAGTGGGGGCACCTGGCGGGGAGCCAGAGCACTGGGGGCAGGGACACAGGCCTCCCAAAGTCACTGGGAGGCTCTGACCACGAGGACATGGCCAGAAGTCCAGACCTCAGCCCCTTGTCCAAGTGGCAGTCCACAGCGACCCTGGCGAGCAGCTGGGCTCTCCTCTTCTGGAGATTCAAGGCTCTCGGTGGGCGCAGCGTGGAAGGCGGGACGCTGCGGGATTGAGAGGGTGTGGGCGGAGGAGCGACTCCCTGGCCACAGCCCCAGCCACAGAGAAGACCAGCAGGGTCAGGAAGGGGGCTGTCCATCGCTGATACGAGGGAGTCACCTAATGGAATCGCCAGCCACGGGCCATCAAGCCAGAGAGGCTCTGACCAATGTCCACGTATGTCACACCACAGCCCCGGTATTTCCACAGGTGGGAAGGCAGAGGGGCGGATGGGTAGAAAGGGAGAACGTGGAGCCGGCGCGGTGGCCACGCCTGTGATCCCAGCCCTTGGGAGGCCGAGACAGGAGGATCGCGAGTTCAAAGCCAGCCTCAGCAATGGCGAGGCACTTAGCGACTCAGGGAGACCCTGTCTCTAAATAAAATACAAAAAAGGGCTGGGGATGTGGCCCAGTGGTCGAGTGCCCCTGAGTTCAATTCCCGGTACCACAAAATAAAAGGGAGAGCATGGAGTTCCCTGGGGCAGAGCAGCAGCCACGAAGCACAAGCACGCTTACCTGAGGGGTTGTCCCGTGGGATGTGGAGGACGCGTCGTGAGGCTTGTCACTGTGGACTGGAGACTCGGGGAATAAGTGGCATGGTTGGAAGGCCTGAGGGCTGAGGAGCCAGAACAGCGTAGCTTCTGACCGGCCTGTGGCCTGGAGTCCAGGGGGGCCCAGCGCAGGAGCAGGTGAGGCCCGCCTGTGCAGGCAGGCCGAGAACCAGGGAACCCACTCCACCTGGCGTGGGTCCTGCACGGGACGTGCCCAGCTCAGGGAGGTGGTCTGCTGCACGCCTCTGCAGACTCAGAGGCTGTCCTCGCGCAGAAGCACCCCACAACCACACAAGGGAAGATGTCTGACCGGACCTGGGCAGTCTGTGGCCGAGTCACTTTTGTCTGACCGGACCTGGGCAGTCTGTGGCCGAGTCACTTCTGTACATGGTATTAACAGTCACGAGGGAATGGGAAGATGGGTGGGTGACGGACAGATGAACAGATGGATGGGTTGGTGGGTGGGTAGACAGAGGCTTGCTGTAGCAGAGTTTAAGAAGGTCTCTGGTAGAGAAGAGAAAACAAGAAAAGAGACACAATATAGAGAATATAGGGAAGCCTGAAAGACATCTTCATGCCTTCAGTGTCAACACTGAATATCTTGCCTACAAAGCATCCTGGCCAGGGACACTGGGGAATGGGGAAAAAATCAGAAATTAAAAATGTGACAGCATAAACATGAAATTTAATAAACAGTTGGAAGATAAAATTGAAGAAATCTCTCAGAAAGTGAGATGAAAAGATGGGATATGTAAGAGCATATTAGAGACATAAACAATCAATCCAGAAGGTCTAATATCTTACCAAAATATTTCCAAAAAGGAGATAGAGAAAACAAGTGAAAATTGCTATGGAAAATTAATTCAAGAAAATGTCCCATACCTAAAACATGCATGTCATGAGAAGGCTGCCGAGGGCCTGGGCCGGGTGAAGCATCTGCAAGACCGACGGACGTCTGACGAGATGTCACGACGCTAGGAGTAAAGAAGAAACCCAGAAGTCCAGAGAGCGAGGGAAGGGGACGGGGTCTCCTCATCCTCTTAAAAGAGCGAGAATCAGAATGCTGCGATTTCTCACCGACAGCCCTGAACTTCCAATTCCAACCAAGACTACGCTCCTTAAAAGCAAGTGCTGAGTTATACACTGCAAAGTGATCGCCACCTGCCACGCTCCCCGGTTAAGTGTGCCAGCTAGTTAAAGAGTGTCTGAGAGGTGGAAGGACGTGGAGGGTCCCCTTCAATAGGACGCAGATCCTCCTGGGCAGCAGAGAGGTCCCAGGACTGCGGAGAGGAGCAGCGAGGACAGAGGGCTCTGGGAGCAGCGGCAGGGAGGGCGATGGCAGGAGGCAGAGGTGCTGGGGACCAGGGAGGGCGATGGCAGGAGGCAGAGGTGCTGGGGACCAGGGAGGGCGATGGCAGGAGGCAGAGGTGCTGGGGAGCAGGGAGGGCGATGGCAGGAGGCAGAGGTGCTGGGGACCAGGGAGGGCGATGGCAGGAGGCAGAGGTGCTGGGGAGCAGGGAGGGCGATGGCAGGAGGCAGAGGTGCTGGGGAGCAGGGAGGGCTGCGCTCAGAACACCCGGGGCGGGGGACAGGGAAAGCAGACACGGTGACAGGGCGTAGTCCTGGCCACCACCTGGTCGTACCCAGGACAATATGCATTCAGCTGAAAACATCGTCACCAACATGATAAACCATGTAGGACAAGCCAAAACAACAGCACCAACTTGGGACAAAACAAAACAGGATGTTGGCATAGTGGGCACCTCTGTTCTGCAAAGAGTATTGGCACAGTTTAATGACAAACGTCGTTGCCGGTTTAGCTGGAACAGCGACATCCTGATAGTGGGAGAGAGGGGCCGAGAAGAGAGGGCAACGAGAGGCAGACCCCCACACACGGACCGAAGGTCAGTCAGTGCCACGGCCAGACACGTGTGCCACTCAGTGTCACTGGAGACTCCCAGAGGAGCGGGGCATGGTTTCTTCCTGGGGGCAGAACAGGACAAAGGGCATGGTGCCACCAGGGTCAGTAAAGGCCCACTGGTCATTGGACATCACGGCATTTATCTGTTACAGGCGATCACCCCACCTGGAAATCCAAATCCTAAATGCTCCAAAACACCAAGCTTTCTGAGTGCCAGTGCGGCACCGCAGGTGGAGAGTCACATCACAGCATCTTGTTTCTGCACCGGATTACTAAAAATACCACAGAGATCGGCCCTCAGGCTGCACGTATGAGGTGCATATGAAACACAAGTGGATTCCACATTAAGGCTTGAGTCCCATCCCCGAGAGAGAGAGAGAGAGAGAGAGAGAGAGAGAGAGAGAGACAGAGAGACATAGATCTACAGATAGGTTATAGAGAGATGATAGATACAGAGATGGATGATAGCTAATATAGACATAGATACACAGATAGACATATAGATAGAGATGATAGGTGGATAGATGATAGACACATAGATACAGAGGTGGATAAATAGATGATAGATAGATACATAGATAGATGCAGGGGTAGATGATAAATAGATCCAAATATATATATATTTTTAATCTGAGATCCAAAACATTTCTGGTTCCAGACATCTCAGATAAGGGATAGTCACCCCGCCTTTTGTTTTCAACTGTGCACACGCCTCATTTACTCATGGCTAGAATTCTAGAATGGCGAGTGTTTGGGAACGCTGTTCACAGCAGGGCCATTTATGCAGAACCACCCTCAGGGTGACTTGCATTTGTTCACTCCAGCCCCACAAAGTGCTGTCCTGCTGGCCTGTGTGACATGGTCTGCACAGCCAGCCTGCCAGGTGGGCACTATTTTCACTCTTAGAGCCAGGGCAGCAAGCTCAGAATGCATGCACGGCCGTCCAGGGTTGTGTAGCGAGGTGACTCTCCTGGCAAGCTTCGACACAGCCCTCCTGAGATTGAAGCTCTGCAATCCACTGGTCACCCCACTGGGTCCAGCAGGCCTCAAGGAGCAGAGGGAACCTCTACTCGGACCTCCCGGGTCCCTGACCACAGCACATTTGAGGATACCTCCGATATGAACCCCAGAACAAGACATTTGCCACAAGAGGGGTGCACACTCGAGATGGGGACGCGGGTGACCTCAGAGGTGCCGAGCACGGCCCCAGCTTGTCCTGGGGCTCCAGCATTCACAGAGACAGCAGCCAGTGCTGCCCAGGAGACAAGGCCAGCACCAGCCACGACACACCAGGAATCCTCCGGCACAGCTGTCGCCCCCACAGGTTCTGATCATGCGTTCCTGCTGGCCATCTCGTGAGCTCCGGAACTCCACCAGGGGTGCATGTTCTTCTGCTTCGTGGGGACGGGGGTCACTGCTCAGACTCACTAAATGACCTCATGGCCACTCCCTGATTCCTCGTCAGCCAATCTGCAAGCTGCAGGCGAGGTCGGGGTGAGAGCCCCAGCTGGCGTGGCTGTGCAGCCCAACGGTTGGTGGGCGTTGCTCCTTGGGACGGTTCGCTGTCCCTAAACTGTCATCTCATGTTCAGCTGGAGACAGGGTTGGGCTAGGAGATGCTTTGCTTTGCCAAGAAACAGGTACTAAGCAGATTCTCCAACTTTAATTGTCCTGACCAAATGTGTCTCCTGCTACTGGCTTCACCCGTTCCCCAGAAATCGGCCACCTCACTACTTCCCTCTGGAGCCCTCGTGGGACACGTGCCAGTCTAGCACAGGAAGACAGGGTCTCTCCCACCGCCCACTCGCGAGTGAGCCTCCCTCCTGTGGCCACCCACCCGGCCCTTCTCCCCGACTCCCAGAATCCCTCCCCATCCCACGATCCGACCCTACATTCCCCTCTGCGGGCTCCACCTGCCTCTCCAATGCTGGAAGAGGCAGCACGATTAGACAGACGGCTCCGCCCAACCTGGCCCTGCTCCACCCCACATTGCCACGCCAACGCCTCTGTCCCAGTGCCTAGAGACCACCAGTCCATCCCAGGCCGTGGCCTCTCTATGCCCCGAAAATCCCGCCTCCATCTCGTCATGTGGAGAAGGTTTTGTTCACAATTTTGTTTTTTAAAAAACTGCGACACAGACTGGAGCTAATGACCAGCAGAGGCCTGGGCCTTCTGTGGGACACGCAGCCTGGCAAAGGCCGCAGCTAGCAATTACTGGCAGCCAGGTCCGCAGGACACTTCTCAGCGCTCTGGCACACTTGAGTGGCTGCGATGGAAAATCGGCCATCCCGAGGAGATTAATGAGCAATCTTCTGTCAGAGTGCAAGGAGCACACGTGAATAAAGGAATGACAAAGGAGCTCGATTCACATGGGTCTCTCTAGCAATCCGTCTCGTGCTGCACACTGAGAAGGAGATTGGGGAGTACCATCCTCTGCCAAGAACCGCTCATTTATTTTCTACCAAAATATGAAAGGCTGACCAAAGACCCCTGTGACAGACTCCATCCAGGGCGCGAGGCCCCGCTGAGCTTCCATCTGGGACCTCTGCCGCAGAGCTGGGCGTCCCAAGACAGAGACGGCGGACACCGCCCACGCCCTGAGGCTTTGGCTGTGCTGGGGCTGACGGTCAGAGCGACCTTCTCTGTGTCTCTCTGGCCTCGTTAATCAAGCTGCTCAGACTCGCCCGAGCAATACGGGGACCTCAAACCTGGCCTGCGCAGGGAACGGCCACGGGAGCATCGACACGGTGTCTGCCACTGGCACACGCCTGGTTCATTTAATCATCAGGTGCCCAGAAGCTTGCTGGCAGGTCCTCCCACGGCTCTCAGGAAAAGTCCCCACAAGCTGTGACATTCCCTCCTGGGAGTCACCCAGGCCGGTGGAGCCGGCATGGCCGCCTGCCTACCACCACACTGGTTGTTCCTCACACGCTTCTTTGCCTCCATTCTGCCCGCTTTATCTGCATCAGCGTGTGCCGAAAGCACAGCGACTCACAGCCTCAGAACAGCCCAGGACCGCACCGAGAGGCCCCGACACTCTGCTCAAGATCAAGCAGAGCCCCCCAAATAAGCCCTGTGCCCGTCGCTGTGTCTGGCCAGGAAGAACGGCACTAGCAGGACCTGCGACAGCTGAGCCTCAAGATCCTGGTCACTGGCAACGGAGACTCCAACGCTTTGCAAGCCTCGATTCGCTTATTCTCTTTCACCCGGCCTGTGGTATGCAAATTATTACTAGACGCATTTCACAGAGAAAGAAGCTTGGGGAGTTTAGGAACTTTTCCGATTTCAAATTATTAGAAAGCTGGAGACAGAATTACAACGGAGATGCGGCCACTTCTCTGCGTAACTGTCGCTCCTGAACCTGCGCTGTGCCAGGCCCTGTGGAGAGAAGACTGAGACACAGTCTGTGGCTGTAAAGCTGTCACACTTACCTGTCTGCAGATTGAGGTCCATGGGCACTAATCGTGGAACTCAGGATGGACGGCTGTACTTCCCTGATATTCACAAATACATGTTTAAAATTAAGGACCGACCCAGAAATTTTAAAAATCAATTTGACACATTTGAGTCTGGAAGAGAGAGTACAAAAAAAAAAAAAAAAAAAAAAAAATCGGCAGAGCCGTCAGGAGGCTGGCAAAGAGACTGCCCCAGGAGCAGCGCCTATTGGCTCTCGCCACCAGGAAGTGGGCCATGCTTCCTTGGTCGGCTGCCTGAGGACCTCCAGGACTGCCTGGAGCCGGAGGGGCACCCAGACCCGACCCCCACGCGCTCCCATAGGCCTGGTTTGTCATTACAGTCTTTTCTTCTAACAGAAGTGAATTTCCTACTCACCCAAGGACTCGGACACTTAGTAACATGACTTATTTTCTTTTGTAGCAGTTTGTTTAGCTGCAGCAATGACAGGAGAGCTGGTGTATGCAGAGCACTGACCACTGGATGACAAGGGTCTGGGACTCCAGGTGTCACCATGCAGGAGGGGATGGCGTCAGGAAGCTGAGGGGCTCAGGGCCACACTCTCCCTCAGACCACTTGCCACAGAATCAGAGAGATGGGATTGTGTAATCCCAAGACATTTTTCATCTCCACATGAAGTAGAAATGTGATGCTCCTTTTAGTTAGCAACCACGACTCCCAGTCTGCTCCTTTGCCTCAATCTAGGCTCAAACAAAGGCAAAGCATGGGGGACACAACCAACTCACCTGCTTCCAGCCCGTGTGCAGAGGGCACCAGGGAGGCTGGCTGGACAGAGCCCCGCACCAGCGGCGACTGTGCTGCTGTGTGCTGAGCCCTCTGTGGTCCGGAGCAGGTGTCCTGAAAGCATCAGCAGCCGTCGGTGACCGATGACCTTCCACACAGACGCGTCAGTGCCGGGTTTGTCTAGCAACGAGCTTCAAACATCCAGTCTGAGTGTGCCCACTCTGCGGGGAGCCCTTCAGCACTTTGGTGGTACTGGTGAATCTAGAAGCTCTCGAGGAGAAAAATCATGCAGAGGAAAGTGGTTTTTGTTCTGTTCTGTTTTTTATTTCCCCCTTAATATTAGAGGAGAGCGCCCGAGCATATGCGTATGTGTACTGGGCGGTCACTGGGACACGCTGGCTGCCCCAGCAATCTGCATCCAGCCATCGAGGGGGTCGGCCATTGCCCTTTGACCCAGGGCATGCCCACTCTGGACGAAAGCCCTTGGCACCACACCAAGATTGGGTCCTCACGTCGGCCCTGCCACCATGACCCCTGGCCCGATGAGAACAGCTGGCCAGCCTCAGATGCCGCGTTCTCGCCTGGATCTGGAAGTCCCCCGCAAGCTGATGGAGTGAAGGCTCCGTCCCCAGCGCAGCGTCCGTGGTGGGGCTTTGGGGAAGTGGGTGGATCGCGAGGGCTCTGACCTCCGGGGGCATCAACCCACTAATGGGTTCACAGCCCAGAGGGTCGGGGAAGGGGCTCTGTTGTCAAGGAGCTCTCTGCAAGCGCCTGCCAGGGGTGAGCAGCTGCTGCTGCCCCCGTGCCTCCTCCGCGACCTCCACGTCACCACAGGCTGCGAGCACTCCAGCCTGCTGGCCGAAGCCTCGGAGACCACGAGCCAAAACACGTGTTCTTCCCTGAAGCTGATTTTCTCAGGTATTTTATCACAGTGACAGAAAGATGACCACTTGGAGACAAGGGTTCATGCTCACTTGGGAGGTGCAGGAAATGGGAGTGATAGGGAAGGGAAGGGGAGCAGCTGGGCTGGACCCCCAGGGCCATTGTGGCTCACGGAGCAGGTGCTTCAGGTCCCGGCTGACAGGAGGACGCTGACAGGTCCACGCCATGGCCAGCAGCACCTCCCGCCATGAGCCACTGCGTCCTCTTGGCCGGGAAGGCGCAGGTGCTAGCAGCTGCAGGGAGGAGGGAGCTGGCCTGCAGTGTGAGGCCTCCCCTGGCCGTGCCTCCCCCAGGGCCACAGGTGACCTGCAGAACAGGCAGTCGTGGGGAGGTGGCGTGACGCCCCGCCGCTGGCCCACCTTCCTCCGAGCTCCTCTTTGCCTCACGGAAGGTGGGGAACTGGGCTCCAGTGGCAGCAAATGCCAAGACGGCCACCAGCTTCCCTTCTGGAGGACAGTGGCCACTGCTCCTCACTCATCTGGCAGAAGCCAGAGGCACCGCCCCAGCAGAGGGCCGCTGAGGTGCCCGGCTCCCTGCGGCCAGGACCCAGCGGTCAGGAGCCGCCTCCCCCGCCCACGGTGCGCCAGGACACGGGCCAGCCCTCCGCGAGCCAGCGCCTTCCTGGAAGGACCCCTGACGCGGGCCACGGGGACTCTCCAACCAGGCGAGGCACGCCAGGGTCCCTGATGGGGCGAGGCTGTCCACCCGCGGACAGTGGACGGCCCAGAGCAGAAGTCCAGGCCCCCAGACGCCCTGCTCCCCCACATGTGGGTGTGGGTGAGGAGCCTCTGAGCCAAGCCGGCCCAGCCCTCGCACCACAGCCTCGAACGTGTCTGGTCCTCAGAGCACCCGTGGGCGCAGAGGGTCAGGTGGGTGGAGGGCCAGGGACCAGGTGCCAGGCCCTGCCCACCCGCCGTGGGACCGGCACGTGGTGAGACGCACTTGGCAGCCAGCCTCCCTAGAGCACAGCCAGCCAGTCACGCCTCGGTGCCCGCAGGTGGCCGGTCCTCTCAGTCACAAAGGCCTGAGGGCAGTGGAGTCGCTCACAGGACGGTGCACGGCCACAGGCCTCACGTCTCCTGCGGTCACCTGCCACAACACGACGGCTCTGTAGATACCTGTGGTCCTCCATCGCTTGGAGCGTGATGACAACAGAGGAGGTGCGTGCATCTTTTTAGAAACTTTGGTCTGCAGTGGGCTGAATCTACAGATGCAGCACATTAAAGACAGATCTGGAACTAAACAGCGCGGGAGCCTCTTCCTGAGCTCTGAGCATCAGCCTCCCCCTGATGCATAACAAACACCATCGACTCCGCAGCTTCCGCCAACGCACCCCAGGCTCACAGTCCAGGGCGTGGACTCTGCTTCAGGCCGCTGGGCTGACCGCCCGGCTCTCGGGAGGCTGAAACCTAGGCACTGCGGGGGACACAGCTGCCCGAAGTTTTCACACCACCTCCCAGCCCCTGGCTGCTGACAGAGCACCTCGGGTAGCTGACTGGCAAGGTCCCCGTGAGCTCAGCTGCTAGGTGGCTCTGGGTCCTAGCTGCTAGGTGGCTCTGGGTCCTAGCTGCTAGGTGGCTCTGCGGAGCCAACCACACACGCTGGTCCTTCAGGCCAGCAGGAGGCGCTGAGGAGGCTGGAGGGTTACAGGATGCAACAGTCCCAGCAGTGACTTCCCTGTCACCTTCGTCATATGGTGTGACCCTATCCGGGAAGAGACTCTCCATGTCACAGTCCTGTTCACGTCAAAGGAGGGACCCTGCAGGGCGTGTCCCTGGGACAGGAGTGTGGGGCCATGCTGGAATTCTACCAGACCTGCCACTTCACCTGAGAAACGTCCTCCCAAGCCAGGCGCAGTAGTGAACTCCTCTGACCCCAGCTGCTGGGAGGCGGAGGCAGAAGGATCACAGGTTCAAAGCCAGCCTCAGCACCTTAGCAAGGCCCTAAGGAAACTAGTGAGACCCTGCCTCAAAATAAAAAATAAAAAAGGGCTAAGGATGTGGCTCAGTGGCTAAGTACCCTGGGTTCAATCCCCAGTACCAAAAAAGGGAAGAAAGAAAAAAACATTTTCCCAGCTGGTAACTTACTTTTGCAGAACTGTACTTTTTCACCTACCTAGGAAAAAAATATTTACCATTTCCTCCTCTCAGATCACAGTCTGAAAGGTCAAGTTCTACGGCCATAAGCAGCCCTCTGCACACAGAAGTCGTTAATCACAAAGTTTCATTTCTTTAATTGGGGACTTGGTGCCACCTGGTCTGGAGATGTTCCTTCGAAAGGACACAGGGCTGTTTGAGGAAACCCCACTGGCCCAGGGTTGGACATCAGGGAAGCTGACCCTGGTCGAGCCAAGGCAACAACAGGCGTGGTGGGGGCTGCACCTTCGGTCGGGTGGAACTCTTATCACTACTGATGTCTAAACTTTCAGAAGACTCCATAAAGGACAGGAGGAATGAATAGCATGGTCAGAGAGGAGCCAGAGCAGCCGTGCGCTCGCCTCCTGCGGGTGCAGCTGTGCAGATTGGCCCTGGGATTCTCACTCCGCGGAGCCCGGGGTGAGAACAGTGCTCCCCACAGAGCTACGGGGCAGGTGGCAGTGGGCGGGGGCCAAGGCACAGTCCATCTAAAAAAAAAGAAAAAGAGAAAAAGCTAGATAAATTTGGAAAACAAACCTAGAAATTGGTGGCTGACTTCTTGTTTGAGTATGGTAGTCAGCTTTTTCTTAATTCAGATTTTTCTCCAAATGAACGAACTCACTCCATCATTTTAGATGAAGAGAAAACTTTTTCCTCCCTCAGAACTTTCTGAGGCCTGGTGACACCCCCAAGCATCCACCGCCCTCCGTCCCAGTCCCTCCTGTAGGAGTGCTGTGTCTCTCCAATGCCGACCAGGTCTTGGTCAGAGACACAGGCTTTGCTCTCAGCTCCTTGTTTTTACATCCAATTAGATTGACGGGTTGAAGACTGACAGGCCACAAATCGGTAATGTTCATGTGCCAGTCTTCCCTGGGGACTGGCGTGTGTGAAGCCCGACTGGACTCCTGCCAGGGTGTTGGAGACATGCTGGCCTCTCTGGGCGGTCCCCCCTTGCTCCCTGACTGCTTCACATAAAGGCCTTGAGGATTCTGGCTCGGAAGACAATGCAAATAGGGAATCTCAAATGAAGAGCAGACAGGACCAGGCCGGTCCCAAGCATCACTCTGACCCTGTGCCCTCACAGGTACAGAGACACAGGGCCTGGCCTGTCGGGGACCCACATCACAGGTACCACAAGCAGGTGCCTCCTGCGCCCTCCAATGTGCCAAGATGATGGTCAGGAGCTGGGTGTAAGCCAAGACCCCCTGGCTCAGACAAGAGGCAGAAAAGCCCACTGCCCCTCAGGCCTGTGGAGGTCAGCCAGCCGCGACCTGTGCCTGTGGGCACCACTGCTGCCTAGCCACCAGGGAAGTGAGCTCCTCACGCACCCAGGGCCACGCTCAACACGAGTGCCCACGCTGTCTCTTAGTCTCCAGGAACTGAGCAGCTATACCCTGAACCTGCTGTGCGTTCCCTCTCTTTTAACTTAAATCAATATTTTCATTTTAATTTTTGGAGGAACTAATTTTTAAGCCATCTCTAGGGATCTTCTGTTTTCTATTTTATTAATTTTGCTTCTGTATTTGTTATAATCCCCCTTGTACTTTATTTGGCATTATTTATTGTTTATTTTCTATTTTTAATTTAAGAATTATTTCAGTGATTAATCATTTTTAAATGGATGCGCGTAAGGCTGTGCCCCCTCAGCTACCTGGATGAATATCGCATCCATGGTCCTTCAATACAAAACGTCACAGTTCCACCAGATTTGCCTTTAATACATAGTCTAGATTTGTTCTCAAAATAAAATCCTATTTCTGCATTATAGGAACAGATCTAAATGAATGTAACAGAACTAAAAAGATGCACATCACATGTCTGCCTCTCTGCTAGATCCAGCCATGCTCAGCAGAGGACAACATCTAAGCAAAAGCACCGTGAAGAGAGCCGCCGTCTGAGACGACCGTCTCCGCTGCTGACAGTCACCCTTCACGTGTGACCTCGAGAGTCCTTACATGTGCACACGCACACACACGCACACACGCCCCTGAATCTCCCACAGAAACAGGGCCATGTTCTGAACCCTTTAGTTTCATAGGAATGTAAGCTGGATCTCCACGTGCGTGGTTTGCGGGTAGCAAAGCAGCTTTTTACCTTGTTTTCTATGATCTTATTATACTGCGGTCAACAAAGATGATCGGTCTCTATCATATGAATTCTTTGGATCTGTTGAGCACTCATTTTGATGCAGTTCATCGGCAACACTCTGACTCTCACTTGTGACGATCAAGGGCACACTCTGCCTGTCGCTTGCCCGTGTGGGCGTGTGCTTGAGAGCACCCGTGTCCTCCTCGCCACGACATCGTCGACCTCGTCAACCTCACCCACCAGCTCGGAGCGGCTTTCAGTGTGACTCCCAGTGTGGCCACTGGGTTCTCAATCTTACTTGTAATTCTGTTGAGTTTCGTCATATGTCTTACAAAACTTAAAGCTAGGCGCATGCAAGGTTGTGATTGTAGTGAGTTACTCAGAGATGATTTCTTTAATCATCCATTTTATCCATAATATTCACTAAAAATATATTTATCTCATCTTAAAATACTGTTATTTATTCATAAATAAAATTGGTATTATTTATGTTAATATTTTCCTGGTATATATTTTTCTGTGATTTTTGTCTTCAACCTTTAAGTATAACTGTGTTTTAAGCATGTCTCATAAATTGTATACAGCAGGATTTTTAAATGTTGCCTCCGCCTTTTAATAAATTAATTTTATCTGTTTTTAGTTGAGTTTGTTGATATATTTCTGTCACCTTGTGCTGTATTTTCCAGTTATTATTTTAAATTTCATGTTTTTTTGTGTTTTCTCTCTTTCATTAGATCTTTTCAATCCATTTTTCCTCTACTTGCTTAGAAGTCACATATTCAATTCTATCATTTTAGTAATTACTTTTATTATATTTTCTAACTTGCCTTCCTTGTGTATTTTTCCATCAAAGTGCAAAGTTGGACAATTTTCCCATACCTCTTCAAAATAAAAACCTTAAGAGCCTCCCACTGACCTGTGAAGTCCCTCTCCCAGGGTCCATGCTATCATTGTCCAGCATTTTCAATCCACTAGGCTTTGCAATCAGGGGGAAATGCCAACAGCATCTTCACGCCAACCTCACTTGCCCGTTTCCTTACCCACCGTTGCCTCCGTCTGCTTGCTCTTTTTTTTTTTCTTTTTTCTTTTTTTCCCAAATTTATTTATTTTATTCTAAGTTGTTATGAATGACAGCAGAATGCATTGCATTTCATATTATACTTGTAGAGCACATTTTTACATATCTCTGGTTGTATACGAAGCATGTTCACACCATTCCTGTCTTCACACGTGCACTTAGTAATGATGTCCCTCTCATTCTACCATCTTTTTTTCCTTCGCCCTTTCGCCCCCCCCCCCCTTCCCTCCCTCCCCATTGGCCATTCTAGTGCGTCTGCTCTTCTCTGTGCTGAAGCGCATCCTTCAGCGGTTCTTAGCTTCGGACACTGTCTCTACCTGAGTGCGTCTTCATGTGGCCTCACTCTGGATGACAGTGCGCAGCGTCCCCAGCAAGCTGTCTCCTGCTCCAGCCCCTGGACACGGCACTGTCCTCCACCAGGGGTGGTTCTCCTGTAGGTAACAGAGAAGTGACTTCCATTTTTGTTATTCCTGGGTGGGTTGTTTCCGGTTCCTGCTCCTTCCGCCTCTCAGCTCTTAAGGTTCCCCTTGTGCTTTATGTAGTTTTTAATGTTTTTATTAATGCATTATAGTTGTGCGTAACAGTGAGGTCTGTTTTGACACGATCACACACACGTGGGATACAGCTCACTCACCGCAGGCTGCACCGCGCCTCCTTCCCTGTCTCCTCCCTCGACTTTGACATTGTACTGCAGGGAACCTTGGACACGTGCCCCTATCCATCCTGCTTAGGACTCAGGGGTTCCTTTGGCGTGAGGACACATGCCCTGTAGCTGCGGTTGCCCTCTGACCTCTGCTCACACCTGCCCTGGACACTGCCCACTCCCCCTGCAAGCTGGGGGAGTGGGTGAGGCTCCAGCATGTGTTTGCTCTTCCTCATTCCTCACGCCATGTGGCACTGAAGGGACAAGTTCTGCTGGCTCTTGAAAAGACGTCCCATGGTCTGGTCCTGTCCTGGAATACCCACTTTAAAAGGTGTGATTGGGGACAAATGTTTGGTGGCTAGCAGTGGATTTTTTCACTGTTTCTGTTCTCTACTTGTATTTCATCTAATGTTGGAACAGGAATGCTTAGATCTACCTTCCCTCCATCACCTTCAGCTTAGATCCCCATGTGACTTTTATAGTTGCAAAACAGCAACGTGACTTCTACCTCCTGCTCCTTTGCTAAGCTCCTCCTGGGGAGGGTGGGGAGGGAGGCCGTGGCCCATTACCTTTGGATCTTTCCCTGCTGACCTTATGATAGGACCTTAGATAGGCAGACACTTGAAGGGTGTCATCACCCAGCTGGAGCATGCTCAGACCAGCAGCACCTACGTCCATGCACGGGGCAGCAGCACGTGAAGCCGAGGGCCAGGGCCGTCAGTGTTGTTTTCTGTGAAGGCAAGTGGAAGCATACCTGCACACACACACACCTGCACGCACCTGCCCACACACGTGCACACACCTGCGCGCACACACACCTGCACAGACCTGCACACACACACCTGCACACACACACCTGCACACACACGTGCACACACCTGTGCACACACACCTTCACACACACGTGCACACACTTACACACACCTGTACATACACACACATGCACATTCACACACATGCACCTGCACACACACATGCACACACACATGCACATTCACATGCACATTCACACACACACACACCTGCACACACACACCTGCACACACTTGCACACACACCTGTACATACACACACCTGCACATTCACACACACACATGCACACATACACCTGCACACACTTGCACACACACCTGCACACACACCTGTACATACACACACCTGCACACACACATGCACATTCACACACACACCTGCACGCACACACGCACACACACATGCACATTCACACACACACACGCACACAGCCGACCTTCTCCAGCACACCTGACGCCCGCAGGAGTTCACGGCACAGAACTCGGGCGGAGGCGTTTGTGCTGCTGAACTACACGGAAGCCCCATGGCAGGCTGGTGCTCTGGGTCCTCTCTGCTTGCGGAGGGAGGCCAGGGAGTTGCACGGTCTAAGCCGTCCGTGCCCTTCACGTCACTGTGCAACCCAGCGCTGCAGTGACTTGGCTGACGCCGAGTCAGCTATCTCTCCTACTTGTGTTTCTACTGGTATTAAAAGTAGAAAACAGCTGGTGACACGAGGCCACGGCTAGCTTCGCACCTATGAAGTGACTTTAGCAGGAAATGCGTGTGTTTGGGAGCCAGACGTCAGCACTCTCCTCCCACCCTGGCCTATGGCTTTCTTATCAGAAAATGAGGTCCTCAGGCAAAGTGGCCTCTCTGCCCCGCCCAGGGTGCCACACTCTGAGGTGGCTGTTCGGCCCTGTGGGCACCAAGAGGTCAGCAAGCGTCACTTCCATGGTCTGAGGTTGACGTGGAGATGCCCTGGCTCTGGAAGAGCCCCTCTCTGTGTCAGTGACGTCCACACGTCTAAAAGCAAGTGCGGGCAGCAGGGGCTGCCCCGCCCGCAGCACACGCACCTGAGCCCAGCACTCAGAGGCCCTCTCCCTGCATGGGCGTCCCCCTGACCCTCGCCTGGGCTGCCCACAACGGCCTGTGGCTCTCTCTCGAGGGGTGGCATCCGTGGACTCTCCCCAGCATCTCCACTGGGACAACAGCATGGACAGTTGCCTTGCCTTGAAGGAAGTCCCAGTCTAGGAAGGAGCTCCCGCCAGGTGGCAATGGCCCAACAGAGGGCACGCAGCTCGGCACGCCAGGGAGTGCGGAGCGGGGCCGAGCAGGGGAGGCGGCAGGCTGGTGGCCTGCAGCTGGAGGTGCGCTGAGGGCCTCCACGTGAAGGGACGGCCCAGCAGGGTGGAGGGATCACATGGCCCGGGTTGGTGGGCCTACACTACAGTGGACAGCGACTTGGAGCCCACGAGGAGGCTGGGAGGCCCTCGGCGTCATCAGAGATGAGCCGGAGCCACGGGCCCCGCCCCTGTGTCCTCAGTGGTCACTGCTCAGGTGCCCCAGCGGTTGTTACAGGAAAAGAGGGAAGTGAGGCGCTCTGAGGGGCATGAACAGTGGCCTCTGGGAGTCTGGGGAGACGTCCCTCAGGCAGCCGGGGGCAGAAGATGCTGGCAAGAAGAAGAGAGGATGGTCCTGCGATGCAGGGAGGTGAGCAAGAGACGGAGTCGCTTCCCCGCTCGCTGGGTGTCGGGCAGACTGTCCTGCGATGCAGGGAGGTGAGCAAGAGACGGAGTCGCTTCCCCGTCGCTGGGTGTCGGGCAGACTGTCCTGCGATGCAGGGAGGTGAGCAAGAGACGGAGTCACTTCCCCGTCGCTGGGTGTCGGGCAGACTTCCAGACCACCCATGTGTGCAGGAAACTAGAAATGGGCCTTAAGCAGTGTGAATGCAGGTTGAATGTGATCGCATCAGCACATCACAACCAGCGGTGGGCCCTGGGATCTAGGGCCGCAGCAGCCCCGGAGCTGCAGGAGGCCAGGCTCAGGGCGGTGCTCTGTCCCCAGGGCGTGGGAGCTGGAGGCCGTGAGGGGCAGCTGGGCCCGGCAGACTCTCCACAGCAGGTGCCACATCTGACTCTCCTGTGTGCAAAGCCCTCCTGTTTCCTGCGTCCTCCTCTTCCAAGAGCTCTGACACTTGCATTTTGTGACTTTCATCTTAGACTTGAGGTGTGGCATAGCGTTAAGTATGTGTGCGATTACCCTGAATTGCAATTAACTTTGTTTTGAAAACTTGCAACACCCCTTGGGAGAATTCGAGGCATGGCAGGGTTCAGGAATCATCTCTCGAGCCCCTGCATTAATTCTAAGAAGATGTGACAAGCATCAGAATGCAGCTAATGTCGCTCTGCCGCTGGCTCTGGAAAACTGCCCGCAGTGTCACATAAAGCCCGGTACACAGCACACGACCGACGCTGTGTGTGTGCTGAGTCGAGGAAGGCCGCGCAGGGAACAGCGCCCTGTCACAGCGGAGGCGGAGGAGAGGGGGCGCCGGATCACGGTGGGAGATGGGACAGGTGATGAAGGGCCTGGGTGGCTTTACCTGCAGGCGAAAGGCAGGAAGCACTGATTCCGCACCAGAAGGTCTCATCGCCCATCCCTGAATCCACAGCACCACCGGACACCCGAATAAGAAGCAGTGAACGCCCCGATTTAATGAGCAATCACCGAGCACCTCTTCCCACCAGACACTGTCCTAGGTCCTGGGGTGGAGCGCTCCTGGGGACCCAAAGAGAAATGAGCTGCAACCCCATCCTGAAGGAGCCCTCGGCCGCAGCGTGTATGACTCAAGGCAGAGGACGGAGTCCTGCAGAGGGAGCAGCCTTCACGCCAGCCGGGATCAGCAGGGAGGGAGGCATTTCATCTGGACCTCGAAGAAAGGAGAGGACTTCCATCCCAGCACGGTGGAGAGCAGAGGCCGAGCAGAGCAGCACAGCCCAGGCCGCTGAGCCCGAGGGCGGGGGCAGTGGGCAGTCCTGACCAGAGGGCAGGCGGGCTGTGGCTTCTGGCTGCCCACCACTGCACGCACACGCACACGCACACACATGGACACGTGGGAATGCCCAGAGACTCACACGCACACGAGTGCTCTCACGTAAAAAAGCCCACCTACACTTGTACACGCTCATGCTCACACTTGCACACGTGCCAGCTCATGTATGCTTACACGTGCTGCACGTATGTGCACACATGACCATGCCCACACACCCACACGCACACGTGCACACTCACACCTCCTACAGCTGGGGAGCCCCACACAGAGGCAGCCTGGCAGTGTGTTCTGATAGTTCCAGAAAGCCGTGGAGAGCCTGGAGGAGGAGGCCGGAGCTCCCGGGCACGATGCAGAAACGCGGGGACAGGAAGTGAGACTGCGCTCCTGGGCAGCCCTGAAGCCGGTCGCAGGCAGCAGCGCGGGCCGCCCCTCTGTCAGCAGGTGCCCGAGGAGAACAGCCACCGCCAGCAGCGAACCCTCCGCGAGCATCCAGCCCCTGCGGCTGTCCGAGAACAGCCTCGCTCCCAGAGCCGCAGAGACGGCTCAGAGCAGGGCGGCCCGCGTGGCACAGGACGGCACAGCACCCAGGAGACCCTGGGCAGAGAGCAGAGCCCTCAGGCTCCCAGATCCCCCGGGGTGACTCGGTGGCTCCCTGGGGCCGCATCCGACCTCCCGAGACACCCTTCCCCACCCACACTGCTCTGTGCGCTTTGGACTGACCCCAGCGGGCTCTGGCGGCTAGCCCGGCTGCCGCGTTACTCAGAGTCCTCGACTCTGGCGTGGACGCAGACCCTCTAGACCCATGTGAGCTTAGACCCCGCCCTGGCCTTGCACTCACTGCACAGACCCAGGCATAGCAGCATGCTTTCCAGGCGTCCAAGAACAGCAAGCACAAGCCATTAAATACCAACGATCTCAGACACCAGAAAATGAAGAAAGAGAGAAAAATGAGAACAGGAAAATATAAGTCAATCTCAACTGTAAATGCAAAAAGGAAAAAAAAAATCTGTTGTCAAACTAAATAAACAAGTGAACTTAAAGACATCAAATAAGGTTTATACCCATATTGCAAGGATGGTTCACATTTTTAAATATTATGGTAATTTACCACATTAATATGTTAAAAGAGAAGAAATCTACAGTTATCTGAAATGCAAAACAAATCAATAAATTCCAAAATCCATTAGTATTTTTCAATCACTAATTAAGAACAGAAAAACAAAACTTCTTTAATGGGAAAAGGCACACCAATGAGCGGCCCAGCCAAACGTGCCTGCCGCTGCCTCCCCGCTAGGGAGGAGACGGGGGCTCTCCTTCCCACACGGGAGCAGCTCTACGTAGGAGGTCCTAGCCACCTGACGGCAGAAGAAAAAAGGAGATGACGGGGAAGGACCAAATTAAATTGTCACCAGACAAAGAGTGAGATCATCAACACGGAAGCCAAAGGACCTGCAGATGCCGGGTCGGAGCTCAGAGAACCCTCAGGACCGCTGGCCGGAAGCCCCAGCAGGGCAGCTCCACACCACGGACCTGAAGCAGGTTTAAAGGTGCCACTAGGTTCTCAGAAACCAATGTGGACATGTGAAAAAGACCCAGCAGCCCCTCGAAGAGGGTCCTGTCGGCTGAATTCAGATCACTGAGACATCAGAATATTAAGCAGGAACAAGTCGTGATTCCTTGAGTTAGAAAAGAGTCTGCTAATCTGTTCTGAGGCTGAGACTCCTTAGGAGTGGGAGCCGAGGACCTAAAGACAGAATGCTAACGACGCGTGAGAAAAATGACCGCAGTGGCCAGGGCCTGCTCAGCATGGCAAGGACCACAGATTTTGTGGGGGAGGCTGAGACCACAGGGTGGAAAGGACGGGGAGGGGTCACTCGCCAAGTCCTGAGGAATCACTGCAGATCCCTGATTCATTGCAGGGGGCGGGGGTGTCACCTTGCTAATGGAGACACCTGCAAATGCCACTGAGGCAAAGGACCAATCACACATGCCAGTCACGGGACAGGGGCATCACGTGCCTTGTGACAGCAGGGGGACACCGCCACCATGCAGTGCCCTGTCAAGATGAGCCTATGATGACGGAGCACATGGCCCAGGACAAGTCGGGGGCACTCCACAGAGCACTGGGCCTGGACTCCAAAGACACACACAACAGCCCTGGGAAGATGCGTGGCTCTGTGTCTGCAGTGCTGGGGTCGAACCCAGGGCCCTGCACACGCTAGGAAAGGGCCCTGCCACTGAGCTACACTCCCAGGCAAGAGCTGGGTTACAAAAGACCAAGGTCACATGACACTGCACGTGAGGGTCTGATCCTCAATTAGATCCTGAGTTAGATAGATGGGATAGACTAAAATCAATACTAGCAACAGATCATCAGCAATATTTAAACATAGATTGAATATTGGATAACTGTAGTATATCATTAATAAATTTCCTGAGTGTGATGATTATTTTTGTGTAGTAGAATAGATTTGTTCTTAGTTGACAGAAATTAAAGTGTCATGATGTCGGCAAAAGAAATACACAGATATGTTTAGATAGACAGATAGGAGGGCAGGTAGGTAGACAGGGAGGGAGGATGGACGGATGGATAGAGTAGATGGATGGATGATAGATGATAGAGATGGATGGTAGATGGATAAAGCAAATGTGGGTGGAAAGATGCTGACTTTGGGGTGAGCCTGGTGCAGGACTTGTCGGGTTCATCGTGTGATTCTAATAACTTTCCTGGAGGGTTTAAATTTTTCAGCAGTAGGGAATGAAATTATATTATTCGAAAGCAAAAAGACATAAGATATCTGGTAAGAAGTATAATGAGACCCTCAAGGCCATTATAGGGAAATATACAGCTTTATCAAAGATACTATAGACTAAAATATAATACGTGTGTACATACATGCAACGTGTATTTTAAAAAGAGTCATTATCATAGGCAGTAATGATTCCTAAATATATGCATAAACCCACTGTAGTTCCTATTATAGACTCTCACACAGAACTCTATGCTCTACTCCTAAAATTTATAGAGGATGAAAGAACTGAGAGTTGACAAGAAAAATGTTAATGCCCAAAAGGAGTCAAAGCAGGGTGTTGAGGAGAAAGGGACACAGCACCCTAGCAGACAGCAAGACAGGTCACAAAGCCACAGCCACCAAACAGTGGTGTGGGAGCAGGAGCAGCTTGTGGCCCTGAGCGGGCAGGCCAGACGTGGGGTCAACTCCAGGCTTGATAACAGCAGAAGTGACACTGGAGTCAGCTGGGGACAGGGGTCATTCCGTGATGAAGCTGAGAGCTATTCATACATTTAGGATGGAAGATGGATTAGGTGCCGGCTTTACACACTTCATCATTTTTTAAAGTTGACAAAAGACTTCTGATTAAAAAGCAAAATTGCACACCTTCTGGAAGAAAACAGGGGCCCTTCATTATGGTTTCAGGGTGGAAAAGGACCTTATAAAAAGACATTAAAAACACAAACAACAGAGGAAAGAACCTAAGTTTAAACTACATTCAAATCGAGGATTTCTCTTCATCAAAATGCCAAGGAGGTCAGGAAGAGGCCACCTGCCGCACGGGAGGAGACCTGGTGAGCCGGCCGGCCAGAGCCAGTGTCCACACTGTAGCGAGAACTAAAACTACCACCACAGCTGGCTGAGCAGGACGGCGGGCCAAAGACAGTGGGCAGGAAAACATGGCCCCCCAACTCCACCGCGGACCCGGCAAGTGGCCAGCGTGAGCCCTGAAGTCGCAGAGTGCCCCGGCAAGGGTGTTAACAACCCGCGGTGACAGCCCTGGCCTCCTGCCTTCCATCAACCTCAGCTGCTCGCTCTGCGAGGCTCTGCGGCGGTGGCCTGCCCCAGCGGCGCTCCCCGGTGTCCTGCTGGGAGTCCAGGCTGAAGAAGGACCTGCTGCACACCAGCTCCGCAGGCCCTTGGAGGGCTGAGAAGCTTGGAGCTGGTCCAGCGTCATGCTGTCCTCCCCCCCCACTGGCCACCCTGGACAACAGGGAAGCCCGCAGGTCACAAGGCCACACAGCAGGATGTGCAGTGCTCTGGGACGCAGGCCAAGAGCTGGACCCTAGCACTCTCTCCCGCGTGGAGAGCTACGACCCTACCCTGTGGTGGGACCAGAGCTGACACCCGCCACCTCGGTCAGCGCCCCCTGCTGTGGCGGTGTCCAGGGAAGTCTTCAAAGAGGAAAGGCGGATTTTGGCTCACAGACCAGAAGCTTCCGTCCCCGGGGCCTGGCTGCTTTTAGGCCCGTGGCGAAGCCTGACAGCGTCATGGAGGAAGCTGCTCTCCCGAAGCCAGCGGGAGGCAGGGAGAGGAGGAGGGCCTGCGGACGAGACGGGCCTGCAGGGCCACGCCGCAGGGACCGCCTTCCTCCAGCTGGCCCTGCCTCCCGGGTCTCCACCACCTCCCAAGAGCCCAGTAAGCTGTGCCCCTCATCAGAGAGGTCAGAGCCCTCAGGTCCACGCACCTCTGAAAGGCCACCTCTGAGCACTGCTGCCCGGGACCATGCCTCCAGACCAGCTCTGCCCCCAGGTGTCCTGGGGTCCGACCACAGCACCCGCTTTGGAGAGAGCACTTGGGCAAGTCTGGTGTGGACGCCCCTTGGTCTCCCACAGCCATCCACCATTCCCCCAGACGGCCACCCGAGAGAACCCGGATCACGAGAAGCAAGAGGCGCCTGGGGAACGGGCAGGACAGCGTGGACGGCGGCATGGGCCAGCAACGCAGTGGTGGTCAGCGAGCACGCAGCCTGGAGACCGCGGCACCCCTCTGCACACACACCTGGCTCTCTCGCGAGCAGAGGGTCGGGTGGACCCGTGAACGCACTGGGCACCGTCCACGCGGCCTGCAGGGCACGCTGAGCAACGCCAACACGCAGGCTGGAGATGCCTGCCCTTAGGGAAGGGGACAGGCTCGGGAACACAAAGTCAAAAGGAGAGACGTGGGGGCACAGGACCTGCAGGGTCACAGGTGACGTTGCGGTCCTTCCACGAGCGCAGGCGCAGCTCACGTGTGAGTCGCACACACACTCTGTGAACTGTACCTCGTGGGGTTCTCACGGGATTCCTGCTGGAGCCCGGCAGCTTCCCGCTGGAGAGAGACCATCTGGGCAGGAGTAGGTGCGGGACTCTGTGCAAGAGAGGCGCGGCCCACAGAGGAGCTCAGCTGGGGTCCACCAAGAAGAGCCAGCCTCCCTCAGCAGGTGCCTGTCACCACGCACTCGACTAAACACATCACATCTGTTTTCATATTCCTCTCTGTGTCTCTAAAATGGGCATGTGGCCAGCAGAGCCGTCACCTGCCCTGCCCACCAGCCAGTCCTCCAAACTCCTGTGCTGCAGCCCTCCTGGAGGTTGTTCCCTGTGGGCAGGAGCCAGGAGTCCACGCATGAAAGCAGGAGTCTGTAGAAAACTGAAGGCAGCAAAACAAACCTACATCCACACAGTCCAAGAAGATCTCCCTTTCCCTCTTGTCCCCAGCCCCAACAATGGGGGCCGAGGCGGGCCTGCAAGAGGGCTACACGATGACCTCCAGCTATCAGGCCCTAACCCACGGGACCTGGGGATGTGACCTTATGCAAAAAAAGGAACATTGCAAATGGGATTGAGGTAGGGATCTTGAGATGGAGATCACCCTAGATTGTCCAGGAAGGTGAGGGCAGAGGGGACCGAATGGAGTCACAGCGTCCCTAGGGAGAGGCACCACAGAGGGGACTCTGACGCAGAGAGAAGGCAGTGTGAGACGACGCAGAGAGAGTAACGGAGGCTGACTGTGGAAAGAGAGGGTGTGCAGCCACCACCCAAGGACACCTGGCTGCCCTCAGCGGCTGGCGGAGGCAGGAGAGGAGCCCGCACCACAGAGGCCACACAGCCACCACCCAAGGACACCTGGCTGCCCTCAGCGGCTGGCCGAGGCAGGAGAGGAGCCCGCACCACAGAGGCCACACAGCCACCACCCAAGGACACCTGGCTGCCCTCAGCAGCTGGCGGAGGCAGGAGAGGAGCCCGCACCACAGAGGCCACACAGCCACCACCCAAGGACACCTGATCTCAGACCTCGGCTCTCAGAGTCATAAGAGAGTGCATTTCTTTCTGAGTTGGCTGGTTTAGTGACCTGCTACAGCAGCCCAGGACGCCCACACCATGTCCAAGCTGGGCAGGTGTGCACCACTGTGTCTTTGAGTTTTGGAAAAATAAAGCCAAGGGGGCAAAAGTGGACACTAGCCAGCGCTGTTGGCGTCCCCACCCCTCCCGGAGCAGGCGGGGCCTTAGGCCTGTGACCTCCGCGCTGCAGCCCTGGAGCCACAGCAGGTGCCCCTTCCAACACGTGCCAAAGGGACCAGTGAATCAGGTTTGTGTAAGGTCCTCAGACTTCCCCTGCCCACACCTTGCACGAGAAGCATCAAGGACAGAGGCCCATGGGAATGTGGCCAGCAATTTGGGGGAGGGTGCCAATACACCGAGGCTGCTAGGGACTCCCCTGAGGTGCACAGAGACAATGGCAATAGGCACAGGAGCCACCCGCAGGCAGGGCCGCTCATTGCCAGCTGCCAAGAGTGGGCACTGACACGGCACTCGCACCCACACAAAGACAGTGCAAAACAGACGGGACGAGGCCCGACTGGGGCGCGTCTCACAGCCACTGCCAAGGGGCACTGAAGGCGTCGGGCCTGGCCATCACGCATCCGGCCACAGGAAGTTCCTGGGCAGTGCAGAAGTTCCTCGCCCTGGGCACACCAGGTGAGGATCAGCTCTCGGCCTTGTCACAGGAGTGTAGAAAGGAGTTTTCAAGGCAGCAGGAAGCGTGACCACAGCTCAGGGATGGCTGCTCAGTGGTCACTAGGCAAGTCAGGTCTCCTGTGGACACCTCACACCCAGACCATGACAACTTCCAAACTGGCGATGTATCGAGAACCGGCTCTTCCGGCTGTGCCAGACGTCCAGCCTCTGTGGCCTGGGAAGGCCAGCGTCTCAAAGCCCAGGGCAGTGGTATTGGATCTGGGCCACCGGTCCTGCCGGTCTCCTCTGAGATGTCCTCCCCACAGCCTGGACAACTGCATGTGGCCATCTCTGCGGTGCCAGGACCTGCAGGGAATCTTCCCAGGGAAGCTCTGGAAGCTGCTCCCAGCCTGGTGCAGAGACACGTAGGTGGGCACCGCCTCTGTACGTGTGCCCCCTGCCCCTTCAAAGGCATTGCCCAGAGATGCGTAGGTGGGCACCGCCTCTGTACGTGTGCCCCCTACCCCTTCAAAGGCATTGCCCAGACGTGCAGAGCACTGCTGCGCCTCCGCCGCCCGCGCCAGCCTTGTCTCCTGTGTTCCCCCTCTCCCGACTGGGCACAGCGAGCCTCGGTGTCCCTTCCTCTCCCCGCCCCCACTCCAGGTGTGGGCTGCCGGGGCAGGGAAGCCGGCGGGCATTCCCACGAGGCAGGGCTCGGGCCAGAAAGCTGCGGGACTGAGAGGACAGAGGACAAGGATGTCCCACACGGGCGACCCGCCTGTCCTGCCTCCCTGGAGGGTGACCTATCCCACCTGGCTCCTCCTGGAGGGTGACCTGCCCCACCTGGCTCCTCCTGGAGGGTGACCTGCATGTCCCGCCTGGCTCCTCCTGGAGGGTGACCTGCATGTCCCGCCTGGCTCCTCCCTGGAGGGTGACCTGTCCCACCTGGCTCCTCCTGGAGGGTGACCTGCCTACCTGGCTCCTCCTGGAGGGTGACCTGCCTGCCTGGCTCCTCCTGGAGGGTGACCTGCATGTCCCGCCTGGCTCCTCCTGGAGGGACCTGACCTGCCTGCCTGGCTCCTCCTGGAGGGTGACCTGCATGTCCCACCTGGCTCCTCCTGGAGGGTGACCTGTCCCGCCTGGCCCCTCCTGGAGGGTGACCTGTCCCACCTGGCTCCTCCTGGAGGGTGACCTGCCTACCTGGCTCCTCCTGGAGGGTGACCTGTCCCGCCTGGCTCCTCCTGGAGGGGTGACCTGCATGTCCCACCTGGCTCCTCCTGGAGAGTGACCTGCCCCACCTGGCTCCTCCTGGAGGGTGACCTGTCCCGCCTGGCTCCTCCTAGAGGCAGGGATGTGGTCTGGGTGCCTCCATCACAGGGATGCCAAGCGTAGCACCGCGTCCCTCCCTGGGCAGGACGCACAGAGCTCTGCCCAGCTCTATTAACCACACTGGAACAGCCCCAGAGAAGGGACAGGACCGGGCCTGCAAGGACCCCAGGGAGTGTAGGAGCGTGCTGCCAGCCCTCGCCGTGCTGGGGCGGGAGAAGGAAGGCAGGAGCAGCCGCAGCAACCGGAGCCTGGGTCAGGGCCGGGGTCGAGGCTGGGGTCGAGGCTGGGGTCAGACAGCCGTGACTGTGCGTGAGCAGGTGACCCCGTGTGAACAGGCGGCCCCAGAGCCCTGGCCGCGTCTGGGCTCCCTGCTGGTCCGGATCAGTGAGCACTGCGGAGGGAGGTCGGTGCTGCCTCCTGCGCTCCCTGCCCCGCGACCTGCTCCCTGCAGGCAGGACTCCCAGGTGACCTGAGGAAGCCTGTTGCTCACCCAGCTGAATGCGTCTAGGCGTGCCCTCTCCTGGCCACCTAGGTAACATGTGATTTGGAAGGACATCGACTCGTATTCTGAGTACGAGAATTTATCAGATTATAATTGCTGTGGATTTATCATCATAGCAGACTAAGCTCGACGATTTCCACAGCTTTCTTATGAGGGAGGAAACGGGCCCTAGAGTAGCGCCATGCGGTTAAAGGGAAGGTTCCAGGCGCCGCCCAGAGCCCGGAGATTCGAGAGGACAGCGGCCATGTGCTCACAGAGAGGCTGCACGCCCCGGGCTGGGGTCCTGTCCTGCCTCTCCAGGCTGCTGCCTGGTCTGCCAGGAGGGGCAGGACTTGGTCACTATTGTCCCAATCACCCACATCAAGTCCTGTCTGTGCTGGCCTTTGGCTGAGATTAAAGCCCCAAGGCAATCACTGGAAAGACTAAAATAAAACCCCATTTGCATAAACCAGCTCAGCACTGCCAAGCCTGCGGCACAGCTGCTCGGGCCTGTCAGGACAGTCTGACGAGCTCTGCCTTCCGCAGAGCAGGCCGCGCAGGGAAGTGCGCGTTCACAGAGCGCCACGCCTGCTCCAGGGCCGCGGGCGCTCACTGAAGGGAGGCTGAGGAGCTCTGGACACAGAATTCCAAACAGAGACAGAGTGATCTACCTCAAAGCCCCGTCCTTGGTTCAGGATTTAATCTTCAGCATGTGCATTTGGGCCTCTAAACACGTACTTAGTTAGATGAAGATGAGGTCGTAGGCCCTCATCCAACACGACAGGCGCCTTATCAGGAGAGGGGAGTTTGTACACCCAGTGAGGACGCGTGGGGAAGGTGGCGATGTGGAGACGTCTCCGGAGCCAGGCGCACTGCAGATTGCTAACAAAACAGCAGGAGCTGGAGGGAGTTCTGGGGCAGATTTTCCTCACAGCCTCCAAAGGAACCAGCCTTGTCAACACCTGGGCCTCCAAGCTGGGCCTCCGCAGCTCTGGAGGATAAGCCGCCTGGTTGATGGCACTTTGCTGCCACAGCCCCTTACCCAGGAACCCAGCACGGCCCTAAGTTCACGTGGTCTGCACATCCAGGGCGTGGACCAACTTCCCCAGAGACAGCGGAGGACAAGGGAGGAGGGAAGAGGAGGACGGTGAGGGCCAGCTCTGGGAGGCCCTTCCCGGTGGACAGTGAGCCCCAACCTCCCTCTGGAGGGAGGCTGAGTCCAGGATTCAGGACTCGGAAGGGCCAGGGGACGCAGAAGAGAGATCTTCACGTGTGGCGGAGGGGCACGAGGGCCTGGGTGTGACTCCAGGGCAGCGCAGTGGGGGGTGGCGGGAGGCCCTCGCCCCTCGAGGCCCACGTGAGGACCCTGCTCGCCCTCCCTGGGGCAGGTCCTGTTACGTGGCCTTGGCACGTGACAGCGCCCTGGGGAGGCAGGGACAGCTTCGTCCCTGACCATGAATGGCAAGATGCCACAGTGAGTCCAGGAGGGGACGGTCAGCTGGCAGCGTCACAGGTCATGTGATACGAACCACACTGATGACAATGATGGCCCTCAGTGCCAGGTGCCACAAGGCACAGTGTGCCCCTCTGCGGGAGACTCTGTGTGGCTGTGATGTCCTCCCTTCACTGAACGGAAGACAGGCCACTGAAGCCGACGGGCCCGCGCCGGCCAGCAGGGCAGAGCTGGAGTCGGAGGCCGCACCTGCAGGGTGCCCAGCCCCGCCAGGCCCAGGCCAGGCTGGCACCCTGCTCACCATTCGCACCCGCCTCGCCTCGCGGGGCACCTTCCTCCGTCCTGCTCAGAGCCCTTCAGGAGAAACGCAAGGGCTCCGTGGACAGGGACAGGCAGGAAAAGGCGGACGCCACCTGGGATGATCACGGTGACCGCGCTGACCTCCACAGCAAGAGAGTACCAGGAGGCTCCTGTCTTGTGAGCTCACAGTGTGCCCGATCAGGACGGCAGTGCCAGCTGGGCAGGCCCTCTGGAACGGCCGGGCAGCCCCCAGTCTAGACCCAGATGAATCTGCCCGCCTGGTGCTGGCACGAGGGAAGGCCCCCGTGCGAGAAAGGCGGCTCTTCCACGGGCAGTGACCAGCCGTGCCGGGGCCGACAGGGAGACAGCACCGCTCTCGATCTCACACCGGATACACCGACCCGAGCGGACCACACACTGAACCATCCACGTGAAACCAAGATTCTAGAAACGTGTCGGAGAGAATCTCAACTCTGGGCCTAGGCAAAGCATTCTTAAGACTGATGCCAACAATACAGTCCACAAAAGGGAAATCCGGTGAGTTGGATCTCATCGGAATTAAAAACTTTTGCTTTGAGAAAGACCCTGGTAAGGGGATGAAGAGACCAGGGACAGGTGGGGAGAAAGCATTTGCAAATCACATCTGACAAAGGACCAGCATCTGAAGTATAAAAAGAACTTTCAAAATTCAACAGTAAAAGAAGAAACGGTCCAATTAGGAAGCGGGCAAGTGGACAGACGCCCCGCGGAGTGGAGAAGCAGGCGGCACCGAGAAGCCCAGGGGCACGGCTGCCACGCCGGCTGGAACGCTGAGACCCAGGAACTAGACCCCAGGCGTCGGTGAGGATGCGGGGCTGGGTGCCTCCTGCACGCTGGTAGGGCACGGCACTGCGGCCATTGAGCCCGGAAGCGGCTTGGTGGTTCCTACAGGTCAGCACGCGCCCACCAGGGGACGCGCGGCCTCTCTCCAGAGCATCTCCTCCTGAAGCGATGGAGCCTCCTCCTGGGTCGGATTGTGCTCCCTCGAGGAAAGCCTGGCTCCTGCTTCTGTAGAGCTGGCTGCGATTGGGAATAGGGTCTCTGACGATGCCGTCAGGTCAAGGTCAGGTCCCACTGGGCTCACTGGGACAGTGGCCTTGCAGGACAGACAGGAACACCACGTGGGGCAGAGGCAGATGCTGGAGGATGCAGCTACAAGCCAGGAACGCCGAGGGCCGCGGGCAGCACCCGAAGCTGGGAAAGGGCACAGAGGAGCCTCCACCAGCCCCCAGCAGGAGCCAGCCCCGCCCACGCCTGCCAACACCTCGACTCCCAGCCTCCAGAGCTGTGAGGGCAGCCCAGGGACCACCTCGGGGAGCCACGCAGGTCGCCGAGCTCCAGGGCTCCGTGCTGGGCCTAGTGGGGAGTCTCTGTTCTGCGCAGGATGCTGGAGTCAGCTCAAATGCACGCGCGGCTCATGCTTGCGTGTCGTGTTCTTTCATTCCTGCAACGCGACTTAGCATGAGCTCATACCAGGGCCACAGGCCTCCTGGGTGGTAGCCTGTAGCAGGGCACCACACGACACTGTTCCTGCCCCGTGAAACACGCCCTAGTGTGGGGAGGAGCACAGCAGCAAACGCACAGACCATGCAGCCCAGCTCATGCCAAGCACAGCTGGCACTGCCCATGTGACCGATCTGAGGGGACAGGAGGGTGAATGGAGCCACCCAGGCAGGAGGGGGATTTAAAAGCCCTTGAACAGGAACGAGCGTGGAGAGAAAAGGGAGCAGGTGGAGCCCAGGAGGAGGAAGGAGAGCGAGGCAGGAGGAGCCCGCGAGTCTCGTAAGAAGCCCTCCCACAGTGCGATGCTACATGCCAGGAAACGTGGGGAGCCCTGTTCCC
Source organism: Tamias sibiricus (assembly GCA_025594165.1). Lineage (NCBI taxonomy): Eukaryota > Metazoa > Chordata > Mammalia > Rodentia > Sciuridae > Tamias > Tamias sibiricus. Next base: position 98,262,997 of record CM046670.1, on the reverse strand, counting down.
CAAGACGGATCCCAAGGAAGGACAGCCTCCAGTTACGTCTCAGAAGCATGCCCTAGGCTAACCCAGGCATGTAAAGGCCACGTCACGGACACTGTTTATGGACAGAAGTGATTCTCAGCGCTTCTTGTAGCAACTGACCCCTGAGCACGTCACCGTGGGGCTGCGCAGGCTGGGGCTGGCTGTGGTGTCAAAGTTCCAGGGAAGACCAGGGGGCCACTCGGGCCTGGCAGGCCAGGGTAGGAACTTGGGATTTTATTCCAAATGTGAGAGAAGAATATTAAGAGGACTTCAAGAGGGACACTGATGGGAAGTCATTTGCATTTTAAAAAGAGAATTGGAGCTCCCACAGAGAAGGGAAGAGGCCCTCCGGAGCAGCCCAGGAGCCCAGGAAGAGCTAATGGTGGTGAGAGGCCAGAGTGGCTGTGCCCCAGGGAAGTGACCAGGTCCGGGCTGTGTCTAGAAGCGGGGCCAGCAGGACTAACTTCACGTGGAGAAGAGAGGCCCAGGGGGAAGAATGGTTTCCACAGTGACTCGTGGATAATGAGCCAAGGTGTGGGGCACGGAGGAGAGTGACATGAGGTTCAGGTACCCGGAGCCAGCAGAGGGACACTGGGCACCCAGCGTGCAAGACCTGGGAGAAGCTGTGCAGACCACCTGGGGACTGACCGCAAGCCACGTCCATGCAGCCATGGGCCAAAGATGCCCTCCAAGAGTCCCCACAGGGGGACGGGCAAGAGGCTGAGACGGGCAGAGCGAGGTCACAGGGAGCGGGAGGGGGGGGAGAGTCCGTGACAAAAGCCACCAAGACTGGAGCCTCATCCTGGGGGCTGAGGCTTGAGAGCCCAGGAAACTACTGAACCCACGAGAAAAGTCAGAAGGTCCTTTTTCTAATTAAAAAAGTTAATGCCTCATAAATTTTAAAGTTGTCATATCAAATAATTACACTGCCATAAAAACAAAGAAGTATATTTTAATTGTGTGGATTTTGTTAACCTTAAAACTCAGAAGATATGGTATAATTTATGGGGCAATTTATTTGATAGTATTACAAATTAATCAGAGAATTATAAAATATTTGTGTTTTTTTCTTAATTTAGAAATTCCATCTGTAATTGCCCTCGGAAAAGTTATCACACACAAAAAAAAGTTAAGATTTGATCAGGGTTTGGCCAAGGAAAGACAAAGTAGTCAGCAATCGATGATACTTTTCATATGTTCTTAAATTTCAAATAGCACCAAAGAATTTATAAACAAGAAAAGTTAAGAATACACACAAAGAAAAAGAGGGAGAGGAGAGAACGGAGCCCAGGTCTGGGACCTGAGCTGAGGACGGACGTGACGCCAGCCACCCCTTGAAGCGTCTGCCCACCTTGTCCAGACCCCCAGGAGGTGGGCGCATCAGGAGCAGGAAGGGGCGCTCCTGTCCACCTTGTCCAGACCCCCAGGAGGTGGGCATGGTCAGGAGCAGGAAGGGGGCGCCCTGTCCACCTTGTCCAGACCCCCAGGAGGTGGGCACATCAGGAGCAGGAAGGGGCGCCCTGTCCACCTTGTCCAGACCCCCAGGAGGTGGGCGCTGTCAGGAGCAGGAAGGGGCGCCCTGCCCACCTTGTCCAGACCCCCAGGAGGCGGACACGTCAGGAGCAGGAAGGGGCGCCCTGTCCACCTTGTCCAGACCCCCAGGAGGTGGGCACATCAGGAGCAGGAAGGGGCGCCCTGTCCACCTTGTCCAGACCCCCAGGAGGTGGGCGCTGTCAGGAGCAGGAAGGGGCGCCCTGCCCACCTTGTCCAGACCCCCAGGAGGTGGGCGCTGTCAGGAGCAGGAAGGGGCGCCCTGCCCACCTTGTCCAGACCCCCAGGAGGCGGACACGTCAGGAGCAGGAAGGGGCACCCTGTCCACCTTGTCCAGTCCCCCAGGAGGTGGGCGCATCAGGAGCAGGAAGGGGCGCCCTGCCCACCTTGTCCAGACCCCCAGGAGGTGGGCGCATCAGGAGCAGGAAGGGGCGCCGTGTCCCGAGAACCGTCCAGACGCACCCGCAGCTCTTCTTGGTCTGTGCCAGGTCCACTCCTGCTGTCACAGCAAGGACAGCTGCACTGGGAGCTGCCCCCAAGTCGCCCATCTGCCGAGAAGCCAGCCCCACACCGTACACAGAGGCCCTCTGAAATTAGGCCCGACCTCTGAGTCCTCCCAGGCCAGTCCTGTGCATTATCACACCACTAGCATGCACATTAAAAAGCCCCAGAGGGCAGACCGCCCTTCACTGTGACGCTTTCAGTGCCCCCAGTGACCACAGCCCCAGGCAGGAAACGAGCCAGTACCAGTCCTGGGCTCTGGGGACAGCACAGGCCCTGCCGCTGGGCACCCTCCGGGACACCCGGTGCAGTGCTGACCTCAGCAGCACGGGCCTCTGCTCAGCTCTGCCTCCTCACCACTGTCCTCTCCAGCCACTCACGGACTTGGCCTGCCTCACGCCTCCGCCCAGGGCCCTGCACACGACGACCCTAGAGCAGCCATGCGACAGGCCTTCCCTCTTCCCGCCCGCTGACAAGTGGCCTTCCCAGAGAGAACATCCCGTCGAGTCGCCACCCCTCGTGAAGCCATCCCCACTCCAGTGCCCAGAACAGGGGCCAGGGACCCTTTTGCAGAAAGAGCCAGGGGGGAGATTCTAGGCTTTGCGGGCGGCCTGGGGTCCGTGACGGCGGCTGGCCCTGCTGCTGCAGGGGTAGCACAGTGACCGTGGCTCACGTTCCTCCACGAAGCCTCGTCCACAAAGCGGGCCGTGAGCTGGGCCTGGCTCGGGGGCCACTGTCTGCCCACCCCAGCCTGAGCCCGGGTCTCCCCTCCCTCGGGTGCGCGAGGCACAGCTGCGTGTCCTGGCTGTGGGCGGCGGCACGCCCAGCTGGGCACCAGGGGAGCTGGGGGACAGAGGGACGTGGGAAGTCTCGCTGGTTTTGCTGAGGACCTAAAACTGCTCTAAAAGTCTTTTTTAAAAGAAAACTGCTCCAATGTTGTTGCCCTGCCTGAAGCGCTTGGAGCAACGGAGCCGCGGGAAGAACTTCAGAAGCAAACTGGAGACAAACAGCTTTTTATTCTGATAACTTTTCTCTCTGGTTCTAACAACAACTAACACACGCCAAACACACCCTAAAATGGCGCTGACCCGATCAGCAATTTCGGCCAAGTCACTCGAGATCCCGCAACAAATCCCGTGAGACTACGGGAGGCAACAAAGGCCAAATCTCCACGGCTCATAGTCAACTGCAATTCAAGTCAATCCCCAAACAGGGCTCCTGCACAATGTCATGTTGCTCCTGCCTCCGAGGCCTGGGTGGGCCACGCTCCCACGCCACGTGAGCTCCGCCCTCTTGCTCTCATCTCTCATCTCTGCCTCCCGTCGCCCCCCACTTCCTCTCCTGGTCCATCTGTGAGACCCCCAGCCCGTGCAGCCGAGCCGCACATCCACGGCACCGCGGGGCTCACTGCGAGGCCCGAGAGGCCACGCTGGGCTCAGGCGGTGCGCCTGGGAGTCCTGGTGGTGGGGCAGAGGGAAGGGGTGGCGCAGGCTGGCGGGCTCAGGGGCGTGGCCATTCTGAGGGCATCACTGAGGCTGCCCGACGGCAGCTGGCTAGGTTGGCAGGAACTGCCCAGTGGAGGGACACCGTGGCGAAGCTGCCCGCCCCGGTGTGGGCGGTTCCCACCAGGAGCCTCTCCGCTGCCCGTGCGTCCTGAGCTCCCTCGATGTCAAGGGAGGCGCTGGCAGCGCGACGTGAGGGCTCCTTCAGAGCCTGCTGCAGCCGCAGCTGGAGTCGGCCAGGGAGCCCCAGGGCGGGGCGGGGCGCGGCCAGCGTCTCTCCACTCAGCCAACCCTGCCGCACCAGGTCCCCGGTGTCCGTGTCTGCAGGGACGGCGGTGCACAGCACTCGGGCAGGAGGGGAGAGCAGGCAGCACCCGCCCGTCCCTGTGGGCCCCCTAGAGTGCGCTCCCACCTGGGCAGCCCTCCCCGTGAGGGCAGGCCACCTCTTGTCCTGCAGGGTGACTGAGGACTCCTTGCCTGAGAGGTCTGGGCCCTGGGTCACCTTGCCTTTGCAATGGTTGCTGGGACTTCTGGGCCACTATCATGACCTGGCCTCGAAGCACCTGCTGAGCTCCCCAAGGCCCAGGTGCAGGAGTCCATAGCCCCCGGCAGCAGTGGCCTTGGCTCCTAAGGGTGACGAGCCAACCACTCTGCCAGTGCGGTGATCCTCCTTCTCCTGCTGGTCTGATGAGGACAGTCCCAAGTGACCAGGCAGCCAGAGCTGCTTCCGTTTCCATGGAGTCCTTGTCTATCCCTTGACGGAAGAAAACACACACGCACCCCTGCACTCCAGGAACCAGGACCTATCCCTCAGCAGAGCTCTGGACTCGGGGCTAGGACGCGTCCTCCGGTGGGCAGTGCAGAGCGAGTTCTGGGGAGAGGCCTGCCGCTCACCCCGCCCAGGACTCTGGGTGCTGGCCACTGTGTTCAGCCCCATTTCGTGCTCTCCACGTCTGGAGGACAGGGCCACCCGGAGCTGGAGGCCTAGATGACCTTCACAGGTCCTCCCGGCACCAGTCAGGCTCCTGGCTCTAGGCCGCACATCGTGAGTCCCCGCGTCAGTCACCACGCGTGGCTGTACCACCCCACCACGGAGTCAGCACCTGGCTCTGACCCTCATGATGCGCGGTCAGCTGTGGTTGATCACAGCCCAGAACCTGGTGGAGGCTCTGTGGACACAAGAGGCACTACTGTTGGTGTCAATGCCAATGAAAACAGGTCACTGTCACCCTCAGGAGGCAGGAGAGGCCAAGACACTTACCACACACGGGTTCTTGAGCGCCCTGATGGGGACAGCTGAGCATGCACCCCCTGGGGTCCCCGCCACCCTCTGTCTAGGGTCCCCTGCACAGCGCCAGCCCTGCTGTCGTGGGTGCCCACTCGGGGCTGCCTAGCAGGGTACCAAGAGGGTTCAGCTTTCCCCTTGACTTACGCTGCCCATCACAGACAGCATCCTGGGCAACGAGCTTTCTGTTAGGGGTCCCGAGAGACGCTGGGACCTGCAGAGCCGGTGCCCACCACAGGCGCTCCCTCCTGCCTCTCCCCCAGACCAGCTGTCCCCTTTCCCAGCGTTCCTGCCAGACGGACCAGCCAGCCTCGCCAACTGACACTGCCCCGGAGCCCTCGGGTACCTATGCCTCACACAACTCCTCCTACACCAGCGACCCAGAGGGCCGCTCAGAACTAACTCTGCCAGGAGCCGCGCAGCGGGGCGCAGCTGAGCGCCCGTCTGTGCAGTCTGCAGGAGTTCTTCTGTCCTCTGGTTGCTCCGGACCTGGTGACGCCCCCGGTGAGTCAACAGAGAAGGCGTCACACTGGGGCGCTGGCCTGGGGACGGACCCACCAGGTCTGCTAAGTCACCTCTACTCCCCGGGCCTAGCGGGCCTGTCCCTGGGGCGCTGGCCTGGGGACAGACCCACCAGGTCGCTAAGTCACCTCTACTCCCCGGGCCCAGCGGGCCTGTCCCTGGGGCGCTGGCCTGGGGACGGACCCACCAGGTCGCTAAGTCACCTCTACTCCTCCCCGGGCCCAGCGGGCCTGTCCCTGGAGCGCGGGCCTGTCCCTGGGGCGCTGGCCTGGGGATGGACCCACCAGGTCTGCTAAGTCACCTCTACTCCCCGGGCCTAGCGGGCCTGTCCCTGGAGCGTGGGCCTGTCCCTGGGGCGCTGGCCTGGGGATGGACCCACCAGGTCTGCTAAGTCACCTCTACTCCTTGGGCCTAGCGGGCCTGTCCCTGGGGCGCTGGCCTGGGGACGGACCCACCAGGTCGCTAAGTCACCTCTACTCCCCGGGCCTAGCGGGCCTCGTCCCAGAGGTCTGGGAGCTGACGGATCGCTCTGCACCCGCTGTCTCCTCATGACGCGGTACATCTGGCAAAACCCAGCTCACAAAGGAAAGCTCCAGCCAGATGGTCCCCATGTCCCATGGCGAGGCCCTCAGTTCACGCTTGAGCTCAGGAACCTGCGAAGAGCTTTTTCAAATGGCAAACAGTGTCTGGCGCAAAATACGCGGCTCTGCTTTGGACATCTGGTGTCAGGCTGTGACTCCCCTGCCGGAGCTTGCGGGACTCCACAGGCGGACCCGCCTGCCTCTCTGTGTCCACTCTCATTGGATCTGCTGGTCACGTGGCTGAGCAGCCCGCACGCAGCCTGGACCTGCAGCCCCGCCTGCTCTGGCAGGACGGCAGCCTTCCAACACCAGCACGCGCACGCCAGGCGCAGCAGCAGGCGCTGGAACCAAAGTCCAAGGGCCGACCAAGTTCTGTGTTCCTGAGTGTGAAGGGCACAGCAAGGAAGGAGCAGGAGAGGGAGGGCAGAAAGATAGGAAGGAGGGAGGGAGGGAGGGAGGGAGAAGGGAGGAGGGAGGGAGGGAGAAGGGAGGAGGGAGGGAGGAGGGAGGAGGGAGGGAGGGAGGGAAGGAGGTAGAAGGATAGGAAGGGAAGGAGGGAGGGAGGGAGGGAGGGAGAAGGGAGGAGGGAGGGAGGGAGAAGGGAGGAGGGAGGAAGGAGGGAGGGAGAAGGGAGGGAGGAGGGAGGGAGGGGAGGAGGGGGAGGGAGGGAGGGAGGGAGGGAGAAGGAGGGAGGGGGAGAAGGGAGGAGGGAGGGAGGGAGAAGGGAGGAGGGAGGGAGGGAGGGAGGGGGAGGGAGGGAAGAAGGGAGGAGGGAGGGAGGGAGAAGGGAGGAGGGGGAGGGAGGGAGGAGGGAGGGAGGGGGAGGGAGGGAGAAGGGAGGAGGGAGGGAGGGGAGGGAGGGAAGGGGAGGAGGGAGGAGGGAGGGAGGAGGGAGGGGGAGGAGAGGGAGGGAGGAGGAGGGAGAAGGGAGGAGGAGGGGAAGGAAGGAGGGAGGAGGGAGGAAGGGAGGAGGGAGGAAGGAGGGAGGAGGGAGGAAGGAGGGAGGAGGGAGGGAGGGAGAGGGAGGGAAGGAGGTAGAAGGATAGGAAGGGAAGGAGGGAGGGAGGGAGGGAGGGAGGGAGGTTGAAAGATAGGAAGGGAGGAGGGAGGAGGGAGGAGGGAAGGCAGGAGGAAGGAGGGAGGAGGGAAGGAGGGAGGGAGACAGAGACACAGGAAGGGGGGAGGCGGAGGGGACGCACTGGACCACAGGCCCCTACTCCTTAATCAAACTGCATCCCGCGAGAGCCCCCTCACAGAACTCGGCTCCGGGGCGTGGCAGCCCAGGAGTTCACCTGCCCGGTTGCCACCTTCAGGGCAAGGGAGAGCCTCTTGGTGCCACAGACAGTGGACAGGGCATCCGGCTCACAGGTGGCCAGACAGCCATGGAGGAAGTACCTTCACCTCCCTGGATGAATGTCACAGAGCCACCCACAGAATGCCACCACCACTGAGGCCCGGAGTGCCCGGCGCCCCCGCCCACAGCAGTCCTCCCTGCAGTCACCGGTTCCTGCGGCTCCGCCGCATCCACAGCTCAGAGCCACGCCTTGACCTGAGAGAGAGGACGGAACCCCAGGGCTGGGAGCTGGCATCGGGAGTCACCGGTGGTGGGCTCCTATGGAGACAGTGGCCTTGGGGCTGTGAGACGGGAAGCCACTGGAGAACAGAGGGCAGAGCAGGGAGATCCCGCTGAGCCCCCGCAGGCTGTCCTAGTGCCCGTGTGGGCTGCCCCCCAGAAGCGGGCAGCGGGGGGGTTCTGAGGCCCAGCACACCCTCCAGCAGCTGGCGCATTTCTGGAACAAAGGGGCACTCGGCTCTGCAGAGAAGGGACCAGACTTCACTGCCCTGAGCGAGGTTCCTGGAGGAGAGGCTGTGCTTCAGCCAGAGGGCACGGACACCTTCCTCCCCGGGAGCCGCTGTCCCCTCCATTCCCCAAGACTGTCCCCTTCAGACTGAGACGCCCAGGGGTCGGAACAAAGATGGCCCAGGGCATATCGGCTCAGGCGTCCCTGATGCCTCATGGACGGTCACTGAACGGCCCCTCCCTGGATCCTGCCTCAGAAGGCCTGCTGCCTCCTTCCTCCGCCTGGGTTCCCTGAGGAATGGAGCTGTCAGAGCGGCCCAGGCCCCACCTGCGGGGCGTGGCAGAGTCAGTGCGGCTGGGGGAGGCCAGGCCAGGCCTCCCGCGGAAGGCTGCAGTTGTGGCCTCTCCAGGTGTCCCTGTCTGGGGTCCTGCAGGGGAAGCAGGAGGAAACCTCAGCAGACCCGCGTCTGCCGTTTCCAGGCAACACGCCCACACGCCCCAGGCGCCATCCCAGTCCTCGGGCACACGCTGCTGTCCGTCCCGTCCTGCACGCAGGCAGAGAGTCCGTTTGCAGGCCTGGGTCCTTGGTCACCCGTGCTTCAGGGGAGAAAGCAGAGCCCTCCTTGCTGACTTTGAAGGCACTTGACTGTCGGTGGCGGACTGGACCTTGAGGGCGTGGAGGGCATTTGGAGCAGCGGTGGGTGTGCTCTCACTTGATGGGGACCTGCTGACCCCCCGGTGGGGAAGACAGTCTTTTCATCCGCCTCCTGGGACCCGGCAGAGAAAGCCCAGTTTTCCTGCTGGGACGCTGTGGGTGAGGGCAGAGCCAAGGGCACGGCCCGCCTGTGGCAGGGAGCACTGGGGGGGAGGAGTCAGTCACCAGTCACCGCGGACGGCAGGGCGGCCTCTCCTGTGCTCCCTTTCCACACCTCCTGCCACGGGCACCTGGCGGGCCACCACCCTCAGGAGCCCCGAGATGCCCTGGACAGTTCTGAGGCTCACCAGGAGAGTGGTCAGCGCTCTTGGCCCAGCAGAGGCAGGCCTGGGTCCAGCCAGCCGGGCAACCTTGGCTCCCCCCACAGGTCCCGTCTGGTCCCAGCCCGCCCCACCCCCAGTGTGACAGAAGGTCCTCACTTGAACGGTCTGGGTTTCAGCTCCCTCAACTAAGACACCCACCAATGCCTGGTCCCCCGGGTTCCTGAGTCCCCGGGAATCCTCAGCCCAGGGAGACACGAGGCTGCCCGCCTGGACCTCCCTTCCCTGCAGAAGGTCCCCCTGGCCTGCACCTCGGCCACACTGTCATGGCCGCAGTCCTCAGAGCGGCCCTGGAGCCTGAGGCCAAACCCAGCCGCTTCCCTTCAAGGCAGCTCCGTGGCCGAGACGGCTTGGCAGCTGCCCGGGCGGCCTTCCTGCCTCCAGGAGGGGCTGCAGCTCTGCTCCCTGCATGCCCAGCCCCGAGCCAAGGCCGCACGGCCCGTTCACAGGCACAGCCTGTGAGGCCCCGTGCCAGGCAAACGCGGGAGGCACACACAGCAGCGGGGCCTCGGGTACAGGAAGCTGGGGCTGAGGACGGCTCCTGCAGAGCTGGAGGTGCCCACCACGCCCACCAGGGGAGCCGGCCCCGTGGCCAGGCCTGCGCCCGCCAGTGACAGTGAGAGAGGGAGGCAGACGAGTAGCTGAGCCCCTGCGGTGTGTCCCCAGCACCAGGGCTCTGAGCACGCAGAATCCAGGTGGCACACCCGAGTCCAGGGTCCCAAAGTGCAGCCCTGCAAGCTGCAGGGGACCTGGCAAAAGACTGGGGGAGGGGAGGGGAAAAAAAGAGGGACAGGAGCAGGAAGGGGGACAGAGACAGAGACAGGAAGGGGGAAGGAGAGACAGAGACAGGAAGGGGGACAGAGACAGAGACAGGAAGGGGGACAGAGACAGAGACAGGAAGGGGGACAGAGACAGGAAGGGAGACAGAGACAGGAGCAGGAGGAAGAGAGGAGAGAGGCAGGGCCCCTGCGGCACAGAGCCCCCAGCCCTGTGGCCCTCGACCTGACTCGGGGCCACCACCTCCTTTCCGGGAGAAGCTCCAAGCTCATTCTGTTCAAGTTCCATGGAGGCTGGCTCAGCATGGCAGAGAGCAGGGCCGTGGCCGCCAGCCTCAGCGCACAGAGCCCCAGGGACTCTTCCCGGGACAGAGGCCGGAACGTGAGTGCCAAGTAGTGGGGACCTCCCTGAGAACCAGGTGCGGTTTTCCTGCCTGGACCAGGCAGTGGCTCCTTACTTATGACGCCAACAGCAGAAAACAACAAAGGAAAACACGGGACACTGGACACCATCGAGGCCTTCACTCTGTGCCTGATGCCCGCTGTAGAGAGAGTGGAGACCGCCCGGCCGCCCGGGCACGCGGCACGTGAGAGAGGCCGAGCAGCTGGGAACCACCCCACCCCGGGACGCCGTGTCTCCTGGGGTCGCTGGCCACGGGGCCCCGGTGGGCAGCACACTGGGGAGATGGGCACGGCACACTGCCCAGCCAAGGCGTGTCCCTCCTCCTCCCCCACCAGGGTGTGCCATAGCCGCAGGGGCAGAGGGCCCTTCAGGGGAGAGGGGTTCCAGCGGCCCCACGCCCAGAAGGTTTGTGCCCAAGGCCAGGCCGCTGGTGCAGTTGGCCCCACGCTCTGTGGCGTTGGCCCCGCAGAGAGCAGGGAGGCCGTGGAGAGCAAGCGTCCTCTGGGGCAGGGAGCGTGAAGTCCTCACAATGTCCACCGCATGGGCACTGGGACCTGCTGGCTCTGGCCTTGCTCAGCGGTGAGGCCTGGCCCTCCCGAGCAGCTCTCCTGCCCCTGGCCTCCTGACAACACGGGGGTCACCTCCCTCCAAAAAGGACAGGCTCAGCCACAGGAAGGGGCCTCCTCCTCTCCACAGCTTCGCCTTAGAGATTCTCATTACGAACATTATTTTGTCCTGGTGGACACTGTGTGTGCACGTGTGTGTGTGTGTGTGAGTGTGTGAGGGTCCTTCTAGGCTGGCCGTCCTCAGGGGCCGCGTGTAGGCACCCCCGGGCAGGCGTCACCAGCTGTGGAACAGGTCAGGCTGAGGTCCACCTCCCCAGACGCTGGTTCAAGAGGAGCCGGGCGGGAGCGCTCCCTGTGGGACGACGCCGCGGAAGCAGACAGCGCTCGCTCCCGCGGACACACCGCGTGCAGCGCAGGTCGGGCCGCAGCTCGCAACCTCAGGAGCTGCGCTCAGGCCTGGGCCGTCTGTGCAGGGCCGCGCAGCACTGGTGGAGGACCACCAGGAGGCCGTGGGCAGGAAGGCTCTGCGTCCAGGGGAGCTGCCCACAGAAGGGCAGGGCTCAGCTGCCTTACACTCTCCCCTCGCCCAGTGTGGGTGCTGCTCCTCGCTGAGGAAGGAAACCCACCAGGAAGGGGCTCCCAGCAGGAAACGGCCTGAACCAGGAAGGCCAGGAAGGGGCTCCCAGCAGGGGACGGCCTAGACCAGGAAGGCCAGGAAGGGGCTCCCAGCAGGGGACGGCCTGAACCAGGAAGGCCAGGAAGGGGCTCCCAGCAGGGGACGGCCTGAACCAGGAAGGCCAGGAAGGGGCTCCCAGCAGGGGACGGCCTAGACCAGGAAGGCCAGGAAGGGGCTCCCAGCAGGGGACGGCCTGAACCAGGAAGGCCAGGAAGGGGCTCCCAGCAGGGGACGGCCTGAACCAGGAAGGCCAGGAAGGGGCTCCCAGCAGGGGACGGCCTAGACCAGGAAGGCCAGGAAGGGGCTCCCAGCAGGGGACGGCCTGAACCAGGAAGGCCAGGAAGGGGCTCCCAGCAGGGGACGGCCTGAACCAGGAAGGCCAGGAAGGGGCTCCCAGCAGGGGACGGCCTAGACCAGGAAGGCCAGGAAGGGGCTCCCAGCAGGGGACGGCCTGAACCAGGAAGGCCAGGAAGGGGCTCCCAGCAGGGGACGGCCTGAACCAGGAAGGCCAGGAACAGGGCTCCCAGCAGGGGACGGCCTGAACCAGGAAGGCCAGGAACAGGGCTCCCAGCAGGGCACGGCCTAGACCAGGAAGGCCAGGAAGGGGCTCCCAGCAGGGGACGGCCTGAACCAGGAAGGCCAGGAAGGGGCTCCCAGCAGGGGACGGCCTAGACCAGGAAGGCCAGGAACAGGGCTCCCAGCAGGGGACGGCCTGAACCAGGAAGGCCAGGAAGGGGCTCCCAGCAGGGCACGGCCTAGACCAGGAAGGCCAGGAAGGGGCTCCCAGCAGGGGACAGCCTGAACCAGGAAGGCCAGGAAGGGGCTCCCAGCAGGGGACGGCCTGAACCAGGAAGGCCAGGAAGGGGCTCCCAGCAGGGCACGGCCTAGACCAGGAAGGCCAGGAAGGGGCTCCCAGCAGGGCACGGCCTAGACCAGGAAGGCCAGGAAGGGGCTCCCAGCAGGGGACGGCCTGAACCAGGAAGGCCAGGAAGGGGCTCCCAGCAGGGGACGGCCTGAACCAGGAAGGCCAGGAAGGGGCTCCCAGCAGGGGACGGCCTAGACCAGGAAGGCCAGGAAGGGGCTCCCAGCAGGGGACGGCCTAGACCAGGAAGGCCAGGAAGGGGCTCCCAGCAGGGGACGGCCTGAACCAGGAAGGCCAGGAACAGGGCTCCCAGCAGGGGACGGCCTGAACCAGGAAGGCCAGGAACAGGGCTCCCAGCAGGGGACGGCCTGAACCAGGAAGGCCAGGAAGGGGCTCCCAGCAGGGGACGGCCTGAACCAGGAAGGCCAGGAAGGGGCTCCCAGCAGGGGACGGCCTAGACCAGGAAGGCCAGGAAGGGGCTCCCAGCAGGGGACGGCCTGAACCAGGAAGGCCAGGAAGGGGCTCCCAGCAGGGGACGGCCTGAACCAGGAAGGCCAGGAAGGGGCTCCCAGCAGGGGACGGCCTAGACCAGGAAGGCCAGGAAGGGGCTCCCAGCAGGGGACGGCCTGAACCAGGAAGGCCAGGAAGGGGCTCCCAGCAGGGGACGGCCTGAACCAGGAAGGCCAGGAAGGGGCTCCCAGCAGGGGACGGCCTAGACCAGGAAGGCCAGGAAGGGGCTCCCAGCAGGGGACGGCCTGAACCAGGAAGGCCAGGAAGGGGCTCCCAGCAGGGGACGGCCTGAACCAGGAAGGCCAGGAAGGGGCTCCCAGCAGGGGACGGCCTGAACCAGGAAGGCCAGGAACAGGGCTCCCAGCAGGGGACGGCCTGAACCAGGAAGGCCAGGAACAGGGCTCCCAGCAGGGCACGGCCTAGACCAGGAAGGCCAGGAAGGGGCTCCCAGCAGGGGACGGCCTGAACCAGGAAGGCCAGGAAGGGGCTCCCAGCAGGGGACGGCCTGACCAGGAAGGAAGGGGGCTCCCAGGAACCCTAGGAAGGCCAGGAACAGGGCTCCCAGCAGGGGACGGCCTGAACCAGGAAGGCCAGGAAGGGGCTCCCAGCAGGGCACGGCCTAGACCAGGAAGGCCAGGAAGGGGCTCCCAGCAGGGGACAGCCTGAACCAGGAAGGCCAGGAAGGGGCTCCCAGCAGGGGACGGCCTGAACCAGGAAGGCCAGGAAGGGGCTCCCAGCAGGGGACGGCCTAGAACCAGGAAGGCCAGGAAGGGGCTCCCAGCAGGGCACGGCCTAGACCAGGAAGGCCAGGAAGGGGCTCCCAGCAGGGGACGGCCTAGACCAGGAAGGCCAGGAAGGGGCTCCCAGCAGGGGACGGCCTGAACCAGGAAGGCCAGGAAGGGGCTCCCAGCAGGGGACGGCCTGAACCAGGAAGGCCAGGAAGGGGCTCCCAGCAGGGGACGGCCTGAACCAGGAAGGCCAGGAAGGGGCTCCCAGCAGGGGACGGCCTAGACCAGGAAGGCCAGGAAGGGGCTCCCAGCAGGGGACGGCCTAGAACCAGGGAAGGCCAGGAAGGGGGGCTCCCAGCAGGGGACGGCCTGAACCAGGAAGGCCAGGAACAGGGCTCCCAGCAGGGGACGGCCTGAACCAGGAAGGCCAGGAAGGGGCTCCCAGCAGGGGACGGCCTAGACCAGGAAGGCCAGGAAGGGGCTCCCAGCAGGGGACGGCCTGAACCAGGAAGGCCAGGAACAGGGCTCCCAGCAGGGGACGGCCTGAACCAGGAAGGCCAGGAACAGGGCTCCCAGCAGGGGACGGCCTGAACCAGGAAGGCCAGGAAGGGGCTCCCAGCAGGGGACGGCCTGAACCAGGAAGGCCAGGAAGGGGCTCCCAGCAGGGGACGGCCTGAACCAGAAAGGCCAGGAAGGGGCTCCCAGCAGGGGACGGCCTGAACCAGGAAGGCCAGGAAGGGGCTCCCAGCAGGGGACGGCCTGAACCAGAAAGGCCAGGAAGGGGCTCCCAGCAGGGGACGGCCTAGACCAGGAAGGCCAGGAAGGGGCTCCCAGCAGGGGACGGCCTGAACCAGGAAGGCCAGGAACAGGGCTCCCAGCAGGGGATGGTCTTGACCAGGAAGGCCAGGAACAGGGCTCCCAGCAGGGGACAGCCTGAACCAGGAAGGCCAGGAACAGGGCTCCCAGCAGGGGACGGCCTGAACCAGAAAGGCCAGGAAGGGGCTCCCAGCAGGGGACGGCCTAGATCAGGAAGGCCAGGAACAGGGCTCCCAGCAGGGGATGGTCTTGACCAGGAAGGCCAGGAACAGGGCTCCCAGCAGGGGACAGCCTGAACCAGGAAGGCCAGGAAGAGGGCTCCCAGCAGGGGACGGCCTGAACCAGGAAGGCCAGGAACAGGGACTCCCAGCAGGGGACGGCCTAGACCAGGAAGGCCAGGAACAGGGCTCCCAGCAGGGGATGGTCTTGACCAGGAAGGCCAGGAACAGGGCTCCCAGCAGGGGACGGTCTTGACCAGGAAGGCCAGGAACAGGGCTCCCAGCAGGGGACAGCCTGAACCAGGAAGGCCAGGAACAGGGCTCCCAGCAGGGGACGGCCTAGACCAGGAAGGCCAGGAACAGGGACTCCCAGCAGGGGACAACCTGAACCAGGAAGGCCAGGAACAGGGCTCCCAGCAGGGGACGGCCTGAACCAGGAAGGCCAGGAACAGGGCTCCCAGCAGGGGACGGCCTGAACCAGAAAGGCCAGGAAGGGGCTCCCAGCAGGGGACGGCCTGAACCAGGAAGGCCAGGAAGGGGCTCCCAGCAGGGGACGGCCTGAACCAGGAAGGCCAGGAAGGGGCTCCCAGCAGGGGACGGCCTGAACCAGAAAGGCCAGGAAGGGGCTCCCAGCAGGGGACGGCCTAGACCAGGAAGGCCAGGAAGGGGCTCCCAGCAGGGGACGGCCTGAACCAGGAAGGCCAGGAAGGGGCTCCCAGCAGGGGACGGCCTAGACCAGGAAGGCCAGGAACAGGGCTCCCAGCAGGGGATGGTCTTGACCAGGAAGGCCAGGAACAGGGCTCCCAGCAGGGGATGGTCTTGACCAGGAAGGCCAGGAACAGGGCTCCCAGCAGGGGACAGCCTGAACCAGGAAGGCCAGGAATAGGGCTCCCAGCAGGGGACGGCCTGAACCAGAAAGGCCAGGAAGGGGCTCCCAGCAGGGGACGGCCTAGACCAGGAAGGCCAGGAACAGGGCTCCCAGCAGGGGATGGTCTTGACCAGGAAGGCCAGGAACAGGGCTCCCAGCAGGGGACAGCCTGAACCAGGAAGGCCAGGAAGAGGGCTCCCAGCAGGGGACGGCCTGAACCAGGAAGGCCAGGAACAGGGACTCCCAGCAGGGGACGGCCTAGACCAGGAAGGCCAGGAACAGGGCTCCCAGCAGGGGGATGGTCTTGACCAGGAAGGCCAGGAACAGGGCTCCCAGCAGGGGACGGTCTTGACCAGGAAGGCCAGGAACAGGGCTCCCAGCAGGGGACAGCCTGAACCAGGAAGGCCAGGAACAGGGCTCCCAGCAGGGGACGGCCTAGACCAGGAAGGCCAGGAACAGGGACTCCCAGCAGAGGACAGCCTGAACCAGGAAGGCCAGGAACAGGGCTCCCAGCAGGGGACAGGCCTGAACCAGGAAGGCCAGGAACAGGGCTCCCAGCAGGGGACGGCCTGAACCAGGAAGGCCAGGAACAGGGCTCCCAGCAGGGGACGGCCTGAACCAGGAAGGCCAGGAACAGGGCTCCCAGCAGGGGACGGCCTGAACCAGGAAGGCCAGGAACAGGGCTCCCAGCAGGGGACGGCCTGAACCAGGAAGGCCAGGAACAGGGCTCCCAGCAGGAGACGGCCTGAACCAGGAAGGCCAGGAACAGGGCTCCCACCAGGGCACGGCCTGAACCAGGAAGGCCAGGAACAGGGCTCCCAGCAGGGGACAGGCCTGAACCAGGAAGGCCAAGAACGGGGCTCCAAGCAGGGGACGCCCTGAACCAGGAAGGCAGCCCTATAGGACCGGTTCTCTTTGAGCAGAGCCACCTAGCAGGCACTCACGGGACCTCGCCCGTATGTGAGTGAGCAGAGCAGGAGCTCTCTACAGTCCCCCAGGGCCCACCTACTGTCCCACAGGGCCAGGCTGTCTGCTGGCCAACCACGGGTCCTCCAGTCTCTTGCTGAACCAGGTCCCCAGCCTGTGGCCCTTGCTTTGCTACGGGGAGTTCCATGTCACCTCCCAGGATAATAAAACCAGCTTGTTTTTAATAGTATTTTCTGTCATTCAGATTTTTAGTACCAAAATCACACAGCCTACCTCGCGTGTACTGAGTGCAAGTGCTTTCTGTGACACGGGCCTGAGGTGTGGTGGGTGTGGATACGTAGGAGGTGTGTGGTCTGCACAGGCAAGGGGCTGCGCGCTGTGTGTGGAGTGTGGTGTGTGTGCAGTGTTCGATATGCAGTGTGTGTGGTGTATCGTGTGTGTGTACACTGTGTGTGGTATGCAGTGTGTGTACCATGTGCGTACTGTGTATTCAATGTGCAGTGTGTGTGGAGTTGTGGTGTGTGTGCAGTGTGTTTAACGTGCAGTGTGTGTATAGTATACGTGTGTGTGGTGTATGATGTGTACTGTGTGTGGTGTATTGTGTGTGTACACTATGTGTGTGTGGTGTGCAGTGTGTGTACCGTGTGTGTACTGTGTGTTCGACATGCAGTGTGTGCACGTCGAACACACGTGCAGTGTGTGCACAGTACACATGTGTGGTGTGTGTGTGTGATGTGTAGTGTGTGTGTGTGTGTGGTGTGCAGTGTGTGTGGTGAGCAGCGTGTGTACTGTGTGTTCGATGTGCAGTGTGTGTGGAGTGTGTGTGGTGTGTGTGGTGTGCAGTGCGTGTACTGTGTGTGTACTGTGTGTTCGACGTGCAGTGTGTGTACAGCATACGTGTGTGGTGTGTGTGGTGTGCAGTGTGTGTGGTGTGCGGCGTGTGTACCGTGTGTTCGACTTGCAGTGTGTGTGGAGGCACCGAGGGCCCTGGTTCTGCCAGGCGTGTCCCCAAGGTGGCCTTCCTGCTCCCTGGGCTGGGTGGTGGTGCGTGAGTTGCGTGAACGAGACGCACGCGCGGTGTGTGTGTGTGCGTGTCACGGTGTTGTCGCACAGCGGGGCAAGATAAATATCAGCAGTGATTGCCGATTATTGTTCCAGCTGCTGCTGCCACCTGACGCTGTCCAAGCAGCCCCCACGCGCCACGCTCTGCTCGCCCTTTGTGTGAGGAGCCGGCTGAGCTCGCTCCACCCTCCCCTGCCCCTCCTCGCCTCCCTCGCCTGTGCCTGGGCTCCTCCATGCCCCCACACGCCCTGCACCCCACCTTACGTCCTCCCATGAGACCCTCTGCCCACCTGCATTTCCCACCGGCCCCGAGACAGCCCGGGGAACCGCCCTGGAGCAGGCCTCGGGGGGCGAGCTGCCCAGGGCCTGCCCACCATCCCTGTGCCCACCCACACGGCTGCCGCCGTGGGGCAGGAAAGCAGGGCTTCTCTGTCTCCCTCTGAACCCCAGGTCAAGAGGACGAGCACCCCGTGTGTACAAGGGCCTGTCCACGTTTGCTGAGGCCCGAGACGGTCTTGAAGGCAGGCCCGGCAGAGGGCTCACTGCCCTGAGGGCATGGCCTCTGCGCCCTAGGAGGCCTCGGTGGCCCAACGCCCTGCTCGCAGCAGATCTGCTGAGCACGCGCAGCAGGCCTGGCCGCCGGGCCTCTGGAGGGCCACTGGAGGAGGCGCTGCAGCTGGCCCTGGAGGGGAGAGACGCAGGGAGGCTGGGCTCAGCTCCGGGCAGCTCCTGACCAGGGCGCGGCTGCCGGCCACCCCGGCAGCTTCCTCGCCTTCTCCCAGGAGCACTCTTCGAACAACGGCTGCGCCTGCAGGTGGAGGCTGTCTGGGCCTGAGACTCCAGCGCACCTATTCCTGTCTCCGTTGCCACGGCAATGTGCGCGGCTGGCAGCCGAGCGCAGCCAGAGCCCGCGGAGCAGCCCCCACCGTGCTAGGCTGAGCCCTCCCAGAGGTGCTGAGGCTCTGAGCCCAACCTGCCCCCTGCTGCGACCTAGGGCCGTCTCAGAGGTGACGCCTTAGTGTGCGTGCAGCGTACCACTGCCTTTCCCACCTAACAGAAGCACGAAGGTGGCTCCTGTCAAGACGTGCGTATCCAAGTGAGCGCAAATCCTGATTCACACTCTTGTCAAGGTGCTCCGTGCGCGCGTGAGCCCCAGGAGGAGCCCCGCGGAGTCCAGCGCTGAGGAGAGCAGCTGCGGCCCGCGCCTCAGCACAAAGGAGATGAAGAAAGCACAGGGGCAGCCAGAGGCCACGCCCAAGGCCACGTGACCAGCACCTCCCTACACAGGGGGAACCCGAGGCCCAGGAGGGCGAGTGATTTGCATAGGCCACACTGCATGTAGCGACAGAGCCCCAGCCAGGAAGGCAGCCCCCAGGCCCGGGCACCGCAGGGGCTTCCGAACGTGGCCTGACCATGGGAGGCGCGTCACCTGTGTGCCACACACCTGTGACAGCCAGCAGGGCCTCCCTGGGGACCATGCCTGCAGAGCTGAGCTGCTCGGGGCCACCCACCTCCACCCACAGTGCTGCTGTAGGGAGAGAACAGTCCAGAACAACCCTCTGCTTTGAGATGAGGAACCTCAGGGCCCCGCTGATTCTGTGAGCTTGTCCTTGTCACACAACTGGTGTCAACTCTCAGCCCAGTGCCAGATCTCCCGGTTGCCAACTGCCCCATGTCACCAGGAAATGAAAGGCTGACGTCTTCCCGCCCCAGCCAACACCTGTGTCTGTCAGAGGTGGCCCTCCTGGTCCCTTACTCAGCCTTGGCCCACCTCTGCCAGCCTGCCACCTTGCCATGGTCCTGTCGTGGCCACCGATGACAGTGCCTGTGACCAGGCACACACAGCTCCAGGTGACCCAGTCTGTCTCATGCTAAAAGTAGCCAACACACTGCTTAGAAGGAACCACAAAGCCAGGGTGTCTCACGCGCTGACACAGAGGAAAGGCCCACTGTCACCAGGCTCGACAGCCTCGGCTCTGGGCCCAATGCCCGAGCCAGACCCTTTGCTTGACCAGCACTCGGTGGTCCACGGTGCTCCGGATGGGTGACCTGGGGGCGTGGCCCGCACAAGTCGCTGCTGAGGCTGGTGGAGGTGTCCCCCACGTCCATGTGTCGGGGACGACCTCCAGATTCACGGGTCAAGGCACTGGAGGGGCCACCCTTGGGAGGAAGTAAGACTGGAGGCAGGGCTGGGGCTGGGGCTCAGCGGCGGAGCGCTCGCCTCGCACAGGCGCGGCCCGGGTCCGATCCTCAGCACCACGTAAACATAGATGCATTGTGTACAACTAAAGCAAATAAATAAATATTTTAAAAAAAAAAAGAGAGAGAGATTGGAGGCGGGCGTGATGGCAGCAGCGGCGCAGTAAGCAGGGGATCGAGACCAGAGCTGTCCCTCCAGGGCTGCCTCTGCCATGACGTGACCATCGGGACGTCCTCGCCAGGCCCGGCCACCCCGGGCTGCCCAGCCCCTCCCCGAGCTCAGTGCCCTCCTCGTCTGGAACCCCCCAGGCCATGCTATCAGTGGATGGCAGAAGATAGGCTGGGCAGCCACCTCTGGAGCAGGAGTGATGGCCTCCACACACTGCGCCGAAGCCCGTCCGGTGACAAGGCCACGACCACCCTGTACCCCAGTGGTGGAGATGGGGTCCCATTCATGAGTGCTCAGACCCAACCTGAGAGAAAACCACTTCCCGGCTGGGGAGGGCCACGAGCAAAGGCCACCACAGGAGCTTCACGGCCACTGGCACGGCCAGGTCCTTCCCTGCCTGGCAGCCAGCTCTGACACCAGCAGGAGCCCGTCTTGGCCTCCCCCTGCACTGCGCCCCCGCCTGCTGCCCCACCTGCTGCCCCGCTGCCCCCCAGCCTCCCGACCTCGCCTGCTGCCCCCGCCTGCTGCCCCCGCCTGCTGCCCCGACTGCCCCCCAGCCTCCCAACCTCGCCTGCTGTCCCCGCTGTCCCCCAGTCTCCCAACCTCGCCTGCTGTCCCCGCTGTCCCCCAGCCTCCCAACCTCGCCTGCTGTCCCTGCTGTCCCCCAGTCTCCCAACCTCGCCTGCTGCCCTCGCCTGCTGCCCCGCTGGCCCCGCCTGCTGCCCCGCTGGCCCCTCCTGCTGCCCCGCTGGCCCCTCCTGCTGCCCCGCTGCCCCCACCTGCTGCCCCGCTGCCCCCACCTGCTGCCCCGCTGTCCCCCTGGCCCCTCCTGCTGCCCCGCTCCCAACCTCGCCTGCTGCCCCCGCCTGCTGCCCCCGCTGGCCCCTCCTGCTGCCCCGCTGGCCCCCAGCCTGCTGCCCCACTGCCCCCGCCTGCTGCCCCCGCTGGCCCCTCCTGCTGCCCCGCTGCCCCCACCTGCTGCCCCGCTGGCCCCTCCTGCTGCCCCCTGGCCCCTCCTGCTGCCCCGCTGGCCCCTCCTGCTGCCCCGCTGCCCCCACCTGCTGCCCCGCTGCCCCCACCTGCTGCCCCGCTGTCCCCCAGCTCCCAACCTCGCCTGCTGCCCCCCCCCCCTGCCTGCTGTCCCCGCCTGCTGCCCTGCCGCTGCCCCCGCCTGCTGCCCCACTGTCCCCCAGCCTCCCAACCTCGCCTGCTGCCCCCGCCTGCTGCCCCACTGCCCCCGGCCTCCCGACCCCGCGGCAGCTCCGGTCTTGAGCTCTGGCGACCAGTCGCGTCCCCAAGGCCATTGTTCGGCCAGCCCACGGGGTTGTCGCTCTCGGCACAGCTTTTGGGACCAGACCGCGTCTCACAGTGCTGATTGTCCACTTGCCTCACACCCACTGCCAGGTCCCTGGTGGACACCCACTCCTTGGCGGACGCACGTCAGTGGTCTCGTGAGGACTCCACAGTGCGGGGCTGCGTGTGGGTTAGTGGGGTCCTTTCCTTCGGTGCCATGGCTTCCCAAATTTGGGATTTTGAGGCCACGTCTCAAAATCTTTCGCCCTTTCTAAAATTCCTCATTGTAAAAAGTGCTGCCTCAGGAACAGCAACGTGGCTAACTTCCTGCGGCCAGTCCAGAGTCCCCTCCTTTGGGAAAGCCCCCACCTCACCCAGTCACCCTGCCCAGCCATGCTGTCCGGGTATGGCCAAACCCTGTCCCTCCCCAGGCCACGGGTTCCAGGGCACGCACGTGCCCCCAATGGGCCACCTGCAGCTTCTTTAAGGCTCGGTCAGGTGCCAGGTGGAAGCTGTCTAGGCAGGGCGCTTGGTGGTCAGTAGCCGTCTGACCACCACACGAGCCCACTTGAGAACAAAGCCAAGCATCAGTGAGCCAAGTGCCAGCTGTGTGTGTGGTGGGGGGGGGACACGAGGACAGCGATGGCATCCACTATCCCCAGAGCCCAGGGCACCTCTGGACTTTTCTGAATGTGGGTGAGATGACTAATGTCAGCTGGTCAAAGGGTCAGGGCAAGTGTAGGTGCTCGGTCCTCAGAGGAGCTGCACACCCGAGGTGACGGACGGGAAGCTTCGTGCCTTCCAGGGAAGCCTTCTGGAAATCAGTCCTGTAACGGGCCCCCACGCCAGCAAATGCCAGCAGGGTGAGCATTTGAGGGAAACGAAAGAGCAAGGACATCCTCAGGTAAGGTTTTGAGGGCTTAACGGGGGATTTCAGAATAGCCTCTATTTTGCAAGTTGAACTTGGAGCATTCACCAAAAGGTCATTTCGGTGGGAGATACCCTGCCTTTTCCTCCGCATCGCCCGGCGTAGTTGATTCTGTGACGGACAGTTTCACACGCTGGGAATATGCAACCAGGGAGTGGGAGGCGGACAGGAGCAGTTAGAGGGGGAGCAAGAAGACACGGCAGGACCTGGGGTCTGTGGGGGAAGCAGCCCAGGGACCGTGCCGGAGGGTCCAGGTCCCAGTCTGTGTGCCCACCTTCCAGCTAAGTGGCCCTGCTCATCCCGGGGCCTGTGGCCCTTTATTCAGGACCTTCCTGTTGTAGAGCCGAGACTGCGCTAGGACCTGGAAACTGTGTGCACAGGCCCAGCCCAGCCTCCCGTGAGCTGCAACAGCGGGGAGCAGGAGACACCCCAGGACGCGCCAGGTGGCAGCCACGCTGGAGCGCGGATGTACTTGCTGTTTCCTTGATGACGCTAGCGCGCTCCGCCTGAGAGTGACGTGAGGCCAGCACTGCACGGGGAGGCCACCACCTTGCGCAGCATCTGGAAGGAGGGGGCCAGGGGCACGCACGGTCTGCTCTTGCCGCCACCATGATCGGCGCGCCTCTCAGCTCAGCTCGCACTCCATGGTGGGGGGGGGACAGGTGGCAGGAGGGAGGAGGGAGGAGGGCCAGGGACGGGATGTGAGAGGCCTCTAGTTCTGGGGAGAGGGGGCACCGCCAGGGGCTCAAGCTCCCGCCCGCACGGAGGGCAGACAGCCACGCGCAGTGCGGCCGCTGGTCGGGGAGGACAGCGGGAAGCGCAGGGAGCTCTCCAGAGAGCCAGGAAGGGCTCCGCCGCCTCCAAGGCCTCCGCGGGGGAGGTGGGCCCCGCTGGGTCTGGGCTCATTGTGCAGCACCCAAGCAGCCGCCCCGCCCTGTCCCAGTGCGGGTAGTGGGACCACAGTCCAGCATCTGTCCCCCAGCAGGGACGCTGCTGCTGGAGGCAGCCAGGCAGCCAGGACACGGCCGCCAAGAGGGCTGTGGAGACAGGTGCTGCCCACTCCACGGAGGAGAGTCAGGGGTGGAGCTAGGGCTGCAGGACAGGGCAGTCGAGGGTCTGCGGTCGGGAGGACGGTCACTTGTCCCAGAGCCACCGCAAGTCAGAGTCAGGCTGAAAACCAAGCCCAGCACCCCAGGGCCACTCCTGTGACCAGGTCAAGGTCAGCGGGCAACTTCACGCTGGGTAGCATGCCACCCTACAAGAACCACTCCACCACGTCAGCGCCTGTCCACTCGGGTCACAGCCGCTCTCTCAGCCCCAGGACCTGGAGTCCATGTGCTGAAGGAGACAAAGCAGGGCGTCAGACTGCAGAGGAACACCAGCAGGAGGCGCCCACGAGGCCCCTCCAGGGAGGAGAGCAGCCGGGCACAGACCCCCGACCCCCGGCAGAGGGTGCCTTTGCAGAGGTGAGCGGGCTCCTGTCACATGTCCCAGGTCATCTGACGTGCTAGAGCCACGTAGCCGCCCACCTGACTTCCTGGTTCGCAGCCACCAGCACTCGTCATTGCTCATCATGGGCGGACGTGTCTGTCAGCCCTGATTTTCTCAGCCTGACCTGTCCATTGCCTGAGGTCCCGTCTTGGGCCAGGTGGGTCCACGATGGCTCAAAGGACGTGGCTGTCTTTCCACATCTCTTGCCTCCCTCCCTCTAAGCCTGCTGTCATGGTGGGGTGCACAGGAGCAGGCAGGAACAGGACACAGGACACACGGGGTCTGCGGCAGGATGAGCGGTCAGTGTCAGTGCTGCTGCTAAGATCGTGACTACAAAGAAGAAGTGATGACAGCGATGAGGAAGGTGATGGTGATGATCATGATGAAGGTGACGATAATGAAGGTGATGACAGCAATGGTAGTGATGGTGGTGAGAAGATAATGGTGAGGGTGGTGATGACCATCATGGGATGATGGTGGTGGCGGTGGAGATGGTGATCATGGCATCATAATCACATGGTGATGATCGTGGTTATGATGGTGGTGATGATCACAGTGGTGATGATGATTATAAAGATGATGGGGGTGGTGGTGGAAATGGTGATCATGGCATCATAATCACGTGGTGATGATCGTGGTTATGATGATGGTGATGATCACAGTGGTGATGATGATCATAAAGATGATGGTGGTGGTGGTGGAGATGGTGATCATGGCATCATAATCACGTGGTGATGATCGTGGTTATGATGATGGTGATGATCACAGTGGTGATGATGATCATAAAGATGATGGTGGTGGCGGTGGAGATGGTGATCATGGCATCATAATCACATGGTGATGATCGTGGTTATGATGATGGTGATGATCACAGTGGTGATGATGATCATAAAGATGATGGTGGTGGTGGTGGAGATGGTGATCATGGTATCATAATCATGTGGTGATGATCGTGGTTATGATGATGGTGGTGATGATCACAGTGGTGATGATGATTATAAAGGTGATGGTGGTGGTGGTGGTGGAGATGGTGATCATGGCATCATAATCACGTGGTGATGATCGTGGTTATGATGATGGTGGTGATGATCACAGTGGTGATGATGATTATAAAGATGATGGTGGGGTGGTGGTGGAAATGGTGATCATGGCATCATAATCACGTGGTGATGATCGTGGTTATGATGGTGGTGATGATCACAGTGGTGATGATGATCATAAAGATGATGGTGGTGGTGGTGGTGGGAAATGGTGATCATGGCATCATAATCATGTGGTGATGATCGTGGTTATGATGATGGTGGTGATGATCACAGCGGTGATGATGATTATAAAGGTGATGGTGGTGGTGGTGGAGATGGTGATCATGGCATCATAATCACGTGGTGATGATCGTGGTGATGATCACAGTGGTGATGATGATCATAAAGATGGTGGGGTGGTGGTGGAAATGGTGATCATGGCATCATAATCACGTGGTGATGATCGTGGTTATGATGATGGTGGTGATGATCACAGCGGTGATGATGATTATAAAGATGGTGGGGGGTGGCGGGTGGTAATGCTAATGATGGTGGTAATCAGGCAGATGTGACGGTGATGAGTATGATGGTATCATGGTGGTGGTGAGAGCGATTGTGTTAGTGATGGTGACAGTGGTGATGGTGATAATGTTATCATGTCCTTCTTCCCACCCAAATTTCCTAACTCCTTTCCTCCATTTTTCTAAATTCTGTTTACACTTGGTCCAGTTCTTAGAATGCTAGCCTTTTTTTCTAAAAAAGAATGTATATGCACACCTTTTTTTTTTCTCAACAGGAATGAAATACCACTAATTAATAAGTATGGGATTAAAAATGCTCATGATTCCATCCAAGGAGAAAGACATTAAAAGTTAAATTACATCGTCTGAGAAGAGCAGCTCACCCAGCAGTCCTCAATTAAAGATGTGGGACTTGAAAGATAGGAAATGACAGGCTTTCAGGTCTTGAACATGGTGAATCATTATTAGTGGTAATCATATGTAGATTTAAAGCATCTAAAATGGAAAATACAAATCATATTGGTCACGATCACAAACAATAGGAGAAAGTCCATGAGAATGTCACACAGTTGCCCTGACGTCTACCGAGAGGTGACAGCAGGCGGGGTCTCAGGGCACACGTGACAGTGCGAGGCACGGGGGAGACACTCCCCCTCTGACAGCACTCTGCTGTGCCTGGACGGGTTCCGTGGGATGTCTGAAGGCCGTGACTCGCACTTTACCTGTCACTTCCGTACGGTAGCAGAGTCCACGCTGGAAAGTGGCTTCAGGAAGGAGAACCGCACACTGTCCGTGTGACTCGGTCGGGCCGTGCCCCCTGAGAAGCCAGGCGCTGGCCCTGGACGGTGACTGCAGGAGCCTCTCAGCCTTCCAGGAGGGCCTCCCTGGCTCAGGGGGGCAGGGGGATTTGGCCTGGGCTTGTCCAGTCCTGGGTGGGTCAGCAAACATCCTCTGGGTACGAATTCAGGAGCCCGGCTCTCCACCAGCTACGGGGGGCCAAGAGGAGCGGCAGGCTGGTGTCCCACAGCCCAGGGGGTGCAGTGCGGTGTGGCTGTGCTGTGGGCATGTGTGGGCGGCGTCCCCTGCACCCCCTGGGCTGTGGGACACCCAGCCTGCCGCTCCTGTGAGCCCTGAAGTCAGGGGTCCTGCCTGACTCGTTCTCAGCACAAAACAGAAAGGCCCAAGTTTTTGTGTCTCAAACCCAGAAGAAAATGCCTAGATTAATCACCTGGCAAGCCCAGCTGCCAACAGAGAGCACTGCTCCTCACCAGCCTCCCAAATCTGTCTCCAAAAGAGTAAACTACGCATTTCCAGCGGGGGAGGGCTGGCAGGTCACCGCAGCACCTGGAGTGCTGCTGATTCCCTGGGCCAGGGTCCCAGCAGGGACGGTAGCACAGGGGCTGGTGCTTCAGACATAGCTCACAGCCCTGTGGACATGGCCAAAGGAGGCCCAGCAGAGTGACAGGGCACCCAGGCTGGCAACAGTGGTGGAGGCCATGACCCGGCCTCTGACCTCTCACTCAGCACCCCGTGCCAGAGGGCGAGGGCCGCACTGAGGCCTTCCCGGAGGCCGGCACCCAGCGCCGGGCTGTGAGGAGTGGCCTCCTGGACGTGGTGGGAGGCAAAGCGCAGGAGCCCTGTTTGGGGAGATGGCTAAGATCGCGGTTGACTACGGGCCAAGGAGATGTTTGGCTGTTGCCGCCTTCCGTGGTCTCACGGGACTTGGCCCGAGATCTCGCGAGACTTGAGTGAGATTGCTGATCGGGTCAGCGCCATTTTTGGTGGTGTGTGTGGTGTGTGTTAGTCGTTGTTAGAGCCAGAGAGAAAAGTTATCAGAATAAAGAGCTGTTTGCTTCCAGTTCGCCTCTGAACTTCTTCCCACGGCTTCGTTGCTCCAAGCAGCCATCGCTTCAGGCGGCAACAGCAAAGAGCCCTGCCTGTCCCTTAAGGACGAACCCCCAGCGTTGCGGAGTCTCTACCAGGCGATGGACGTTGGGCCTGACGGCACAGGCAGGAACGTCTGGGAGACCACGGCTCACCCGGGAGCGGGGCCAGCGTGGTGGAAGGGCCGGGCTGTGTCACAGGCAGGTGCTCTCCACTGGCTCATCTCTGTCACTGGTGCCAATAAGAAGCACAGGAACCCGGAGCAGGCACCACCTGTCACCTGCCCCCAGAACCACAGGCGGGCTGGCCACCGCTGTGACCTCCCCTCCTGCTGGGGCTGCAGCCTCAGGACGGGCCCTGGCCTGTGGGTGTGGGTGTTTCTCAGAGGGAAAGGACAGCACCCGCAGGACCGTCCTCTGACCAGGAGGCTCCAGTGACTTGCTACAATATTGACGTGGACAAGAGATGGGGGGCAGCTAAGGGGCATCAGTCAGACCCTGGCACTGGTCTGCATTCTTCCCTACCACCAGGTGGGGCACCTTATTTTCATTAGAAAAGGAAACAATGTATTAAAAATGCCACAGGAGGAGAGGGAAGTTCGGGAACTCTGGATCTGTGGAGGTGGAGCCCGGCCCGGGCCTTGTGGGGAGGCCCAGCAGGTTGGGTCAGGGGGATTCAAGGAAGGGAAGTCTTCTGTGAGCGGCTTTTGTCTTCTGAGGAGCTGCTCCAAGCGCAGAGCCCTCGGGTGCTCTGCTCGGCTCCGCCCTGCCCTGCCTGCGTCCCCTGGGCCATGGTGTCTGCGAAGGGGCTACAACGTGGAACCCCGGGAAGGGGACGAGCAGAGGAAGAATGGCTTGAAAGGGCATCCTTGGTGGCCGCGCTGGTGACCCTGGCCGCAACGCGGGGAAGGAGATGGCGACCGGCTTAGAGGAACGCACGCCTCCTCAAGGCTTTGTATCAACCCAAACTCTCGCGTTAGTCAACTACGGCTCCCAAGAAAGGCCGGCCATTTGTCACCGCAGGGATGATCATTCCTGAGGACACTAAAGCAACTTTAAGAAGTAATTTAGCACTTGAAGGGAATCGCCAGGTCAGGAGTCAGGTCTCCAAGGCTGTGCCCACTTCCTCACTCCGCCCCGAGGAGCGGCCACGAAAGCCACCTGCAGCTCCAGGCTGTGCCCACTTCCTAACTCGGCCCCGAGGAGCGGGCCACGAAAGCCACCTGCAGCTCCAGGCTGTGCCCACTTCCTAACTCGCCCCGAGGAGCGGCCACATAAGCTACCTGCTGCTCCGGGCTGTGCCCACTTCCTCACTCCGCCCCGAGGAGTGGCCACGGAAGCCACCTGCTGCTCCAGGGCTGTGCCCGCTTCCTCACTCCGCCCCGAGGAGCGGCCACGGAAGCCACCTGCTGCTCCAGGGCTGTGCCCACTTCCTCACTATCGGTCCCCGAGGAGCAGGGCCACGGAAGCCACCTGCTGCTCCAGGGCTGTGCCCGCTTCCTCACTCCGCCCCGGAGGAGCGGGCCACGGAAGCCACCTGCTGCTCCAGGGCTGTGCCCACTTCCTCACTCCGCCCCGAGGAGTGGCCACGGAAGCCACCTGCAGCTCCAGGCTGTGCCCACTTCCTCACTCCCGCCCCGAGGAGCGGCCACGGAAGCCACCTGCAGCTCCAGGGCTGTGCCCACTTCCTCATATCTGCCCCGAGGAGTGAGGCCACGGAAGCCACCTGCAGCTCCAGGGCTGTGCCCACTTCCTCACTCCACCCCGAGGAGCGGGCCACGGAAGCCACCTGCTGCTCCAGGGCTGTGCCCGCTTCCTCACTCCGCCCCCCCGAGGAGGCGGCCACGGAAGCCACCTGCTGCTCCAGGGCTGTGCCCACTTCCTCACTCGGCCCCGAGGGAGTGGGCGCCCCTTCCTCACTTCGGAGTCCGCCCACGCCCGAGGAGCGGGCCACGGAAGCCACCTGCGCAGCTCCAGGGCTGTGCCCACTTCCTCACTATCGGCCCCGAGGAGCGGGCCACGCCACCTGCAGCTCCAGGCTGTGCCCACTTCCTCCACTCGCCCCGAAGCCCACATAAGCTACCTGCTGCTCCGGGCTGTGCCCACTTCCTCACTCGCCCCGAGGAGTGGCCACGGAAGCCACCTGCTGCTCCAGGGCTGTGCCCACTTCCTCACTCCGCCCCGAGGAGCGGGCCACGGAAGCCACCTGCTGCTCCAGGGCTGTGCCCGCTTCCTCACTATACCCCGAGGAGCGGGCCACGGAGGCTGCTCCAGTGTGCCACGGAAGCCACCCTGCAGCTCCAGGGCTGTGCCCACTTCCTCACTCCGCCCCGAAAGGAGCGGGGCCACGGAAGCCACCTGCTGCTCCAGGGCTGTGCCCAATTCTTCCTCACTACGCCCCCGAGGAGTGGCCACGGAAGCCACCTGCCCGCTTCCTGCTGCTCCACTACTAGGAGCGGGCCACGGAAGCCACCCTGCTGCTCCAGGCTGTGCCCACTTCCTCACTCGGCCCGAGGACGGGGAAGCCACCTGCAGCTCCAGGGCTGTGCCCACTTCCTCACTCCGCCCCGAGGAGCGGGCCACGGAAGCCACCTGCTGCTCCAGGGCTGTGCCCACTTCCTCACTCCGCCCCGAGGAGTGGGCCACGGAAGCCACCTGCTGCTCCAGGGCTGTGCCCGCTTCCTCACTCCGCCCCGAGGAGTGGCCACGGAAGCCACCTGCTGCTCCAGGGCTGTGCCCACTTCCTCACTCCGCCCCGAGGAGCGGGCCACGGAAGCCACCTGCAGCTCCAGGGCTGTGCCCACTCTTCCTCACTCCGCCCCGAGGAGCGGCCACGGAAAGCCACCTGCAGCTCCAGGGCTGTGCCCACTTCCTCACTCCTCGCCCCGAGGAGGCGGCCACGGAAGCCACCTGCTGCTCCAGGGCTGTGCCCACTTCCTCACTCCGCCCCCGAGGAGTGGGCCACGAAGCCACCTGCTGCTCCAGGGCTGTGCCCACTTCCTCACTCGCTCCGCCCCGAGGAGCGGGCCACGGAAGCCACCTGCTGCTCACCAGGGCTGTGCCCACCTTCCTCCTTCACTCCCCCCCCAAAACTCCGCCCCGAGGAGTGGGCCACGGAAGCCACCTGCTGCTCCAGGGCTGTGCCCACTTCCTCACTCCGCCCCGAGGAGTGGCCACGGAAGCCACCTGCTGCTCCCAGGGCTGTGCCCGCTTCCTCACTCCGCCCCCGAGGAGCGGCCACGGAAGCCACCTGCTCCCATGGCTGTTGCCCACTTTCCACTCCGCCCGAGGAGTGGCCACGGAAGCCACCTGCTGCTCCAGGGCTGTGCCCGCTTCCTCACTATACCCCGAGGAGCGGGCCACGGAAGCCACCTGCTGCTCCAAGGCTGTGCCCGCTTCCTCACTCGGCCCCGAGGAGTGGGGCCACGGAAGCCCTGCCCACCTGCTGCTCCAGGGCTGTGCCCGCTTCCTCACTCTTATACCGCCCCGAGGAGCGGGCCACGGAAGCCACCTGCTGCTCCAGGGCTGTGCCCACTTCCTCACTCCGCCCCGAGGAGCGGGCCACGGAAGCCACCTGCTGCTCCAGGGCTGTGCCCACTTCCTCACTTCCGGCCCACGAGGAGCGGCCACGGATAAGCCACCTGCTGCTCCGGGCTGTGCCCACTTCCTCACTCCGCCCCGAGGAGCGGGCCACGGAAGCCACCTGCTGCTCACTGTGCCCACTTCCTCACTCCGACCCCGCCCCGACGGAGTGGCCACGGAACCACCATGCCCCGAGGAGCGGCCGACATGCTCCTGCTGCTCCGGGCTGTAGCCCACGCTTCCTCACTCATACCCCGAGGAGGGGCCACGGAAGCAACCTGCTGCTCACAGCCCACATTCCATCACTCCCCCCGAGGAGTGGCCAACGGAAGCCACCTGCCCGGGCTGTGCCCACTCTCCTCACTCCGCCCCGAGGAGTGGCCACACGGAAGCCACCTGCTGCTCCAGGGCTGTGCCCGCTTCCTCACTATACCCCGAGGAGCGGGCCACGGAAGCCACCTGCTGCTCCGGGCTGTGCCCACTTCCTCACTCCGCCCCGAGGAGTGGCCACGGAAGCCACCTGCTGCTCCAGGGCTGTGCCCGCTTCCTCACTATACCCCGAGGAGCGGGCCACGGAAGCCACCTGCAGCTCCAGGGCTGTGCCCACTTCCTCACTCCGCCCGAGGAGCGGGCCACGGAAGGCACCTGCTGCTCCAGGGCTGTGCCCGCTTCCTCACTCCGCCCCGAGGAGCGGGCCACGGAAGCCACCTGCAGCTCCAGGGCTGTGCCCACTTCCTCACTCCGCCCCCCGAGGAGCAGGCCACGGAAGCCACCTGCTGCTCCAGGGCTGTGCCCACTTCCTCACTCCGCCCCGAGGAGCGGGCCACGGAAGCCACCTGCTGCTCCAGGGCTGTGCCCGCTTCCTCACTCACTCCGCCCCGAGGAGGGGGCCACGGAAGCCACCTGCTGCTCCAGGGCTGTGCCCACTTCCTCACTCCGCCCCGAGGAGCGGGCCGGGAAGCCACCTGCTGCTCCAGGCTGTGCCCACTTCCTCACTCTGCCCCCCGAGGAGCAGGCCACGGAAGCCACCTGCTGCTCCAGGGCTGTGCCCACTTCCTCACTCCGCCCCGAGGAGCGGGCCACGGAAGGCACCTGCTGCTCCAGGCTGTGCCCGCTTCCTCACTCCCGCCCCGAGGAGCAGGCCACGGAAGCCACCTGCTGCTCCAGGGCTGTGCCCACTTCCTCACTCCGCCCGGAGGAGCGGGCCACGGAAGCCACCTGCTGCTCCAGGGCTGTGCCCACTTCCTCACTCGGCCCCGAGGAGCGGGCCACGGAAGCCACCTGCTGCTCCAGGGCTGTGCCCGCTTCCTCACTTGGCCCCGAGGAGTGACCACGGAAGCCACCTGCTGCTCCCAGGGCTGTGCCCACTTCCTCACTTGGCCCCGAGGAGCGGGCCACGGAAGCCACCTGCTGCTCCAGGGCTGTGCCCGCTTCCTCACTTGGCCCCGAGGAGTGACCACGGAAGCCACCTGCTGCTCCAGGGCTGTGCCCACTTCCTCACTCTGCCCCGAGGAGCGGGCCACGGAAGCCACCTGCTGCTCCAAGGCTGTGCCCACTTCCTCACTCGGCCCCGAGGAGCGGGCCACGGAAGCCACCTGCTGCTCCAGGCTGTGCCCACTTCCTCACTCGGCCCCCGAGGAGCGGGCCACGGAAGCCACCTGCTGCTCCAGGGCTGTGCCCACTTCCTCACTCCGCCCCGAGGAGCGGGCCACGGAAGCCACCTGCTGCTCCAGGGCTGTGCCCACTTCCTCATTCTGCCCCGAGGAGCGGGCCACGGAAGCCACCTGCTGCTCCAAGGCTGTGCCCACTTCCTCACTCGGCCCCGAGGAGACGGGCCTCTGGGCACGGAAGCCACCTGCTGCTCCAAGGCTGTGCCCACTTCCTCACTCGGCCCCGAGGAGCGGGCCAACGGAAGCCACCTGCTGCTCCAAGGCTGTGCCCACTTCCTCACTCGGCCCCGAGGAGCGGGCCACGGAAGCCACCTGCTGCTCCAGGGCTGTGCCCACTTCCTCACTCTGCCCCGAGGAGCGGGCCACGGAAGCCACCTGCTGCTCCAAGGCTGTGCCCACTTCCTCACTCGGCCCCGAGGAGTGACCACGGAAGCCACCTGCTGCTCCAGGGCTGTGCCCACTTCCTCACTCCGCCCCGAGGAGTGGGCCACGGAAGCCACCTGCTACTCCGCTTCTGCTTTAGGGTTCTTGCGTTTCTGCTGCTGTGGTCAGGAGACCCCGATCCTGGAGGAGGGCCTAGAAGAGGGCACTGCCAGGCTCTGTCCCACATGGACCCCCCCCCGTTGGCCAGCATGAGGGCCACGGGTCAGCTGGAGGACTGCCGTTGGTAGGGCCCCTGCCCAGTGCTGACGGCCCCCACTGAGGCCTTCCTGCCCACGAGTTCCAGGGAAACCAAGAGCTCGTGCCCGGGAGCTCTGCGCAGATGGCAGAGGCCGCCTTTGGCCTAAGCAGGTGAGCAAGAGTCACGTGGGTTTCTACACCCAAACCGCCAGGAAGGTGGAAAGCCTGACCCGGACCTCACCACCGACAGAGGCCAGGGTCAAGCTCAGACAGGTGACCTTGGGCAGGTTAGCTGACTTCTCTGTGTATAGACCCCAAACCTACAGAATCGTGACCTCTCTGTTGGGAGAATCGACCTCCTCCGCAATCTCGCTCAAGTCCCTCGAGATCTCCGGCCAAGTCTCGCAAGATCCCGGGCCAAGTACGGAAGGCGCCAATGCCCAAACATGTCCAAAGCCAAAGCCCGTAGTCCACCGCAATTTAAGTCATCTCCCCAAACAGGGCTCCTGCAAGAATCAAACAAGAAAACACAGAGCTAACCTATAAACTGTGGAGTGCTGGATAACACAAAGCATTGTTTATATCATTTATGCATTATGATCCGTTATTCATAAACAAGCCCTTAGCAAGGGGCAGAATACCTCCGACATACCTTGTAAGGGGGGACTCCAGGGTCAGCAGATGCCCCCAAGACCTGCCGGGCAGCACTCCTGAGCCTCCGTGACCCCTCAGTGAAGCCGGGATCCTGGACTCCCTGCAGGGGCTGGGAGGGACCTGACGCGGCGCGCCAGGCGCTGACTGACGTGTTTCCAAGAAGCACTTTGGGCTGGGTCTTGGATTCAGTTATGCGGCTGAGCAGACACCTTCAGTCAGCCGCTCTCCTGCAGAAAGTGGCTTGCGTGAGACGCGACACATGAACCACCAACCCAGAGTGGGCACTCCTGGGGGCCTCGCCCTTGCCCTGGAGAGCCCACTTCAAAACCTCTGTGCAGCGAAGAGCACCGAGCTGCACAGGAGGGACCTGGTCTGCCCTGGCTCGGGATCCCCAGCCACAGAAGCAACTTCAAGGACGGCAGGTACATGCCCAGAGGACCCAGGGTGGGGTCGGTGAGGCAGGCAGGGAGCACCGTCCTGGGCCTACACCTGCCGCACCCGGAGGCCGGACAAAGCCCAGCCCCTCCCCACAGCTCGCTGGGGCTTGCCCCAGGACCTCCTCATCACCGTGTCCCCTCCCCAGACAACACCCAAAGTCCAGGTAAGCCCCAGGCACGGGCACTGCATTCTGCAGCACCGGGGCTGCCTGCCAGGGGCACAAGGTGGGTGGAGCCCAGGCAGACCTGCCTGCTCCAGGTGCTGAGCAGAGACGCTGCTGTCAGAGCCGGCCCCCAGCCCCAGCCCCAGGCCCAGGCCCAGGCCCAGGCTCCCCCAACCTGACCCCTTGGCAGAATCCATGAGAACTCGTGCCCGGTGCCAACCGAAGTAGGCTCCCAAGTCCCCAAAGTCAGCATTCCTCCGAAGTCCCCATGACAGCCTGAGAAGGCCACCTGGTCAGCTGGGCGGGGGCTGGCAT
This sequence comes from Tamias sibiricus, assembly GCA_025594165.1. Taxonomy (NCBI): domain Eukaryota; kingdom Metazoa; phylum Chordata; class Mammalia; order Rodentia; family Sciuridae; genus Tamias; species Tamias sibiricus. The sequence continues at coordinate 98,228,840 of CM046670.1, read as the reverse complement.
GGCCAGGCGTCCAGCAGAGAGGCTGAGCGCTGGGGGAGGCCAAGCCAGGCGAGCTCAGAACCCCAACGGTCCAGCAGCACCCGCCACCGGGGAGTGCAGTCAGGAAGGGCCCTGAGCCCTGCAGATGCCAGGCAGGGGCAGCCACCCTCCACGCAGGCGCCACTCTGCTCCTACGTCACCCAGGGTGCCCCTCGCTGCCCCGCCCCAGGTAGGGAAACGGGGTCACAGCGGGTGGGGAGAACGAGCAGGCCTGAACTCACGCCGCGGTCCAAGCCTCATGCTAGAGAAGCCCCAGCAAATAGCTCCCCGGGCCTGCCTGGGCTCCCACCGCGTCCCAGGGCAGCGCCGCTTACTGGGAATTCTGGAAAATCTGCCGAGAACCTAGGGCAGACATGAGAGTGCAGCAGGCAGCACCCCCTGCGTCAGGAGCAGAATGGGGTCTCCCAGGCAAGGCTGCTCCCCCAGCTCTGGGTGCCCTCAGCGCCACGCAGCTGAGTAGAGGCAGTATGGCCCTGGAGGGGTGGGGCAGAGGCAGGCCCCTCCCACGTCGCAGATGGGGCTGTGGGAGAGACTCAGCCTGGACCCCAGGTTCTGTTCCAGCCATGCTCAGGACGACCCCGGTGTCTGAGGCCGCTGTGCAGGGCACCAGTCAGTACACAGAAAACCAGGGGGTGGTGTTTATTAAGCCCTTTATGATAAGAAAATTTCATTATCAATTCAATTATTCCAGCCAATGAATATACGTAGCTCCAAATAGATTATTGTCCCATTTTTTGGAATGGATGGGAGGACAGAGAGTTCGCTCAGGACTGTGGCTGCTTAACCTCAGAGGCAGGAACACCAGAGACTCTGTCCAGAACTCAAGGTGCCATCCAGGTGCTGGTTTGGGCTTGAACTCAAGCACAGCGGCCAACAGTTCCTGTCACTGTCCACACTGTGTCCTGGACTCCCTGCCCCCGGCCCTCCTGCCAGCTGAATAGGCGGCCTTCCATCACCACCACCTAGGACTGCTCACCTTCCACAGCTGCAAACATCTGCACCTTCACCAATGAGGCCGCCGTGGACTCCAGTGGCCACTCAAGTGGAGACTTTGCACCCTTGGTGGGTCCTCAGGGCCAGCGGTATCCTGCAGGACATCCTACACTTGACGGCTGCCCAGCAAACAGGGCCGAAGCAGAGAGGGATCAAGGAGTCCCGCAGGCAGGTGTGTGCCCAGCCAGGTGAGGGCCTCTGCGCCTGCGCTCGGGTCAGCCTACACGCAGCACAGCAGGAGCCCGAGAGCTGGTCGAGAAGAGCCAGATAGCTCACGTTCACCGGGGCGCAGCTCAGTGTCAGTCCCCGCTCCCGTGAGCAAGGCCCTGGTGCAAGCCCTAGCACCAGAAAAAGAGAACAGCAAAACCCGGATGGAAATCACATCTTGAGGACAGAAGACACATTGTTTCCATTTGGCTTGCTACTGTTTTGTTTCGTTTGCTGAGCTTTGGGGCCGAGGTGGCAAACGTGTCCATATGTGAATATGTATGGAGAGGACTGGGACCCCAGCCCGGAGGTGGCCACAGTCTGCGCCGGGGGCAGGGGACGGAGCTCTCTCCAGCTCTGCATCTGGGAGAAGCTCCGTCTCCTGCAGTGCTGCTGCTGGACCCTGGAGGCAGCCGCGCTGTCTAGCAAGACCTTGTAGAGGAGCAGGTGGCCGCAGAGTTTGCTCCTTTGTTCTAGCCACCTTTCACCTAGAAGGGTCTGGTCCGGAGGGGCGTAGCCAGAAACCTGTGTCTCCTAATCCCAGCATCTCCCTGTGCTTGGCCCGAGCCCCCACGTCTCTGGTGGCCAATCCAGGACCACAGTTGTCCTCACGGGGCCCTCGGCCTGGATGTTAGCAGGTGCAGCCTGTGTCCAAAAGGGCCTATGTTTAGTGCCAACTACGCTGAGAAAGAGCACGAGCAAGGAGACGTGGTCACCGCACGCGCCTGTAGGCAGCCAGACCAGGCCCTCGCGGCCCAGCCACGCTGGCCCTGGACAGCGGGCCTGACTTCCCTGTGCCTCGGTGTCCCCATCGCTTGCCCTCAGGGTGCTGCTGAGGAGGCGGCAACAGCAGGTGCTCACCAGGGCCTCCGCCCTGCCCGCGGCAGCCCAGCTGTCCTCGGTGGAGAAGCCCTCAGGGAGCCTGCGAGAGCTGCCCGAGGGAGGGGTCTCCCTGACCAGGCTCCCGAGCAGGGGCAGCCGCAGGGCTCCGGCCGCAGGGAGCAGAGGACCAGCAGGTTCCTTCAGGGGAGGCCAAGGGACCCCTTACTGAGGGCCAGAGGACACCGTCCCACAGCCCCGGCCTGCGGAGCAGAGCCAAGCGGACCTGTCTTCCCAGGGCTGGCGGCCACAGCTGCCACTCACGGCTCCCTTGGTCTGAAGTGGCAGGCTGGAGCTGTGAGGAGGGACTTGCTGCCCTCGGGGTGGTTTTCTCTGTGGACCGACAGGCACGGAATCCGGGTGCCACGACCACGCTACTCAGGTTTCAGGATCTCGGGAAGGAACTGGATCTTTCCAATCCCCAAAGACTCCCAGAGGAGCCCTTTCCAAGCTCTCCCCAACCTGACACTAATGAGTGCAGCTCCTCTGACCAGGCCTCCTAACTCCCAGGGCTCCTCTGACCTCTCCCCAACCTAGACTCCGAGGTGCAGCTCCTCTGACCAGGCCTCCTAGACTCCCAGGGCTCCCCTGACCAGGCCTCCTAGACTCCGAGGGCACCCCTGACCAGGCCTCCTAGACTCCGAGGGCTCCCCTGACCAGGCCTCCTAGACTCCGAGGGCTCCCCTGACCAGGCCTCCTAGACTCCGAGGGCTCCCCTGACCAGGCCTCCTAGACTCCGAGGGCTCCCCTGACCAGGCCTCCTAGACTCCGAGGGCTCCCCTGACCAGGCCTCCTAGACTCCGAGGGCACCCCTGACCAGGCCTCCTAGACTCCGAGGGCTCCCCTGACCAGGCCTCCTAGACTCCGAGGGCACCCCTGACCAGGCCTCCTAGACTCCGAGGGCTCCCTGACCAGGCCTCCTAGACTCCGAGGGCACCCCTGAGCAGGCCTCCTAGACTCCGAGGGCTCCCTGACCAGGCCTCCTAGACTCCGAGGGCTCCCCTGACCAGGCCTCCTAGACTCCGAGGGCTCCCCTGACCAGGCCTCCTAGACTCCGAGGGCTCCCCTGACCAGGCCTCCTAGACTCCGAGGGCTCCCTGACCAGGCCTCCTAGACTCCGAGGGCTCCCCTGACCAGGCCTCCTAGACTCCGAGGGCTCCCCTGACCAGGCCTCCTAGACTCCGAGGGCTCCCCTGAGCAGGCCTCCTAGACTCCGAGGGCTCCCCTGACCAGGCCTCCTAGACTCCGAGGGCTCCCCTGACCAGGCCTCCTAGACTCCGAGGGCTCCCCTGACCAGGCCTCCTAGACTCCGAGGGCTCCCCTGACCAGGCCTCCTAGACTCCGAGGGCTCCTCTGACCAGGCCTCCTAGACTCCGAGGGCTCCTCTGACCAGGCCTCCTAGATTCCAAGGGCACCCCACCCAGCTGCATCACGCAGCCACAACGACGTCTCTGTAGACGCTGCCCAATGTCATACGGGGAAATCATCCCATGTGAAAACCAGTGCGCTCAGGTAGCAGAGCTGCGAACTCCTCCAGCCACCAGTCCGGAATGTTAGGAATCAAAACAAAGTGGGTCCAGAATATATAAAGAACTCCAGCAACAAACAACAATCTCATTTAAAAATGAATAAAGATGTGAACAAGCACTGCTCCAAAGAGACGGCACACGGTGAAGAGCACACGGAGGATGCTCGTGTCACCAATCGTCAGGGGATTCAAACAGAACCACAAGGAGACAGCCCGTGCCCAGTCGGGGCTGTCCTCTGAGAACGTGGGAAAACAACAGGTGGCGACGTGGCGCCCTGCGCCCCCTGCACGCCCATGGGAGGGCAGGGTGTTCCGCAGCGTGCAGACGGGCCGCGGCGCCTCAGGGCCCTGAGATAAAGCCCAGGGGCTCCAGCAGCTCAGGCCTAGGCGCGCCCACAGGGACAGACGGCGGCTCTCAGGACACGTCCACACACACCTGGCCTCTGCAGCACACCAGGCCACCGCGAGCCACCAGCCCCCAAGCTCTTCCCACCAAATGGGTCCCGACTTGTCTCTCAGTGGACAGAGGACCAGGAATGCCCGCAGAAAGTGGAGCCGGGAGCATCCTGGCAGCCCTGGCAAGATCCGCACCCACGTCCTCCGATGGGGCTCCCGGAGGCGGCTTCACGCCTCCCTCCTCCGCGGGGAAGGAGCAAGACCCCTCTCCCGGGGCTCAGGGGCACCCCAGCTCCAGGGCTGCTTCCAGGAGCGGCTGCGGCCTGCGGGCCACCGGGACGGACAAGCTCTGACCAGCCGTAAGCAGGACGCTCACACGCGAGGCCCCGAGGCCTCGGGGTCCCTGTCAGGATCCGTCCCACGGTGTCACCGTGGCACGGGAAATGCAGTGCAGACAGTGGGCACAGCACAGGGGCCCCAGCGCTCCGCCCCACGTGGGTGGGCCAAGGGCAGCCCTGTGCTCCGGGTTCCTGGCCACGGAAGACCAGTGTGGATCAAGGCCACGCTAGCCGCCTGCTCTGAGGCATCCCCTGCCCTGGCCCGTCCAGAGCCGCCCAGCTCCCTCCCTCCCCGTGCCGTGAGCCCCGTCCAGCCCAGAGGGGCCGCAGAGCGAGCTGCTCTCCTGGCCTGCTGACCCAGGAAAGGCCACTTCTCTGCCGGGGACAGACCAGGCATGGCCGCTGCTGGCCACCCGAGCCAGCAGACCGTCCAGGGCACAGCCCCTGGTGGCACAGTGCCAGGGAGAGCTGGGACCTCTGAGAGTGCAGGGCCCTCAGGGGCCTCTGGACCTCGCTCGTGCCACCCTGCGAGAGCGGGCTCGCTCTGGTTGTCTGTCCCTGGAAGCATGGAGACTCCTGGTGCACCTAGCCAGGGTGCCAGCCTGTGGGTGGACTTGTCCCCAAAACCAGCCTGTCCCCAGACCTGGTGGGAGCACCCCATCCTCAGTGACACGCCCCAGGCCGTCCGCCCAGCAGGCAGGTCACGGGAGCACACCGCCTCCTGGCCCCGTCTCTCACGTTTCTCTTTCTCTCTCCTCGCGTTCGTCTCTTGTGGCTTCTCCCTTGGCTCCTGAACTTTAGAGGAAGTTCTGTCGTTCAGTTTTGGCAACCTCCTGTCCAAGCACCTGAAGATGTTTGATTTCTCCTTGTGGTTGTTAGTTTGCTACTTATTGTTGCTCCGCGTGGTTCAACACTGTGACCTCTCCCCGTATTCAGACGGAGAGAGGAGGGAGGGGGATGGGAGAGGCGGCACGCCCACGCACCAGCACCTTGACCCAAACGCCACGTGATTCTTATTTCCCTCAAAGTGATGGCTTCTAAAATACTCTGGTAAATCGAGAGTGCACTTAAATGTGGCCCGAGGTCTTTCCCTGTTAAGAAATTATAGGACCTTCTTGAAACTAAAGGCTCTGGAACACGGAGACGCAAGAGCTGGCAGGGGCAGCGTTACCTGGGGACAGTAACACGGATGCAGCTGAGCAGGGCCTTTCCCTAGGGGGGCTGCCTGGGGCGGAAGCCCCCGCCTTCCAGCCCTCCTCCCTGGGCCTGCACTGCCCCTCAGGGTGCGAGCTGCACCCGGAGACGGGCAAGGCCTCCCGGAGCCCCAGGCCTTCAGCAGCCCGCGCCAAGCGAGACCTCGGCCAAGCCCACCCAGCCGGACGCGGGCTCTCTGCTGTGTTTCTGGTTGTCATCTGGCGGAGGAAGGGAGCCAGGCTCCCAGGAACTCTTCCTTGATGGAAAGGCAAGGTCATCGCCATGATGACAGAGAAAGAGCTGTGAAGCCCGCCTCGAAGCAGATGGACTGGCACCCTGGTCAGCGTGTGCCACCAGGTGGCCTGAGCACGTCTGGGACACGTGCTGCCGAGCCCGACGGCCACCAACGCCACGCGGAGCGCTCTCCTCCCTGGACCACGCAGACACGCCGCTTCTCAGAGCAGAGAGGCAGGACTTTGGCAAGGCAAAGGGCCCTGCCTTCAGGCCCTCCTCGCTGGACACCTGGAGCAGAAGGAGGCCTCAGCAGAAGCACAGAGGACCTGCGGTATGAGGAGGGGTGTCCCCACATGACGCAGCCTGCTGCCCGTGCTTCTGCCTGGCGACCTCCAGGGTCCCCAGGGGCTGCAACCCCGGGCTCCGGCCTCGGAACCTGCAGGGGCTGCACGCGGCCAGCCATCATGGCTGAGGGACGGCCCAGGGAGAGAGCCACACTCCCAGTGCGTCACCGACGCTCCTGCCTAACGGAAGCGAGTGGCCCGCTCAGCACAAGCCGTGCTGGAGTGCGGGACCCACCTCCCCCTCAGAGTCCGCAGCTGCGCGTCCAGCAGCGATGAAGCACGTGTCCAGCGTGCGGGAGGCGGACAGGCGGGGCGGAGGACACGAGGAGGAGCTGGCGAGCGCGGCGAGAGCGCGGCGGGAGGACGGCGGGAGGATGGTGGGCGGACGGTGGGCGGACGGCCAGAGCACGGCCAGAGGACGGCGAGAGGACGGCCGGAGGACCGCGGGCTGTGAACTTAGGGAGCACCGAGGCTCCTGGGCGGCACACGCGAGCGTGGCCTGCTGCGGCCCTGCTGGGCTGAGCTGCCGAGAGGCGAGCAGGAGCGTGGCGGCAGGGGACAGCTGGGGCAGGTGCAGGGCTGCAGACACAGGGCCGGGAGGCCAGGGCACCCTGGACAGGGGCAGGCACCCTGCAGCCCAGCGGTGCAGGCCAGGAGGTGAGGGACTCCAGTGCCCAGGGCTGGCCGGTTGCCCACCCCGGGGGAGCGGCCACCATAGCCCACAGAACCCGGGGCTGTGGGAAACACAGGCGGGAAGGCACAAGCTGGGCTCCGGGGCAGGCTGAGCGTCAGAAAGGACAAGATGAGGTGCTCAGAGCAGGAAAGCACGATCCGAAGTCATCCGGAAGCTCCAGGTCTGAGAAGTCATGAGACCAGCCAGTGGGGCAGAGACGGCCGGGGTGCAGGGACGCAGCGCGGTGCCCCTCTGTGGGCAGGTGGACCTTGACTTCAGGCACCCAGGGCCGTCGTGGGAGGGTCTGGACCCCTGGCCCTGTGGACCCTCCCTCAGCTGTGGCGATGGCTGGGGAAAGGGTCACGTGCCAGACTCGGCGGGTGACAGTCTCAGGCAGACCCCCTGTAGGACTCGGCTCCTGTGACGCAGGACAGCTGACACTATGTCTGCATGGAAAAGGACAAAACCCTCTCTGCAACCTTCTCGAGCCAAGCATGTGTCCCTGAGCAGGGAGTGGGGGCCTGCCTGAGGGGCTCCCAGGACCCACTGGGGCCCTGAGGTCCTGAGGGGCTCCTGATGTGACCCTTGGGACCTGCCTGAGCTCCTGTGACCCTTGGGGGCTGCCTGAGGGGGTCCCAGGACCCACTGGGGCCTGCCTGAGGTCCTGTGACCCTTGGGGCTGCCTGAGGTCCTGTGAACCCTTGGGACCTGCCTGAGGTCCTGTGACCCTTGGGGGCTTCCTGAGGTCCTGTGACCCTTGGGGGCTGCCTGAGGGGGTCCCAGGACCCACTGGGGCCTGCCTGAGGTCCTGTGACCCTTGGGGCTGCCTGAGGTCCTGTGAACCCTTGGGACCTGCCTGAGGTCCTGTGACCCTTGGGGGCTGCCTGAGGTCCTGTGACCCTTGGGGGCTGCCTGAGGGGGTCACCCTTGGGGGCCTGCCTGAGGACCCTTGGGGCTGCCTGAGGTCCTGTGACCCTTGGGGGCTGCCTGAGGTCCTGTGACCCGTTGGGGCTGCCTGAGTTGGGGCCTGTGGCCCTTGGGGGCTGCCTGAGGTCCTGGGTCCTGTGACCCTGAGGTCCCTTGGGGGGCCTGCCTGAGGTCCTGTGACCCTTGGGGCCTGCCTGAGGTCCTGTGACCCTTGGGGCCTGCCTGAGGTCCTGTGACCCTTGGGGCTGCCTGAGGTCCTGTGACCCCTGTGGGGCTGCCTGAGGTCCTGTGACCCTTGGGGCTGCCTGAGGTCCTGTGACCCTTGAGGTCCTGTGACCCTTGGGGCTGCCTGAGCTCCTGTGACCCTTGGGGCTGCCTGAGGTCCCTGTGACCCTTGGGGCCTGCCTGAGGTCCTGTGACCCTTGGGGCTGCCTGAGGTCCTGTGACCCTTGGGGCCCTGCCTGGTGACCCTTGGGGCCTGCCTGAGGTCCTGTGACCCTTGGGGCCTGAGGTCCTGCCTGGGGCTGCCTGAGGTCCTGTGACCCTTGGGGCTGCCTGAGGTCCTGTGACCCTTGGGGCTGCCTGAGGTCCTGTGACCCCTTGGGGCCTGCCTGAGGTCCTGTGACCCCTTGGGGATGCCTGAGGTCCTGTGGCCCCTTGGGGCTGCCTGCCTGAGGCTCCTGTGACCCCCTTGGGGCTGCTGCCTGTGAGGGGCTCCTGTCCTGGCCCTTGGGGCTGCCTGAGGTCCTGTGGCCCTTGGGGCTGCCTGAGGTCCTGTGACCCTTGGGGCTGCCTGAGGTCCTGTGACCCTTGGGGCCCTTGGGTCCTGCCTACCTGAGGTCCTGTGACCCTTGGGGCCTACCTGAGGTCCTGTGACCCTTGGGCTGCCCTGAGGTCCTGTGACCCTTGGGGCCTACCTGAGGTCCTGTGACCCTTGGGGCTGCCTGAGGTCCTGTGACCCTTGGGGCCTGCCTGAGGTCCTGTGACCCTTGGGGCTGCCTGAGGTCCTGTGTGCCCTTGGGTCCTGTGGCCCTTGGGGCTGCCTGAGGTCCTGTGACCCCTTGGGGCCTGCCTGAGGTCCTGTGACCCCCTTGGGGCCTGCCTGAGGTCCTGTGACCCCTTGGGGCCTGCCTGAGGTCCCTTGGGGCTGCCTGAGGTCCTTGGGGCTGCCTGAGGTCCTGTGACCCTTGGGGCTGCCTGAGGTCCTGTGACCCCTTGGGGCCTGCCTGAGGTCCTGTGACCCCTGAGGTCCTGTGGGGGCCTGCCTTGAGGTCCTGTGACCCCTTGGGGCCTGCCTGAGGTCCTGTGACCCCTTGGGGCCTGCCTGAGGTGACCTGTGTGACCCTTGGGGCTGCCCCCTTGGGGCTGCCTGAGGTCCTGTGACCCTTGGGGCCTGCCTGAGGTCCTGTGACCCTTGGGGCCTGCCTGAGGTCCTGTGACCCTTGGGGTCCTGTGACTGCCTGAGGTCCTGTGACCCTTGGGGCCTGCCTGAGGTCCTGTGACCCTTGGGGCTGCCTGAGGTCCTGTGACCCTTGGGGCTGCCTGAGGTCCTGTGACCCTTGGGGCTGCCTGAGGTCCTGTGGCCCTTGGGGCTGCCTGAGGTCCTGTGACCCTTGGGGCTGCCTGAGGTCCTGTGACCCCTTGGGGCCTGCCTGAGGTCCTGTGACCCCTTGGGGCCTGCCTGAGGTCCTGTGACCCCTTGGGGCTGCCTGAGGTCCTGGGGCACACGTCTCTACTGCAGGCAGGAGGCGGCCTGGGCTGGGCTCTTCAGCACTGAAGCTTCACTGGGGTGCACGGCAGGGCATGTGGCCTCTGGCTGCCGCCCGTGTGTGGGCCTGCCCTGGTGTGCACAGCTGCCTCTACAGGCCTCGGGCTCCTCAGCCCCCTCTCTCCAGTGACCGAGGACTCCAGACCCCACAGGCCCCTGCCGAGAACCTCACGTTGGTCTACACACCTCAGTCTCTGCCCACAGCTCCCTCCTTGTTCGTTAGTTCCTCAAAGGCAGGGCCTGACCCCACCCTGGCTGGGGCCCAGCTCCTGCAGCCACCTGCGCAGGAGGACTCTCGACCTCGGTGTGCAGAAAGGACGGACGGGCAGGCGGAGCTTGCGTGGCCTCTGCTCCTTGGAGCGCGTGGCTCCCCTGCTTGCCCAGGCTGTCAGCCGCCTCGCCACACGTCACCCGAAGGACAGCAGCCTTCTGCCGGCAAGATGTGCTGTCCAGCTCTCCCGGACCAGCTGACCACCTCGCCCAGCCCCTGGAGCCGTGGGCAGGCAGCAGCTCCCGTAGGCCAGCCGCAGCGTGGGCTCGGGCAGGCTGATGACCCAGTGAGTCAGGAGTGACTCGAGTCGTCGAAGTTTGCAACCACTGATTTGGAGCCAGAGAAACTGATCTCAGGCCCCAGGCCCAGCCCTCCCAGCTGTGTGACTTAGCAGGCGTCACTGACACCCTGGGTCTCTGCTGGGACAGTGGCTGGGACTCCCTATGTGCAAATTTCCTCCCTTGTTTTATAATTGAGGCAGAACTCGGAACACAAGACCAGTGTCCCTGCTCAGCCAGCATAGCAATTCAAATAAGCAATCCCGAGAGGAGGAGCAGAACTAGACAGCTGGGTCCCTCCAAAAAATGGAACAAGACAGGGATGCTCTCTTTACCACTTCAACATAGTCCTGGAAACTCTAGCCAGAGCAGTTAGATGAGAGAAATTACAGGGATATGAATAGGAAAAGAGGAACTCAAACTACCACTATTTGCCAACAACATGATCCTATATTTAGCATACCCAAAAACTCCAGCAGAAATCTTCTAGAACTCATAAATGAATTGAGCAAAGTAGCAGGATATAAAATCAACACCCATAGATTAATTTCATTCCTATACATCAGTGATGAATCAACTGAAAGAGAAATTAGGAAAACTATCCCATTCACAATAGCCTCAAAGAAGATAAAATACTTGGGAATCAATTAATGAAAGAGGTGAAAGACCTCTACAGTGAAAATTATAGAACACTAAAGAGAGAAATTGAAGCAGACCTTAAAAGATGGAAAGATCTCCCATATTCTTGGATAGGCAGAATTAATGTTGCCAAAATGGCCATACTACTAAAACTGATTTACAGATTTAATGCAATTCCTATTAAAATTCCAACAATGTTCTTCATAGAAACAGAAAAAGCATCTGAATTCATTTGGAAAAAATAAGAGACCCAGAATAGCTAAAGGAATCCTCAGCAAGAAAAGTGAAGCAGGAGGCATCACAATACCAGACTCTAAATTATACTCCAGAGTATAGTAACAAAAATGGCATGGTATTGGCACCAAAACAGACATGAAGACCAGTGGCACAGAATAGAAGACACAGAGACAAACCCACATAAATACGGTCATCTCATACTAGACAAAGGCACCAAAAACATTCACTGGAGAAAAGACAGCCTATTCACCAAAGGTGCTGGAAAAACTGGAAATCCATATGCAGCAAAATGAAATTAAACCTCTATCTCTCACCCTGCACAAAAATCAACTCAAAGTGGATGCAGGAACTACGTATTAGACCAGAGACCCTGCACCTACTAGAAGAAAAAGCAGGCCCAAATCTCCACCATGTCGACTTAGGAACTGACTTCCTTAACAAGACTCCTAAAGCACAAGAACTAAAATCAAGAATCAATACATGGGATGGAATCAAACTAAAAACCTTCTTCACAGCAAAGGAAACAATCAAGGACTTGAAGAGAGAGGCTACAGAATGGGAGAAGACTTTTGCCACCTGCACCTCAGACAGAGCATCAATCTCCAGGACATACAAAGAACTCAAAAGAACGTAACACCACAAAGCCAAAACAAAAACAAAACCCAATCAATAAATGGGCAAAGGACCTGAACAAGACACCTCATAGAAGAAGAAATATGAATAGTCAAGAAATAAATGAAAAAAAATGTTCAACTTCTCTAGCAATTAGAGAAATGCAAACTAAAACTACACTGAGATTCCATCTCTAGTCAAAATGGCAATTATTAAGAATACAAGTAACAAAAAGTGTTGGCAAGGATGTGGGGAAAAGGTACACTCATACATTGCTGATGGGATGGCAAATTGGTGCAACCACTCTGTAAAACCATATGGAGATTCCTCAGAAAATTTGGAATGGAACCACCATTTGACCCAGTTATCCCACTCTTTGGTTTATATCCAAAGGACTTAAAAACAGCATACTTTTGTGATGCAGCCACATCGATGTTTATAGCAGCTTAATTCACAACAGCTAAGCTATGGAACCAAACTATGTGCCCTTCAACAGACGAATGGATAAAGAAAACGTGGTACATATAGACATGGAATATTACTCAGCCATAAAGAAGAATGAAATTACAGCATTTGCTGGTAAATAGATGGAACTAGAGACTATAATGCCAAGTGAAATAAGCCAATCCCAGAAAAACAAAGGCCAAGTGTTCTCTCTGATATGCAGATGCTAACTTAAAGTAAGCGAAGGAAAGGGAAGAATAGAAGCTCACTGGATTAGACAAAGGGGAATAAGGGGAATGGGAATAGGAAAGACTGTAGAATGAATCGGTCATGACATTATGACGTATGAATATATGACCAGTGTAACTCCACATCATGTACAACCAGAAGAAGGGGAAGTCATACTCCATGTATGTATGATGTGTCAAAATACTGTCATGTATATCTAAAGAGAACATTAAAAAAAAAAAAGAAAAAAAAGCTTACACACATCAAAAAAAAAAAAAAAACAACAATAACGAGGAGAAATAAAGAAAGAACTGGACGGCTGGGGTCAGGCAGGGGCAGAGCCCCCCCTGATTTGGGCTGTGAGAGTGGCAGGTGGACGCTGAGGTGGGCCACTGGCAAGCCAGGCAGGTTGCCCACCTGGTGTGCTGGCCTTCCTGGGGAGCGGGTTTCTAGAAGACGCGTTCTGCGCAGGCCCGCGTGGACGGAGGCATGGGGTGCGTGGCCACGTCACGCTGCAGTGGCTACCGCCCCCCAGGACCGTTCGTGCTCCTGCCTCCTTCCACAGCGGAACATAATCAGGAGTGGTCCCTCATTTTAGCAGATTACCCCAAAGTCACAGATAATTGGCAAATCAAGCACTATGCAAATCAAGAGCTAATTCCAAGCAATTAAAACTGAGACACAGCTAAACTGCAGTAAATCTGAAATTTTATTTTTTATATAGTGCAAAACAGCAAAAGCCACATGTTGAGCAGATGTGCAGACCAAGGCTCAGCCTCGGTGGGCACCCGCCCTGCCCGTCTCCACAGCACCAGGGAACCCACCCTCTGCCTGAGGCGCAGGCCAACGGGAGGCCAGGGGAGGGAAGGAACTGACCCGCGAAGGGGCAGCCACGCGGCTCTGGACGCACACCTAGACCTGAAGCACCCGGTTCAAAGCAGTGTCACTGTCCCTTACAGGCAGGAGGCAAACGGAGTGGAGAAAGAGGTCTCCCACGCCCCAACTCAAGGCCACCGCCTATCGGCTGCACCAGGAAGGGGACCCTGAGGGGACGGGGCCTTCCTTCAGGCTGCTCCAGTGACCTGCAACAGCAAGGCCTTGGCAGGGCTCTGCCACAGCCTGGCCAGGACTGTGCCCAGGGCGCCTCAGCAGACCCCAAGCCCCAGGGCACCGCCGCATGCAGGGAGCAGCAGGCTGTGAGAGGGGGGGACACGGGCACCCGGAGCTCACGGGCAGCTGTCCCCTCCCAGGCTTCAATTTGACTCCACGGCTTTTTATAGTCCCTTTAACTGCAGGAGGCGCCAGCCACCAAGGTCAGACACACACACACACACACACACACACACACACACACACACACACACTCAGCTTCCCAGAGGACAAAGAGGCTTCAATGTCGTTCCCGGCATGGGGACGGAAAGACAGATGCCCTGTGTGACAGGCTGTGGGCAACCTGAGCCCAAGACTCGGGCGGCGAGAGAGGCCACCACCGAAGAATAAATCTGAGCCTGCCGCAAGGTGGTCACTTTGGATGAAGGCCACTTCCCGGGGCCAGCAGGACAGAGAGCGCCCCCCGGAGCCCCAAGAGAGGCCGTGGAGTAGAAGCTCCTCGCCAGCTGCGGGTCCGGCTGCCCCGCACCCCAGACCTTCCCTCCGGCTCCTCTTCCCTGCCCTCCCGGCACAGGGCGGCTCCTGCAGTAGCAGACCGCTCCCCAGGTCCTCAAAGAGCCCCGCTTGCCAGAGCCCAGAGCCTGGGCAGGAGTGGCCCGGGTGTCCCCGAGCCCGGTGCGCCGGCCCTGCACCCTGCTCAGCCAGCCCCGCCCAGCTCTGGCTCAGCCTTCGCGGGCGACACCGCCCTCCCCGCCGGGCCAGGAGCAGCTGCCCGTCACGGCCTCTGCAGAGCAGGGCTCTCCCTCGAGACCCTGCTGGGCGTGGCAGAGCCAGGCTGGCCTCTTGTGCAGGCCCCAGGTCCCCGTGAACGGCCTCTGCCCTCAGCACCCCTCTGCGGAGCCCACACCTCCACCCCATGTCCGGAGCTGGCCTGGCCCGGCCCAGCGCCACACCTGCCGCCCTCGCCATCACCCATCCCGAGGGCTGCCGCGCAACCCCCACCCAGGTGCAGAGCCCTGGGCCTGGCACGGTGAGGACGGGAGGCGAGGAATCGGCTTCCCTGCTATGAACTGACATTATATCATGAATATAGTACTATTATAGATTGCGTCTGCGCCTGACACTGGCGTTTGCTGGCCTTGCTCGTTCACGGCCACGTGGCCGGCCACCCCTGGGCAACAGGCTCTCTGTCCCTAGGAAAGCTTCCATCTGCGCACGTGTCCTTGGCCCTCTGAGGACACCCGGGAAAGCGGAAATGCAAGCGCTTTGCTTCTTTGAATGCTTTGGGAAGGGTCTCATCCTGCCTGCAGCCCCTGCTGGCTTTAGGACGGCGTGCTCCCGGGCAGCGGCTCACTGACGAGTGAGCACACACAGCCGTGCACCCCTTGGCTCCAGGGCCCGTTTCTTAGCCTTTGTGGTCACCACACGGTTTTTCTCACCGTAAGGACTCCAGCCCCTCGGCACCTTCCGGATAAGCCGGGGCAGTCACCAGCGGAGAGCCTGGGTGGGCACCCAGAAGACCGCACGGCCGCCAGCCACCAGGGCAGGGTCCTTTCCTCCCTGCTCTGGGGACCCTCCCTAGGCCCCGGGGGCTGTTGGCTGACTGCCCAGGCGACAGGGCAGGGTGGGGAGGGAAGGAAGGCCGGCGCTGCCCGCTCCACGCTCACCACTGCCCAGGACGAGGCAGCGGCGCTGGGCACCGCTCTAGGTGTCTTCACCCTGGCAGTGACAGTCCCCTGCGCTTGACACCCTCCTTCACCCGAGGCAGTGGCCAGGAAGGCGGAGGCAGACAGGGGCCACTGGCCCATGTGCAGGATGAGGGGCTCCCGCACCCCCAGAGCAGCTCTGCACAGACAGAGGAGGGGAGGGACAGGCCCCGGGGAGGGGGTGAGCAGAGCCAGAGCTCCGGCAGTGGGGGGGCCTCAACACCGTGACAGCTGCCACTCGTTGCGGGCGCTCCCAGGGAGGAGCCGAGGGCCAGTCCCAGGACTGGGCTTGGCCGGGATCCACAAGCCTTCCGGGCTCTGGGGCTATGAACGCACATGAGGGTGCCCCAGCTGTGAGCCTGGGGGCTCCTGTCCAGCGGCTCCATCAGACTCTCAAAGGACTCTGTGGCTGGGCCACGTCCTCGCAGAATTCACGCCACTGCCACCAAATGCGACTCTCCTTGGAGACAGGGTGTTTGCAGGGGTGATCAGGACGGCCCTGATCCAAGCCAACGGGGTCCTCATGAAGGGGCAGATTTGGAGACAGACGGGGACAGGGAGAGCGCCTCATGCCACCCCAGGACGAGGACAGGGGCAGAGACCTCAGAGCCCTGAGCAAGGCCACCCCAGGGCGCGAAGCTGGGGCACGGCCCTGAAATCCACGTGGTGAAGCCGACCCCAGGGCTGCAGCTCCGGAGGGGACCTCAAGGGCCGGGCTCCAGGGCCGGGGCCCAGGCCCGGGTCTCGTGGGCAGTGGCCGCAGCCGTCCTCCAGGAACCCTCAGCAGACACGCACTCCGTCTCCCACTCCCACAGTCGGGTTTCCATACATCACCCACAGTTTGCGGGTCCCCAGAACGTCCTATCCATGTGGTGGAGGGGACAGAGGGGCCCTGCTGGCTTCCGGAAGGATCCTCCGTCACTGCCCCCACTCGGCCTATGCAGCGTGGACAGGCCCCGGCTCCGCCCTGCACACCGCGGGCTCTGCCCACACCCTGCCCAGCACGTGCGCCGCTGCCTCACAGCCCTGCTCCAGGACACAGCCAAGGGTGTCCATGCCGCGCTCTCCCTGCCAGGCCTTCAGCAGCGCCATCCCCGGGGACGGGGCACTGCCCCACAGGCAGGACGCAGGACCTGCCCCCCACACCAACACCTCCTGTCATCCTGCCAAATCCTGCCCACCTCACAGTCCCCCGATGACCCCAGTTGTCCCTCCCCACCCTCTTGGGACATTCCTGGTCCCCAGGAGGAGAGAGGAGGCAGTCTCCCCACACAGGGCCCAACCAGCATGGCAGCTGTCCAGTCCCTGTGCACCCGGGCCTGTGCCCTCCAGGCCACCAGGACGGCTGCTCTGCTGCAGCTGGGCCTCACCTCGGAGTCCTCCCTCACCTCGGGGTCCTCCAGGGCAAGGCCCCAAGTGCCTCTTCCCCGGCCTCGAACAGCTGCCTCCCCCAGGTACACACTCCGTGAGACCCCGGGACAGCCGGCCGCCCCATTGCCAAGCCCTGCCCCTCCAGCCTGGGCCCTTGCCCTCCCCAGACCCACCCACAGCGCGGCACCACACGTGCGCCCGAGGTCTGTGAGCTCCCGAGGGCAGAGATCCCGTCTCCCTGACTCTGCCTTCCTGGCCCGACGCTCGCCTGGAAAGCAGGAGGCCTACGAGCCCTGCCTGTCTGCTGACCCCAGGACTCCCGACGCACGCCCTGGGGGCTGCATGTCACCCCGGGGTACCCCAGCACGGCTCGCCCAGGAAGCACGGCCTCCCCAGGAAACAGGAGCCCGAGGCCAGAAGTCCACACGGGTAAAACAGCATCCTCTGTGCGGAAGCAGCAGGCCCTGGGTCACACAAACAGGGTGGTCACAAGCTCTCCCCAGCCCAGGCCAGGGACACGAGTCCAGAGCACGAGAATCTTCCACATTGGGAAGATTTCCGCCCAGCCTGGTTGAAGCACCCCACCCACAGAATCACACGGTGACGTGCATGTGTGCGAGTGCCACAGTGGGTGCTGGATGTCCCCAGAGCCGTGTGCTAAAGGGAGTCCCCTGGTGGCTCTGAGAGCGGGAGGGACTGAAGCTGACAGACGTCGCACGTGTGTGTGCGATAGGACGACCTCACACCTGGCTGCAGGAGGGAAGCTGACCGTGTGTGCACATGCGTGTGCAATAGATGACCTTGCACTTGGCTGCAGGAGGGGAGCTGACCGTGGTGCACGTGCGTGTGCAATAGATGACCTTGCACTTGGCTGCACGAGGGGAGCTGACCGTGGTGCACGTGCGTGTGCAATAGATGACCTTGCACTTGGCTGCAGGAGGGGAGCTGACCGTGGTGCACGTGCGTGTGCAATAGATGACCTTGCACTTGGCTGCAGGAGGGGAGCTGACCGTGGTGCACGTGCGTGTGCAATAGATGACCTTGCACTTGGCTGCAGGAGGGGAGCTGACCGTGGTGCACGTGCGTGTGCAATAGATGACCTTGCACTTGGCTGCAGGAGGGGAGCTGACCGTGGTGCACGTGCGTGTGCAATAGATGACCTTGCACTTGGCTGCAGGAGGGGAGCTGACCGTGGTGCACGTGCGTGTGCAATAGATGACCTTGCACTTGGCTGCAGGAGGGGAGCTGACCGTGGTGCACGTGCGAGTGCTTCGCATTTGTCCGAGCATGGGCACTTTCACCAGCCAGCAGTTGACATGGAGTTGATGACTGAAGCCAACAGAGCCTCCGTGCCAACTAACCACCCTGGGACGGGCTTCACCAGTCAGCCCACATGGTCATGAACAGCCTCAGGTTTCACTGATACTAAACGGAAGCCCTGGACAGCAGAGATGCTCACTTAATTGCTGTGCTGCAGGGCCAAAGAAGCTGTCTAACGAGCCCTCACCCTTTGGGGGTCCTGGACCATGCAGAGGGGTAGAGCTGACTCATTTACTGGGGCTTGTTCATTTCACAAATCCCTTCCTGTCAATCACCTCGACAGGAAGAGCACCTGCAGCCTCCGCTGTCCAGGAGGTGGGGCCCAGGAGGAGCCAGGCCAAAGGGCAGACCTTGGGCTGGAGCTGTGCCAGGGAGCAGGTGAGGCCCGACGCAGCCCCCAGGGGTGGCAGAGGGTGCACCAGGGCCACCCAGGTCAAAGACAATGGGAAGTCCAAGCAGGATAGTAGACACTGGCAATGCAACGGGACGTCTGGCTAAAGCAAGAGGTGAAAACACAAAGAGACGTGACCCACAGTCCAGGAGACCCACCATCCTGAAGGGGGCGGAGGCCAGGGAGGGAGGAGGCAGAGGGGAGCTGTCTTTGCCAGCTTTTCACTGCTGTGACTGAGGAACCCAGCCAGCACAACTGTAGAGGAGGAAGGTCTGTTTGGGACACACCGTTTCAGAGGTCCCAGTCCTCAGACAGCAGGCTCCATTCCTGGGGGCTCAAGGTGAGGAGGACAACATGGCGGAAGAGTGCGGTGGAGGAAAGCAGTTCTCATGATGACCAGAAAGCACAGAGAGACTCCACTTGCCAAACACAGATACGTACCCCAGAGCCCAATGCCCACCTCCTCCAGCCACACCCACCTGCCTCACTTATCACTCAGCTAATCCCATCAGGGGATTAATGCACTTATTGATTAAGGCTCTCACAACCCAGTTACTTCTCCTCTGAACCTGTAGTGGCACCCCCTCCTCCACAGAAAATCTTCACTAAGCTTCTCCTGCAATCTTCACAACTAATTTTAGTACTATCAGCAAAAGAGTCTCTACAAAAGAGTTCAGTGTAGGCAGACTTCCTGTCTTCCTGCTGCTCTATTACTGGGCCACTGGCCTGGAAGAAATCAGCACTCCAGGTGCTGGACGCCCCTTTACTTTTTTTTCCCAAACATGTATCCAGTATAGTAGTTTGTAGAAGTGTGTTTGTAAATGCAAAATGTGATTAAAAAAAAAGAAAGAAAAAGAAAGGAAGAAAGATCCTTTAACAAGGCCTCGGCCTTGAGCTGGAGCCTTACAGGATGTCTACATTTCTAAGATAAGAGAAGTTACCAATTGGGCTCCATGGTAACAGCTGGCAGGGAGGGAAGAAAGGGGAGAAGAAGCTCTCCCTTCCCCTGTGCTGTCCTTCAAGGGTCAACTTGCCTAAACAGTGAAAGGAAAGCTGCGTTTAACTCCTGCAGACTGTGAACTGCTGAGCCCCTCCCCTGACAAGCTGGGCATAAAGTTCCCAAACTACCTGAACTCAGGGTTCAGGGGATTGATTGATTACAGCGAGAGCTGTGCCCTCTGAGCCTGGCTGCAGCCAAGTAACACTGTTTCCTGCTGCCTTTGTGCCCTGCCTCGTCTGTCCCCACAACGAACGTCCTTGCATTGTCTCACATGTGAGCTTTTGGGGGACATCTCACATCCAAACCACAACAGGAGCAATTACAAACAAGAGACACTGAGACACCCCAACTGGGGCCGTTATGTGACAGGGCAAGAACGTGAAGAGGCTGCTGTGTGGGCACGGAGGGGAGGGGTACCTGGGCTGCCCTCGGAGCCGTCCCAGGTGGCAGCAAGGGAGCCAGGTGGGGCGCGGCAGGAGCCAGGCCTCTGGAAGAAACCTCAGCAATGGCAGAGAGAGGGTGGGGTGGGCCCTGGCTGCGGTGGGGAGTGCAGACCCCAGCCCGCTCGCTTCCTGGGAACGGGCCAGGAGGTCCGTGACTGCTCTCTGAGGGGGCCACAGTCTCCCTGCAGGCTGCGCCAGAGTCCGGCCTTGACCACGCCTGGGCCCTGATGGAGTTGTGGAGGGGGTTGCTAAGAATCGACCCGTGGCTGAACAGGCCCTGAGCCGCTGTGAACGCCACAGCCGACCCCTGGCAGCAGGTTCCCCGGGCAGACTCCTCCGTCTCCTGCCTCACGGGACCTGCAGCCCCTCTGTGAGAGGCCCGGAGTGCTCAGACTCGCTGGTGCCTCCTTTGGAGGCCCGTCGGCCCTAGCTCCGAGGGCTTAGGGCAGGCTCTTCCGGGCACTCCCCTGCTGCTGCGTTTGGGGCACTGTAGCAGTAATGCTTGCTATCGTGGTTTGGCCAGACAGGAGCCAGCACAGGGAACTGGGGAGGCAGGTCCAGTGGGTCATGGACGAAGGGGTCACCGAGGCCGACAGAGGCGGGACGGAGCAGCCACGGCACAGGACAGGGCCGCTAGCAGAGCTGACAGCGGCGCTGCACTCGGCCTCCTGCAGCCAGCGTCCCCTCCCTGGGCCTGTTTCCCAGGTCCTCTCCCTCTAGAGCCTCCCGGCCGACTGCAGCCGCGAGAGCCGTGGGTCACCCCCAGGGGCACAGGGTGCCCGCCACAGGCGCCGTCCTGGCTGCTCGCTCCCCGGCTCTACGTGGACAGTCTCTCCCCGGTCCTCCCCTCTGACCAGGCCAGCCGTCCCTCTCTGCCCCTGCTCCCGCACTGCCACCCCACTGGAGTGAGTGCCGGGCTTCGGCCGCCTTGTGTGCTGGCGGCTCCACGTGGGCAAAGGCCCTCCCCTGCTCCAGCAGCCCTGCCTGGGGGACAGCTCTGCGCACAGCAGGTGGTCAGCACAGGCGGCCAAGGGGACGATGGGCCGACAGGTGAGGACGGGTGGGCGCCGCTGGTAGGTGGGAGCAGCGCGCCCCTGGGGCCACCTCCGACCTAGCTAAGGACGCGGGAGCGCTCACTGATCCAGCTGACACCGTAAGACCAAGTCTCAGGAGCGTGCACTTGAACGAGATCCGGCCCACCCGCAGAGAGCCCGCGGGCGTGTCTTGCCACTCGCGGACATGGACTCCACCACGTCCTCACCTGGCAACGCTCCTTTCTGGGACACCTGGGACCTGGGGGCACTGGGCGTCAGGACTCTGATCACCCTGGGTGGAGCAGCATGCCCAGGACAAGGCCACCCAGACCTCCGAAGAGTGGGAGAGCAGGACCCCGCAGCACAGCTCCCCAGCCGCACCCCGGCACCCCTGCCGCAGGGACCGCCTTCCCCAGCCCCAGCCCCGCCGCGGCTCAGCCTGCACTGCCGGGCCTGGCATAAACATGAGCTATTTCCCTTCACTTATAATAACCTCATCTAGTTTCTTCTTCCTGAAGCAGTTATACTGTAATGATGTCATGTATTTAAGCTTGATAAACATAATTACTATCAACATTTAATTGATTCTTGATTACAATCAATTATATTTCTGAAACAATCAAGCATCCTACAATTAAAAATAATTGATTCATTAGCACACCCCCTTACTTGACAATTACACAAATGCATTATTTATGTAATTAGACACATTTACAGTTCATTATTCCACATTTTATGCTATTGTTACAAAGCTACTAAACTCTCCAGCTTACTTTTAATCTTCCTTTGGCTAATACCGAGATAGAACACTAAGTTTATTCAAATGGATCCAGTTAAAAATTAGAAGTTACCTAAAGCAATACAATCAAGTCATAAATCAAAAGCCTGAATAGCACGTCAATCCAAAAACAATAATTAAGGAATTTACCTCCGTATTTCCAGAGAAAGATGTGAGGGTCTGCATTAGTCCGGAGCCAGTGATCTACTTTACCAGTTAAGCATAATTTCACTTTATCATGGCAAAAACCATCGTGATGCGGAGTTGGGTAAGGGCCACTAAAGGAACAAGGGACAGCCCTGGCCACAAGGGGCGGCTGGCTGGGGTCCAGTCCGCACCCTCGCTGGCCCGGGCAGGCCTTCTCACTGCTGTCCTGGGTCAGGGGCTCATTCTGCCTGTGGCTCCCCACGGGCATTAACAGCATCAGCGGCCGGGCGGTCCCCTGCTCTCCACAGGCCTGGTCCCTCTGTTGCCCCGGCAGTGCTGCTCACCAGGGTCTCTGTGCAAACCTGCACAACCAGCACAGGCACTTTCCTTGATCCGGCTCAAAAGGCTCTCCCACTGCTAGTGAGAGTCCACCAAAGCACACCCGTGCACACCAGAGCTGGGAGCCGGAGCTGGGGCCACGAGCGGAGCACATGCGGGGGTGGAAGGGGGCAGCGCCACCCAGAGAGGGGCACTGCCACACAGGAACCCAGGCCCCAGCCACCTAGGAAGGACCCTGAAGGTGGAAGGCCTTGTCCCACCAGGACTGGGCTCCAGCCACCATGGCGAACTGGGCTGAGGTTTGGAGCAGTTGGGCCAAGGAATGTCTGGGTGCAGCGGTCCCCCAGGATGAAACCAGAGTGCTAAAGAACAAGGACATGGAAGAAGACCTCTCCCCCAGGTCAGCACCCCACCTAGGTAGAGGTGTGCCAGCCCCAGACCTCCACGGCCGGTGCCCATCTCCCCCAGGTCAGCACCCCCACCTAGGTAGAGGTGTGCCAGCCCCAGACCTCCACGGCAGGTGCCCATCTCCCCCAGGTCAGCACCCCACCTAGGTAGAGGTGTGCCAGCCCCAGACCTCCACGGCCGGTGCCCATCTCCCCCAGGTCAGCACCCCCACCTAGGTAGAGGTGTGCCAGCCCCAGACCTCCACGGCAGGTGCCCATCTCCCCCAGGTCAGCACCCCACCTAGGTAGAGGTGTGCCAGCCCCAGACCTCCACGGCCGGTGCCCATCTCCCCCAGGTCAGCACCCCCACCTAGGTAGAGGTGTGCCAGCCCCAGACCTCCACGGCAGGTGCCCATCTCCCCCAGGTCAGCACCCCCCACCCAGGTGGAGTGTGCCAGTTCTAGACCTCCACGGCCGGTGCCCATCTCCCCCAGGTCAGCACCCCCACCCAGGTAGAGGTGTGCCAGCCCCAGACCTCCACGGCAGGTGCCCATCTCCCCCAGGTCAGCACCCCACCTAGGTAGAGGTGTGCCAGCCCCAGACCTCCACGGCCGGTGCCCATCTCCCCCAGGAGGTCAGCACCCCACCCAGGTGGAGTGTGCCAGCCCCAGACCTCCACGGCAGGAGCGTAAGAGTCGGCAGCTGAAGGGAGTGCTTCTCAAATATAAGGACCAGGCATCATTTGGGCAGGGCGTGGCCAGTATTCACCAGACCCAGCACCTTGGCTGGGTCCGTGTACCCACCTCTCCAAGCACGTAGGGTCGATGGTGCATTTAAGGAAAGGCCTGTGGAGGAAACCGAGGCAAGCCGTGGAAGCCGCCCGAGGTGACCCCTGTCCACCTGGAAGGAGAAATACAGAGCCAAGATCCTCAAAGAAGGTTCAACAACCTGAAAGACAAAACCTAAGATGAACAAGTTCTCCCAGGAGAGAAAATGATCCCGAAAGTAAAAGATAATTTCTTTTAAAACATTTATTTAAGCCAGGCGCGGTGGCGCACACCTGTAATCCCAGCACCTGGGAGGCTGAGGCAGGAGGATCGCGAGTTCAAAGCCAGCCTCAGCAATGGCGAGGCACTTAGCAACTCAGTGAGACCCTGTCTCTAATAAAATACAAAAAAGGGCTGGGGATGTGGCCCAGTGGTCGAGTGCCCCTGAGTTCAATCCCCGGTACCACAAAAAAAAAAAAAAAAAAAAAAAAAAAAAAAAAAACATTTATTTAATAAGACAAATCCACATGGGCTTGGCATCAATCTAAGGAGAGGAGGCCACGAGAGATGGTCAATAGGCGAACACGAGGATTCAAATGCCAAGCCAAACTCCAGAGAAGATCTGATAAATGAGTACTACGGAGCCGAAAGCAGGATTAACTTTCTAGAAGACAGAGCTTGGGAACAGTTCAAAACGTGAAGCAAAGAGGAAGGTCTAGAAGCTATGTGGACAGGACGCAGGAACCGGTCGGAGTGTCCGGCCACGCGCCGCACAGCGAGGACCCTGGTCGGAGTGTCCGGCCACGCGCCCCTGGTGGAGTGTCGCGCGGCGAGGACCCCTGGTGGAGTGTCCGGCCACCCGCCGCGCGGCGAGGACCCCTGGTGGAGTGTCTGGCCACGCGCCGCGCGGCGAGGACCCTGGAAGAGGTGAGCAAAGGCTTTAAACAACAGCATGACGTCTTCGTGAGCTAGAGACACGTGGGGAACTGCGGAGTGCCGCTCGTGCCGGCAGGGGAGCTGCCGCTGTGGTGGAGTCACCCATCCCAGGGACACCCTCCCACCTGGTGACGAGCAAGACAAATGTCACTCTTTTATGGAGTTTTTATTCTTGATTCTTGAACCATTTTGAAGTGGTTTTCCATCAAAAATCATGTTAAAAATAAAGATCACGACAACAGATGTGCGCTTCTGCTGCACACTGCAGGTGGCCGGGGCTCTGCTCAGGGCCATCGTCACCTCGCCCTCGCCCGCTCACTGCCCGCAGCTGCTGTAGCTGCCGTGACAGGGGTAAACAGGGCGGAGCCCGGGCCCCCGGAGGGCCTGCCCGGAGGTGGCGTGGGCCACTTCTGCAGCGTCTCTGTCCTTGGCCAGCTCACAGGGACGACCTGGCCTCAGAGGACAGCAGCACAGCCCCCCATTGCAAAGAGAGAAATGACCAAATGCCTGCCAACACCAGGGCTGGAGAGGGAGGGGTCGCCCCAGAAGTCCCCACCGTGCACAGAGCCCTTCCTCCAGGGGGCCAGGAGCTGGACGCAGCCCCCACACGTCTGCTGCGCTGCGCCAGTCACTCTGCTGCCCTCTCTTCCCGGGGAGCCCGAGCTGTCCGGGGTCCTCCGGCCACGCGGGCAGCAGCGATCCTCCCAGGTCTGTCTGTCACAGAATGTCCCGACCCCCCGTGTCTTCCACATTTGAAGTGCCTTGCTTAGCAGACCCTAACCACCCACGAGGTCTTCCACTCACTCTTAGGGGAAGACGTCCAGATTCCCTCCAGTGCTGCTGTGTGTGAAGCAGGCGCAGCCTGAGGTTCACATTAAGTGTGAGTAGATCAAACAAGCCAACCAGAAGGCAGAGACCAGGCGCTGGGAACAGGACAGCCGCCCACTGTCTCCCAGAGGCACCGTGGGTTCCAGGCACTGCGGGGACAGGAGCCGACGGGACACCGACGAGCTCACACCCACGCAGGCACGCTGGCGGGGCTACCCGTGGACAACGGACCCAGGAGAATTGTCACTACAGACAAGAAAGGACGTCTTACAATGAGCCAGGGCCAGCCCAGCTTTGTATGGGTGATGTCTCTTAGTCATCGTTATCAGAAGGGTAAGCGACAAGGGGAACATAGAAAACTCACACTTAAAAAAGTATCAAAAGACCTATCAAGAAAGTGATGAGGGGCTGGGGTTGTGGCTCAGCGGTAGAGCGCTCGCCTAGCACGTGCATGGCCCGGGTTCGATCCTCAGCACCACGTAAAAATAAACACATTGTGTACAAGTAAAGCAAATAAATAAGAAATATTGAAAAAAAGAGAAAGTGATGAGATGACTCATGGAACGGGAGAAAATATTTGCGAGTTACACATCTGATAAATATCTGGTGTCCAGAACATATAACAACTCAACAATAAAAATCCAAATACCCGAAACATGAGGAAGGGAACCGCGTGCACGTGTTTACAAAGTACTCAGAGCCCACAGGAACATGAAAAGATGCCCAGAACTACCAACAGTTGTTTAAAAACGCGGATCAGAACCCCAGTGAAATGCATCTCACACCCAGCAAGATGGCTAGACCGAAGCGACAGACAACAAGTGCTGGCAAGGAGGTGGAGACAGCGGCCCTGATGCCAAGGGAAGTGGGAAATGTGCCACCAGGGTCGAAGCACCTGAGCAGCTCCCCAGACGTGCAGCCCTGGAAACGTCCGGCAGGGCTGCCGCCACCAGGGACTGCGCTGCTCCGCAAGGGCTCGGAGACTCACAAACGCAGTCCCCACGGTGCACAATGCGTACAAACATTCACGGCAGCATGGCTAACACCAGCCCGAGCAACAGCAGCCGGCATGTGGCCAGCGGACGGGAGGACACACAAGATGCGGGGCACCCGAGAAGTGAGACACTACTCAGCAGAACAAGAGGCGCGGCGCTGGCACGTGCCGTGACCTGATGAAGCCGGAGGACTGCCCGGCGGATGGCGGAGAAGCCATCTGCTGCGCGGTTCCGTCACAGGCAGGTCCAGACGGCAGAGCCCACCATCACAGGGGGGCCCAGGCTGCCCGGGCGGCGGCACCGGCGACTGCCGTGAATACAGGCTCCCCTCCCTAGGGGAGAAGATGCCCGGCAATGCCGCGACGGTCGGTGCACCCTCTGAGAATGCAGAAGCCACAGAACTGCAAAAGAGGGGACTTCGTGACTTTTACCTCAGTAAACTGTTACTTAAATAGACTGAGGATTCTAGAGAAAGAATTGGAATACAGGTTACGGGGACACCAAACGGCTCAAACAGGATAGCTGACGTAAGGAGATAGTTCAAGGAAAAGGAGCACAAGAACCCAAACACACCTGCAGAAGTAAGATGAGGCACAAAAACGCAACAGAAAGATATTTAGAATATTGAGGAAAGCAGGGTTGCAGGGTAGGCCAGCATCAGGAGAGAAAGAGCAAGCTCAGACGGCAGAGGAGACCGCGGCAGGGGGATGCCGTAGAGGGGCCGAGCCACGGGGGGAGGGTCTCATCCCAGAAACCATGCCGGGGTCTCCTCGAATCTGGCCACACATGGGCACCTGACAGATGTCTCAGGTGCCAGTTTAAGTTGATGGTGGGTCCTCAGTCTATACCCCAAGGACTTAAAATCAGCTTACGACAGTGACACAGCCACATCAATGTTCATAGCAGCTCAATTCACAGCAACAGCTAAGCTATGAACCAACCTAGGTGCCCTTCAACAGATGAATGGATTAAAAATGTGGTATATGCACAATGGAATATTATTCAGCCTTAAAGAAAAATGAAATTACGACATTTGCTGATAAATGGAGGAATTGGAGACTATCCACACAGTGTATGTAATATGTACAAATATTCACAGTGAAATAAGCTAAATGAAATAAGCCAGTCCCCAAAACACAAAGGCCAAACGTTCTCTCTGATGTGCAGATGCTGGCTCATAATAGGTAGAAAGAAAGGGGTGGAGGTTCGCTGGACTGGGCAGGGAGGAGGAGGGCAGGGTGGGGAGGGAAAGACGGTGGACAGACCACGCTGGTAGGGGAGGAGGGCAGGGTGGGGAGGGAAAGACAGTGGACGGACCAGACACGACTTTCCGTGTTCTGTGTGGACACGCAGCCAGTGTAACTCCACATCATGTACAGCCACAAGAAGGGAAAATCACACCCCCTGCACACATGACATGTCAAAATACATGTCAAAAGAGAACAAGTTAAACAAATCTTTAAAAAATGATGGTGAGATGCAGGTACCCAAGTCAAACCTGGTGAAATTGAATTTTTTTTTTTTTTTTTTTTTTTTTGGTACCGGGGATTGAACTCAGGGGCACTCGACCACTGGATCACATCCCCAGCCCTTTTTTTTGTATTTTATTAGAGACAGGGTCTCACTGAGTTACTAAGTGCCTCGCCATTGCTGAGGCTGGCTTTGAACTCGCGATCCTCCTGCCTCAGCCTCCCAAGTGCTGGGATTACAGGCGTGCGCCACCGCGCCCGGCTGAAATTGAATTTTGAGGATAAGATTTCTTTTGAAGACATTCAGGAAAGATAGGTTTCCTTTCTACAAATGGGTACCACCTGGCCGCGGTTTCCCTGCCACAGCTTCCGACTGGAGAATGAGTGGAAAGGCAAGTCTCTGAGCGTCCCCACCCGGCTGGGCCTTCTGCACAGACACGCGGGCCTGAGCGTCCCCACCCGGCTGGGCCTTCTGCACAGACACGCGGGCCTGAGCGTCCCCACCCGGCTGGGCCTTCTGCACAGACACGCGGGCCTGCCTTCAGGAGGAGGACAGTCCCTCCATATGGAAAGTCTGCAAAGGGTTTCAAAACTGCCCATCGAGCAAACCTGGGTAATTGTTGCTATTAGACACCTTTGTCACCTGCAGTTTTTGAAGATGAAACATTTCGTGGAAGAGATAACAGCCTAGTGCCAACATGAGGCGGGGGCACCCAAAGGAGCTGGAAGGAAAGCTCAGAGGGAACAGACGGAGCCATCTCCCCACGTGTACAGGAAAGACCAGTAGATGTGCTTCGTTCTTGATGTGCATTTCTAGACAACACGTTCTCTCTTCTTCAGGAAGATGACTCACAATAATCAAATCAATAAGCAATGAACAAAAAGCCGTGTAGGACATTGAAAGTGATGCTCAGGAATGATTCCTCCCGGGCTCCTGGCCCAGCACCTCGCAGCTGGTCTCAGGCTGCGGGAGCAGGGGCTCTCCATGCCAACAAGTGTTTCCAGAGAACACGCCCCGGAAAGCCTGCCCAGCATGCGTGTGTCCCGGAGACCTGGAAACAGGGGCAGAGGTCACCGACCATAGCTCCAGCGTCACCCAGGGCACCCACGTGTGCAGCCCACTTCACACGTGTCCCGAGGGGCTACGCAGTCTGCGCTGCAGCCCAGCCCTAGAGCAGGGCCTGGTCCCGACACCACCAGGAGACAGGAGCGTCACCCGTGCCAAGGGGTCCTTGTTCACAAGTCAGGGACGAGGACCTCTTAACATGGAGAACTGGGGACCAGCCACAGACAAGAGGCAGTTCCTAACAACTCAGTGAGTCTGGAGGCGTTCTGTGAATCTCGGAGAAGCCTTGGTGGCTTGCTGTGTCCAGCGTCCCCCCAGCCTTCCACAGAACAAGAAGGGGGGAGACGTAGGCACGTGCACACACACACACACACACACACACACACACACACACGACTGGAAAGGCAGGGAAGCGGCGCCCTTCAGACATGCCGAGAAGAAGGAGATGATGAAAAGTGCACGCGCTTCCCACCCCATGATGCAAGCGCTGAAGCTCGTCCCACGCCGGCACTCGGAGAGAAGGGAAGGTCTGTCTCGCAGCGAGGCCCAGCGTCTGGAGAGGGACCTACAGGGCCCGTCAGGCTCCGATGACTGAAGCCAGCCGTCCCAGGTGGCCCGAGAGGAGCGTGACCAGGGAGAGGAGCCACGCCCTCCACCCCACGGGCGGGCAGAGGAGACGCGTGAGCCCGCCCGGCCAGTCTGCGGACCCGCGTGCGCCACCACGATCGCGTCAGGGGAGCTGACCAGGGGCCTGGCCAGAGGTGAGGGCCAGAGGTGAGGGCCGGAGACAGGCGCGGAGCTGAGGACGCACCAGCAGGCACACCCCCTCCTGGAGGCAGGACTGCAGCGAAGGGGTGCACACGGCGCTCCCAGGCCCAGGACGGGGCCCGGGCCACGCCCAGGCAGCTGAGAGCCCTGCTGGGAGCCAGAGCCCAGACCACCGCCAGCCCGGGGGCTGCCATCCTGCCTGAGCAGGTCACAGCAGTCTGAAGCTGTGGCAGGGAAACCGCGGAAAAGCTTGCCTCTGCTTTTGATTGCTCCATCAGCAACATGAAGAGAGCAGGGCAGCTGCCTGTGGGTCTGTCTGGGGTCAGAGAAGGAGACACGCGGGGAGCCCGTAAGCCGAGGCCTGGCGGGCCTGTTCTCTGCAGGGATTCACTAGATACGTGGTGTCGGAAAACCCGGCTAACCAGAAGACAGCACCCACACACCCACGCAGGGGCAGAGGGACTACGAGGTCAGGGTACAAAACAGTCACCAGATAACAGGTGCAAGTGTGACGCGGAGGTAAGATCTTAGGACAACAGAGACTTTAGCCTGAGAGCAAAGAGAGAGGACAAAGGAGAGCGGGATGCAAGCCTCTAGGAAGTGGGAGACCCGGGTCTTGCCAGCAGAGCCCGCACAGCGAGCCAAGGTGCTGCTTAGGTCCAGCCCGACTCGGGACAGGCAGGCCGGGGCAAAGCAGTGTCCGCCCGGACAGGCATGCCCACACTCGCGTCTGTGGGCCACGCAGCCCTAGCAAACAGGACGGGAAGTGTGTACACTGAATGTCCCCTTTCCTTAACATGAAAACCGCTATCGTCTAGGGAACAGGGTCCGCTCGCCACGGCCACGGGATCCACAGGAACACCAGAGACCGAGCTGCGTACAAAGAGGGGCTGCCTGAGCCAGGACGCTGCGTGCTCTCCTCGGAGATGCCACTTCAAAGACCGTGGCGCTGGGGATGCGAGCAAATCCAACTGCAGGACATGAAGCACTGTCACCGCGCTCGGAGCGTGCCGCTATCATTTGCAGGAAATATGAGGCACTGAAATTCTGACACCACATTCCTTAGAAAGAATCGCAGCAAGGGGAAGAGATGGCACCTCATGAATCCAGCCCTCAAGTGAGTCGGCCAGACCTTGACAGGTGATCTAGTGCCGCTGCGATTCACCCCCGAGACGCTGACCCTGCAGTCAAGTAGGGCCAGACAATCTGGGAGCGCCGCGAGGCTGCAGCGCGGGCTGCGGGGGCCACTGTGACCTTGGCAAGGACTCGGAGGGCCTGGAGAGGCCACGCAGCCAGGCAGGGCCGACTCCCACAGGACGGGGGCTTGTGCTGGGGCGTCGGCACCCTCCCCTCAGCCCAACACCCCCACCCACAGCTTCTCCTGCACACAGGACGGCTCGTCCAGCAACGGACGCGGGGAGAAGGGAAACCCACCACAGGGCTCGACCTGCGCGGCCGGCGCTGGAGGGTCAGGAGTCCACCCCACAGGGCAGCCTAGCAGGCCAGGCCCCGGGCGAGCAGGCCGTGGGGCAGTCAGAGCCAGCCGTGAGACGGGGCACGCCTTCCGGGGCCCAGGCCCATCCACAGAGGCAGCGCCTCTCCCACAGGCCTGCCCACCCCTGCTGGCCTGGTCGGACCCCTGTTCTCCCAGGGCCAGTGGCCTCTCCTTAGGAGGACCCTGCTGTCTGGCAAGTCAGTGGCCTGCAGCACTGAGGCGGCGGGGCATGAGGGGACTCCACTCCACAACGCACGCAGGACAGGCCCAGGGAGGGCCTATGGCCAGACAGGCCAGCCCCGCTCCTGCAGGCGGGAGACAAGGCCCCGAGCCCACACGGTAGCAGGGAGGAAGGACCCGAGAGTCCTACTGCCTTGGGGTCAGAAGGCCCAGGCCTCTGCCTGCCCTGTCCGGGCGCTTCAGCGCCTGGGGTCTTCTACAAAACGGGCCGTGACTGCCCTGTGGCTATAGCTGCCTCTTGTCCACAGAGCGGCCGTGCAGACCAGCGAGGGCTCCTGTGGCCACAGTGGCACACTTCACAAGGTGGTGGTGGCCTCCAGAGCGCCAAAGGACTGTGAGCTGCACGTGCCCTCGCTGATGGGCAGCAGAGGGCCGGCCACATGGTGACCCCAGGCCCTGCTGGGATCAGACAGCCTGCACTGCCTTGCTCTACCCACTCGCTGCCCGTGAGACCCTGGCCACTGCCCCAGAGCTGCTGGAACTCCAGGTTCTCCCTGGGAAGGGGCACAGAGCTGTCCTTGCCCGCACAGGTGCAGGTCTCAGCCTGAATGAAGAGAAGGAAGGGCTGACCAGGCAGGGAGGAGGCAAAGATGGCCGCAGCTCGCAAGAGGGCCAGAGCCACGAAGCCCTGCCCTGGGGCAGGGCTGGGGAGACCAGGCGTTCCCGGGAGACACTACAGCCCTTCTGCTTCCCCAAGGGCCTCGCTCCTTGCTTGCTGTTACCACAGAGCCACCTGTGTGCTGCCCTCCTGCAGTGACTTGTCTAAGACGGTGGGTGACCTGCTGGTAAAGTGGCTGAGACGCAGTGCTCGCGCCGGGGCTGCCGGGGACTGACCGTGCTGCCTGAGGGCAGCAGCCAAGCATGGGCCTGCGCTGCGGTGCACCAGCTGACAGGCGCCTGCACCAGGCCAGGCCCGGCCCCACACCAAGTAGATGCCCGAGGCCCAGGCCAGCACCCTCGCCCTCCAGCTGGGAGCCGTGGCCGCGGGGCCCTAAAGCCTGATTCAAGGGCCGCTCTGTCCAGAATGAGGGACGGGTGCGGGAGAAGAACCAGAGGTCAAGGTGGAGCGGCACTGACCGTCTGGCTTCTGTCCACCTCTAACAGAGGCAAAGCACCTGCTGGTACAAGGGACACCTGGGGCTGGCGCTGTGCATGCCCGCTGCGGTCACTGCACACCCGGAGCGCAGAGCCCAGGGACAGGTGCTCTGCGGGTTCCACCAGGGCTCCCCCCACCAGCGTGTGCCGTTCCTCTGCTCTGGTGACCTCGTCTCTGGGAGGCAAAGTCCTCAGAATTGGATTTTGATTTGCTGGGCTTCAGCTGACAGGCGCCTCTCCCAGGAAGAAGTACGCGGCCTCTGGGGAGCCGCGCTGTTTGTCTCTCAAATGCCAAGCCGCCTGCTCCTCCTCCTCCCGCGGAGACCGTCCGCATTCCAGAGCCGGCTCCGTCCCTGGAATCACCCCCTGGGCTGCCTCAAATGGCACCCGCAGAGGGCCGTTAGCCCGCCAGGCTGCCGGGTGGGTGGCAGGGTGGCACTGATGGTGGAGTTGCTCGAGGCGCTGACAGGTGCACCACGGCAGCAGGCCGCGGCCAAGGTCACGGGCGGCAGAAGCCCTTGGGCACTGCAGAGGCCTCAGAGCAGCCCCACTGCGTCCCCTGGTCAGGGGTCATTGGCCCACAGAGAAAATGAAGAACGCAGAGGAGCTAAGGTCACCAAGAGACAGCCCTCCCGGGACAGGCCGCTGAGTCCCCAGCAGCCCCCCCACCGTCCCCGAGTCCACCAAAGACACAGTCCCAAGGCCAGGCAGAGGAGGGGAGGGGGCCGGAGCCGGGCCCCGGGCCCCCCGAGACCAGAGGAGCAGAGGAGACCCTCCCTGCACCCCCTCCTGTGGTACGACCCCTCACTCCCCCAAGGCCACCTGCCAGTGCCCAAGGACAGGAGCTCTCTTCTCCAACGAGGGCTTGAGGTGCGGATGCCACCAGAAGGACTTTTCATTCACGGACCCACTTTGGGATGTCATTGGAAAGTCCCACGGACCACATCCCCGTGGTGACCTACCTGTGAGGTCCCTCCCTCTGCACCCGCTGCACATGCCCACAGGTGTGGCCAGTCTGCCCTGGCCGAGGGGACTGGCAGAGGCCGAGGAGGCCTCTCCTGGGGTTCGTGTCCTGGGGAGGGCGCCAGGAGACCAGGGAGCCTCGTGCTGGAGAAGAGCTCGCCAGCCTGCTCCTGGAAGCCGCGCCCCCCAGCCGCCGCTGCTCTCGGGGCCTGGGCCGCCGGCCTCTGTGGCTCGGTCCCCTGCAGGGCCCTGGCTCCGGCACCCCCACCTCAGGAAACCGCAGTGCCGTGAGCAGACGGGGAGCGCCGGGCTGGAGAGAGGCAGGGCCACACCGGGTCCCGCTGCTGCAGGACAGTCACCCCAGTGCAGCCCGTGGACCCCACGAGCGTCACGGGGCAGCAGAAGGGGCCCGGGGCCTCACGGGTCAGAACAACCGTGGGACCCAGGGCCTGTTCCTCTGGCAGAATCAGCTCTTGCAGCTGCGGGCCTGGGGTGTCCTGCTGAGGCAGCCGCCCCTGGAGGGGAGGGCCAGTCCCTCCTCCTGCAGAGCCAGCGAGGTGGGAGGTCCCTCCCGTCCCCTCCCTCTGACCAGCCTCCGCCTCCCTCTTCCACTTCTCAGAACACCAGGATTTGCCGGGCCCCCATCAGCCAGGAAACTGCCCACCTCAAACGCTAACCCCCATCCCTCTGATGAGCCCAGAAGCCAGGGACACTACCTGTCCCAGGCTCCGGGGATGGGATGTGGCCACCTTTGGGAGCCACTCTGACCACAGCAGGGTCCTCTTAGACCAGGCTCACTAAGTTCTCCTGAGAGTCCGTGAGGCCCAGTGAGACTTGGTGCTGCAGCAGAGTCGGCCTCGTGAGAGGGAGCAGGCCACCCTGCAGAGCCGCAGCACGCCTGGCCACCCTGCAGAGCCGCAGCACGCCTGTCCACCCTGCAGAGCCGCAGCACGCCTGTCCACCCTGCAGAGCCGCAGCACGCCTGTCCACCCTGCAGAGCCGCAGCAGCACGCCTGTCCACCCTGCAGAGCCGCAGCACGCCTGTCCACCCTGCAGAGCCGCAGCACGCCTGTCCACCCTGCAGCCCGCAGAGCCCTGCCAGCAGAGCCGCAGCATGCCCTGTCCACCCTGGCCGCAGCCCTGCGGGAGCCGCAGCACCCCCTGTCCACCCTGCGGAGCCGCAGCACCCCTGTCCACCCTGCGGAGCGCCATGCCCTGTCCACCCTGCGGAGCCGCAGCACCCCTGTCCACCCTGCGGAGCCCCTGCAGCACGCCTGTCCACCCTGCGGAGCCGCAGCACGCCTGTCCACCCTGCGGAGCCGCAGCACGCCTGTCCACCCTGCGGAGCCGCAGCACGCCCTGTCCACCCTGCGGAGCCGCAGCACGCACGCAGCACGCCTGTCCACCCTGCGGAGCCGCAGCACGCCTGTCCACCCTGCGGAGCCGCAGCACCCCTGTCCACCCTGCGGAGCCAGCAGCATGCCCTGTCCACCCTGCAGAGCCGCAGCACACCTGTCCACCCCTGCGGAGCCGCAGCAGCATGCCCTGTCCACCCTGCAGAGCCGCAGCATGCCCTGTCCACCCTGCAGAGCCGCAGCACACAGCACCCCTGTCCACCCTGCGGAGCCGCAGCATGCCCTGTCCACCCTGCGGAGCCGCAGCACCCCTGTCCACCCTGCGGAGCCGCAGCATGCCCTGTCCACCCTGCAGAGCCGCAGCATGCCCTGTCCGCACACCTGCAGAGCCGCAGCACGCCTGTCCACCCTGCGGAGCCGCAGCACGCACGCCACGTCCACCCTGTCCACCCTGCGGAGCCGCAGCACGCCTGGCCACCCTGCGGAAGCACCGCAGCACCCCTGTCCACCCTGCGGAGCCGCAGCACGCCTGTCCACCCTGCGGAGCCGCAGCATGCCCTGTCCACCCTGCGGAACCGCAGCACCCCTGTCCACCCTGCGGAGCCGCAGCACGCCCTGTCCACCCTGCAGAGCCGCAGCACGCCTGTCCACCCTGCGGAGCCGCAGCACGCCTGTCCCTGGACCTCCTGAGGCCAGGCGAAGGCGGAGACAGGCAGGCCCCGAGGGGTGGCAGGCCCGGGTCTGGCGGGGGTGGTGGGCACACTGAAAGAGCATTGGAAACCATCAGTTCTCAAGCACAAGAATGACGCGGTCTGGTTTATGTTTGAAAGATCGCCCGCTACCTGACATTTGAGATGGCATTTGGAAGGTGTCCTGGACGCACAGGTGGGATTTGGGCTGATGAGGGGGAGACGTGCTCTTGCCCAGCACGGACGAGCCCGCGGGAGGAGGCAGACGGGCGGGGCGAGCGCCAGGCCCGGGGTGCAGCATGGGCAGGGATGGAGGGGCTGGCCCAGGGCGGGCGTCCGCTGGATGCCAGGAAAGGGGCAGTTCTGGGCCTGTCCCCGGCGGCTCCTTAGGAGCGATCAATAGTGCTGAACTCGAGCTGGCCGCTTCCTTACATCATCATTAGATGCCATTAAAGAATCAATGACTGGAAGAAAGGAGATGTCTGCAAAAGGTCAGCTCCAGGCTGCAGGGACGGACCCCCAGGAGGAGCGGGCTGGGCACAGGGCTAGCGCCTCCCAGATGGCCTCTGCTTAGCCAGAGAATTTGGTGGAAAATTAATTCGCCTGGAAATCTTACAGAAATAGCCCACCCCTCTTCTCCTGGCCCTTTCCTATTTCTCTTTCTGCTGCACGTAGGTGCTTTCACCTGGGAAGGTCAGTGCAAAAGCCCTGTTTGGGGAGAGGGCTTAAACTGCGGTTGACTATGGGCCATGGAGATTTGGGCATTGTCGCCTTCCATAGTCTCACGGGACTTGGCCCGGGATCTCGAGTGACTTGGCCGAGATTGCTGATCGGGTCAGCGCCATTTTGGTGGTGTGTGTGGTGCGTGTTAGTCGTTGTTAGAGCCAGAGAGAAAAGTTATCAGAATAAAAAGCTGTTTGTCTCCAGTTCTCCTCTGAACTTCTTCCCGCGGCTTCGTTGCTCCAAGCGGCCATCGCTTCAGGCGGCAACAGGTCAGCAAACCCTGCAGGTGGCACTTGAAGGCCGTGTCATGAGGCAGGCATCACCTGTGCGGACAGGAGCAGGACTCGTCCCCTGAGCAGGTGCCCAGGTGGACATGGACCCTCCAGCCTCCAGCTGAGCCCCAGCCCCCTCAGCAGGAGGCTGCCCAGACCTGTCTGGCCAACCGAGGCCCTCGGCTCTGGGTTTCTGCCCACTGGTGAGGAACCACGGTTGTCCACCCCCACCAGCAATCGAGAAGGGCACTCCCGGGCTGAACCAAGGACAATGCAGATTCGTCAAAACGGTGAAATGGAAAACGGAGCGCAAATGGGACGGTGGGAGTATGAACCCGACTCTAAGAGATCCTGTCCTCTCCTCAGTCTGCAAATCCGCACTTGGCACATGCTGCCTGGTCCCCTCAGCCCCAGCCCACTCTGCTGAGAGGTTCAGCCACCCGGCCCCACCACGCCCACGTTATGTGGAGAGAATAACAACATATGGACCAGCATGGTGACCCCTGGGCCTTTGTACATTCTGCAGAGCTGTTTAAACCCTAAGCTAAATGGGCAGTCTGCTGAGGAACAGGCTCTGGAGGGCTTTGCCCCTGCATGGCTCAGGAATTCAGAGCTGCCGCAGCCCCGTCTCTTCCTTATTAAAGGGAGGCGCGGAGCCACGACTCAGGAAGGACCCTCTGGGCAGACCAAAGGACTCGCTAACCCGCGCCTCGCCTTCCAGGGACTCACGATGTCCTCAGCCTCGGCCCGGGCACACCCGAACGGCCCCGGTCTCAGGGGGACTTGGCTTGCCCGGCCTGGCAGCGAGGAGTGCGCCCTGACACACGCCCGGTTCTGCTAGCCCCTCTCACCCCTCACGCCCGGCAGGAGCCGCTTGTCCTCAGTGCCCTCTACAGGCCCCCGTCCCCAAGGGGGGAGCACCTGGCCCTGCCACAGGGAAGAGGTTGGGGCCCGGGAGGGACCGGGTCAGCACCCGGGCGCGAGACGGGCGCGTCTCCTCGCACGGTGCGTCTGAACCAGCCGCGTCTGCCGGGGGAGGCGGGTGGTGAGGGGCAGGCAGGCCCACGCCAGCCCGGCCAGGGGGCGGACTCGGTGCCACGCAGCAGCCCCAGAGGTGGCAGGGTGCAGAGCCCGGCCGGCTGGCGCCCGCTGGCCTCTCCAAGACACCAGCCACGTCGCCCCTGGGAAGCTGCAGTCCCCCCAGGACGGAGCTCTCGCCCATCCCAAGCCCCGGCCCGCACACCCGTCCCCTTCCAGGGCAGCTCTGAGAAAGCCGCGCCGGGACTCCGCGGTGTGGCCGTGGAGCAGGGTGGTGTGGCCGGGCTCCGCAGGCAGCTCCCTGCCGTGGCCACCAACCCACTTCCTGGTTGGTGCCAAAAAGAAGTGGGAACAGGGTCTTGAAGATGCCCTGCCTTAGCCCTGCTGCTGCTGTGGCCTCCAGGACGGAGGCTCGTGAACGACACAGGCGTGGCCGGCCAGTCCAAGGCCCAGGGACCTTGCTGGTGGGGACCCTGCAGAGTCCAAAGGCAGCCCCGTCCCCCGTGGCCAGAGGGTGCACCCAAGAATCAGCTGAACTAGCTTCTGGGGAGACCCCCTAGAGCTGACCAATGACCCATTGACCCGCCAATCCATGAACCCACAAAAGGAGTCTGTCCGTGATCTACTCACCGCTCAGAGGCCCCACCTGGTTGCACCCTTGGGATCTCACAACAGTGAAGGAATGCCGACACGAGCCTTGGTGGGGCAGTCGCCCACGGTCACAGCAGTTCTATTCATCAGCCAAAGAGTGACAACCTGTAGAACGGGTTGTGTGGTAGGCAAAGTGTGGTCCAGACATGCAGTGGAACATTGGTCAGCCCTGAAAAATGAAATCCTGACCCCTGCTGCAAGGAGCTAAACCTGGCAGCCATTGCACCAAGCGAGGCTGCCAGACACAAAGGACGGAGGCTTGTGCTCCTGCCCGCGGGGACCTGGAGCAGTCGGACTTGGCAGAGTGCTAGGGGGACCTCGAGGTAGAGCTTAGTGAGGGCGGCTTGGGTTTTGCCAGAGGAAAGTCTCTGGAGGTGGCAGTGTGGTGGCCCTGGGTAATGCCACTGGCTGCACTTGAAGTGACGCGGTTGCAGCCGGGTCTCACAAGCGGCCGGCGGGGGCAGGCGTCCTGTGCTGACAGCCGTCCCTAAGCGCCGCTCACAGCAGCGCGCAGCAGGGGGACTGGCTCAGGTCGGGACCCACCTGACGGCTGAGGCCTCTGGACAAGCTGAGGCTCCCCTGCATAAACCAGGGAGGCCACTCCCTCGTCACCCCGTCCCACACCAGCAAGGGACCGGGGGGCAGGGGGACCGGCCTCGCACAGCCAGGCCCACTGGGGCCCACGTGCCCCCAACACAGCTGCGGCCCGCCTGGTGACCCCGCCCGGGGGTGGGGCCCGGGGAGGCGCGGCAGCCTGCGGGGCTCACGGGAGGTGGACAGGGCCGCAGGGGCGTGAAGGGCACCGCGCTCCTGCAACTGTGCAGAGAAGAAGCCTGAGTGAGGACAGGGCCAGCAGCCCAGAGGCACGAGAGGAGAGGCCACATCACTGCCCCCAGGGCAGTGCCAGCCCTGCACGCCCCCAGGACGGCCACCCTCAGCAACACAGCAGTGCCCATGCTGGCGGGAGGACCCGAGCTCTGCGCACTGCCCGGGGGAAGGGAAGTGGGCTGCCCTGGACCCCCTCCTGCAGGTCCCCAAGTGCCAAGCCCTCGCGGGCGGCTCAGCAACCCGCGCCCGGGTCCCTGGCGGCCCCAGCAGTGCGGGCGGAACCCCAGCCACACCCCCTCCAACCAGGGGACGCGTCCAGCCCGGAGGAGGCGTTTCCCGGCAAAGGCCTGGAGCTCCCGGTGCAGCCTGCCCCCGGACTCAGGGGCGTCCTGCACACCTCCACTGCCCCCAGGAAGCACCCACCTCCCACTGATGGCCCCATGGCCTCAGGAGGAGGCAGCCAGGGCCCAGTGCCCTCTGAGGACCGCAGGGTGGTGGTGGAAGGGCCATGTGGCGCAGCAGGCGTCGCGGTGCAGCGCTCCGAGGAGGACGAGGCCTGTCCCGCTGACGCCCAGCCGGGGCAGCCTGGGACGGAGGAGCCTCTGGCTGCCAGCGACATGTGCCTGCCGCAGGAAGCCGGGCTCCTGCAGGCAGGTCCCGCATCCCCACGGCTTGTCACTGTGGCAGGGACGGAAGGAAGGAGGGTGAAGCTGGCCCTTTAGAAGGAGGCGGCCCGGGTCACACAGGCGGAGCCGCAGGCTGGCGCGGGGCCTTCTCCAGCCCCTTCCCGTGAAGCCGGAGGCTTGTCCTCCTGCTCATGTGTGCACAGCAGTGCACACGCACACGTGCACACACACGCACACTGGTGAGTGCATGCACACATGTGCACACACATGCAGCTGCTCAGCACCACACGTGCTCGTGTATACCTGTGCACACAGGTGTGCAGACGTGTGCACACCAGCAGATGTGCGTGTGCTTGTGTGTGCACACGTGTGCGTACACACACCAGCACCCACGTGGAGCACAGGAACGTGGCTGTGCACGGCCTCACACAGGTGCACGTGTTCATGTTCACACTTGTGTGTGTGCACTCTGGTATTCGCACACACACGCACACACAGATGCACACCAGCACACACGTGTGCCCACGCTTACCCAGGACTTCTTCAGGCTGCAGCGACACCCGGCCCTGCCCGGGCCTGCCCAGCTGG
The DNA here is from genome assembly GCA_025594165.1 of Tamias sibiricus. Lineage (NCBI taxonomy): Eukaryota > Metazoa > Chordata > Mammalia > Rodentia > Sciuridae > Tamias > Tamias sibiricus. Next base: position 98,189,194 of record CM046670.1, on the reverse strand, counting down.
TGACCTGCCTGAGCGCCGGCGTCCGCGCCCGTGGAGAGGACGAGCGTGGGCCGCTGCACACCGCCCACTCGGAGCTGACGGCCCAGGCTCGTCACCCCTTTCTCTGATGCGACGTGACCGCACGAACCCGCGCCGTCCACACGGTGACGGCCAGCGGCGGCCACAAATCAGCCTCGCTGGGCGAGGGGAGCCACGCATGCTCACCCCTGGCATGGACAGCGGCGGGCACAGCTGGCCGGGAGCTGGTCCACGGCCCTGGACGGAGAACGCAGCCCCCGCTGGGTCGAGCTGTGTGCAAGGTGGCCCGGCCGACGGGATCCAGGCCACCGTCCCTGAGTGCGAGAGCGGGGACGTTGGAGCCAGCAGGCCTGGGGAGCTCGGCCCGTCCTGTGGTATGGCCCTCTGGCTCTTGGCAGGCTTTCACAGTGTCCCCAGCTCCTGCTGGTGACCAGCGGACCACGTGGGGCAGCCAAAGCAACAAATCAGGAACCTCAGAGCCCTGGCTCTGCTTGTCACCTGGAGGTGCGCCCTGTCCCCTCCTCCCCACGCCCCCACAGGAGAAGACACAGGAACGCTCTGAGAGGGGCACCGCGGAGACCTTACGGGACGGCCCCCCCCGCCCCCCGTCCTCGGAGAGGCCGCCATCCCCACCACCCACACCTCTCCTGACTGCGGCCCCGAGGCCACAGCAGCCAAGCCTGTCCCTGCAGCTGGCACATGAGGAGAAGGTGCCCGGGGGCCACCCAGGAGTGGGCGTGCGGGACGCAGAGGGGCGGACGCAGGGCGGCGGGCAGGAGACGGTCCTGCGAGATCTCTCGGCACAGGCTAGCTGAGGCACAGACGCAGGCCGGGAAGGCGGCGGCACTGGAGTCCAGCCGCTGGACGAGGCCTCTGGGGAGGAGGCTGGGGTCTGCAAGTCACCTCAGAAGCAGACGGAGGGCTGGACACTCGTGCTGCCCCGTCCACGGGCTGAGGCCTCGCTCCCACGCGAGGATGGCGGGAGGGCCTTGGCGAGGACGAGGTGGTGGGGAGGTGCCCTTGGGTGGCACCAGTGCCCCAAGAAGTCCCCAGAGCAGCTCGCCCCTTCGCCACGGGGAAACAGCGTGAGAAGCCACCATCTGTGACGGGGGACACGGGCCTCCAGACAGCGCCCCCGAGGTCCTCCACGACGGCAGGGCGGCCCGAGGCGCCCGAGGCTCCCCCCTGCCAGAGCAGCGCTGCGTCCCAGCCTGGACAAGGAGCGTGGCACCCGAGAGGTGACGGGACACGGCGGTGACACTGGAGGGGCCACTCTGCCTGCACCTGACCAGGGTGCGGAGGTCGCAGGGCGGGGGCGAGGGGGACCAGCCCCGACAGCCCCGCCTCCCGGGGCGTGAGCTGGGGGGGCACGTCGCTCCACGCGCCTGCCCGGGCACCAGCGCTGCCCTCTGGAGGTGGCCTCCGCGGCTCCCAGGCCACGGGGCCTGCGTTGGCCAGGGGCTGGGCAGCTCAGCAGCGCGACTGGCTTCAAGGAAGAACCACCCTGGCACGGGTGAGCAGCTCGGCTGGTGGGAAATAGACCCCGCGGGCACAGCCCGGGGAGCCCGCCTCCTGCCAGTCCCGCCCCGCAGCCCGTCCAGCCTCCAGTGCGTCACCCCTCAGTGGAGGCCAGCGCCTCGTCCCTGCCTAGGAGCCGCCCTCAGGCCCGGCTGCCCGGGGGACCGCGTTGCCACACACGGGCGCTGGGGGCAAGCCAGGCCCACACAGGGGCACGGCTGACCGGCCCACCCCTGCAGAGGCAGACCTGCCTGCTCAGCCCCGGCAGCCAGCGGCGGCTCGAGGCCTCCATCAGAACCTCCCGCCCCGGGAGGCTCAACAGCCCTGTCTCGAGCAGCCCTGAGGGGGCGGCCGGCTCAGCTGGCGGAGAGGCCTCTCCTCCCTCCACGGGAGCCCACCAGGAAGGCGGCGCGGGGCCTGGGAGGCCAGGCCAGCTCATGCCGTCCATGGGGTGGGCCAGGCCACGGCTGGGGCACAATTCCTCTCTCCCCTTGGCCTCGCCCTCGAGAGCCCCTCGCCTGGGGGACAGAATAGGCTCTCCACAGGCAGCGAGGACCCAGGAACAAAGGCGGAGGCTGCCCAGGGCCTCTAGGACCCAGTCACACCGGCACACCCCCCGCTCCACCGCGTCTCCAGGTCAGAGTGACCACGAGGCCAGCCAGGTGGGCAGGGAAAGGGGCAGCAGGCCACCTCCACAGAGCCCGCCATGCTCGCCCTTCACGCGACATGGACGCCAGTCCCCAGGCCTTGTCTCCTGGTGGCATGGCTCGACACCCACTCGGCCTGGGAGGGCCGCCAGGAGGGTCAGCACCCAGCTCTGTGGCCTCCAGTGTGACCCGACGTGAGCAGCCTCTCAACCCAGGGCCCTCGGCTGAGGGAGGACCGCGAGGGCTGTTGGGCAGGCCTGTGCTAGCCTCTGGGCCACCAGGCCTCCTCCAGTGGCCGCCCCCGAGGTGGCGCTCTGGCCGCCTCTCAGAAACGTCACTCCGCTTGGCCAGGTGGGGAGGGACGTGTGGCCCTGTCTCTCGCCCCAGGGTGCTGGCGCTGGGGTGGCCCAAGGCTCTGGCATGCCTGGGCTTGGACAGCGGGCAGTGGTGTGGGCTTCTCTGTGCCCCACCTTGCGTGAGGAATGACTTCCCTCTTGGGACTCAATCCCAGAAGTCCCTGAGCACCGGGGGCAGAGCTGGCACGTCGCGGACGCTCTGGGCTTGTCTGGCACCAGCACTGCGTGACACAGGAGATGACGGAAGGTTTTCCTACCCCTCCCCTCTGACCTCTGCCTCTTCTTCCACCGTAAGTCCCTCCTAGATCCCGCACTTTATCATTTATTTATATGGCTTTGTGCGATGCCTTCCTGTAAGCCAAGTCCACCCAGTGAAATGCAGCCCTGCATGAATAAATGAACACACGCCGGAAGCCCCAGACGCCGCAGACCGCCCCCCGCCCTACCGCCCGCCAGTCCTCGAGGAGAGAGAGCTCATCGATCGCCCCTGCTCTCGACCCCCGGCCCCTGACCCCTGCCCTTGGAGAGGAGGGTTCAGTCAGCAGCTTTCCTGCGGCCGTCCGTAAACCTGCTGAGTTAGGCCCTCATTCCTCTTCCTGAGTAGACCTTCCGCTCCGTTTCCATCTGGAGAAATGTCATCGGCTCTGGTGATTTACTTCCCTCGGGTCTGTCAAGCTGCCCCATAACCTCGTTCCCAGGGACTTCAATCTCTCAACGCCTGACTTGGACTCATTGTGAAAAATGTCCCCAGAATAGGAATTGCCTGTGGCTCTGCAGGAAGATGAGAGCTCGCGGGTGCTGGGGCTGCTGAGCAGCCTCCTCCTGCCCGCCGAGCCCCAGGGGCCACAGAGTCTCTGACACCATGGGGGGTGGCTAGAGGACACTGAGGGCCTCAGGACTGCGGTGGCGGGGTCACACCTTAGCTGGGTGAGGGGCTACAGACCCGCAGAGGAGCAGGGCCTCAGAGACCCGCCCCATGGAGCCCACGCTCCTGCCCAGCTGGGACACAAGCCCAGGCTCTCCCTGGGGGGCGTCAGGGCCGGAAGCCAAGAGGCCCCAACTCCAGCCAGGAAGAGCGCGCCCAGTCCCTTCCCAGAGAGAATGACCTCTGCCGGAGGCGGACTTCCTCACGCCAGGACTGCTCCGACATGACGCCACCTGTCCCCAGGCAGCATGGACATCAGGACGGGCAGCAGGGCCCCCGCCACTCCTCAGCTTCCAGAGGTGGCTGTCACCAGCCCGTGAAGCGACCCAGGCCCTTCCCGTCCCACTCACTGCCCACAGCCGGGCAGTGGCTCTGCAGGCCCTGGTCCTCCAGCCTGCGCCCAGCAGGGCACCTGCCGGGTTCACTGGGTGGACCCGTGGCCGGATGGACAGACGGACGGGCGGACGGGTGGCAGGTGGGGTTCTAAGGGGAGCACCCCTCGTGCTCATCTTCAGAGTGAGCGCCCCACGGCGCCCCCCGCTGCGCAGTGTGGCTGTGGGCAGGCGCTCTCCTCACGGCAGCTTGGCATCAGGGCCTGGGGCCCACGGCACAGGCGTCTGCATGGGAGATGGCCGTGGGGGCCACAAGGGGCGGCAGGGGGGTGGCAGGGGCCGGGACCACCCCTGTGAGATCAATTCCGGATCATGATAAAGTGCAGACGATGATTCTGCAGGTCTGGGTGGTGCCAGGCCTGCGGCAGGCCCAGGGCCACCCCTGAGTGACGGCCACACGGCACCCATCTGGCCGTGCACACCCTTCCCTGGGACTGAAGGAGGGTGTGGGCGGGGACGGACCAGAGTGGGCTGTGGCCCAGGCTTCAAGGGCGGGAGGCAGATGCTGGTGGGGCTGACGGTGGGGAGAGCGAGGTCCCTGCCCCCTCCGAGGGGAGTGCAGGGTCCTGGGAACACTGTTAGGGGACTCCTGTGTTCGAGGGCCCGGGCCCCCACCAGCAGGTGTCCGTGGAACTAGTGCCACCCGAGGCTCCGCCCCAGGCCAGGCTGCCTCCTGCTTGGCTTTTCCGGGTTTGTTTCCACCTCTTACGTTTTTAAAGACCATCCGCACGTTCCTCGGTCCCACTAAGGGGACGGCCAGGCGACCTTAACCTGCCCTCTGTGCCTTCTCTGGGCCCAGGGAGACCACAGAGCAGGGCTGCAGGAAAGGGCTTCATGAGATACAGAGCCCACCTCCGGAGTGAGTCCCCGCCTCACGGCGGCAACAGAGCCACAGGCACCCGCAGGCCGCGCTGTCGGTGAGCCTCGACTAAGTGTCATTAAGGTCCTAAGTACATGCCGGTGTCGGTCGGGTGGAGGAGACTGAAATTTCATCCTTTTCCTCCTGGACCCAGCGTGACAGCCCACTGGCCTCTTCCACGGCTGGGATGATCGTGTGACCTTGAACTCAGCCTTGCACACAAGCCTGCCCAGGGCCAGGGCCACTTCTCTGCAGGATCCTGGCTGCTGCCCTGAGACCTCTGGCCACACCTCTCCTCCCCACCCGCACCGTCACCCCCGGAGCCAGGAGAGCCTCTCCCCCATCAGCAGATGGTGGGTGCGCTGGGCCCTCTCCAGCGGTTCCCTGGGGAGCCAGATCTCGGCGGCGCCTCCACTCTGAAGACGGCTCTGCTGAGCTCTGTCCTGCTGTCCAGGAGACAGCGCCCCCTGGGTGTCCCCAGCTTTCCTCCTGTCCTGGCGTCCAGGAGACAGCGCCCCTGGGTGTCCCCGGCTTTCCTCCTGTCCTGCTGTCCAGGAGACAGCGCCCCCTGGGTGTGCCCGGCTTTCCTCCTGTCCTGGCGTCCAGGAGACAGCGCCCTGGGTGTCCCCGGCTTTCCTCCTGTCCTGGCGTCCAGGAGACAGCGCCCCTGGGTGTCCCCGGCTTTCCTCCTGTCCTGGCGTCCAGGAGACAGCGCCCCTGGGTGTACCCGGCTTTCCTCCTGTCCTGGCGTCCAGGAGACAGCGCCCCTGGGTGTCCCCGGCTTTCCTCCTGTCCTGCTGTCCAGGAGACAGCGCCCCTGGGTGTCCCCGGCTTTCCTCCTGTCCTGGCGTCCAGGAGACAGCACCCCTGGGTGTCCCCGGCTTTCCTCCTGTCCTGGCGTCCAGGAGACAGCGCCCCTGGGTGTCCCCGGCTTTCCTCCTGTCCTGGCGTCCAGGAGACAGCGCCCCTGGGTGTCCCCGGCTTTCCTCCTGTCCTGGTGTTTAGGAGACAGCGCCCCTGGGTGCCCCGGCTTTCCTCCTATCCGGCGCCGCGCGTCCTGCAGAGCATTGCTGCCCGATGGCGTGGTCCTGGGCTGCGTCAGCTGACCTCACTCGCTGTGCTGCTCGGGAAGGTCACAGGCCAGGAGCCACCCCTCCGACCCTCGCTATGTGTGATAAGATACACAAGCAAGCCGTGGTTCTGAATGACCGCTTCACACACCAGGGCGTCGCGGCCCAGAGAGCCTGCTCTGAGCCCTGCTCCCGCCAGCCCCCATCGGACCCACCTGCTGTCCAGTGCTGTTTCCCGTCACCACCTGCAAGCCAGGCCACCACGCACACCTGACCCCTGGGCCCGCCACACGGACACCATGGACCACGCGGACGCCAGGTTGGCGTCACGCTCGTGCTACAACAGAGCCCCACCAACACCGCCCACCATCCCAATGCCATGCCGCCATTCGCCATGCCCCCAGCACGCCGACACCACGCAAGTGCCATGCCAAGGCCCACGGCGGGCACCCAGTCGCTGCAGAGGTCAGGAGTCCAGCAGGTGGAAACGCTGCTGAGCACGCCGCGCCACGCCTGTCCCCGCATGACCCGAACTGGGAGTTATTGGCGCAGAGCGCAGGGGCTGAGGAGCAGCTGCGGCGGTGTCGGCGGCCGAGCCTCCCACACACGTCCCGAGGCCTCGTCAGCGTGAGGCAGTCGGACGTGGAGCCCTGGAGTCCCCAGCGCATGTCCCCAGTGCCCTGAGATCCTCCTGCCCGTGGCCACACGCCCCAGCAGAACCCAGCAAAGGCGGCCAGGGACACAGAGCAGACGCCTCGACCCACTCCGAGCGCTTCGAGACTCACGAGGACGAGCCGGATCCCGGGACAGCAGCAGCAGCAGCATGCGGCCGCACGTCACCAGACCCCGGCCGCGGGCGGCTCCACCTCTCCCGTGTCCCCACCCCTGTCACAGCTGCGCGCCACTTCTTTATTTGAAATGCAAGTCCTTCAGGCCATTTCCACCAGACGGTGGACGGTCCACCCCACAGAGAGCCCTCACATACACTGGCCACGTCCCAGGTGCCCGGGGCCCACGGTGGCAGAGCCGCTGCACCCCTTGACCATGAGGCGGTGCATACAGGGCATTGTGGCGCAGGCTGACCCCGCCCAGCAAGGCGGGAGCAGGACTGCACGTCCGGACAAGACGGTGGTTCTCTTCTGAAGGCTGAGGCAGGAGGATCGCAAGTTCAGAGCCAGCCTCAGCAACTTAGTGAGGCCCTGAGCAACTCAGTGAGACTCGGAGTTCATTTTTATATTTGAGTAAAATGTAGAAAAGGACTGGGGATGAGGCTCAGTCAAGCACCCTGGGTTCAATACCCAGTACCAAAAAAAAAAAAAAAAAAAGTGAAATCTAAAATTACAAAATAAAAGCATTATTTGAAGAAGGGAGCAGATTTCCACACCTTCCTGGGAGAATGTGACAGGACTGGCTGGAGTGGGGACAGGCGAGCGTGAGCTCCGGGACCGGGACCAGGCAGCAGCTGGGGCTGGGAACCGTCCAGAGCACTGACCTTCCTCAGGCTGTCCCTCCTCCCCACGCAGGGGAAGGCAGCTGCTTCCCAGGGGCCTTTAATGAAGCCCGCTGCAGCGCCGCTGAGCTAATTTAGTCACTCAGGTGAGTGACCCCCTCCATTTACACCAGCTGGCTTCTGACGGCGCTCCCAAACGTGTCAACCTCCGCACAAATCAAAACGTGGGCAGAGCGGCCCCCGCAGCGACCCTCCTTGCTTAATTAAACTGCATCTAGCAGTGACCTGGATGGTGGGCACTGTCCCCAGCCCCACACCATGCAAGCTGCCGGGAGCTGGCTCTCCCCAGGCAGCCCCACCAAGCCCTCCAGCGTCAGAGGCCACGGCACCTGCAGGAGACGTCGCTCAAGGGCACCATGCTCATGGGAGGCGGGCTGAGCGGGAGGCAGAGCCGTGCGCTTTTTAATTATTGCAGATCTCACCTGCAAAAACGGCACCTCTGACAGAGTTAAGGGATGACTAATAGTCTCTCTCCCGTGCATTTGGCAGAGTGGTGCCCAGAATTATGATAATTGCACCTTGTCTGCACATGCTGTCTTTCCTCCAAGAGTCTGGGTCTTCCAAAGATTGCTTCAATTTATCTTTCAACATTGCCGAGGGCAGAAAAAAGTAATATTAGTGGGTCAGACAAATAGACCCGTTTGATAGGGGTTAACCAGAGAAGAGGCCAAAGTCCCTCATCACAAGTCCAGCACTTTACGCAGTGGTCAGGTCAGAGAGGATCTGAATCGCCCTCTAGAAGGTGCATTTGTTGGGGTAACGAACTCTGAAACAAGCAGCTTCACCCCCTGAAAGCCACCTGCTGCTCAGACCCCAGCTGGACGCATCGCCTCCACGCAGTGACCCAGGGGCCACGGGCATCTCCAGCCTGTGGGTCTGCCAGAGCATCGGGGAGCCCTTTGCTGACCTCTGCATTCAGCTGGCCCTTGGGCACAGGCCAACAGCATGGAGGGCCCATGGTGGGCAAGGACTGGGCATGTAGCACTCGCTGCTGGCCAGAACCCGACCTCCTGGCCAAGACCGGCAGCAGAGCAGGCTCGGCAACAGAACACGCAGGACTGCCAGGAGCCCCCAGCCCAGAGCCCGCGCCCGCCTCCTTCCTGTGCGCGGCTGAACGGGAACCCAAGGCTCCGGAGCCAGCCAGGCGCAGCAGGCCCGGGGAGCGTAGCTGTCTGAAGCGATGGCCGCTTGGAGCAGCGAAGCTGCGGGAAGACATCAAACACTCTGATGGAAGACGAAGGCTGTCGTCTGAGGACTCCGGAGCTGCGCTCTGGCCGGCAGCGTGGACAGGAAGTCGTCCTGACAAGGGGCCGGGGCAGCGGGGAGCTCGTGGTCGGCCTTCTCCGTCCTCAGCTCTGTCCTGCGCAGCTGGGCGCTCAAGGGCACCGCGTGAGCGCCTGGTGCTCTTCCCCGTCTTCCCACCGTGCCCTGAGACGCCCCGGGGAGCTCGGCACGGTGCCAGGGGCAGCACCTCTGAGGAGAGAAAGCAGAGCTGTCCCACCAAAGGCCTGGGGTCCCTGGGGTCCCTGTGACCTGGAGAGAACCAGGGGCTCCCGGGGAGGCAGAGAGAGAAGGCCCCTGACTACGAGGAGCCCCCTGCCGTCGCTGCGCCCAGCTGTGGGGCCTGGAGCCGGCTCACGGTGCAGCGTCGGCGGGCGGGCCAGAGCAGGTCCACAGGCGGGCAGCCGACTCAAGGGCGCTGGAGGCCGGACGTCCAAGACAGGGTGCAGCAAGCGTCCAGCCCTGGCGAGGGCCCTCTTTCTCAGTCACAGATGGCCACCTTCTCGCTGTGTCCTCAGAAGGTCCCCTGACCTCTGGTCTCTCTTCTCACAGGGGCACTGATCCTCTCGTGGTGGCCACCCTCAGGGCCCGTCCAGCCCTGATCCCCTCCCAAGTGTCCATCTCCAGACACTGTCAACCAGTCCAGGGCCTTAGCATGCGATTGTGGGGACACAGTTTCAGTCCATGGCACAATTCAGAGGCTCTGGAAACTGAACTGGCACTAAAATCACTTCCCAGCAGGTGAGACAGCCCTGTGGTCATACCTGTGGTCATACCTGTGGTCATACCTGATGGCCCCGGGGGCTGGAGCACAGGTTCTCAGCGCACACACGGTCGCACTGCAGGTGGACTGTCCCTTGCTGAGACTCGTATGTGGCTGACACTTCAGGTGGACTGTCCCTTGCTGAGACTCGTATGTGGTTGACACTTCAGGTGGACTGTCCCTTGCTGTGACTCATGTGCAGTTGACACTTCAGGTGGACTGTCCCTTGCTGTGACTCATGTGCAGTTGACACTTCAGGTGGACTGTCCCTTGCTGTGACTCATGTGCAGTTGACACTTCAGGTGGACTGTCCCTTGCTGTGACTCATGTGCAGTTGACACTTCAGGTGGACTGTCCCTTGCTGTGACTCATGTGCAATTGACACTTCAGGTGGACTGTCCCTTGCTGTGACTCATGTGCAGTTGACACTTCAGGTGGACTGTCCCTCGCTGAGACTCACACATGGTCGACACTTCAGGTGGACTGTCCCTCGCTGAGACTCATGTGCAGTTGACACTTCAGGTGGACTGTCCCTCGCTGAGACTCATGTGCAGTTGACACTTCAGGTGGACTGTCCCTCGCTGAGACTCACACATGGTCGACACTTCAGGTGGACTGTCCCTCGCTGAGACTCATGTGCAGTTGACACTTCAGGTGGACTGTCCCTTGCTGAGACTCATGTGCAGTTGACACTTCAGGTGGACTGTCCCTTGCTGAGACTCATGTGCAGTTGACACTTCAGGTGGACTGTCCCTTGCTGTGACTCATGTGCAGTTGACACTTCAGGTGGACTGTCCCTTGCTGAGATTCATGTGCAGTTGACACTTCAGGTGGACTGTCCCTCGCTGAGACTCATGTGCAGTTGACACTTCAGGTGGACTGTCCCTTGCTGTGACTCACACGTGGTTGACACTTCAGGTGGACTGTCCCTTGCTGTGACTCATGTGCAGTTGACACTTCAGGTGGACTGTCCCTTGCTGAGACTCATGTGCAGTTGACACTTCAGGTGGACTGTCCCTTGCTGTGACTCATGTGCAATTGACACTTCAGGTGGACTGTCCCTTGCTGTGACTCATGTGCAGTTGACACTTCAGGTGGACTGTCCCTCGCTGAGACTCACACATGGTCGACACTTCAGGTGGACTGTCCCTTGCTGTGACTCATGTGCAGTTGACACTTCAGGTGGACTGTCCCTTGCTGAGATTCATGTGCAGTTGACACTTCAGGTGGACTGTCCCTCGCTGAGACTCATGTGCAGTTGACACTTCAGGTGGACTGTCCCTCGCTGAGACTCACACATGGTCGACACTTCAGGTGGACTGTCCCTTGCTGTGACTCATGTGCAGTTGACACTTCAGGTGGACTGTCCCTTGCTGAGATTCATGTGCAGTTGACACTTCAGGTGGACTGTCCCTCGCTGAGACTCATGTGCAGTTGACACTTCAGGTGGACTGTCCCTTGCTGAGACTCACACGTGGTTGACACTTCAGGTGGACTGTCCCTTGCTGTGACTCATGTGCAGTTGACACTTCAGGTGGACTGTCCCTTGCTGAGACTCACACGTGGTTGACACTTCAGGTGGACTGTCCCTCGCTGAGACTCACACGTGGTTGACACTTCAGGTGGACTGTCCCTCGCTGAGACTCATGTGCAGTTGACACTTCAGGTGGACTGTCCCTTGCTGAGACTCATGTGCAGTTGACACTTCAGGTGGACTGTCCCTTGCTGAGACTCATGTGCAGTTGACACTTCAGGTGGACTGTCCCTTGCTGTGACTCATGTGCAGTTGACACTTCAGGTGGACTGTCCCTCGCTGAGATTCATGTGCAGTTGACACTTCAGGTGGACTGTCCCTCGCTGAGACTCATGTGCAGTTGACACTTCAGGTGGACTGTCCCTTGCTGTGACTCACACGTGGTTGACACTTCAGGTGGACTGTCCCTTGCTGTGACTCATGTGCAGTTGACACTTCAGGTGGACTGTCCCTTGCTGAGACTCATGTGCAGTTGACACTTCAGGTGGACTGTCCCTTGTTGAGACTCACACGTGGTTGACACTTCAGGTGGACTGTCCCTCGCTGAGACTCACACGTGGTTGACACTTCAGGTGGACTGTCCCTTGCTGAGACTCATGTGCAGTTGACACTTCAGGTGGACTGTCCCTTGCTGAGACTCATGTGCAGTTGACACTTCAGGTGGACTGTCCCTTGCTGAGACTCATGTGCAGTTGACACTTCAGGTGGACTGTCCCTTGCTGTGACTCATGTGCAGTTGACACTTCAGGTGGACTGTCCCTTGCTGTGACTCATGTGCAGTTGACACTTCAGGTGGACTGTCCCTTGCTGTGACTCATGTGCAGTTGACACTTCAGGTGGACTGTCCCTTGCTGTGACTCATGTGCAGTTGACACTTCAGGTGGACTGTCCCTTGCGGAGATTCACACATGGTTGACACTTCAGGTGGACTGTCCCTTGCTGAGACTCATGTGCAGTTGACACTTCAGGTGGACTGTCCCTTGCTGAGACTCACACGTGGTTGACACTTCAGGTGGACTGTCCCTCGCTGAGACTCACACGTGGTTGACACTTCAGGTGGACTGTCCCTTGCTGAGACTCATGTGCAGTTGACACTTCAGGTGGACTGTCCCTTGCTGAGACTCATGTGCAGTTGACACTTCAGGTGGACTGTCCCTTGCTGTGACTCATGTGCAGTTGACACTTCAGGTGGACTGTCCCTTGCTGTGACTCATGTGCAGTTGACACTTCAGGTGGACTGTCCCTTGCGGAGATTCACACATGGTTGACACTTCAGGTGGACTGTCCCTTGCTGTGACTCATGTGCAGTTGACACTTCAGGTGGACTGTCCCTTGCGGAGACTCACACATGGTTGACACTTCAGGTGGACTGTCCCTCGCTGAGACTCATGTGCAGTTGACACTTCAGATGGACTGTCCCTTGTGGAAACTCACGCATGGTCGACACTTCAGGTGGACTGTCCCTGGCGGGAGAGACTGTCCTGTGTGTGGCAGGATATCTTGCAGCAGCCCAGGTCTCTGTCCACTAGGTGCCAGCAGCTGCCCACAGCTGGGACATCAGAATGGGCTCCGGTCACTCCCAAAGCCCTCTCGGGGGCAAAGCCACCCTGGTGAAAACCACCGACACAAACAGAACTCAGCGTCTCGGGGCATGGGGTCCGCCACACTGGGCTGTGACTGAAACGGCACCACACACTCAGAGCCGGGAGACTCCGACAGATTACAGGCTCAAGGGGACTCGGCGAGGCCAAGCTTGAGATGTCCCAGACGTCGGGATCACAAGACCTGAAAGCAGCCCAGTGGCTGTGCCTCGTGAGGTGCGGCCGTCAGGGCGAGCACTCCGGGAACAGACGGCGAGGCCTGGCGGAGGCAGCGCCCCCGAACTGAGGAAAAGGGCCAGAACAGGAGCCACAGGAAGCTCCAGCTGTGGGTTCCGAGGACGGGAAACGGAGGGCTCGGCGGTGGGCACAGTCCATGACGACTGGCGACGAGGAGAGCCGCGGAGGCCGCAGCCCAACATGGGAGGCTCCGCCCAGGGCGGCCCCCGGCAAGCGCCATGGCCACTCCTGCCTCAGGAGGGTGCGTCTCCTGGGCTCTCGCAGGCCCACCGTGCTGACCGCAGCAGCGGACGAGGGCATCACACTAGGAGAACACGAGAGACCCGTGTCCCTCCTGGACCACAGCAAGACCTCAACAGGACATCGGCAGTGACACCAGTGGCACTAGAAGGGACAGTGTTCCAGGAGCGCGAGGGAGCGCCGTCCACCTCAGGCAGGCCCGTGGGGAGCAACAACCTGACTCGGGTGAACACAGCACACACCCAGTAGCCCACGTATCAGTCGTGACAAGACTTCCCAGATCGTCACAACGGGAGGGACATCAGCATCCGATCCAGAGAATCACAGGACCCTGCCAGTCACCACCACGCCCGCCTCGGGAGAAGCCCAGCCTGTCCCTGCTGTGAAGGGCAGGCCTCGGACGCCCCAAGGGCCCTTGCCTCTGTCCCCCTCGTCCACGGGGGTCAGGGTGAGCCTCCCGCACTCCTCACTCCTGGGACACAGGAGGGGTGGCGTCTCCCGTGCGAGGCGGTCAGCGGGGAGAACGGAGTTCCTCACACACAGCAAGCTCACTTTCGCCAATCAACCTGTTTGGGGTTTGTGTTTTCATTTCATTCCTATCTTTAGGTTAATGAAAGTCTGAATTTCTCATCTTAAGTTAAGAGACTGTTGCCGCCTGCAGCAACGAGACCGCGGGAAAGAAATCGGAGGCAGACTGGGAATGAGTGCTCCTTTATTGCTCCTGCTGCTTCTTCCTCCCTTCTCCATCTTCTCTCTGATTCCGCCCCCGTTCCTCTCTACCGGCTGGTCAAATACTCTTCACCCATCGCAGATGCATCCGTTCTCCTAACAAGCACACACGTGTCTCACAAGCTCGACTCACAGTGCAGCACGCAGTGCCCGCGAGCACAGGAAGACCCTTAGTCAATTACTGTAAAGGTCAGGTGTAAGCCGTGGTAAGCAAAGCCTCGCTTCTGACAGACAAGTAAGCGCCACCTCTGGGCTCCCAGCCAGCCGCCATCTGAGAGCTACTTCCTCATCAAAGGCTCTTACGAGAGACGACATCGCTCTTTCTGATGACCAGTGGCAGTTAGGCAGAGAAGCAGGCTTTGCAGACGCGGTTAAAGGAGAAGGAAGACGTGCAATTCCACTGCCCCAGGCCCCGGGCCCCCAAACCTCAGGCGCCCAGACCCCAGTACCCCCGATTCCAGGTGCCCAGACCCCAGGCACCCCCAGACCCCAGGTGCCCCCAGACCCCAGGTACCCCAGACCCCAGGTACCCCCAGACCCCAGGTACCCCAGACCCCAGGTACCCCCAGACCCCAGGTACCCCAGACCCCAGGTACCCCCAGACCCCAGGCACCCAGACTCCAGGCACCCAGACCCCAGGTACCCCCAGACCCCAGGCACCCCCAGACCCCAGGATCTCAGACCCCAGGCACCCAGACCCCAGGTACCCCCAGACCCCAGGTGCCCCCAGACCCCAGGTGCCCCCAGACCCCAGGCACCCAGACCCCAGGTACCCCCAGACCCCAGGCACCCAGACCCCAGGTACCCCAGACCCCAGGTACCCCCAGACCCCAGGTGCCCCCAGACCCCAGGTGCCCCCAGACCCCAGGATCCCAGACCCCAGGTACCCCAGACCCCAGGTGCCCCCAGACCCCAGGATCCCAGATCCCAGGTGCAGGAGCCCTGTTTGGGGATTGACTTGATTTGCAGTTGACTATGAGCCGTGGAGATTTGGCCATTGTCGCCACCCGTAGTCTCACGGGATTTGTTGTGGGATCTCGAGTGACTTGGCCGAAATTGCTGATCGGGTCAGCGCCATTTTTAGTGGTGTGTTTGGCATGTGTTAGTTGTTGTTAGAACCAGAGAGAAAAGTTATCAGAATAAAAAGCTGTTTGTCTCCAGTTTGCTTCTGAAGTTCTTCCCGCGGCTCCGTTGCTCCAAGCGCTTCAGGCGGCTACACCCAGGTACCCCCAGACCCCAGGTACCCCCAGACCCCAGGATCTCAGACCCCAGGATCCCAGACCCCAGGTACCCCCAGATCCCAGGTACCCCCAGACCCCAGGTGCCCCCAGACCCCAGGTGCCCCCCAGACCCCAGGATCCCAGACCCCAGGTACCCCCAGACCCCAGGATCCCCCAGACCCCAGGTACCCCCAGACCCCAGGCACCCAGACCCCAGGTACCCCCAGACCCAAGGTACCCCCAGACCCCAGGTACCCCCAGACCCCAGGTGCCCCCAGACCCCAGGTGCCCCCAGACCCCAGGTACCCCAGACCCCAGGTGCCCCCAGACCCCAGGATCCCAGACCCCAGGTACCCCCAGACCCCAGGTACCCCCAGACCCCAGGATCTCAGACCCCAGGATCCCAGACCCCAGGTACCCCCAGGCCCCAGGTACCCCCAGACCCCAGGTACCCCAGACCCCAGGTACCCCCAGACCCCAGGCACCCAGACCCCAGGCACCCAGACCCCAGGTACCCCCAGACCCCAGGCACCCAGACCCCAGGCACCCAGACCCCAGGTGCCCCCAGACCCCAGGTGCCCCAGGCCTGGCCGTGAGGTGCCAGCTCCCCTCTGTGGCAGTCAGGGGTCTTCCAGGTCTACCAGTGACATTCTGACGCCTGGACAGAGCCTCTGCCCCGGCCTCAGGTGGCCCTGTTAGGGGCCGTGGCCAGCTTCCTGCACTGTGTGGTCAGGCAGGCAGGGTTGGCCTGCAGGGCTCGTTAGGTCAGTGAGTGTGCAAACACTCGTGAGCAAACGCTGTCCAGTAGCACACACGACTCCCCGCCGCTGCATCAAGCACCCTGGCACAGGAAAGGCAGGATTGGGTCCAGACATTGCTTGGGGCAGGGAAAGGGCAGGCCAGAGGCCGCAGGGGGAGCTGCCCCAGCCCCAGCCCCCAGCCTGGAGTCACACGCTGGCTGCGGGACGGGCCCTCCCACGCGCCTCCGCAGGCCTGCGCTGCCCTCTTACCCAGCGACTGTGGACCAGCCACCCAGAGATCCTGCACGTGGGCTAGAAGCAGGAGAGACGGAGAGGGCGCCCAGGCCTCTCCAGGGCTCAGGACGTCCACAGTGCCCTGGGGAGACGGCACCTCCCGCCAGACTTGAGGGTTCCGAGGCGGCTAGGCAGCAGCGGGCACCAGGCCGGCCTTGGCCCCCGTCTGTGCACGCCGCCTCGCTTTGCAAGAAAGCCGTTGCCACCTGCAGGTGCGGGCGGCACCAGGACAGCACCAGCCCTGGCCCTCGTGCGGGCGCTGCAGTCACCTCCTGTCACACACGGGCCTCCCGCCGGCCGCCCTCCCCAGCCCATCACGGCCACGAGAGGCTGGGACTCCAGCCCTGGGCACACCAGGGAGAAGCAGAAGCCCACGGGTAGCCCTGGCCACCACGGGAGCCGAGTGCTGCTCACTTAATGGCCCTCACCCCGCCCGGTTTGTCCCCAGTGTCCTCTGCACAACAGCGCCATCACCGAGGTTGGCAGTGCCGCAGCGTGATTTGCAGCATGAGGTCGACGGAACTTCCTCTGCAGCTCCAGGGTTTGCCCCACATGGTTAGTTCTATTCTTCGCCTGTTCCGAGGCAGCAAATTAGAACCCTCCTTCTTTACAACAAGAAGAAATAAGTCTATACACAGCGGGAGCAGGGAAAAATGCAACCCTGCGTCTTCCTTAGACGGGAAGGGGAAAGGTAGACTAGCATATGAAAGTGATGGACGCCGTGCAGGCTACCGGTGTTGCTGTCCTTTGAAGTGTTTTCTCAGCCCTTTGGTGACTGGGAGGCTGGGACAGGTGTGCAGCTGACAGGGGTCGGGGGCATTGGCTGACCTTCCTCCCCAAGTCCTGATTCCCAAACATGGAAAGGCAAATGCGCGGTCCTCGACGTCTTGCTACCCCTGGTTTCTGGGCTTTTGCAGTCTGGGCCACTGTCTCCACAGCACCGGCAGGGTACCGGGCCGGGATCCTGTCTGAGGTTCAGTTCCGAGCGCCTCGGAGTTAGGACCGGGACAGGGACAACAGGTCCGAGGGCCTTTCAGAACGCGCCTGGCGCTCTTCCTCAGGGCCGCTCCATCTCCCTCACCCTACCCGGGGAGGGCCTCGCCTCCTCCCAGCTCCACAAGTCCACCACGAGGACGCCACACGTCACCTGCGCTCATCCTGACACCCCCCGTGGGCTGCTTCCTCAGGCCACCTCATGGTCACCGTGGTGAGCTCTCCACGCCCACGTGGGTGGCCTGCACACCGAGAAGTCCCCGACATGGAGTGCGCACAGGACCCCGAGCCTCAGGTCACCCCTCGGCTGTCACGGGCACATCCACCCAGGAGCCCGGGAAGACCCCTCTGCCGACGTGCCTCCGCTGCCTCCCCCGAGCCTGCACAGGCTGCAGGGGTCTCAGCTCCACGCCTGCCGGGCGGCCGTCACTGTCACCATCGCCTCCGCCAGGCTGCACTCAGTTCCCCAAGGGCTGCGAAGCCTGTTGGCCGGGGCACCCCCCGCGCCTGGGCGTGAGCGCCCAGGAGAGGGACAAGGCCAGCTTCTTCTCTACTCCTCAAGCCCGAGCCAGGCCTGGACCAGGCCACACCACAGGACGCGCCTCCTGCGGCCTTCTGGACAGAGCTGACTGCAGGCCTGCACTCTGGGGCCTGCCCTCCCTGGCCAGGTCCCTGTGCAGCTCCCTGACTGAGCAGAGCGCAGGCCACAGCCCTAGGCAGTGTCCCCGACGCCGGGCTGCAGGCTGCTCACAGGCTGTGCTGACATGAAGGACCATCCATAGGACACTTGGCTCAACCGTGCGCCCGCAGAGCGCTGAGATGGGGAGGCCTGGATTGCGCCCGCGGGGCAGGAGTGGGAGAGGTTCCGCTCAGCCCTCGGCGGGGGCAGGACACATCCAGTGCGCCTACTTCCTGGGCCCCACGCAGTTATGAGACGTGGATTCGTGGCCAGGTGTGCAGCTACAAGACACAGATCACTCTAACCCACCAGCACAGCAGAGGCCGGGCATCCAGGCCACCACACACGTGGCTTCTAGGATCATCAGCACCTGTTTTAGGGCATGCAGCGTGGACAGCTGCAGGTGGCCATGGTCAGCGCTGCTGCAGAGGAGGCCAGCAGCCAGCTCCAGGCAGTCAGGGCCTGGGCGTGACGGGCACCCGTGGCTGCGCACCCGCTGAGCACCATGGCCGGCCACGGCAGCAGCACCCGGGGCCCCGCTGCCGCTCCCGAGACTCTGCCCTGGTGGGCAGCACTGAGCTGCAGACCCTGCGTGAGCCCCTGTCTCCTCTCCCCTTGACAGACAGGAGGCTGAGGCCGACAAGGTAGCCACGCCCAAGGCCGGAGAGCGGCTGCCACAGTCTGGGTCGGCCTCCCCGCCCGGCGTGCTCTTCCACACTGTCCACCAGGGCAGAGCAGGCGCTGCCCTCCAGATCGCAAGGAGGAAACCCAGGGAGGTCCTGCAGCAGAGCCGCGGGCTCTGACGCCTCCCCACGCGGGAGAAGCCCTGCCGTCTCCCAGCCCAGTTCTGCCCTCCGCTGTGACCGGGCTTGGAGTGGCTCCACGGGACTGGCCCGGAGAGCACCACACACAGAAAGGCCCCTGGGCTCAAGAAGGAACCTAACAGAGGATTTGGCAAAGTGGCAACGGGTGGAAGGGGAAGGTGGAACGGCCTCCTAGGACGCGGTCGGCGGCTCTGCTCACTGACGGGGACAGTCCGAAGGAGGGAATTTAAGAAGGCGTGACAGGAAGCTGCTCCACAGCACCTGGAAGGCAGCTGTCCCCTAGCCCATCCCGGGCCCCATGTGAGCCTCCAGGAGCCTTGGGACACGTCCCGCCCTGTGAAACTGGCCAGGCAGTGACGAATTCCACCCTTAATCACAACAGGTCAGCTCTTGGCCCTGCTGGATCTTTAAGCACTTTAAATCCCTCCCCTAATAAGAGTGCCCAGGGGCAAGGTGTAGGCGCGGAGTAGCCCCTCCATCTTCCCTCAGTTCACTCGCTCCCAACACCTGCGCACTCCAGAGGGAACGCACACCAACCGTTCTCTGCACACGAACGCATGAAGGTCACACAAGATTCATCCCCCGGCAGGACGGGAGCCTGGCTCACTGTCAGGAAGACAGAGTGCTCTGGTGCAGCAGGTGCCCGGGAGTGCCAGCCCTTCACGTCTTCACGGCTTCCTGGAGAGGGGTGTGGGCGGCTTGGGAGGTCCCCTGTCCTACGGGCTTTTGTGGAGCAGTTGGGGCCGCTGTCTCTGTTACACAGGGATGGACACTTTGACAGCAGCCCTCAAACCTTCCTGACGTCGGGGCCGTGGCGTTGTGGCAGTGGAGTGCGGACGCGGCTTGAAGGAGCAGCGCCCAGGCTCCGTCTCAGCTTCCTCTCCCAGGTTCCCCAGGAGGCCATCGCTGCTGGGACTCACAGTCTCGGGCTCAGATTCTGTACCCTGGGCCCTTTGTGACGTGAATGACTAGCCTGGAACCTGGGGACTTGTTTTATTTGCTTTGGTCCCTAGCGCCTAGCACGGTGCCCGGAGTGCAGCCACGCTTGCTGGGTGAGCAGCCCCGGCGGGCGGCCGCAGTGCAGCAGGTCCCAACTCTGCTCTCAACACCGGGGCTTGAACAGGAGTCCAAGTGCAGCCACCCCCAGCTGGACAACCATTTTAGCTTTTTTGCTGCTGTGACTAAGGACCCGACCAGCACGATTGCCGAGGAGGCAAGGTTTATTTGAGGCTCACAGTTTCAGAGGTCTTAGTCCACAGAAGCAGGTTCCATTCCTCAGGGCCCAAGGTGAGAGAGACCATCATGGCGGAAGGGTGGGCAGAGGAAGCAGCTCACAGCACGGCAATCAGGAAGCACAGAGAGGTCTCTGCGGCCAGATGCAGACGTGGCCACCAAAGCCACGCCCCCTCCCCCACCTCCTCCTGCCACACCCACCACTTCAGCTAATCCCATTGGGATTAGCTCACTGGTAGGGCTAAACCCTACTGCGCTGTCTCACCTGTGAGCTTTCGGGGGATGCCTCACATCCAAACCATAACCACCACCTTCCTTAAAATGTTCTGTCCTTTTGTATAAGATAAGGGCCACTGCTGGGGCTAAATCTGCTCATTTAGTCACTCGATAATGACATTTGTCAGAGGTCGACAGCCCAGGCACTGTGCTAGGCACAGAGAATTCAAAGATGAGCATGGATCGGATTTCTCTCCGTGTTTTGGCCTCTGACCCTGAATATCAGCCCAGAAATGAGGTAATAGCTTTAAATTCAATACATTAAAAATGAAGTAGAAGTCCAAATCTGAAGTGAACTTGGGAGGACAGGGTGGCGCGCTTGTCTGGCTCACTCAAGGACCTGGGTTTGATTCTCAGCACCACATTTTTTTTTCCGTAATGGAGGACAGCGAGGGCAGGCACGGCCACATGCACAGGCCTGTGAGATGCAGCCCACTGTGATCCCACGGGAAGCTCAGCCCCCACCGCCGTGATCCTGTGGCCAACCCCTGCCATCTCCTCCCTGGGCCTCCGTTTCACCTGGGGCTGGGGAAGGCTGGGCACGTGGCCACACTCAGGGAGGCAACCTGTGTCCTGGGCAGAGGGGATGCTTCCCAGGAGAGTGGGCCAGGCTGCGGGCAGCACCGACGGGCTCGGCCAGGGGAAGAGGTCCAGGGACAGCCAGTCAGGAGGAGCCACGCCCACACCTGGCAGGGGCAGGGGCAGCACGCGGCCTGCAGGCCTCAGCCTCCTGGGGTCTACACACACCCACGGCACCCACACAGGGCCAGCCGGCCACAGCCCACGTGCTGTCCAGCAGTCCAGCTCCCGGTGCTGTCCCCACGGCAGGGCTCTCAGGTCCACAGTGCTGCTGGCTTATCCAACCAGGCCTGTGGTGTTGTGGGGCCCGTCCTGTTGGCCAGGATCTGCCCACGCCTTGAGGAGATGCCAGGAGATTCTGGCAGGCAGTTCACCTGCCCGGGCAGCAGCCGAGTCCACTGTGTGCCCAGGAGAAGGCCCGACACCTGGCGCTCACACGAGGGCTTCGGGGAACGGCAAGGGTGCTCAAAGTCCTGAGTGTCCAGGGCTCTGTGAGCATCTCCGCAGTGGCCTTCGCCTCCGCCACAAGGTGTGTGTCTTCCTCTACGGGTGAGGGAGCTGCTGCCCAGAGGAGCACGGGAGGCGTCCCTGCTGGCAGAGTGTGCCCCCCACCACGCCAACCACCACCCAGCTCTGGCCCTCCAGCTGCCAGGCCCACCTGACCCGGCCCACGTCAATGCTGAAGCGAAGCCAGCACCACGGCCGGGTCAAGGACGCACCTCGCGCAGCGATGCACCGCCCCACACTCGCGCCAGGCTCCAGGAAGCAGGACCTGGCTGGGTGGAGCCCCGTGGCCACAGCCCGGGAGCACAAAGGAGTCTGTCCCGCACAGGGGAGCAGCGGCTGGGAGCTGGGGGGTGCGCAGGGCTCCGCACCTGAGCTCAGAGACCCCGCACCCCACGCCACCGTCAGCTCTGAACTGCTGTCGAGGCCACCGTGCCTGACCAAGCACCAGGCACACAACAGGCAGCGAGAACGCTCCCGGCTGCTCCAGGCCAGGGGCACAAGAGGCTGCCCGTGTGCACGGCGGAGGGGGGTGCTCTGCGCTCCCGGCTGCACCAGGCCAGGGGCACCAAGAGGCTGCCCGTGTGCACGGCAGGGTGGGGGTGCTCTGCGCTCCCGGCTGCACCAGGCCAGGGGCACAAGAGGCTGCCCGTGTGCACGGCGGGGTGGGGGTGCTCTGCGCTCCCGGCTGCACCAGGCCAGGGGCACAAGAGGCTGCCCGTGTGCACGGCAGGGTGGGGGTGCTCTGCGCTCCCGGCTGCACCAGGCCAGGGGCACCAAGAGGCTGCCCGTGTGCACGGCAGGGTGGGGGTGCTCTGCGCGCCCGGCTGCACCAGGCCAGGGGCACCAAGGGGCTGCCCGTGTGCACGGCAGGGTGGGGGTGCTCTGAGCTCCCGGCTGCACCAGGCCAGGGGCACCAAGGGGCTGCCCGTGTGCACGGCAGGGTGGGGGTGCTCTGAGCTCCCGGCTGCACCAGGCCAGGGGCACCAAGGGGCTGCCCGTGTGCACGGCAGGGTGGGGGTGCTCTGCGCTCCCGGCTGCTCCAGGCCAGGGGCACAAGAGGCTGCCCGTGTGCACGGCAGGGTGGGGGTGCTCTGCGCGCCCCGGCTGCACCAGGCCAGGGGCACCAAGGGGCTGCCCGTGTGCACGGCAGGGTGGGGGTGCTCTGCGCTCCCGGCTGCACCAGGCCAGGGGCACCAAGGGGCTGCCCGTGTGCACGGCAGGGTGGGGGTGCTCTGCGCTCCCGGCTGCACCAGGCCAGGGGCACCAAGAGGCTGCCCGTGTGCACGGCAGGAGGGGGCATGCTCTGCGCTCCCGGCTGCACCAGGCCAGGGGCACCAAGAGGCTGCCCGTGTGCACGGCAGGGTGGGGGCATGCTCTGCGCTCCCGGCTGCTCCAGGCCAGGGGCACCAAGGGCTGCCCGTGTGCACGGCAGGGTGGGGGTGCTCTGCGCTCCCGGCTGCACCAGGCCAGGGGCACCAAGGGGCTGCCCGTGTGCACGGCAGGGTGGGGGTGCTCTGCGCTCCCGGCTGCTCCAGGCCAGGGGCACAAGAGGCTGCCCGTGTGCACGGCAGGGTGGGTGTGCTCTGCGCTCCCGGCTGCTCCAGGCCAGGGGCACAAGAGGCTGCCCGTGTGCACGGCAGGGTGGGGGTGCTCTGCGCTCCCGGCTGCACCAGGCCAGGGGCACCAAGAGGCTGCCCGTGTGCATGGCAGGGTGGGGGTGCTCTGCGCTCCCGGCTGCTCCAGGCCAGGGGCACCAAGGGGCTGCCCGTGTGCACGGCAGGGTGGGGGTGCTCTGCGCGCCCGGCTGCACCAGGCCAGGGGCACCAAGGGGCTGCCCGTGTGCACGGCAGGGTGGGGGTGCTCTGCGATCCCGGCTGCTCCAGGCCAGGGGCACAAGAGGCTGCCCGTGTGCACGGCAGGGTGGGGGTGCTCTGCGCGCCCAGCTGCACCAGGCCAGGGGGCACCAAGGGGCTGCCCGTGTGCACGGCAGGGTGGGGGTGCTCTGAGCTCCCGGCTGCACCAGGCCAGGGGCACCAAGGGGCTGCCCGTGTGCACGGCAGGAGGGGGGTGCTCTGCGCTCCCGGCTGCACCAGGCCAGGGGCACAAGAGGCTGCCCGTGTGCACGGCAGGGTGGGGGTGCTCTGCGCTCCCGGCTGCACCAGGCCAGGGGCACCAAGGGGCTGCCCGTGTGCACGGCAGGGTGGGGGTGCTCTGCGCTCCCGGCTGCACCAGGCCAGGGGCACCAAGGGGCTGCCCGTGTGCACGGCAGGGGTGGGGGTGCTCTGCGCTCCCGGCTGCACCAGGCCAGGGGCACCAAGGGGCTGCCCGTGTGCACGGCAGGAGGGGGGTGCTCTGCGCTCCCGGCTGCACCAGGCCAGGGGCACCAAGGGGCTGCCCGTGTGCACGGCAGGGTGGGGGGTGCTCTGCGCTCCCGGCTGCACCAGGCCAGGGGCACCAAGGGGCTGCCCGTGTGCACGGCAGGAGGGGGCATGCTCTGCGCTCCCGGCTGCACCAGGCCAGGGGCACAAGAGGCTGCCCGTGTGCACGGCAGGGTGGGGGTGCCCTGCTGTGGAGCCTGCCACAGGAGCATGCACTAGTCACTCACAGCTCCCTGGACCACTGGAGCCCACCCTGGCCTTGAGCGAGGGAGTGGTGGGTCTGTCCCAGCTGGACACAGCCGTGGGGCCCTGACGGAGCTGGGCAGGGAGCTGTGGGGCCGGCCTGCACCTCCCCAACCCTGGCGCTCTTCCGGGGCCTGCAGCACAGCCAGCTCTGCTCTGGGGAGGGGCCCAGGCCTGGAACCACTAGGGCTGCAAAGGTCTTGGAGGTCACAGATGGACTTTCTGGCTTTGCACAGAGAGCAGCAGGGACCCTATCCCCGTCACCTGGGCAGAACGTGGCAGAGGGGACAAGACTGGCCACTTACGACGGTGTGTGTGACCACTGGGTGCTGCTCTGAGATGCGCCCCCGACTCTCCGAGCCCCACTCTCTTCCGTGGTAGACGGGCCTCGCTGTGCTGATGGGCTGGGGCTGGGGGTCTGCGTTCACAAGGCACCTCGGGACACGTGAGCGTCATCCCGGCGACACAGGCCCCAGCCCTGCATGGCCCGGAACAGTCAGACTGGTGACTCCGCCCCGCCGCGTCCCCACGCAGAGCGCAGGCTCCCTGAAGGCGCACCGTGGTCGCACACTCTGGTCTGTCCCCACGCCCTGCCCTAGCGTGTGCTTCTGATGTGATGTCCAAGGCATGTGCCCTCAGCCTCTGTCTGCAGGTGTCCACGGTCTGGAGAAGACAAGCCACGGCCCCGGCCACCGGAAGAGGAGGGCGCCGGCCACACTCCGACAGCACCTGGGAGCCTGCCACGGGAGCTGGCCCAGCCAACACCAACGCACGCCAGCGGCCGCGTCCACCCAAGATGCACTGACACCGCAGCCGTGCCAGGACCCATCTGCCGACGTCCACTGCGGCTGAGACCCCGGAAGAGCCAGACGCCCGCGCTGCACCTGCACACAAGACCCCTTCCGTCAGCGGGAGAAGTCGATGCCCCAGGGTCCTCCGGGCCTCTGGAGCTGCAGGCCAGGGCAGCCCTCCTGGGGTGCCGGGATGGCTTCAGGCGGGCTCTGGCTCTGCTCCCGCCACCAGGCTTGCGGATGGAGACGCACAGGGGGCAGCAGGAGGCGATCCCAGCGTGACCATCTCCACACGCTTATTAAGACTGAGACGCACAGGGCGTGAATTACGACGCAGCGACTCGCGCGTAGGAGCAATTTTAGACACAAACGTTGAAGGATCCTTCATTATCATATATTCAGTTCTATTTTTCTTTTTCACACTATAAAAAATCATGTCTAAATCTCCTAAAACCATCACAGTTACATCAAAAAGTGGATTGGGCTATCGACTTCGACAGTTTAAGATAAACAGCCACTGAGCAGGAAAAACCCATAAGAGTTCCTTACTTAGGTGTGGGTTCTGCTGCCGGGGAGAGGAAGATGAACCCCTGCTTCTCGCCTTGCTTCACGGGAAAAACGGCAAAAAGGAAGCTCCCAGTTAAGTAGTCTGTGTGCCAGGTGAACCGTGGGGACACACACCCCCACTGTGCGCCAGGTGAACCCTGGGGACGCACCCCCACTGTGCGCCAGGTGAACCCTGGGGACGTGCAGGAGCCCTGTTTGGGGAGATGGCTTGAAATGCGGTTGACTATGAGCCGTGGAGATTTGGGCATTGTCGCCTTCCGTAGTCTCACGGGACTTGTCCCAGGATCTCGAGTGACTTGGCCGAAATTGCTGATCGGGTCAGCGCCATTTTTGGTGGTGTGTGTGTGTGTGGCGTGTGTTAGTCGTTGTTAGAACCAGAGAGAAAAGTTATCAGAATAAAAAGCTGTTCGTCTCCAGTTTGCCTCTGAACTTCTTCCCGCGGCTCCCGTTGCTCCAAGCGCTTCAGGCGGCAACAGGGACGCACCCCCACTGTGCGCCAGGTGAACCCTGGGGACGCACCCCCACTGTGCGCCAGGTGAACCCTGGGGACGCACCCCCTCTGTGTGCCAGGTGAACCCTGGGGACACACCCCCTCTGTGCGCCAGGTGAACCCTGGGACACCCCCACTGTGCACCAGGTGAACCGTGGGGACACACCCCCACTGTGCCAGGTGAACCCTGGGGACACACCCCCACTGTGCACCAGGTGAACTCTGGGGACACCCCCACTGTGCCAGGTGAACCGTGGGGACACACACCCACTGTGAGCCAGGTGAACCCTAGGGACACACCCCCACTGTGCCAGGTGAACCGTGGGGACACACCCCCACTGTGCCAGGTGAACCCTGGGGACACCCCCACTGTGCCAGGTGAACCCTGGGGACACACCGCCACCCCAGCAGCGAGTGGCCTCCTGGAGCTCAGGGCTGCACAGGACCCCCCGGCCACGCACACACCTCTCCTCGTGCCCCCAGAGCTGGAGGAGCCCGTCGGGGGCTGCGATGCGGGCACCGGCCTTGGCGAGGCTCAGGCCCTACTGCTCACTGTGCGAGTCTGCAGAGACCCACGGCCTGCCGCCACTAATGAGGAAGGCACACGGTGACGGGCTGTGAAGGGACCTAAGGGGCATCTCGGGCTCTGTGGCCACCCATCCCTGGGAAGCTAACGATGGCCCGGGGCCAGCCGCAGGGGTGCCCGCAGCAGCCTGCGTGGCTCATTACGACAGACCTGCTGCTGCGGGGCCCTGGCTGGGGCCACCGGGGGACTCATTAGCTGTGGGGCGGAACCAGCGATGCCAGGGACCGTGAGCTCGGAGCCCTGACGCCCCTCAGCGGACAGCGCCTCCCCTCCCGTCCGCTCAGCCCCAGGCCCGGGCTGGGGGCAGAACTTCAGCTGGCAAGGCCTGGCGCTTGGCCCTGCAGGTCCCAGGCTGCCACCTGAGGCCGCCTCTTCTTCTGACAAAGAGTGCCCAGCCACCGCAGCACCACTGCAACACCCACCCGAGCCCACCCGTGCCCACACCGGGGTGGGTACTGAGGTGACCGGCAGTGTGACCAACGTCAGGGTGGCACTGAGGTGTTCTGATGCTGCGGGAAACGAGCAGGAGCCCAGAGCCTGGAGGTGACGCAGCAGGGCCCCCGTGACCAGAGGGCCGCTGTTGCGGCCGGGCGGGGACAGGACAGCGGAGCTGCCCCCAGGACGCTGGACAGCAGGCGCGTGGCCGCACGCGCCTCTCGAGACCTGGCGAGGCGCAGCCCTGGGATGGCCTGGGCTCAGCTCAGTCCTGCTGTGACTGAAGGATCTGAGCAGCACAACTTGGGGAGCAGGAGTGCCCCCGAGGGCTCACGGAGCCACAGGCCGGTGGCAGTCCACAGGCAGCCGGCTCCACCCTCGGGGCTCCAGGGGAGGCAGAGGGACGCAGCTCTCCCCTCGCCAGACGTGAGCACACACCAAGCCACCCCCACCACCTCAGTGACCACGCAGCCCCCCCAGGACCGGTCACTGGTGGGTCACGGCTCTCAGCCCAGTCACTTCTGCTCTGAGCCTTCTGTACTGTCACACACGAGATTTGGGGGACGCCCCACCTCCAAACCATAACAAACCCTAGTGGGGACCCAGGCTTAGGTTGACAGCGGCGGTTAGTCCTGGTCACCAGCTTGGACGAGAGAGCTGGAGAAGGGCGGGCACTCGGCGTTCTCTGCTCAGTGTTTCTGTGAACCTGAAGCTGCTCTCAAGTTCACGGGCAGTTCAAGACAGGACGAAGCAGCGCAGCCTCTGCCCTGCACCCAGCCTGTCCCAGGCTCAGCCTCACCCCTGGGCCTCCCCACTGCGCCCAGCCCTGTCCCAGGCCCGGCCTCACCCTGGGCCTTGACTGTCCGCCCCTCCCGGATATCAGACGCCTGCCTCAGAGACCCACATGAGGGGGCTGCAGGGCAGGGGCAGAGCCCTGGGGCCTGGACCTCGAGGGCACTGGGCACTGCTGCAGTTCCCTCTCCCTGGAGCTGTCTCCTGCCCACAGGAGGAAGCAGTGGACTCTCAGCACGGTGGTGGCCTGGATAGGAAAGGAAGCCAGTCCTTGTCCTCCTGGTGAGCCACACACCAGCCTAGTCCCCCCCCCTCCCACATGGCTCCCTAACCTGTCCCTTTGCTTTCTAAGCCACACCTCCAGCCCCCAGGAGGTCCCTGTCCATTAGGCCAGACGTGCAAACACTCTGAGGACCAGCAAGAGGACCTGCACTGCTGCTCGGAGGGGCCTTTCTCAAGTGCTCACAGGGGGCTTTAAAACTGGTCACGAGGCCCCAGCTGTGCAGGGAGTGCCCTGGGGAGGGGGTGCTGGGAAGTCCCCGGCTACGGGGCCTTCGCGGTGGGGCCAGGGGTGTTGTTAATGGCCTCAGCCTCCCTGGCTGGCCGCGGTCAGCCACTGACCTTCAGCACCACCAGATGCACTGGCCATCATAAGGCTTTGGATGGTGCCTCGGCCACCTGTCTAAAGGCTGGCCTCAGAGCCTGCGTCCGCCCCGTCCAGAACGCACGGCCATGCCCACAGCGACCAGGACTTGCCCGGTTCCCAGGGTGCATGCGCTCAGGCAAAGCTGCTCTGGGCAACTCTGGGGGACAGCTGAGTGCCACAGGGCCACGAAGAGGCTGAGCAGAAGGACTCTGTCTCTCTGGGTGTGGGCCAAGGGGGTCAGAACCGGCCATAGCCCAGTTCCTCCCCAGCCACTGGGAAGGGCGTTGGGGACGGGGAGCAGAGGACGCCCCTGGGGT
This sequence comes from Tamias sibiricus, assembly GCA_025594165.1. Classification (NCBI taxonomy): domain Eukaryota; kingdom Metazoa; phylum Chordata; class Mammalia; order Rodentia; family Sciuridae; genus Tamias; species Tamias sibiricus. Next base: position 98,160,924 of record CM046670.1, on the reverse strand, counting down.
GGGGATTCTGTGCAGAACGGGCAGGTGTTGTGGACTCGGGAAGCAAAGTCCACTGGCAGATGGACAGCCAGTCTGGGGCTCAGCGTGGACGGGCAGGCTGCTGCGTGAAGTTCACAGTGCCCGAGAGCTGGCGGCAGATGCTGGCCGGCAGCCAGGGTCTCGGGGTCCCAGGCCCTTGGTCTCTGCAGCCGGAGCGGCGGGGTCAGAGCAGCTGGGCTCCAGACACGCAGGCGCCTTCCTCGGGGACTGGACAAGTGGACTCCGGGGCACCAGGCAGTGGGCACCGTGTGGCACTGAGGAGAAACGGGCTCCAGGTCGTGAGCAGCCACAGGGGACACTGAAGGCACATCACACGAGAGTCCAGCTGAAAGGCGCGTCTTGTGGGACGCCAACTCCACGACACTGAGAAAGGCCAACTGTGCAGACAGGAGCAAGACCTGTGGTCCCCGGGCTGGGGGAGAGGGATGAGCAGGTGGAGCGCGGGGGCTCAGGCAGTGAGCTGTCCCCACGTCACCAAGCAGCACACATCTGTCCAGACCCACTGGCGTACGCCACGATCCTCAGTTGATGGCAGCAGTGGAGGCTGGCTCTCGGTCACACCCACCACATCACATGGAAGATGCAAGTGACAGAGTGTGGGGAGAGGGCCAGCGTATGGGAACAGTCTCCTTGCCGCTTAATTTTTCTGTAAAGCCAAAATGCTTTAGAAAATAAAGACTATTAATTTGAAATAAGACCACGCAGGTATGCTGGGACACGGTGCGTAGAGCAGGCCTGGTGCCCGCCCGGGGCAGCAGCTCCCACCCTCGAGCTCACCGTGCCCCGAGGCCATCTGGCCACTCACAGGGCCTCCTTGCTGGCCCTTGGCAGGAGGCCTGTCAGTAGCATGACTTCCTCCTTCCAGAGGACAGGTGTCCTGGAGCACCTGCTAGCAGGGCAGGGGTGGCGTGGATCCGGGGTGGCCAGCTGGAGGGGCCAGAGTGGCTCTCCCTGCTTGGGAGGCTCACGAGCAGGACCAGCTGGCCCTCCTGAACCCTCAGGTGGGCTGGTGAGCTCCGAGCACCAGGTGACCAGAACCAGCTGCCACCTGTTGTCTCCACGGCCTCACTGTCGAGGGAACGCGGCAGACCTGGGGCCTGTCCAAGATGTCGGAGCCCACGCAGCACCTGCTCCAAACCCAACCCTCAGGCACAGTGGTGGACGCTGTGGCCATGGCTGCACGCAGAGGCCACCATCCCCGCCCACCGCTTCCCGAGATCCCTCTGTGGCCCTTCTTACAGTGACGCCAGCCACACGCCCCCAGTGGAGACAGGCTGGCCGTGACGGTCATCTCCTGAGTCCTCTGGCCCGTGAGCTCTGCCCTCCGTGTAATCGGCCTGGAACACTTGGGACAACTGACGATTGCTACAGACCTCAACAGCACCTTGGCTGCGTTCTGACTTGGGCATCAGAGCAGTGCCAGAGCCAGGCCAGCACACGGGAGCCTCTGCGTCCTGCGGGTGCGGCTGGCATCACCCTGGCATGACAAACCACCATGCATTGCAGAGCCGTCTGCGCTGCACTCAGGCCCAGGAGGGTGCCGCCGCAACCCCAAGGGGGCCGATGCCCAAGCCAGCCTTTGGGGGGCCCTCAGAACCCGTAGCCGAGTGTGCTGTGGTGTGGGACACGTCCCCCGCCCCGAGGCGTTCCTCAGCAGGCTCTGGGAGGCCCCATCGAGGGGCTGACGGGCCGCGCCTGGCCTTGAGCCCGCGTGGCGCCAGGCTCGCCGGCAGTGGCAGGGGGTCAGCCTGGCAGGGCCTGCGGGTGATCTGCACAAGCAGGTGGCCAGGGAAGGCTCGGGACCCGCCTCTGCGGAGCTCGGCTGGCTAGTCTGGAGAGAGCTGCTGACCTCTGGCCGCCGTCTCCACAGGAGCAGCCTGAAGCAGAGGGGCCTTGGCAAGCCGAGCCGATCCCCGTGGCCGTGGCGGCACTCGGAGGGCTCCCGGCAGCCCACGGGCTGCGTGCGAGGTCTGAAGCCTGGGGTCCTCGGTCACTTCACCCCGCTCCTCACACAGCTGCAGAGGGCTTCACCTGGGACCAGGGGCTTGCTGGGCCAGGTGTGTCCTCTCCTAGGGCCCAGCAAGCCCCTGTGGGAGCATTCACGTCCCAGGTGGGGTGAGGACCTGGGGTCCTCAGGCCTCCCTCCAAGGCACACCAGGCTTGCCGAGGGGCAGGCCTGGCCGTCCACGGCCACTCTACTCCACGCCACACTTTCCAGGCAGCTGGGTCAGCAGGTCCTTCAGAGAAGTGAAGTTTGGGGGCTGGTCTTGCCCAGCCCTACCCTCCATCCTCTCCCCCCCAGCAGTCTGCACTTCCTGGGGAGGCCTTGAACTCAGGGTGCCCCGGCCCACACACAACAAAGGGGTAGGGTCTCCCTGGGTCCCCTCTGGGCCCGACTTGCTGTCCCAGCTGCCTCCTGGCCAGCCCACCGAGAGCGGAGATGGGGTGACTCGCTGTCCACACGGGCAGCTGCACCTTGGACGAGCACCCGCATCCCCTGGCAGGCCAAGGGCACCTCCCGCCCCGAGATGCAGGGATCGGCCTGTCCTGCATCCCTCGGGCCCCAGGTCAGCTGATGGTGCTCGGGGGACTGCACCTGTCCCTCCCCAGCCCAGGCTGCCGCGAGCCCCTGCAGCACCCACTGTCCACGCTGGCGTGGCTTCTGCCCCTGGGCTGTCTTGCCCGTGGCCCCGCTGCCTCATCACCACATGGCCCAGACCAGGCAGAGGCAGCTGCCCCGCTGGCTTCTCTGTCCACACAGCTGCCTCAGGGCCGAGGCCAGAGGGAACACGCGTCACCCCCGGCTGTGGCCACCCAGCTGCTCCCCCCACTCAGGGCCTGCACAGCCCAGACGGTATCCATGGTCTCTCAGGGGCAGGATGGTCACTCTAGACCCACCTGGGTCCCCAAATGGCGTTTGCAGATAGTGTGTTCTCACAGCAGAAGGGAGGGTCCAGCCAACCCCGAGGGCGGCCCACGCAGGCAGACGGAGGTCAGCACAGCACAGGAGCTAAGCTGCTCTCAGCCCGCTTGCTCCTGGACTCAGCCACCAGCAGGGACAGTGGCTCACCCGCGGTCAGGCCAACTGGGCCCAGGCAGGATCCTGCCGCCCGCGCATCCGACTGCTGGCTCTGCCTCCAACCGCACCCTCGCCAGGCCTCCCCAGCCCGTGGCAGGGCCACTGAGGGCACCAGGTACGCAGGGGCCACAGAGGCCTCAGGACAGGCCTCGAGGGGCACGAGTGCTATGGGCTCAGTGTTCCATTCGACCCGTAGGAGGTGAACTGTGCCATCAACACTTGGCAGCCTGTGCCCCGGCTCCTGCTGCAGAGCCCTCTCCAGCTCCCCTTGCGGGCACAGTGGCCAGGACAGGGGGCTGCCACCTCTTCTCCGAGGTGTGCCCCAGCACAGGCCTGGCCAGCCCCGCCTGCAGCTCTACCGGCCTTGCTCCTGCAGGCTTGGCCTGCGCCCCGCCCCTGCTGCACCCTGGGCGGGCCCGCCCACGCCCCTCAGAGCAGCCTGCGTCCAGAGCACTGCCCGACCGGGCCGCGAGCGCTGGCTCCCACTCTGCTCGGCCCTGGGGCTCTAGGAGGGCTGGGCACGATCCCACCCCTCAGCCTGGGGAGGGGAGGCAGCCTTGGGTGGGCCGTCCAGCGCGGGGACTGGCGGTCCGCCTGTGCTGTGTGGCGACCACGGGCCAGACAGGGGAGGAGCACTGCTTACTGCGGGTGGCCCCAGGGAAGGGGCATCGGCTAGGACGTGGCTCTCGTCAAGCCCTGTGTCAATCCTGGGCTGGAGCTGAAGCTTGGGCCCTGGTCAGGGAGGGGCATTGTCCCCAGGGAAGAGAGCAAGATGGTGCTCGGTGCCCCAGAGTGGGCGGCATGGCACCGGCCTGGTCACTGCAGGCCTCTGTGCTGTGCAAGAGCCCAGAGCGGGAGGCTGGGGGGAAGGAAGGAGCCACACGGCCCCGAGGCCTGGGAGGCCACCACGGCTCAGCTCCCGCGCCCTCCTGTTGCACTGGGAGCACCTGCCCACCTGCCTCGGAGGCAAGGGTGTCCCCAAAGTCCCTGCAGCTGCTTGCCATACGCCAATGCCAACATCAGGAAGGCCGTGGACGCGCTCTCTTCAAGAAACTTGTGAACAATGGTGGACAGTCAACTTCTGTCAAACTCAAAGGCTGGTATCGAGTCCAAGAGGGCTTGTGGCTGACCTGAAGCCAAGGTGGCCCAGGAGGCAGCCGCCACCCCTTTCCCCACCCCCTCTGCACTGCCCTCCTCCAGGCCCCTCCAGGTGCCACCGAGCATCCTCGGGTCTGGCTGGCCCTGGGTCTCCGCCATGACACAGCTCAGCTGGCCCTGCTCCGCCATGACACAGCTCAGCTGCTCTCTGGCTGTAGGGGAGCTGAGCCGTCCAGCCGCTCCCGGGACTAGCCACGTCCACTCACTGGAAGCCAGCATGGACACACTGACCTCCCCGCCTGGCCCTCTGGTTAGGGGCAGGAGGCTGAGACCCACGCCAGGCTGGGGCGGGAGACCCCCTGCCTGACCAGTCCTTCTTCCTGGGGGGACGGCGTCGGCACCTGGCTGCTGGGTGAGCAGTGGGTGGCCGTGCGCCGGGCACGCCGCAGGTGGCTGTACTGTCTGGAGCGCCCATCAGCGCTGTGGCGAGTGTGGACGCACAGGCTGGAGGCGGGTCCAGTGAGCCGAGAGGGGAGCTCAGCCGCGAGCAAAGCAGATGTCCTGCTCCAACTCTGCTGACTGAGCATGTGGGCAGGGGCCCGGTGGTCACCAGCAGGAGCCCAGCACCACCACCCTGCTCCTGAAGCGGTGGCAGCGCCCGAGAAGGCTCCGAGGAGCTGGGCAGCACAGCAGAGCAGCGGCAGGGCCTGGACAGCGCGGGGAGGAGGCCCGCGCCCTCCACGCCTGGCTGGACCCGCTCAGAGCGCACGCTGCCCTCAGCTCCTTTTGTGGGACCAAGATTCCACGTGGGGCCTCGTCCGTGCCCGACCCTCCCGTCCTTCCTGGCTCCTGCTGCCAGGGAGCCCGGCCCTGGTCCCCACTGCCTTCTCCCACTGTCCCCGCAGGACTTCTGTCGTTCACTGAAAGTCTGCGTGTCCTGGGGCGCACGTTGTTCCAGGATCGCCACAGCCTCGGCGGGCTCCGGAGCTGCCTTCTCACCTGGGCCTCACGTGCTCTCCCTCAGCGTGCACGGGGTGGGCTCCACGGTCTTCCTGGAAAGGCACGGCTCCCACCAGGGGCCACTGGGAGCCCTGTCATGACCTCAATTGCGGTTGATCTATGAGCCGTGGAGATTTGGCCTGGGCCACCGCCAGAGGGATTTGTTGCCCGAGTGACCCCTGATCGGGTCAACTTCACACTGGGGCGTGTGTTAGTTGGGGTTAGAACCAGAGAGAAAAGTTATCAGAATAAAAAGCTGTTTGTCTCCAGTTTGCTTCTGAAGTTTTTCCCGCGGCTCCGTTGCTCCAAGCGCTTCAGGCGGCGACAGGCCACCTCATGACCTCACCTATCCTGGGCACCGCCAGAGCCCCTCCCCCAACTTCACACTGGGGGTCAGGACTTGCAGAGTGTCTGGGGACACCGAGCAGCCCCTGGAGGGACTGTCTGTCGGGCACGGTCCTCAGCGTGTCCTTGCGTCAGTGGGTCCCCAGAGCACCCCAGCAAGTGGGTGCTGGGGTCATCTGGTGGCACAGGGAAAGCAAGGGCACTTGGCCTGACAGGACGCAGCCCACCTGGCTCCTGCGTCCCATGCAGTCCCCGACAGCGCAGGGCCTTCCTGGGCAGGTGGAGGCCCGTCCTGCTGTCCCGGCAGCTCCTTAGAAGAGCTGCAGGAAAGTCTGGAACGGACTGCAACTCCCCAGGTGACGGGCCACACACGAACCTCTGGACAACAGTCAGACTCCAGGGTGTCCAGCCTCGGCACAAGGGGACCAGCGCAGACTGCAGCAGCAGCAGCATCTGTGGGAGGCGGGACGGGCTCTGCCCAAGGCCGGGGAGAGGGACTCGCGGGTACTCGGCTGGGAAGGGACAGTCTGAGGGAGGTGGAGCGGGAGAGGGCAGCGCCTGCCTGGAAGGGGGTACAGTGACCGTGGGCAGCAGGTCGGGTCAGCAGGGTCCAGAATCCCTGTGGTAGGAAAGGTGCAGGCTCCAGGACCGTCGGGTTCAGAAGGACCCCAGGAAGCGCCCTGTGCTTTCTGTGACGGGGCCTAGATGCTGCTCTCTGGTCACCATGAAAGGCCCTGCAAGAAGCGCGAGCTGCCCACACCAAGCCAGGGAAATGGCGAGGTTTACCAGAGAAGCCCTGAGCCGTTCTGGGACTCAGGAGCTGGGGCCAGGGCCCGGGGGCGACTACTATCCCGCTTGCCTTGATGGCTGCAGCCCTGCCTGACCCTTGCCCTAGGCCGGCTGGCCCATGGTCTGCCACGGCTGCACAGGCACGAAGTTGTCCAGTAGTCAGTCCCCACACATCCAGTCAGTGCCCTGTGCATTCAGGCAGGGCATGGGGTTGACTAGGAGGACCTGGCCTCCCGAGGCCAGTCAGGAAAGAGACTGACCCATCAGTACCCCCAGAGTGTGGGATGGGCGTGAGGGCCAGGCAGCTGGTGTGACAGATGGCGGAGGCCTCTGACACGTGGCCTACAGAAGGCAGGGGCCCGGGACAAGTGGGGTGTGGCCTCGAGGGCAGCCTGACCTGGACAGAGGCCCTGCCTGGGCGAGTCGGGCCCGGGCACACAGGCGCGAGCACCCGCCCCGGCAGAGGCGCAGAGCCTGGGAGGGACGGACGCGCGGACGTGCTCCTGGGAGCCCACACGACAGGACAGGGGCAGCAGCCACTGGAGAGCGACCAGGTGCCACCGTGGCAGGGACGCTGAGGGACGCAGCCCACACCGTGGGCACTGGGGCAGGGGACGTGGACAAGGAAGTGCAGAAGCCGGCAGCATCGCCCCGCGGCCTGCCGTCACCACCGTCTGTCCCAGCTAGGGCGGCTGACGCGGCGCAGCTCTCAGCCCAGCCGTCCACCTCTAGCGCTCCGCACCCACAGGAGCCGTGGGGGCACCTCGTGGACAAACCGCAACCCCCATGCTGCCACGCCCACGTCACCCCGCCTGGCACCCACCAGCAGCACGGGGTGCTGAGCCTTTCCAGCCGAGCTCCACTCCACCTGGCCTCCAGGCCCCGGTGCGGGCCCCTTCCTCACTCAGGGCTAAGCCCACCTGCTCCCTGGACCTCGCCCGGGGCTCACCGGGCCCCACCACCGACTCCCGGGCACTCGGGCCCAGGGCTGTGCCCAGAGGCAGAAACCTCTTCCCGCAGCCGGGCGGCCCCTGGGACTCCTCCCATTCCCCACCACCCCGGCTCCTCACATCAGCCCCACGCCCACCCACCACCCCAGTGCTCACCTCACCAGGCCCCGGCCCCGCGGGCCTGGTCTGTCAGGAGACCCGGGGCTGCCTGTGCGCAGGGTCCCTGCCACTGCTCAGCGTCTGCTGCCCCGCGTCTCCGCAGCGCCACTCCCCGTGCCTCCCAGGCCCACCCTCACCTCAGCAGCGAGTGACCCTCACTGTGGACTCCACGGCACTTGTCCTGCAGGCGGACCCACCCTGCTCGCCACCACCCAATGCAGTTGAACTGTGACCACGGGAAGGACTGAGAGCCGCCCGCAGGCCCTGGGAGGAGACCCTACCCTGAAGGGCCCCAGCCAGCAGCAGGCCCGCGCCTCATTCCACCCCAACAGCCCTGGCCGGCGCTCCCCGCGAGCTGACCTGGACACTGGCATGGGCAGCTCTGGGGTGGGGCAGGATGAGGGCCTGACCCCACAGAGGGTGGGACTCTGCTATCCCAGGAAGAGCGGCCTATCCCACAGCCCAGCCCTGAGCACACCGTGGGCAGCAGCTACAGGGGCCCGCCGAGCCCTGGGCAAGGACACAGCCCCTTCCTCCAACCAGCCAGAAAGGGACACCAGTGGCCGCTTTCCCTGTCCTACACTAGCTCCAGACACAGGCATGGCCACTGGACGGGCAGCAACCAGGGACAAGGCCCAGCATGACGCTGCACAGTGAGAAGGGAGCCCAGGGCACAGGGAGGAGCTCGCCCAGCAGACGCGCCCGGACGCCCCGACCAGCCGGCACAGCAGGCAGGACACGGCCGAGGCCAGGCCTTTCTGACAAAGGAGCCGAGTCAAGGGAGCAGCCCGCCTCACAAAGGACGCTGGGCTTGTCCACACGAGAAGGGAGCCACAGCCTGGCGCTCACACCTGCTTCAAATGCCAGCTGAAAATGGACCCCAGGTCCAGGTGTAGCTGAGGACAGCTCCAGAAGGAGGCGCTGGAGGACATCCTGGTCACTGGGCTAGGCAGGTCCCAGACACACTGCCAGGAGACGAGCTTTGGCTCTGAACCCGGCTATGCTGGAGGCGGACAGGAGGTCGCAGGTTCAAGGCCAGCCTGGGAACAGCGTGGGACTCTGTCTCTGAATGAAAAGGGCTGGGGTGTAGCTCGGGGTAGGATGCCTGGAGTCAGCTCCCACTGCCAAGTCAGACCTTTCTCTGCAGGAAACACAGAACGGGATGCATCACACACACACACACACCCAGAAGACATCGGAAACCGCACAGCTGACAAAGGACTCATACCCAAAACATAGAAAGAACTGCCAAGATCGGTAGGGATTAGATGCACGATCAACCATCACCTAATGCAGACGCAGACTTCACGACACGTGAGCCCATGACCTGTGTGTCCTGGACCATGCCCACATCCAGGGCAAGGGGCAGGGCAGGGTCATTCTCTGGGGGGTCAACGACAGTGCTGCCCTGAAGTCAGCTGGCGACATCACACGGAGCCGGGGACACGCTCGCCACAGGACCCAGCAGTCCTCATCTAAGGACCTGGGCAGGGTCAGATGTGGGTCCACACGTGTGGTGGCGAGTCGCCAGGCACTGCGAGGCTGGCTGCAGCGTGCCCACAACGCTGTGGACAAGAACAGGCGTGCGGGGCTGCGCCCTGCAGGCCGGTGTCATCCCTTCTCACGGACCTGCGGGCTGGCGTTGGACAGCTCTGTGCGTGTCACCAAGCCCAGGAGCACTGTGGACACCCTTCAGTGGGAGGGACACGCTAGCTGGCGGGTCCCCCACGGTGGAGGGCAAAGGCAAGGAGGGCTGGGGCCCGGCACAGCCGCAGAAGTGTCTCACAGACAGTCCCGTGAGCCCAGGACAACACGTGGCACTGGGGCTGGGACACATGACTGCAGGGGTGGAACACACCAAGCAGGGAGTCCAGCACCCTGCTGGGCGGGCAGACCCCACCCCTCAGCCCCGCCCGCTGAGACTGCCTGCAGGGAGGCCCAGAAGGCTCCCTCTGGGCCCAGGTGACCGGGAAAAGCGAGGCCACCAGGGCAGAGCAGTGCTTTCTGTTAGGGCGTTAAGATGGCAGGCTTGGTTTTTAGGCTGAGGCCCAGAGTTGGGTGGGACCTGCTGGCTCGTGCAGCTGTCCCCTCTCATTACAGGGAGACCTGCCTGGTGGGTCCCGTCTCCTGCCCAGGCGGTTTCTGGGGAGGGTGCAGGGAGGCCGTGCACCCACATGCGCAGGACAGAGGCTCTTCTGCCAAGGAAGACACACAGCTGGCCCCCAGTGCTGGGGGCCCGCAAGTTCAGGCTGACCGCTGCTGGGAGGCACAGGAGCGGGCAGTGGTGGCCCGCAGAGCCCCATGCTGACTTCTGCAGTGACAGAGAACAGCACAAGGCGAGCTGGACACAGCCTGGAAGGTGTGCAGAGCAGGGGAGGCACGGAGGCCGGAGGTGGCTTGGCCAGAGACGCGGGCCCTGCTGGCCCCAGCCCCACGGCGCCGCCCCTCTATGCACCCGCCTTCTTTCTGGGCTGGACGGGAAACAAGCAGCCCGTGGGACGCGGCCAGGAGGACAGAGCCCTGAGAGCAGCAGCCACCAGAGTCCACTGACTTTATTTCACCGGCCATCTCGGGGGAGCTGGGCCGTCAGCGTGGCGGGGCGGGACCAGGCGGCACACTGAGCCTCCCTCGCCCACGAGACAGGAGACAGCGAGGGGCTGCGGCTGGTGCCCCGAGGCTCCAGGAGGAGGCCGTGCTCCACCAGAGCCCCCGCGAGAGGGCAAGGCTGGGCCCCAGAGCGAGCGCTGCAGGGGAAGGACGCGCCCCAGGGTGGTGCCGGCGCCGAGCTAGAGCAGTATGTGGTACTTCAGCGCCCTGGGCACCCTGTTGATGACCAGCCTGCCGTCGTAGCTCAGGGAGGCGAACAGCCAGGGGTCGGCCGAGGACCAGTCCACGGCGTACACGCTGTCCTCGTGCTCCTCGTACGTGGCGATGACGTGGTCCTGCAGGGACTCCTTGCTCCTGCAACCCAACAGGAAGAGCCGTGAGCGAGGACGTCAGTAACCTGTGGGCACCAAGGACACCTGCAGCACAGCAGCCTCCGGTCCTCGGAGCTGTGGGGGCCCGGGAGAGGTGCTGTGGACAGTGCGAGGGGCCCCTTGGCTCAGGGAAGGGCTGGGCGCGGTCTCCAGGCCTGAAGTGCGACGGCAGATCTCCAGGGACTGCGCTGGGAGCATCTGGCCTACTGCCCCGCTGCGCAGAGAGGCCAAGCGGCCGAGGGCCCTGCCAGCGTCCCTGAGCAGAGGGTGCGCGTGCCGAGCGGGAGACCACCTCTGCACCTCCTTGGAGGAGAGCCAGCTCACGCCTAGAGGCCTGCCCAAGACCTCATGCCAGAGCGACGGGCGTGGTCAGCGCACACCGCAGGGGTGAGCAGCAAGGGCTCCCCGCTGAAGCTGCTCACGGGGACAGCAGCACACACTGCTCGCGTGGTCTACCGAGGGGACAATCAGCTTTCCCCAAGAGAGGACGTGGTGAGTGGCTGCAGACAGCCCGGACGGAAGCCACAGCCCGGACGGAAGCCACATCCAGGCGGCCCAGTCCTCAGGGCCGGCAGCCTAACACGCTGCAGCAGGCACGGTGCTTGCGCTCTCCTTCCCGCCCACCACAGGAAGTCCCCTCAACTCACGCCCTGGTCCAGGGCCCGGCCCAGCAACACTTCATCTCCCAACCAGAGGAACCCAGGACCCCAAAGCCCCCATCTGGAGCTTTGGAGGGGGAGAGCTCTGAGAGGCTGTGGCGTATCCCCAAGCTCTGGCCTTCCCAGGTAGTGGACTTGAAGTGGTCGACAGACGTGTTCTGACAAACACCAAGTACAAGCCCCCACAGGGACTAACTCGTACCTCCCTGTTTAAAGGCATCAAGGTTGAGGGAAGGCATCTGCCGACCACAAGAGCTCCCCCCGAAGTGGCTCATGGGGACAGCAGCACACACTGCTCGCGTGGTCTACCGAGGGGACAATCAGCTTTCCCCAAGAGGACGTGGTGAGTGGCTGCAGACAGCCCGGACGGAAGCCACATCCAGGCGGCCCAGTCCTCAGGGCACTCGGGGAGAGGTGGGGCTGGAGCCGGGCGCGTGCTCACAGGTTCTTTTGCTGGCCCGTTTCTAAGGTTTGAATGACGGACAGCACAGGCCACAGCCGCTGGGTTTTATTCTAGAACCTCCCTCCTCTAGAGGGGAGGCGTGGACCTCTGGGGTGGCCAGGCCTTGCTCAACTGACCTGGAGGGGGAGAGAGGCGGCCGCAGGGGAAGACAGACCTACACGAGACAGAAACAGGCCTGTCCTGTCAGGGTCAGGGTCAGGGTCACGGAACAAGGCCCAGGCCCCAGGCTCCGCAGCTCCCCTCTCCCAATGCAGATATGAGCAGCATGCCTGGCTCACACTGGGAGCCCTGCCGTCACTGGCTATGAGTGACCCCAGGGGACGTGTCACAGGGGACATGAGCCCTGGCACAGGGGGCTGCTGCCCTAGCCGTCTCTCAGTCCCAGGGCTGGGACACAGGAGCAGCTGAGGGTGCACAAACTGCAGAACTGAGACACAGCGCCAGGTCACAAGCACCTGCCCGGCCACTGCGAGCCACACCCGGGCCCAGCAGGACCTGGCCTGTGCCCAGGGGTGTGCCTGGACTCCCGTCCTCCCCAGCTGAGGGCGAGAGCACACGGTCCACGCTCGAGTCCCCACAGTGAGCTCCCCAGGCCCGGGAGCACCAGGTCACGTCACCGCCATGCCCACACCTGGAGACCACCAGCTCTCCAGGTCTCGTAGGTGGCCCCTGGAAGAACAGGGGAGGAATGCCCTGGGGCGCGTCCTGACCCCACTACAGGCTGTCTCGGGCCAGGGCCCCCCGGAGCCCAGCCCGTGCGCTGGGAAGACAGGGCACTTCCCCAGAAGCTCCTGGACCGGACTGCGCGCAGGCAAAAGCGCCCTGCAGGCGGTGGCCTTACTTCTCGTCGGCGTGGTGCTCCTCCGGGTCACTCACGTCGTCGTCGTCCACCAGGTGGCCGAAGGGCTCGGAGGAGATGGACACCATGTTGGACAGGATGACTCTGCTGTCACTGCTGCCCGTGAGAACCAGCTGGTCGTGAGAGTGGTTGTAGCGGACGCTCCACACCCTGCAAAGGGCACGGTGGCTGCTGAGATGGCCCGACTCGGAGCCCTGAGAGGCCTTGGCCCGCGGGGCGGGGTCATGCTGGGTGGCCCTGGGTGTGTGACCCACCACCTGGGTGAACGCAGGGCTCCTCGGCAGGGGCTAGGCCTGCCATATGCTGCTGAAATATTCTCCCAAGTCCCAACAAACAGAGATGCGGGAGACCAGACGTCAGCCTCCCCCTGTGGAGGCAGAGGCTTATTACCCAGAATTTCAGACAGGCTTTCTGCAATTCCCAAACAAAAGCCACCTCCCCAGAAGTGACACGTGGATTAGCAACAACCTGTACCATCACACAAAGCCCTGGGACATCTTCCAGGTTTTGCTGGCTGTTGGGGCCTGAGACAAGGGCCCGGGCATCCCCGTGGGGCCAGGGACAGCGGTCGGGTTGACACCCAGCCACCTCCTCCTGCCACAGGCCCTGCAGCACGGTGAGCCTGGCCTGATGGTACTGTTCACAGTGGGATGCGTGCCCAGGTACGGAGCGTGGCACACCTGGCACGTGGAGGTGCCCCCAGCATGGCAGGCCCTAAGTGGCTTTCTGCTCAGGGGGCAGCAAATTACAGGCCATTCACTGGATTTATCAAAATTGAATATGAGTCCTCCAGGGCTTTAAAATGTTCTGATTGCAGAAACAATATGGCTTCTGACAAACAATCCACAGCGCCAGAGAAGCAGCCGCGGGACGCGAAGGCCCCGAGGCGCCCAGTGCTGGGCAGGCTCCTGTGAGGAGGGCTGCCCCCTCCGGCCCTGCCCTCCACTCCTCTGTGCACACACCTCTGAAGGTTAACAGACTGGCTCGTGCCGTACGCACTACTGCATGATCTGCCCCTTCTACGCACTTAGCAGGAAGCACCCGGCATATGGCAAACGTTCAAGCAGTGTCTGAGAGAGAAGGGGGGTCTGGGCACCCCTCCACGTCCACACACGCAGACGGTCCTCCTGCTTTCTGACAGCTGCACAATCTCCGCTGCACGGATGTCACCTAATTTACTTAGCCAATCCCCTCTGATGGACATTTGGGTCGCTTCCAGTTTTCATGCATTGCAAACAATGCTGCGTGAACATCTGTGCACGTTTACTCTGGCAGATTTGAACCAGCACTGTTCGAGGGAAACAGAATCTGATGCTTTTCTTCTTTTCCTGTGCTTATAAATCACAAACATTCAGATTTGGAATTAGTGCTTCTTTAGGAAAAATAAAACTGGGCTGATTGAATGATTCACAGCAGTACAAACTAAGCTAGTTTGTGCCTCTCCAAATGGTGAAGTAATTAGCAAAATAAATCACACAGTCCCCTTCCCTCCAGCGGGTGCGAGCCACAGTACCAGTGGGAGTGCTCCTCCAGGGTCTTCACGGGCTCCGTGACGTTCCGCGTGTCCCAGAACTTCACCTTGCAGTCGTCCCCACAGCTTGCCAGGTAGTACTGCTTATTGGGGTTGAAGTCGAGGTCGCGCACCAGCTGTCCATGGGCATTCTCAATGCAGTATATCTGGCTGGGAGAAGAAAGCAGCACAGCACGTGCGGACACTCAGCGGGTGACGGAGGCAGGCCTGCAGGGGCACGGCCGTACCCCCTGCCAGCAGCTGAGCAGGGAATCCCGGCCTGGGGTGTCTGAGTCCCCTCTACAGTCCTGGCCCGCAAAGGGAGGGCTCAGGGCACCAGGAGCCTCTCGGGGCTGAAGGCAGCCGGGTGCCCGGGGGTGTCTGCACCCCGCGTGAGCTGGGGAGCAGCGTGGGCTCGCAGCCACCAAAGCAGCAGCACAGTCTGGAGGAGAGCAGGCTCGGGGAGCACACTGCCAGGGAGAGCTGGAGCCACTGTGGAAGGACACCTGACAAGCTCTGGAAGGATGTGAGGGGGAGGAAAGAAAGGAAAGAAAAAGTGGCAGGGGAAGAAAGCAAATTGTGTTGCTGGTGTTGGGAGAAACGTAGAGAGAGGAAAGCCTGGGGAGGCGTGGAGGAGACCCAGGGAGGTGTGTCGCCCTGCCAGGCTTGTTCTTCTGCCACACCCCTCGGGTCTCACCCTGCATAGCCAGTGTGCTCTGGGAAGGGGTGTGAGAGGTGTGTCCCACCCACACCCACGCGCGCGCGCAGCGCACACACACACACACACACACGAGGCCCGTGCACACAGGCGCCCAGGCACACACCCCTAACCTGATCCCACACCTCCTGCTGCTGGCTGCCCTCCAGCGGGACTGGACTGGTCGAGGACAGAGAGGCCCGTGAGCTGGCCAGCACTGGCCCAGTGTGGCGCTGCCCTGTCCTCCCTGTCCTCCTCTCTTGGTGGCAGCCCAGCTTCTCCTTCATCATCAACATCCTCACTCACTGTGTCATGGGTGGGGGACGCCAGCGCCTGATAACCAGGCTTCGCGTGTCGGAGGACAGTCACACCTCCCTGCTCCCTAATGCAGATCAGCTCCGCTCCTTTACCCCCTCACTGGCCTGAGCCATTCTAAATCTTGAACTGGTTTTTAGATCCAGCACCTTCTCAATTTCTTAATATCCTGTTTTTGTAACAATAAGAAACCCCAATCCTTACGAGTTTTCAGGTGAAACAGGCAAGATCTTGTAAAATTAAAACCTTGGCACATCCCTAGGGAGCTGGTGGATGGTCACAGTGCACTAACCACCAACTGAAGGTCCCTGCATGCCCTGGTGGCAGGGACACGGCAACATAAGGGCATGACATTCTAGAAGAAGTGCTACAGGCACCCTGGCTGGATGAGAACCAAGGCTGCTGCCTCAGGAGAGGCCCACAGACAGCAGAGTGGCCCTTGGCCGAGTCCCCACTTCCTGCAGGAGCCAACTCCTGGCCAGGGAGGCAACCGCGGGTGCACCCACTAGAGCTGACTCCTGTTTTGGTCCACCCGCATCTTCCAGTTTCTTGTCAGGTCCTTCGCAGAGCAGCGAGCAGGGGGGGGAAGACCACAGGCATGGAGAAGCAGCTGCAGTGGTCTGGCCACGGCTTTCCACCACTCGGGCCCTAGTGCAGGGGTGTGCAAGAGCAGGGAGTGGCCTCCGGTATTTCCAGATTTTCAGAGGCCTTGGGACTGAACTTAAAGGATCCCTGCACCACCCCCCCTCCCACCCCCGGAAGCAACGCGAGCTACTGCATGACATCCGTCTCTTCAGCTCAGTGATGAATTATGGTGTGCCAAGGGGATAAAACTGCATCTTAAAAAAGCTTGTGCAGCTCCGTTGCCACGGCAACAGACATCCCACCATCACTCCTTTGCCTATCAAAATCACAACTGGAACAGAAAAATCGCTCTTGTTTGTTCCATTAGAACTGCTGGTTGTTGCACATAATTACTTAAATGACAAAATATGACTGCCCGACAGGTATGTCTCTTGAAAGCACAGCAGCGGTCAAAGCCAGTCCTGGAGGGAGGCTGAAGCAGGGGTGGCCATCGCCAGCCTGCAGGGAATCGTCATGTGGCAGAGCACGGCAGCCCATCACACAAAGCCTGGTGGCACTGGCAACTGCACAAGCAGGGCCAGCGGCCGGGACAGCTCGGCCAGCCAAGGCACAGGGCCCGTGCACACACGCCTTGGCTTAACTTGGGGAGATGGCTTTGTGATTAGCCCACAAAGATGACATAGAGACAAACCACGTGTCCCCAAATGCACCTGCTTCCAATCACCCGTGCCACTGTCGCAGTTCCTGCTCAGGGGAGAGGAAGGCAGGGAGGAACCGGGGACAGGGGCACGCACCCGCACTGACCTCATGCTCCTCGTGTCCCAGCCTCGGAGGGTGGTGTCGCTGGCTGTGGCCACCTGGGTGCAGTTGTGATGCGGGCTCCAACGCCCCGAGGTGAACTTCAGCTGTCCCTTCCCCTCCAGGGAGGCCGAGCTGGCCAGCTGGGAGTGCCAGAAGAGCAGAAGGGAAACGTGAGCTCTGCTCGGAAAGACTCAAGGGGCACCTGCACTCGGGGTTCATGGCCAGCGGCCATCAGAGTGAGCAGGAGCTCTCTGTCGTCTTCCTCTGAAAGGTGTGAGTGTTTGAGCCTCATTGGGGGAAAAGACTAGAAAACTGAGCACAGCGAAAAACAGAAAGCATGTTAATAGACTGCATCACAGAGGACCTGCAGGCGTGTGCCTGGAGAGAACCAGCGGGAACAGGAACGAAACACGCCAGCGCACAGACGTGTGGCCCCCCAGACAGTCGAGGCAAGCGGAGGCCACAGGAAGCTCTGAGAAACAAAGGGAGCCCGACTTGACCAGCCGCCTCTCCTCCTCTCTTGTGGGGACCAAGATGCTCACGCAGAGGCTGAACACTGACGGACCCCAGACCCACTGGGAACTGTCTCCTGGGGCTGAAGCCTCCTCGGGGCTGAGAGGAGGCAGGACTTGGCTGCAAGCTAGCCTGGGGGAAGAGCTTCCTCCGAGCCCACTTCTCCAAGCACAAAGGACTCCCCTGGCTACACCATCATGCGCATGCGGGGCCTGGGTGTCTACCCTCACGGTGACATCTGAGAGTGGAGGGTGCAGGCCTGCCTCACCCCAAGCTGTCCCCGGAGCACACCAGCTCTCCGTTGGTTAATCCACCTACATGTTCAAGAGCAGTGCTCCGTAGAGCCCTCTGAGAAGCCAGGTGGCCAAGCGTCCAGGGAGGCAGGCCAGGCTGTGGCAGCCCTGGACAAGGGCCCTGGAGGGAGGAAGGCCTGCAGGAGTTGCTGCAGAGGCACTGAGGACCAGCGACAGACCTGGGGTGCTCACTGAGGGCTTTGCTGAGCAAGGCGGTGCGCGTGTCCAGACTCAGAGACGAACAGGGCTGGACTGACGGCCCGAGCCACGATTTAATCAGAAAGGCCAGCACTGAGCAGCAGGCCGGCTAGAGCAGAGCATGGAGAAGACAGGCTCCTAGGGGAGCAGAAAGGCCTGCCTGCCCCAAGCGGAGGACTTCACAGTTTGGAGCACACAGGCTGAGGCCTCCTTCCCCTCCCAGCAGAGGCCCCAGCATCCTGGGGCGCGGGGCTGTCCATCGGGGGCTGTCCATCTGAGCCCGTGCCCAACCGTGAGAAGAGACTGCAGAGGCTGGAGCACCCCGCAGTCCTGGCCCGGCACTGGACGGGTGTGGGGCCACTGAGGGGTGCACAGAGCTGAGGCCCAGTGGGCAGGGGCAGGACCGGCCCAGAACGACTGTGACCGAGAGCTGGGGTGCGAGGGCCGAGGGCAGGTGACCAGAGACTGGCAGAGGAGGCGGGCAGCAGGGAGGCAGACGTGCGGCGAGCCCCAGGAGCCACGGGGACAGCCACAGCCCCAGACCAGGCCCTAAGGCCGATGAGGAGGGCGCCCTCCCACCCAGGACTCCTGCGCTAAGGCCCAGTGGGGGCATCTGGGAAAGGCCCCACCGCTGGCCAGGGAGACGCCCGGCTGAGACAACCCTAGTGCGCAGCTCCCTCTCGCACCCTCGGGATGCCGCTCTCTCCTCTGAGCTACTCGGTTTGTCCCAGGAACCTTCCTCCCGAGCCCACCCTCCTGCACATCAGATGGGGAGTCAGGGACTTGGCAAGTCACGGCCTACTGTCACACAAACCACGGCGGCCCGTTAGCTCTCCACAAAAAGTGAAGGGGCTGTTGGTGTTCTGTGCAGACAGTGCCATCACAGCCCTGGTGGGCACTGGCAGGCACTGGTGTCCCAGACCAGGGGCCACACAGGAGCGGTCGCCAGGACGCAGGAGTCCTGGAGGGCGAGGCTCAGGCAGCTGGCACAGGGAGGGGCCGGGGAGCTCGGGCAGAGCCGACAGGTGGGACAGCACGTCTGGGGCAGTGGAGACACCCCAGCTGAGATGGGCGAAGACGCCCAAGAGCCCCGGGCAGCAGGCCACTGTGGTCACTCTCCGGCACAGGACACAGGACATCTGCTCATGGAAAACGGGCCTGCAGCACGTGGCTGGAGGGGCAGGCAGGGGCCGGCAGTGGTAGGGAGCCAGGGTCCAGCGAGACGTCAGGAAGAAGATGCCGGAGCCAAGGCCGCGCGGAGCCCCACAGCCCCGAGCCAGCACTCTCCCAGGACGCCGGCCGCCACGCAGCAGCTCAGACACTGGACCTGACCAGCTTGAGAAAAAGGGAACTTGAATCTAAGAAGCCGGTGTCCCCGGATGGCCCAGGGCAGGTGATGGCCGCAGGTCAGGAACAACCAGCGTCAGAGACCCCACCCACGGCCATCTCCCTCCTCTCCACACCTGCCAGTCGCCCCCCAGCTTCCGCACATCCGAGGGCAGGAGGCGAAGGTGCCCAGAGCACCGCCTTGACACCTCATGGACCAGGCCCCAGGAGAGCACAGCGGGCCTCAGACCTGGCCAGAGTGCTTGCAGGAGGTCGCCGGCTCAGCAGGACAGGAGCCGCCTGTGGCAAGGGTGGAGAGTGCGGGGCTGAGGGGCTCCACTAGAAGACAGCGGTGCGTCCGCTGCCCTCTCCCGCCAGGCTTTTCAAGACCCTTTGCTTGCCTGGTCTTTGCAGAGAGCGACTCAGCCCCTGTGAGGGCGCGGCTGCCCGGCAGGCATGGGCACAGGCTCCTGCAGACGCCCAGGACGAGGGAGGAGGGGCGCAGGCAGCACAGGGCTGGTGCCCAGCTGGAGGGCAGAGGGCCCTGGGCGGGGTGAAGCCGGGAGGGCGTCACCAGCACAAGCCACACAGGCGGAGGAAGATGGCAGCAGCACCCCCAGTCCCGGGGAGACAGCGGACGGAGGCCAAAACAGCCCCTTTCCACAGCCACGAGGGACACAGCGGCCTAGGGAGAAAACCCAGAAGCACCAAAAACGATGCCACCACGAGCAGAGACACAGGCTGGCGCAGACTCCCGCAGCTTCTGGTGGCCCACGCCTTACCTCCACATACGCAATATGAACGAAGAGCTCTTTTTGCAGTATCCCCCATTTAGGTGAAAATAAAAGTCAGAATTTTACAGGTGTTATTTCAGTTTTCTGAAGATGAGGTTACCAGGGTAATGATCACCGTTGATGACAACGAATGTTAGAGTGACAGTTTGAGCTGGGTGCTGTGGCACACCTACAATCCTAGTGCCACAGGAGGCTGAGGCAGGAAGATCCCAAGTTCAAGGCCAGCCTCAGCAATTTAGTGATGCCCTAGGCAACGTAGCAAGACTGTCTCAAAATAAAATTTAAAAATGGCTGGGAACGTGGCTCAGTAGTTAAGCACCCCTGGGTTCAATCCCTGGTACAGAAAATAAGTGAAGATGACAATAAATGACAAAGCACCCGAGGAAGCAGCAGGAACGTGGACCCTGGGTCTCGCCCCTGCCCACTGAACGGCACCCCCTGCACTGCTCTGGGGACACAATGGCTCCGCAGTGAGCTGCATCAGCTGGTTCCTGGAGCAGCCTGGGGAACAGCAACGCCACCCCAGAGGGAGGCGGCAGCGGGCCTCACAGGAGTCACCTGTCCCCGCACCTCCTCCACTTCTAGCCTGGAGGCCTCAGGAGCCAAAAAACCAGGCTGAGCAGCTCCTGCTCAGAGCACGGCCCGGCTCCCACGCAGCCCAGGATCTTCCAGACCTGGAGACAACTCGGCACCAGGAAAGAACTAACCTACCAGCCACGCAGCCCACCCACCAGCGCTCCCTGAGCGACGCCTCAGCCCACAAGTGCCGCGCCCCACAATGGCTATCTGACCACTGGGGAAAAGTGAGAACAGGGTAGGGGAGGCCAGGGGGGAACCAGGGTAGGGGAGGCCAGGGGGGAACCAGGGTAGGGGAGGCCAGGAGGGGACCAGGGTAGGGGAGGCCAGGGGGGGACCAGGGTAGGGGAGGCCAGGGGGGAACCAGGGTAGGGGAGGCCAGGGGGGAACCAGGGTAGGGGAGGCCAGGGGGGAACCAGGGTAGGGGAGGCCAGGGGGGAACCAGGGTAGGGGAGGCCAGGGGGAACCAGGGTAGGGGAGGCCGGGGGGTGGGGGGGACTGTAGGAGCCCTGTTTGGGGAGATGGCTATGATTGCAGTTGACTTCGGGCCATGGAGTTTTGGACATTGTCGCCTTTCATAGTCTCATGAGACTTGGCCCGGGATCTCGAGAGACTTGGGCCAAGCGCGGAGCGTGTTGGGGCCATTTTGGTTGTTGGTTGTTTGCTGGTGTGTGGTACGTGTTAGAGTTGTTAGAGCCAGAGAGAGAAACTGACAGAATAAAGATCCTGTTTGTTTCCAGTCTGCCTCTGAACTTATTCCCGGGGCTTTGCTGCTCCAAGCGGCCATCGCTTCAGGCGGCGACAGGGAACCAGGGTAGGGGAGGCCAGGGGGGAACCAGGGTAGGGGAGGCCAGGGGGGAACCAGGGTAGGGGAGGCCAGGGGGGAACCAGGGTAGGGGAGGGGAGGCCAGGGGGGAACCAGGGTAGGGGAGGCCGGGGGGGGGAGGCCAGGGGGGAACCAGGGTAGGGGAGGCCAGGGGCGGAACCAGGGTAGGGGAGGCCGGGGGTGGGGGGGGGACCAGGGTAGGGGAGGCCGGGGGGGGGGGGGGACCAGGGTAGGGGAGGCCGGGGGGGGGGGGACCAGGGTAGGGGAGGCCAGGGGGGACCAGGGTAGGGGAGGCCAGGGGGGGACCAGGGTAGGGGAGGCCAGGGGGGAACCAGGGTAGGGGAGGCCAGGGGGAACCAGGGTAGGGGAGGCCAGGGGGAACCAGGGTAGGGAGGCCGGGGGGTGGGGGGGACTGTAGGAGCCCTGTTTGGGGAGATGGCTATGATTGCAGTTGACTTCGGGCCATGGAGTTTTGGACATTGTCGCCTTTCATAGTCTCATGAGACTTGGCCCGGGATCTCGAGAGACTTGGGCCAAGCGCGGAGCGTGTTGGGGCCATTTTGGTTGTTGGTTTGTTTGCTGGTGTGTGGTACGTGTTAGAGTTGTTAGAGCCAGAGAGAGAAACTGACAGAATAAAGATCCTGTTTGTTTCCAGTCTGCCTCTGAACTTATTCCCGGGGCTTTGCTGCTCCAAGCGGCCATCGCTTCAGGCGGCGACAGGGAACCAGGGTAGGGGAGGCCAGGGGGGAACCAGGGTAGGGGAGGCCAGGGGGGAACCAGGGTAGGGGAGGCCAGGGGGGAACCAGGGTAGGGGAGGCCAGGGGGGAACCAGGGTAGGGGAGGCCAGGGGCGGAACCAGGGTAGGGGAGGCCGGGGGTGGGGGGGGACCAGGGTAGGGGAGGCCGGGGGTGGGGGGGGACCAGGGTAGGGGAGGCCGGGGGGGGGGGGACCAGGGTAGGGGAGGCCAGGAGGGGACCAGGGTAGGGGAGGCCAGGGGGGGACCAGGGTAGGGGAGGCCAGGGGGGAACCAGGGTAGGGGAGGCCAGGGGGAACCAGGGTAGGGGAGGCCAGGGGGAACCAGGGTAGGGGAGGCCGGGGGGTGGGGGGGACTGTAGGAGCCCTGTTTGGGGAGATGGCTATGATTGCAGTTGACTTCGGGCCATGGAGTTTTGGACATTGTCGCCTTTCATAGTCTCATGAGACTTGGCCCGGGATCTCGAGAGACTTGGGCCAAGCGCGGAGCGTGTTGGGGCCATTTTGGTTGTTGGTTGTTTGCTGGTGTGTGGTACGTGTTAGAGTTGTTAGAGCCAGAGAGAGAAACTGACAGAATAAAGATCCTGTTTGTTTCCAGTCTGCCTCTGAACTTATTCCCGGGGCTTTGCTGCTCCAAGCGGCCATCGCTTCAGGCGGCGACAGGGAACCAGGGTAGGGGAGGCCAGGGGGGAACCAGGGTAGGGGAGGCCAGGGGGGAACCAGGGTAGGGGAGGCCAGGGGGAACCAGGGTAGGGGAGGCCAGGGGCGGAACCAGGGTAGGGGAGGCCGGGGGGGGGGGGACCAGGGTAGGGGAGGCCTGGGGGGGGGGGGGGGGGGACCAGCGTAGGGGAGGCCGGGGGGGGGGGGGGGACCAGGGTAGGGGAGGCCAGGGGGAACCAGGATGGAGGAGGCCAGTGGAGGAACCAGGGTAGGGGAGGCCAGGGGTAGGGGGGAACCAGGGTAGGGGAGGCCAGGGGTGGGGGGGAACCAGGGTAAGGGAGGCCTGGGGGGAACCAGGGTGGGGGAGGCCGGGGGGGAAACCAGGGTGGGGGAGGCCGGGGGGGAAACCAGGGTGGGGGAGGCCGGGGGGGGGAACCAGGGTGGGGGAGGCCGGGGGGGAACCAGGGTAAGGGAGGCGGGGGGGAACCAGGGTAAGGGAGGCCAGGGGGGAACCAGGGTAGGGGAGGCCGGGAGGGAACCAGGATGGAGGAGGCCGGTGGGGGAACCAGGGTAGGGGAGGCCAGGGGTGGGGGGGAACCAGGGTAGGGGAGGCCAGGGGTGGGGGGAACCAGGGTAGGGGAGGCCAGGGGTGGGGGGGGGAACCAGGGTAGGGGAGGCCAGGGGTGGGGGGGAACCAGGGTAGGGGAGGCCAGGGGTGGGGGGGAACCAGGGTAGGGGAGGCCAGGGGTGGGGGGGAACCAGGGTAGGGGAGGCCAGGGGTGGGGGGCGACCAGGGTAGGGGAGGCCGGGGGGAACCAGGTTAGGGGAGGCCGGGGGGAACCAGGGTAGGGGAGGCCGGGGGGGAACCAGGGTAGGGGAGGCCGGGGAGTGGGGGGGACTGTAGGAGTCTTGTTTGGGGAGATGGCTATGATTGCAGTTGACTTCGGGCCATGAAGTTTTGGACATTGTCGCCTTTCATAGTCTCATGAGACTTGGCCCGGGATCTCGAGAGACTTGGGCCAAGCGCGGAGCGTGTTGGGGCCATTTTGGTTGTTGGTTGTTTGCTGGTGTGTGGTACGTGTTAGAGTTGTTAGAGCCAGAGAGAGAAACTGACAGAATAAAGATCCTGTTTGTTTCCAGTCTGCCTCTGAACTTATTCCCGGGGCTTTGCTGCTCCAAGCGGCCATCGCTTCAGGCGGCGACAGGGAACCAGGGTAGGGGAGGCCAGGGGGGAACCAGGGTAGGGGAGGCCAGGGGGGAACCAGGGTAGGGGAGGCCAGGGGGGCCAACCAGGGTAGGGGAGGCCAGGGGGAACCAGGGTAGGGGAGGCCAGGGGGGAACCAGGGTAGGGGAGGCCACCAGGGTTAGGGGGGAACCAGGGTAGGATGGAGGAGGCCAGTGGAGGAACCAGGGTAGGGGAGGCCAGGGGTGGGGGGGAACCAGGGTGGGGGAGGCCGGGGGGGGGGGGAACCAGGGTGGGGAGGCCGGGGGGGAAACCAGGGTGGGGGAGGCCGGGGGGGGGAAACCAGGGTGGGGGAGGCCGGGGGGGAAACCAGGGTGGGGGAGGCCGGGGGGGAAACCAGGGTGGGGGAGGGTGGGGGAGGCGGGGGGGAAACCAGGGTGGGGGAGGGGAAACGGGGGGGGGACCAGGGTAAGGGAGGCCGGGGGGGAACCAGGGTAAGGGAGGCCGGGTAAGGGAGGCCGGGGGGAACCAGGGTAGGGGAGGCCGGGAGGGAACCAGGATGGAGGAGGCCGGTGGGGAACCAGGGTAGGGGAGGCCAGGGGAGTGGGGGGGGAACCAGGGTAGGGGAGGCCAGGGGTTGGGGGGAACCAGGGTAGGGGAGGCCAGGGGTGGGGGGGAACCAGGGTAGGGGAGGCCAGGGGTGGGGGGGGAACCAGGGTAGGGGAGGCCAGGGGTGGGGGGGAACCAGGGTAGGGGAGGCCGGGGGGGAACCAGGGTAGAGGAGGCCGGGGGGGAACCAGGTTAGGGGAGGCCGGGGGGGGAACCAGGGTAGGGGAGGCTGGGGGGGAACCAGGGTAGGGGAGGCTGGGGGGGAACCAGGGTAGGGGAGGCCGGGGAAGGAGACAGCACGAGCGCAGAGACTGCAAGCGCAGGCGGGGTGCGGTTGGCTCAGCGAGAGGAAGGTTCCTGGGGTTCAGAACCAACCAGGGCTGGAGAGGCTGAACGGAACTTGGCTCAGGGCACAGGGAAGCGAGCTGTCCTGGAGAAGAGGACTGTGTGGCAAGGCACCCGACGGGACAGACCTGCTGGAAGCAGGCAGGAAAGCGGGGCGTCCAGAAGGGGAGCCGCAGCAGAGCCTGGCTGGGAGCTGGGAGGCGGGTGGAGAGGCTGCGGCTGGCAGCGTGTGGGTCAGCCCCAGCACCCGCCCTGGTCCTCGTGGCCTGAGTGACCCCTCCCCGGCAGCGGCCGCCAGTCACACCTCGATGACCAGAGTGTGAGGCATCCTGGCCTCTGTCATGCTGACTCTGACGAAGCAGGCGGCATGCGGCAGAGGCCCACGTGACGACAAGGCACAAGGCATGGCACTATCTGTGGCCCACAGCCAGCGAGAACCAGGACGAGGCCCTCGTCCACCAGGGAGCCGCATCCTGAGAGCCACGCTGGAGGGCCTGGCAGCAGACCCCCACCCAGCGAGCACGGCGTGGGGCGCCTGCTGAGCCAGGCCGACCCAGGTGGGCAGAGAAGGGTGTGCGCGTGGAGCAGGAGGCCGTGGCCACCCAAGGACAGCAGCAGAGGCAGGACCAAGTCAGCAGGACCCAGAGGGGAGGGGACCGGCACGGATGGGGCGCAGAGGAGAGCGACCAGGAGCAGTGTGTGCCCACCATGGCTCCTGTGCACTCGCTGGTCAAGAGGAGGACGCCACAGGGCAGCGGAGAAGGTGGGCACTCCTGCCCCCTGCTGGAGGGGCAGGGGAGAAGCAGCAGGGCTGTGGTGCCCAGGGCATAGCAGGCACGAGTGCCCATGCAGGTGCCTCCACGGTGGCACAGTGGCCTTCTCACCAATAGCTGTGGCCAGCTACCCTGAACCCCCTTCCACCCTCGGAGCCTGAGACTGCTAAGCACAATGGCTCGTTCCCTTCTCGGTGATTAGCTGAGGTGTCTGACAGCTGGAAAAGGCACCTCCAAGGAAGGTCTCCTAACAAAGAGATGCACAGAGAAGCTGGCTTTCTCTTCACTGGTGTTGTGGAAGACTAGAGGCAAGGGCTGGAACTACTGCAGTCACCTTGCAGCCATGACAACAAATGGCAGTGACGTGCATATGACAGAGCAGAAGAAGCGAAGCACTGACGACGCTGTTCAGAGTCTGGATCAACCAGTCCTGGCGTTGTGCCACCTCCATGCTTCTTGTAGAAGACAGTAAGACTTCCCGGGCTAGGCTGTGGCTCAGCGGTAGAGCACTTGCCCAGCACGTGAGGCACCGGGTCCGATCCTTAGCACCACATAAAAATAAATAAAGTCATTTGTCTATCCACAACTAAAACATGGTTCTGGAAAGAGCGAAGCTTCCTCGGCACTCGAGCCGTTCTTCTCATGGCGTACAGCCACATGCACCCCACGTGCCGATCAATGCCCATCTGAAACACGGAGCACGCCTGACGTGCAGGGCCCTCCTTGCCTGTCTCGGGCTGGGGCTCTGGGCTCGTGCGCGGTGGAGACACCTGAGCGCCACCCCCCGGCAGGTGGGAGGATTAAGCGAGGTAGCAGGCGTCAAGGGCCGGGCAGCCGTGACATGTGCATGCCCCAGACGTTCCTGCGGACTCAACAGCCAACCCCAGCAGCCCTCCAAGGGGCTCCGAGTGGTCCTGGGGCAAGGGACACGGGAAGGCAGACACTGTCCTCTGGAGCACAGGGTCTGGAGGTACTGCTGCAGGGCTCACTGGAGAGTCCCCGGGCAGGCTGCACCTTCAGGACACGGACGCAAAGGAGGAAGGGGATCTGGCAAGAGCTGGGGCCACACGGCAGGATGCGGGCCGCCCGCACCTGGGACCTGGGTGAAGGACAGAGGTGTGCTCCACCAGGACCATGTGGCCCAGGTCACCGGAGTGTGGCACTGCACACTGGCTGACATGGGACACACAGAACCCATGGAGCTGGGGCCACCCACACACCAAGTATGGAGCCAGCAGCAGAGGTCGGGAGAGGCCTCCTAGGGAGGGAACGTGGCGACCTTTCCACGCACTTCAGTGTATTCTAACAGGACTCTCCTTGTAGGAAGATCAGAAATAGCGGGGTTTGTTCTTCCCTTTGTTACACCAAAACCCAACCTGCTTCTGAAAGCCATGTGTGTCCCAGGCCCAGAGATGCGGCATGATCTTGCGTCTACACTCTCAAAACAGACTCATCCCTCTCACAAGGTGACTGGGATATAAGAACGTTCCTGTGACATCAATCAGACACAGCGGCCTGTTGGAGAGTGGGCCTGGCCGAATCAGTCGATCCTGTGGAAAGGGGAGAGGGACCTTTCGTGGGGAACAGGAAGGTCTGGGAGACCTGGAGCACAGCCATGATGGAAGCACGGTCACCCCTGCTGACTGTGGGGACAGCCGTGTAGTCATGAAGCACCACCGCCTGCCTTTTGGCTCTGCCGTCTCTAGCTCCCACTTCTTTCCTTTGCGTGACCATCTGCACTCCACCACGCGGGTGCTGACCCGTCCATGCACCCCCATGCCCTAGAGTCCATCCACCCACCCAGCCACCCACGTCTCCACTACCCACCCACACATCCGTCCACCCACCATCTGTCCACCCCCCCAGGCACCCCCCAGGTCATCCTGCTGAAGGACAGCAGAAACACAGCTTCACCGCTGGGAAGTCCTCAGGGCAGTGCTGACCCAGGAGCTTCCCACCCTCTGTCTCGGGCTCTCTGTGCCCGTCACCTTGGTCTCTGGCCCGTGTCCATCCCAGACTGTTCTGGCAAAACCAAACTGTAGGTCAAAGGCAGCACTAGGTTCCCAAGCCCAGGGCGGCACGGCCACGAGAGGACGGTGGAGGCCGCAGCCGTGGCCAGCGCTCCAGCAGCAGGCGGGTCACCGCCCCACGCGGTCACGTCTGCCACAAGCTCAGGCAGTCCCCTCTCCCTCCACGCACTTGGTCCCAAAGCCGTGTGACCTACCCGGACCCCACAGCCATGCACATGACTCTTGGTCCCAGCCTGGACGCCACGCTCTCTCACTGGACCCAACATTTGGACAATTTTGATGATTTTAGTTTTGTTTTTTTACGGTGCTGGGGATCTACGCCATTTAGAGATGATGTTTCCAAATTTAACTGAAACATTATGAAAGATACTAGTCATCGATAATATTTATGAGATCAAAAGAGACAGGGCTCCACCATACCACAGCATTAAGACGTGCAACGCGGCCAGCTGCTGAACGGCAGGTCTTCAAGATGACTGCTTTTCAAGACGGATATCCTACAACGTGGACCTCAGTGACCGCCGCCTGAAACCTGCAGCTCTGAGGGCGCATCTGCTCAGCGACCAGCCCCTGCCCAGGTCCCTGGAACGCCTTCTGCGCCTCCCCAGGACGCAGCCCTCACAGTCCCACCACCAGCGTCGCCGACCGCTGAACCACCTTGCTGTCAGACCTCACTCCACGTCAGTTCTCCGACCATCAAGCTCACGCTCGCAGGACACGACTCCACTGGCCTTTGAAGGGCAGGTCATGTACACCCGCCTCCGTTCTGAAGGAGGGCACGTCACTGACGGGGTGAGCGACAACTACCAGGCCTGCGCCTTGGCTCAGGAGGGCGGCTCCAACAGCGTCGAGAATGGCAGTTAATTGAAAAGGACCGAGTCTCTCTCCCAGTGAGCTCACTAACTGGCCAGCCTGGCCGAGGACCCCGCGTGCTTGGGACACAGCAGGATCTGACAGCCCCAGCTCAGCCCCAGGCCCAGGGAGGCGAGGAGCGAGCAGGCAGGCCTGTCCCCACCTGCTGCTTTATCACTGGACAGCCCCGGCTAGCTGACCGGGACGTGCCCAGCGGGGATCCCAGCGTGGGACGGCAGGGTTGGACGGCAGGGCTCTGCCATCGCCAGCGCAGGCGGCAGCAGGAGGCAGGGAGGGCAGCTCAAGGCAAGACGGGGCGGGGGCACTGCCACGGAGGAGAACAGCAGCTTCCCCACCTCCTCCCCGCACAGAGAGCCTGGGCACCATGGCACACGCAGCACGACCCGCGGTGGAGGCCGTCAGTGGGGCCTGGTGTCGCGAGGAGCGGCAGAACTGGAGCTGAGGGAGCCACCATGAGGAGACCCGGGCACAGGCGCTGCAGAGCCCCGGGGAAGGGTGCCCCCTGCCAGGGGCTGGGTGAGGGCACACCCAGGAGGAGCAGGAGCACGCCGCATGCCCGCCAGACAGCGAAGGCCACACAGGAGCCTGGCTCTGCCCTCGCCCAGCCAGGGAGGCCACGGCGCCCTGCCGGGTGGCATCCTGCCACTGTGCAGGGACCTTGCTATAAACACCTTCATAAAACGGGTCACAGACATGGCATGACTACAAAACTCTAGGAAAAAGCAGAGAGCAGCTGCAGGATCCAGAGCAGTCGCAGAGCTCTCAGCCCTGAAGCCAAAGGGACAGCGAGAGGGGGAACCCTGACAGGACCTCCTCCAGCTGAAGGCCTCCCAGCAGCGGGCGTGCTCCAGGGAGGACGCAGGAGCTGCCGGCCACGGCAGACCCGGGGGGCGCCCGGAGCAGCGCTCCTGCATGCAGAGCGGACGGGAAGGAGCGACACGCGGGACTTCACCCGTGGCCTCCTG
Source organism: Tamias sibiricus (assembly GCA_025594165.1). Lineage (NCBI taxonomy): Eukaryota > Metazoa > Chordata > Mammalia > Rodentia > Sciuridae > Tamias > Tamias sibiricus. The sequence continues at coordinate 98,131,882 of CM046670.1, read as the reverse complement.
GGGAGGCAGAACCCTGCGGGCGGTGTACAGGGCCTGCAAGGGGGAGGGGGAGGGGTGACGGGTGGGGCCCTGGGAAGTCCCAGGCAGCTGGCCACCCATGGTTCTGCAGGGGTGCATCCACGCGGCCCTGCAGCTGTCCAAACTTGAGAGTGACCGCGTGGGAACTGCGACTCTGGGAGACAAGGACGTGTCTGTAAGGTTCCCCAGCGTGACCACGTGCCAGGTGTGGCAGTGCTGGTGACGGGAGGCACTGCGTGTGGGGTGGGCGGACACAGGACATCTCTATCGCCCGCTCTGTTTCACTGTGAACCTAGAACCTGTCTAAAAAATTAAGTCTGTTTTTAAAAAACTGAAAAACTTGCCCAGTGAAAAGACCTATCAGAACGACAGAAAGGTAAGTGCCAAAGTGGGAGGAAACGCTTCCGATCTGCATGCCTGTCCAGGAGCAGGGGCTTGCAAATGAAGGACTGCCTCCCACTCAGACCTCTGATCAGAACACTGCCAACAGCACGTGTCCCTGGAGAGGCAGGCACCGGGTTCGGTCTCCAGGGGCTCCTGCACTCCCGAGTGGCAGGAGAGGCGTGGAGCTCTGCCCTTGCTCTGCCACCTGGACAGAGCCTTCTGCTCCACAGTGCTGGCAGCTGCAGGACCTGGAGACAAAGGCACAAATGGAACGGGGCGGGGGACTTCTGCCTTCGCTGGGGTCCACAGACCCCCAGGCCCTCCCACTCCCGGGCCTCCCACGGGTTCTGCTAATGATTATAAATGGCAAAGACTCTCCAATTTAATTGCAAAAGGTAATGATGCAGTGAGCATAGGATTAGCTCCACCACGAGGCAATATCCTCAAACAATAAAGAAATGAGAAGCTGGTGCGAGGAGGCTGAGATCGATGGAAGGCTTCTGCATTAAACACCACGGTGGAGGGTCACCAAGGGATATTGACAGAACTGCTGACAGCAGATAAAAAAGGGAAGAGAAAACTAAATTGATCTCTGCAGAAAATAATCACCCTATCCTGAAATCCCGTAGAGACGGCCGGGGCGTGACGCCGGGGCCACCGCCTGGTTACAGCCCAGCCAGCGAGGTGGGCAAGCAGGGCCCTGCAAAGTCCCAGCGCACAGGCTCAGGCCCGGCACCCTCCCAGCTCCGATACCAGGGGCCCTGGCACCCTCCCAGCTCCCGATACCAGGGGCCCACACAGCTCCACTGGGCTCTTCACGCACCCTCTTTCTCCAGGCCGCCCCAGAGCCACTGCAAGCCTGGTATTCTCTCCATGCACGTTTCCATCAGCCAAGACAAGGCCAAGGGAGAGCCTCGGGCTCACCTGTGACCACCACCCAGACGCCCCCTCGTCTCCCAGCAGGTGGGAGCGCCCTGGACCTGCCTCGTCCCCAAGGCCAGTGTTGGGCCTGGAGCCACCTTTGAGCCTTTGGCTGTCCCTAAACGCTTGTGTGAAACTTGGATTCTACTATGTCGAGTGGAGATGTATGTTGTTTTAAATTCCTAATAAAAAATAATGATCTTTTCTTAAACACTATCAATGCTCCAGGTAAAATGACCAACTCTGAATTCCACATTGAAGGCTCTGACCACCAGAGTCCTTAAACTCTAACAAGACACTTAATATTTTAAAACGTGTGACCGACTTCTACCCCACATAGTAATCATGGTCAGTCGTGACTCGTGTCCTCTCTTGCCCAGAGGGGTGGAAGAGGACCTGGCCCAGCAGGAAGGCACCAGGTAAGCAGCACAGGGACACGTGACCACAGACGGGCCCTCACCAAGGAGAGCCCCAGCAGATCTGCTCTCCACTCCCTGCCCTCTGTGCAGACCTCCGGCCCAGGAGTGCTCGCAGGGCCATGAGCCTACCACTTCAAGGTTCCTGTTTTCTCTTTTTCCTAAAGTGATTATTTTTACATCAACAAATGGACTGATATTATAAGTGCATGTAAAAAAAAAATGCATTTTAAAAGAGAAATTGTTCAGGGACCAAATATGAAAAACGATAGGCCATGTTTCCTCTAGGAGACAAAACAGTCAAAAAGAACACGTGAAAGCAAAACCCGTTCCCAAAGTGCCACATGTCATTTCTGTAACTCACACAAACACATCAAGAGGTAGGGCCAACACCTGCAGCTAAGGCTTCATGACTGCTCCTACACAGATATGTGGTCCCAATCAGTCACGCCTGAACCTGCACCAGGCAGCCCTGCAGGTGCCATGTGTGACACAAAGGGACAGAGGGTCTCACATGGCTCCCAGCTCTCACTCCAAAGACCCGTGAAGGGCAGGGAGGGGGACAGCGTGGGAAAGACAGTGGGAAGAATCGGACCTCCGTTTCCTACATTCGCAGGTGGATGTGTGACCAGGAAACTCCGCATCACGCACGACCACAGAACGGGATCCTAATTAGAGTAGGTCACACCCCACGTACGTACAGTAGGTCAAATGCACTCTACAGTCACGTGCACCTCAAACGAAAGGAGGCCCGCTGCGTAGCTCTTTGACTGATGACTCGGCCGGTTCATCAATCACCTCACAATCAGTGTGAGGATTCTAGACGTAAGTGGATTAAAAAGCACATCCCGAGTGTGGCCTCGGGTCCCGAGTCCAGACACAGGGACGGGCGCCGCCGCTGGTGGCTTACCACAGCCTGGCTGGAGCTCTCCTGCAGGTCCCACAGCAGCAGGTGGTGGTCGGCCAGGGTGATGACCTTCTTCCCGTCTCCCATGGGCTCCCAGGCGACACTAGAAGGAGAGGTGCGTGTTACGTGGACCCTGGAGACCGGGACGAGGGGCGGAGCTGCGCCGCCTTCTTGGCATTCCGCAAGTTCACCAGCCCAGTCGCTGCAGTCACCACCCGATGCCCTGTGGCCTCCCTCCAGTGGACTGAACGTGTGCCCCAGACTTGCACAGGGAAGCCCTGACCCCCAGCGTGACTGTGCTTGGAGAGGGGCCCCTGGGAGGCGATCAGGCTAGACAAGGTCATGAGGGTGGGCCTCCACGAGGGGATCAGAAGCCCGTCTGTCCCTGCCATGCGAGGACAAAGCGAGACGGGACCCCCTGCAAACCAGGAAGGCAGTCCTGCCAGAGCTGGACTGGCCAGCCTGAGCTGGGCCTCCAGAGTCTGGAACCACGAGAGGCAACCGTCTGGGGCGCCCACAGCAGCTGAGCAACTCGAGCCCTCACCAGTGGCTAAGGAATTCGAGGTGGGGCGCAACCCGGCAGCGTTGTGAGGTGCCCAGAGGAGAAGCTGGTTTGGACAGGGTGCCCAGCTTTTGCAGAACAGAGGCACGGTCCTGGGGGACGGGAGGCAGAGCTGAGCACTGCGTGCGCAGGGAACCGCAGGCACCCCTGTCCACACAGACTGCGGGGACAAAGCCCAGATCACGACCTTGACTTCACCACCAGAGCTTGAGAGCTGGAGCACCCAGCCAGGTCACAGGTGCCAGGAGGGAAGAGCCACCTGCCGCCCTGACCCCCAACCCCCAACAGGACGAGCTAGCTGTAAGGATGCCCTCTAAACCCTGGCTCCTGCTGTGGTGCACAGGTACTGGACCAAGGTTCCCCAGCCAGGTTAAAGCTGTGTGAAGCAGTTTATGGACCCTGCATTCCTGCCACGCGCAGCAACATCTGGGCGTGTGGCCCCGAGCTGAGACTGGCTGGGAGTTCTACAAGCACAGAGTTCCGGTGGGAGTGCCGAGGCCGTGTGCAAGCACTTGCAGCCCTGGAGACAGTCAGCAACACCTGGGGAGCACCAGGTGAGGGCCAGCCTCCAAAATGGGAGCCCAGGCCTCCAGCCCTGCTGCCCAGCCAGCCCTGCTGCCCAGCATCAGCTGCCAACCAGTGCCGCAGCCCCGCCCCAGCAGCCCCTGTGGCCCTCTCCCCACCCACAGTGACCCAGGTGGGTTCAAACACGGGGGTGGGGACAAGGCAAGCTGCAGAAGATGACTGCTGGAGGCAGGGGTTGGCGTGAAGGAAGCAAGATGTAGCAATCCTAGCACCCATGACTGGGGCCGCTGGCACCAACCTTCAGCCCTAGTGTCACACTGCCTTCAAGCAAGGCCAGCAGTCTGATGTACAACCCAGCAAGCTCTAGTTAAAAAGTACTACAGCCAAAAATATGTTTTAAAAAAGTTTCCAACTAACTAGTCATTTTTTAAATGTTGGATATTTAATTTCAGCAAACCTCAGTGATCAAGAAAACTCATAACAACCCTACATAACTATAATTTGTCAAATTGCAACTTAAAAAATAAAAAATCTGAGATAGGGACCCAGTCCACCATGTAGAGGAGGGGGAGGGCGACAGGGGGAGGGAGGGAGGAGGGGGAGGGGAAGAGGAGGAGAACGACTGTGGGGGAGAGGAGGGGAGGGCGACAGGGGGAGGGAGGGAGGAGGAGAACGACTGTAGGGGAGAGGAGGGGGAGGAGGAGGGGGAGAGGATGGGGAGGAGGAGGGGGAGAGGATGGGGAGGAGGAGGGGGAGTGGAGAGGGAGGAGGAGGGGAGAGTGGAGAGGGAGGAGGAGGGGGAGTGGAGAGGGAGGAGGAGGGGGAGGGAGGATGGGGAGGGGGAGGGAGGAGAATGAGGAGGGGAGGGGAATTGGAGGGAGAGGGGGAGGAGGATGGAGGAGGAGGAGGAGAGGAGGAGAAGGAGGAGAAGGAGGAGGAGAGAAGGAGGAGGAGGAGAAGGAGGAGAAGGAGGGGGAGGAGGAGGAGAAGGAGGAGAAGGAGGGGAGCATCTAGGGGAGGAGGGGGAGGGGAGGAGAAGGAGGAGAGCAACTGTGGAGACAAGGGAGAGGGGGGAGGAGGGGGAGGAGAATTGGAGGGGGAGGGGGAGGAGAAGGAGGGGGGAGGAGAAGGAGAAGGAGGAGGAGGAGGAGGAGAGGAGGGTAGCAACTGGGGAGAGGAGGGAGGAGAGTGGAGGAGGGGGAGGAGGGTGACTGCACTGCAGACCCCATCTACCAACGCATGGCTCTCCCAGGCCTGCTTCCATCTAGAGACAACAGCCAGGACCTGGGAAACCACCACCAAGGTCCCCACAGGCCTGGCCACACCAGACATATCCCTGTCGCCTGCTTCTCTAGATTCCTCTTTCACTCTCCTGTGATCTAATACCTTATAAACCCCACATCCTATAGCCCCTCTATTCACTCCCGCCTTTGTCCCCAATTAAAAACTGTAGACCCTATGCAAACCTACTACTGATATTGTAGATGTTAATTGAACACATCATTTCTGTTTAATTGCGACAAAACTGTAGGTGTCTAAATAGGAGCTATTTGGCTTAAGGCTGCATATTGTTTGCTCAGGTGCTGTAAATATTGATCTCCCCCTTAAAGGCGAGGTATTGGTAACCTCCAGGGACACAACAAGATTACAGGTTGTAGAAACTGTAATACCCCTGATCCACATTACTAGAGAGGACGACACACAGACAAACATGAAAAAGCGAGGGAAGAAAGTGCCCCAAACAAACCAAGATGCTACAATAATAGAATCCATTGACAGCACAGCAGGTGAAATGTCACAGGAGGAGTTCACAAATGCACATAATTAAAATGATCTGCAAAGCCAAGAATGATATAAGAGAGCAAATGCAGACAATTGACCACTCCAACAAAGAGATGAGAGAGCAAATGCAGGCAGCAAAAGATTACTTCAGGAAAGAAGTAACAGAGATTCCAGAAAACAACAAAAACAAAAACAAAACAAAGACACACCAAACGGAAATCCTTGAAATGAAGAAAACAATAAACCAAATAAAAAATTCAATAAAAAGCATCACCAACTGACTAGATCACTTGGAAGACAGAACCTCAGGCAATGAAGGCAAAATATATAATCTTGAAAGTATAATTGACCAAACAGTGAAGATGGCAACAAACTATTAACAGAATCTTGAAGAATTATGGGATAACATGAAAGGGGGCCAAATCTAAGAATTATCGAGATAGAGGAAGGCACAGAAATTCAAACCAAAGGAATGCACAATCTCGTCAATGAAATAATATCAGAAAATTTCCAAATATGAAGAATGAATTGGAAAATCAAATCCAAGACGCTTACAGGACACCAAATGCACAAAATCACAACAGATCTACACCAAGGCACATTATAATAAAAAGGCCCAGCATAAAGAAAAAGGATATAATATTAAAAGCTGCAAGAGAAAAGTTTCAGATCTCATATAAGAGGAAACCAATTCAGATATCAGCATATTTTTTAACCTAGATCCTCAAAGCCAGGAGTTCCTGGAAAAACGTATACCAAGCTCTGAAAGAAAATACATGTCAACGAAGAATCTTACATCCAACAAAATTAAACTTCAGATTTGATGACAAAATAAAAACCTTCCATGGCAAATAAAAGGTAAAAGAATTTATATCGAGAGAGAAAGCCTGCACTACAGAACACTCTCTGCAAAACATTCCATGAGGAGGAAATGAAAAACAACAATGAAAATCAGCAAAGAGGAACTACACTAAAGGAAAAACCAATCAAAGGAGAAACCAAGTCAAGTTAAAACCCAAACATAAACCAAAACGACCAAGAATACAAATCATACCTCAATAATAACCCTAAGACATAGACTGACAGATTGGATTAAAATAAAAAGACCCATCAATATTCTGCCTTCAAGAGACTCATCTCATTGGAAAAGATATCCACACACTGAAGGTGAAAGGATGGGAAAAAACATACCACTCACATAGACCACATAAACAGGCAGAGGTTTCTATCCTTATATCAGATAAAGTGGACTTCAAACCAAAGCTGGTCAAAAGGGATAAAGAAGATCATTTCATACTGCATAAGGGAAACCATACATCAACAAGACATGACAATCATAAATATCTGTGCCCCAAACAATGGAGCCTCTATGTTAATCAAACGCACTCTTCCTCAATTTCAAGAATCATACAGACCACAACACAAATAATACTGGTTGACTTTGACACACCCCTTTCACCACTGGACAGACCTTCCAAACAAAAACTAAGTAACTCAGCCGGGTGCGGTGGCACACGCCTGTAATCCCAGCACTTTGGGAGGCTGAGGCAGGAGGATCGCGAGTTCAAAGCTAGCCTCAGCAATGGCAAGGCACTTAGCAACTCAGTGAGACCCTGTCTCTAATAAAATACAATGAAAGGGCTGGGATGTGGCCCAGTGGTCAAGTGCCCCTGAGTTCAATCCCTGGTACCAAAAAAAAACTAAGTAACTCAATAATACAATCAGTAATTTAGACTTAACTGATTTTATACAAATATATATATCATATATAACATATATATATACATATATATATATATATACAAATATATATATATCATATATAACATATATATGATATATATATTTGCATATATATATCATATATATATATATATGAATATCTCATCCATCAACAAGTGAATATACTTTTTTCTCAGTAGCACATGGATCCTTCTCTAAAATAGACCATATGTTATGCCACAAAGCAAGGCTTAGCAAATACAAAAAAAAAAAAAAAAAATAGAGATACTACCTTGCATTCTATCAGACCACAGTGGACTGAAATTAGAAATCAATGAAAAAAAAAAAAACAAAAGCTACTCCAACACTGAAGACCAAACAATACCCTATTGAATGATGCATGGATAACAGAAGACATCAAGGAGGAGGAAAAAAAATTCTTAGAAGTAAATGAGAACTCCAATACACCTTATCAAAATCTCTGGGACTCGATGAGGCAGTGCTAAGAGGAAAGTTCATTGCATTGAGCTCGTCCATTAGAAGAATAAAAAGTCAACAAATAAATGGCCTGGCATTACATCTCAAAAGTCCTAGAAAAAGAACAAATCAATACCAAAAGTAAAAGACAGGAAAAAATTAAAATGAGGGCTGAAATCAATGAAATTGAAACAAAATAAACAGTTGAAAAAACTGACAAAAACTAAAAACTGGTTCTTAAAAAAAAATAAATAAAATTGATAAATCCTTAGCCACCCCTAACAAAAAGGAGAGAGAAAACTCAAATTACTAAAATTCATGATAAAAAGGAAAATATAATGACAGACACTATTGAAATACAGAAGATAATTAGAAACCATTTTGAAAATTTATACTCCTGTAAAATAGAAAATACCAAAGACACCGACAAATTTCTAGAGGTGTATCATCTGCCCAAACTGAATCAGGAGTACATACACAATTTAAACAGATCAGTTTTAAGCAAGGAAATAGAAGAACCATCAAAAGCCACCAAAAGCCTATGAACCAAGAAAAGCCCAGGACCAGATGGATTCTCAGCCTAGTTCTACAAGACATTCAGAAAAGAATGAATACCAATACTCCTCAAATTATTCCATGAAATAGAAAAGGAGGGAACCCTTCCAAACTCATTCTATGAAGCTAGTATCACCCTGATACCAAAACCTGACAAAGACACATGAAAGAAAAAAAACCTTCAGAACTGTTGCCGCCTGAAGCGATGGCCGCTTGGAGCAACGAAGCCGCGGGAAGAAAGTTCAGAGGCGAACTGGAAACAAACAGCTTTTTATTCTGATAACTTTTCTCTCTGATTTTAACAATGACTAACACGCGCCACACACATCACTAAAATGGCGCTGACCCCGATCAGCAACCTCGGCTGAAGTCACTCGAGATCTCGGGCCAAGTCCCGTGAGACTACGGAAGGCGACAATGCCCAAATCTCCATGGCTCATAGTCAACCGCAATTTAAGCCATCTCCCCAAACAGGGCTCCTGCACAGAACAATATCCCTGATGGATATAGATGCAAATATTCTCAATAAAATTCTGGCAAATTGCATACAAAAACATATTAAAAAAGATAGTGCACCACGATCAAGTGGGATTTATCCCAGGGATGCAAGGTTGGGTCAACATACAGAAATCAATAAATGTAGTTTGTCATATTAATAGACTTAAAAACAAGAATCATATGATCATCTCAATAGATGCAGAAAAAGCATTTGACAAAATACAGCACACCTTCATGTTCAAAACACTAGCAAAACTAGGGATAGCAGGAACATACCTCAACATTTTAAGAGCTATCTATGCTAAGCCCAAGGCCAACATCATTCTAAATCGAGAAAAAATTGAGAGCATTTCCTCTAAAAACTGGAACAAGACAGGGATGCCCTCTTTCACCACTTCTATTCAACGTACTCCTTGAAACTCTAGCCAGAGCAATTAGAAGGAAGAAATTAAAGGGATATGCATAGGGATATGCATTAACTATCACTATTTGCCAATGATGTATTCTATATTTAGAAGATCCAAAAAATTCCACCAGAAAACTTCTAGAACAAATAAAGAAATTCAGCAAAGTAGCAGGAAATAAAATCAACACCCATAATTCAAATGCATTTCTATACAAAAGCGATGAATCCACTGCAAGAGAAATTAGGGAAGCCACCCCATGCACAATAGCCTCAAAAAATAAATGAATAAATAAAATGCTTAGGAATCAGTCTAACAAAAGAGGTGAAAGACCTCCACAATGAAATCTACAGAACACTAAAGAAATTCAAGAAGACCTTAGGAGATGAAAAGCTCTCCCATGCTCTTGGATAGGCAAAATTAATATAGTCCAAATGGCCATACTACCAAAACTGATACACAGGCTTAATGCAATTTCTATTAAAATCCCAATGACATTCTCCATAGAAATAGAAAAATCAATTATGGAATTCATTTGGAAAAATAAGAGACCCAGAATAGCCAAAGCAATCTTCAGCAAGAAGAGTGAAGCAGGAGGCATCACAACACCAGACCTTAAACTATCGTACAAAGCAATAATAACAAAAAACAGCATAGCATTGGTACCAAAAATAGACATGTAGAGCAATGGTACAGAATAGAACACACACAGAGACAAACCCACATAAAGACAGTTATCTCTTCCTAGACAAAGGCGCCAAAAACATACATTGAAGAAAAGACAGCCTATTCAACACATGGTGTGCTGGGGAAACTGGAAATCCATATATAGCAAAACAAAATTAAACCTCTCTCTCTCACCCTGCACAAAAATCAACTCAAAGTGGATCAGAGACTTAGACACTGGAACACAGACCCTGCTGATAGAAGAAAAAGTGGACCCAAATCTTCATCATGTTGGCCTAGGACCTGAATTCCTGAACGAGACTCCTAAAGCACAAAAAAGTAAAATCAAGAATCAATAAATTGGATGGCATCAAACTAAAAAAATCTTCTTCTCAGCAAAGGAAACAATCAATAATGTGATGAGAGAGCCTGCAGAATGGGAGAAAATCTTCACCACATGCACTCAGATAGATCATTAATTTCCAGGATATATAAACAACTCAAAAAATGCCAGGCGCAGTGGTGCTTGCCTGTGATCCCAGTGGCCTGGGAGGCTGCTGCAGGAGGACCGCAAGTTCAAGGCCAGCCTCAGCAGCTGCAAGGTGCCAAGCAAACTCAGTGAGACCCAACCTCTAAATAAAACACAAAATAGGGCTGGGGTGCGGCTCAGTGGTCACGTGCCCCCGAATTCAATCCCCAGAACAACAACAACAAAAAAAACAACCAAAAAAAAAAAAAAAAAAAAAAACAAACAATAACACAATCAATAAATGGACGAAGGAACAGAATAGACACTTCTCAGAAGAAGAAATACAACTGATCAACAAACATGAAAAAGTGTGCATCATCTAGCTAGTAAAGAAATGCAAATCAAAACTACACTACGATTTCATCTCACTCCAGTCAGAATGGCAATTATTGAGAATACGAGCAATAATGAGTGTTGGCGAGGATGTGGGGAAAGGCACACTCATACATTGCTGGTGGGGGACTGCAAATTGGTGCAACCACTCTGGAAAGCAGTATGGAGATTCCTCAGAAAACTTGGAATGGAACCACTATTTGACACGGCTATCCCACTCCTCAGTTTATACCCAAAGGACTGAAAAATCGCATACTACAGTGATACAGCCACAGCAATGTTTACAGCAGCTCAATTCACAACAACTAAACTGGAAGCAACCTAGATGCTCTTTAACAGATGAATGGATAAAGAAAACGGGGTACATATACACCATGGAATATTACTCAGCCTTAAAGAAGAATGAAATGGTGGCATTTGCTGGCAAATAGATGGAGTTGGAGAACATCATGTGCCAAGTGAAGTAAGCCAATCCCCAAAAGCAGAAGCCGAATGTCTTCTCGGATGAGTGGGTGCTGGTCCACAGTGGGGTGGGGATAGGAAAGAAGACAGGAGCTTTGGTTTGTGTGAAGGGGAGGGAGAAGAGGGGTGGGGCTGTGAGGAGGAAGGACAGCACAACGAGCAGACACTGTCACCCTATACATGGAGGACCATGCTCCTGGAAGGACTCTGCACCACGTACAGCCAGAGGAATGAGAAGGTGTGCTCCGTCTGTGGATGCCATGCCGGGATGCAGTCTACTGTCATGTATAGCTGATCAGAATTAAACAAACAAAATATTCAAAAAGGGAAACCTTTCAGATTTCAGGTGGCTAAGTTTTAAATATAGTCACTTCCCACAAAACTTGAGTTAGCCTCATGTGAAGCACTACGCCTAGTAGTGCAGATCCAGGGTCTCTAAGGGGCTCTCGGAAGCAAGCGGTCACGCGTCAACAGAAGGCAATGGCGGCTGCTCAGACGCTGGGCACCAGCAGCAGGCTCCACGCAGCATCAGGAGCTCCAGCAGGAGGCCGGCCCCGGCCCCCACCACGCGCCCACCAGGTGCAGTTTCTCTCCCGAGAACTCCGACGCGTTTCCAGGCCGCGGGAGGCTCCACTCCAGCTCCTCTGAGCACCCCTGGGCCGCGAGTCAGAGGCACAGGCAACATGGCGGCACACGCGGGGGCATCTCCGGGGAGTACAGCAGGGCCGGGATGGCCTGCAAGTCACGCAGGCTCACAGTGAGTCAGCTGGGCACAAGGGCACACACCACGGACCAGCACTGTCAGAGCACTTGGTGAGTCAGCCGCACACCAAGGCACGGCCCTGAGCACTTTAGTCGTGCCCCAGACTCTGGGACGTGCTGAGGCGTCCACTTCCAGGCCTGAGGAGTTGGTGGCCAGTGCCAAGTGCCCTGAAACTCGTCCCCCAGACCCCTCAGCTCTGCTGAGCTCGAGGTGCGCATCAACAAACACCGGCCCAACGCCACGGTCACAACGGGACACACACTCTATCCCACCCGACCCACAGCACGGGACACCGTGACGCGACGTGCCTCCAGGGATGTCCCTCCTGCAAACACAGCCATGGCAACAGTACCTTTTCCCACGTGATGACAGGGACCCGGGTCTAGGAGGTTCCAGGAAGGCACCTCCTCAGGAGCCCGGGCCCTGCCCTGCTGCTGTCTCCTCGTCCACGGGTCTGGGTCCGCCTGCGTGTGGCCAAGGCAGACAGTCTCGGAGAAGCAGCTCACACTTTCAGTAGTATTGTCACAAGGAAAGATAAAGTGAATTTCAAGTGGCTGTAGAAGTGACCTATTATATCTCAAAAAAGGAAAGATCCAGCTGAACTTGAAAAGAGCCTAAACGAGCTTACAGAGCACAGAAGGCAGAGCCCACTTGCTTTAGGAAATAGCTGGTTTCTGGCTCTGGCAGTGAGAGCTTGAAGACCCTCCTCGTCTCGTGGACAAAGGCCACTGCCACTCGTGTGCTGAGGGTCACACTGAATACAAAAGGCTCCAGGATGGCCAAGGGAGGATGCGCTTGCCAGGAGACGCGGCGCTCTCCACTCGCCAGACAGACTGAAGCCCAGGGCCCTGAGCGGGTGCACGTGGCGTCGGTGGCCTGGAGGAGACCAGTAAGTTCTATTCCTGCTAAAGCCTCACACAACCAGCAACGCCAGCGAAGGTGGCAGTTTCTAGGAAAATGGTCACAAGGGCCTGTGCATTCACAGGCTGGTGACAGGAAATCCCTGCATGTCTGCCACAGACCCTCATGGAGAAACCTCAAGGCAAACAGGGCGGGTTGGGAGAGAAGTGCAAAGAGCCTAAGCCACGAGCAGGGGCTTCCTGCAGACCTGCGAGAATGGACGAGCAAGGCCGGTCCTCCTGCAGGCCCAGGACCACCCTGGGACGGGCGGGTCGCCTCCAGGAGAGCGAGCTGGCACACGAGGGAGAGACAGGCACTGGGGCAGCAGCCTCTCCCTTCCCAGCACAGGGCTGGCTGCACCCCTCCACGGGTGCCCTGACTCACAGCCAGCGCATACTGGGCCTTGCCCTCGGTGACGGCACTGCCCTTCACACTGGCTGTCTCTCAGTTCTCCACGAGCACTGACCACGCAAGCACCCAGCAGTCTCCGGGGCAGAGGGCCCTGGACAAACACGTGCCGAGGAGGGCTGCGGGGGCTTCGCGATTCTCCTGGGTGTGTCCACTTTAAACGCATCAAGAATACAACTGAAGGGCTGGGGCTGGGGCAGTGGCAGAGCGCTCACCTAGCACGTGCCAGGCGCTGGTTTCGATCCTCAGCACCGCATTTAAAAACAAACAACAAATAAATAAATAAAATAAAGTTATTGGGTCCAACTACAACTAAATAAAAAATATTAAAGAAAAAGAATAACCGAGAGAGTCCATTCATCAGCACAACTCAGTCAAGACCCACCCATTTGTTCAGGAGGCTGAGGCAGGAAGACTGCAGGTTCAAGGCCAGACTCAGCAACTTAGCAAGACCCTAAGCAAATTAGTGACACCAGTCTCAAAAAGGACTGGGGATGTAGTTCAGTAGTAAAGCACCCTGGTCTCAATACCCAGCACCAAAAAAAAAAAAAAAAAAAAAAAAATCAGTGTGCTCGGGAGGGTTGCTCAGGACCCAGAGCCTGGCGTGAAGAGCGTCCTGAGGCGGCGGCTCCCGGGGAGGCCACAGACGAACAGGTGGGGCACGTGGGAGACCCCAGGACGGGGGGCCTCTGTCTACTCTGCTCCCCTCTTCCCTGTCTGCCACTCTGTTCCTGGGGCTGAGACCTGCATGACAGCTGCCGGGCCGTGAAGTCCAGCCTGGACACCTCTGCCCACGGGCACCTGTGACTGCATGTCCCATCTTCACCATGAACTCCAAACCGCCCACACGGAGGGCTGGGCCGCCTCCCACCCTGACCACAGTGTCGTGGACGGTGTTGACACCGTCTGAGACCGAGACTCCGGGACGGCTTTTTTACATGCCTATCATTCTTAAACACTCCAGCAAAACAAAGAACGCCTGTTGGATTCTGTCTTTTCACGTCTAACTTGTTGCCTTTGCTTCAATCCAACCTAACAAATTGGCCGTGACGCTGCCGTTTTGTTCCATGCCTTGGCTCTGCGAGGCGGTGCGAGGGACGGGGGCGCGGTGCCTGAACGCCCGGACCCCTCCTCAGCGCGCACTCGGAGTGCGAGCGCGAGCAAGGTCTGCCTTGGCCTGCTGAGGAGGCTTCGCACGGCTCCAGCCAGCCGGCGCAGCCGCCTCCTTCATCTCTGGCCAACCCTCTGGACGGTGGCCGTCTCGGCAGGGAGGGGCTCGCGTGGCTGGCGCTGCATCCCTCAAGCTCGCCAGCACAGTTCTGGGATCGGCTGCGCACTTGTTATCTGCTTTGGAAAAAAATATCTTTTGTCAGGTCCTTGGCCCATTTTTTATTTCAAAATATTTTCTATTTGTTCTAAGGTTTTTTAATCCAGCTCCTCTGTTTGCTCTGGAGTCCTGCGAGCGCCGCACACACGCTGGACTGCGGACCTGTCACCAGGTCAACAAAGACAGTGACCCACGCTCTCCGCCCTCAGTGCCCTCTGCGCTTTGCCAGCTGCTCCCTGTGCTAAGCAGGAGCTTTGCAGCTGGACACGTCCCCGGCTCACCTGTGCTTGTGTTGCCTGGGCTTCTGCGTCTCCACCAACCACGACCATGCGGACCAACTCTGAGAGGCTCTTGCTTCCTTCTAAGAGTCTGACAGTTGGGGGCGCTACACCTAATTTGTAAATCTGTTTGGAGTTCATTTCTGCGCACAGTGCAAGATGCCCTTTTCTCAAGTGGACACCCAGTGTCCCCTGTGCTGTGCAGAGGTCGCCGTCCCTCCTTAGACACCCAGCATCCCCTGTGCCATGCAGAGGTCGCCATCCCTCCTTGGACACCCAGAGTCCCTGTGCCGTGTAGAGGTCGCCCTTCCTCCTTGGACACCCAGCGTCCCCTGTGCCGTGCTGAAGTCGCCCTTCCTCCTTGGACACCAAGCGTCCCCGTGCTGTGCACTGCAGAGGTGACCCTTCCCTCTGTGCATGTTGCTGGCACCTTGCACAAGGACGTCTCACCACGCGGGGGTCTAGGTCTGGGCTTCCTGTCATGTCCCGTTGACCTGTGCGTCTCTTTGACACCAGTCCCTCCGGCTCTGCACTCACAGCTCTCTAATGCTACTGGAAACCAGGAAACATGACGCCTCCAGCTTTGTCCTCCTTTCTCAAGACTGCCCCAGCTTATTCAGGTCTGCTGGAAGTTCATGTGAATTTCAGGATGTTGTTCTCTTCTTTGAAAACTGTCATTCGGATTTTGACACAAATTATATTGAATCTGTAGATCGTCCTAGGCAGTCTGGACATTTTAATGACACTAATTCTTCTAGTTCATAAACACTGGTTATCCTTCCCTTTGTGTGCTTCCTCCAACTCCTTTCATCAGGGTTCTGTAATTTTCAGAATACAGACCTTTCACATCCTTGATCAAATTTGGTTCCTAAAAATTTTATTCTTTCTGATGTTGTTATAAATTGGACAGCCTTTTAAATTTCTTACGGTGCCACGTACTGTGTGTAGAGAAATGCAACTGATTTTTATATGTTGGTTTTGCATCCTGCAGCTGATGGCACAGAGGTGGCAAAGGCTCACAAGAGGCCACTGTGCACAAGGTATGCAAGCAAACCGACAACCAAGAAGAAATGCATCAACTTCTGGAAACACATAGTTCACCAAGGCAGAATCACGGATTGTTTATTAGTTCTAAATTTTTTTTTAAAGGGCATTTTCAGGGTCTTCTCCACATGAGATCATGTCACCTACAAGCAGGAGTGTCACGTCTTCCTTTCCAACATGGATGGTTTCGGCCCTCCCTCTCCTCCCTGCCCGCTTTGGCCAGGGCTTCAACACTGCGTTGGACGGCAGTGGCTAGAGTGCTCATCTTCGTCTTGCTCCTGATCCTAGAGGAAAGGCTTTAAGCTTTTCACCAGTACAGTGTTAGCTGTGGGCTTGTCATCTGTGGCCTGGACTGTGATGAAGTACACTATTTCTCTACCTCTTTTGAGGAGAGTTTTGATTATGAAAGGAATTTGAACCTGGCTGAATGCATTTTCTGCATCTATTGAGAGGACCATATTACATTTGTTGATTTATATATTTTAACCATTCTTGCATCCCAGGCATAAAACTCCCTAATCATGGTGCATAATCCTTAGAATGTGCTGTTAAATTTGGTTTGCATCAAGATCTGCACGGATGCTCATCAGGGAAAATGACCTGTAGTTTCTTTCTCTGTTGTGTCTCTGACTCTGGTATCATCATAGGAGTGGCCTCATGAACTCTCCTCTAACTGTCTGGGAGGGGACCGGTGGAGTCTTCCAGTCCTGAGCTTCTCTCTCTCAGGAGATTGCTGATGACGACTCAGTCTCCTTACTTGTTGATTTGTTCAGATTTCGTACTGCTTCATGATCCCGACTTGGGGGCTGTATGTCTCTAGGAATCAATCCGTGCCTTCTAGGCATCCAATGTCTGCTTGTGTGTGTGATTGTTCATGGTGGCCTCTTACCCTCTGATGACCTGTAGTATGAGTTGTAATGGCTGCTCTTTTATATCTGATTTTATTTATTTGAATGTTTCCTCTTCTTAACCTGGCTAAAAGTTTCCAACTTGTTTCATTTGTTTTTCTCATCTCTATTTCATTTATTTCCTTCCTCTGTTAACTTTGGGCTTACTTTGTTCTTCACTTTCTCATTCTTGATGCATAAAGCCAGGTAGTTCATTCGAGTCCTTTCTTCCTCTTCATGCAGGCATTCATTCCTGTGGACGCCCTTCTCCAACCTGCAGTACTGTGCTCCCTAAAAGCTGGCTCCATGATCACCTGTCTCGGGTACTTACCTCCCTCATCAACACTGGTCCTTTTCAGTTATTTTAGGCACACTGCTGGAATTAACCTTGGAGTGTTTCACAGCATGTTGCTCTCAAAGGGGCTCAGGGCGCAGACAGGCTTGATGGCCCATCCCGCACCCCACTCCTGGGCAGCGTGGAGCCGTGTGTGCCCAGGTGGGCAGCCCTGGTGTGCCCGCTCTTTCTTCATGGAGTCTGCGTTTAGGAAAGCTTGGGCTGTGACCCTGGTGACCACATCCATCACCCTTTCTGTTGCCGCAGGTCTTCCTGCCAGCACTTGCCATTCTCCCTCCTCAGTGAGCTTGAAAGCACATTTGCTGTGTCTCACAAGTCCTGCTAGGGAGATAACGACCAGCCCTCGTGGCACTGAAGGAGCTCTGCTCTGGAGTGAAGGGCAAGAAGTTGCCTGGCTCTGCAAAACCTCACTTCGGCCTCAGAGTTGTCCCATACGCTGCAAATGTGAAGTTGCACTCACCATCAAAACATTCAGACTTTGGATCCACAACGTCCCTTGTGTTCCCGCCCACTTGCAACGAGGTGCAAATAGTGATGCGTCTTTCAAGGGTTTCCCAATGGGCGCCAGTGTGTAGAACATCACCGCAGTCACTACTTACAGAACTGTCCCGCAACTTGCTTTTACTTAAAACACATCCTGCACAGCACTCCCCAAACAGACACACTCCTTTCCATGACCACACCGGGCTCCACTGTGGGGACTTCCAGAAGTTTTAAACCTACTTCCCTGATCCATGATATCACAGTTGTCTCCAATTTTCACACAACAGATTCACAGGGTAAAAGCTATGGCATCCTACAGGAGAACTTCTTGGCACACGTTAGACTCAGTGCTTAGAACTATAATCAGAAGACATTTTCCAATGGTCTTCTAAAAAGGCACACCCCCACATCCTCACTGACCTGCATCGTCCTAGTAAGAGCTGCCCACCTGCACCTCAAAAGGTATGCCTCTGCCATTTAATCTTCATTTCCTGGACAGCTACAGGTGCATACATCCTGTCTAACACGCACCAGCTGCTGTTGATCCTTCTGCGACACGCGTTCACTTACGACAGCTAGCTTGGGAGGGAAGCTGCGACCTTGGAAGGAATTCACCATGTGCGATGGCCTCTTCCTCCTCTGCGTTCCCTTTAGGTAGACCCCAGCGAGCAGAGGACTGGACGGGTAAAGAATCCTAGTGCTAGAGAAGTCACCAGCCTTTCAATTAGAACTTAATCAGTCTGCTCAAATGGAAAATAAGGATCTTAAATCACTCACAAAAATATGAAGTGAAATACATCAAATGTTCAAGAAAAAATCAAAAACCTCAAAGATGGAGTCAAATTTCAACCACCCTGAATGACATCGGAAAGTTTTTTATAAAGGACTAAAGGAAAATTACTTTAGGCTTGATGGGCCAGCTGAGGCTTCTGGACCTGCCCTGCTCTGTCCCTGCAGCACAAAAGCAGCCACCGGAACACGTGACCTAACAGCGGCAGCCTGAGCCAGGAAACTTCCTTACAAAGCAGCAGAGGGCTGGGTTAGGCCCGAGTCTGCGCCTGAGGGAGGGCTGCTGCCTGTATTTCGCTACAGTGTTTAGCTTAAAATAAGGCGGTTGTCTAGAATGACTCATACTGTGCCGAGTCTTTCACCAAGACAATATCCAGTACTTCATAAAGTTGGACTCTGAAACGAAAGCCACTGGGTCCACTTCATCTGCCCGACCTATGTGGGAGTTGGACACCTCTTCGACAGCAGGAGGCACCAGCGTGGCGCCCTAGGGGGCAGGAGGACTCCACATCAGCTCAGCACGACGTCTGGGGGGGGGTGGGTGGGCAGAGCGTCAGGGTCCCGGCAGCCAGGGCTTCATGGCGAGAACCCCAACGTGGGAGTTCAGAGGAATCAGGGGTCCAGGCGGATGCAGTCCAGGGCTGGACGGCCAGGGCCCAGCAGAAGGCAAACAGAGAGTCAGCAGCCCACTCGCCTCGAGCCTCCGACCCGGCCTCGTCCCAGCCTGCTGTGCACCTGGTTACCAGCGGTCACTGTGGAGGCCTTCCCCAGGCCAAGGCTGCCCCCGAGCTCCTGTGGCCTCTTCCCGACTCTGCCCTTAGCTGGAAGGCCATCCCCATCACATGAGAGCCTGGCTTTCTGGGTGTGGGACCCTGTGCTTCCAGAGAAGAGGGACATCTCCTCAGAAGACAATGCAGAGGGCAGGTGAGCTGACCGCGGGGCTGGGCCGCAGCCACGTCCTCAATCCTCTCACCAGGACCTTCTCTTTCTGGGGTAGGAACTTGAGCCCTCATGGAAACTGCTTCTCTTCCAAAAACACACGTGAGGCATGTCCGCACGGCAGCGCTTCAGCAAGGTGAGCACGCGGGTGTTTCCCAGCGGCAGCTTGGACCATCCCAAGGCTGCACGCAGCGGCTCGCACATCAACCCCCTGGAAGAGCCACGCAGGAAAGGAGAGGAGACCGGGTCTCTGACGACTGTGTGCCCTTCGCCCCCTCTTCACAGGCGTGAAAGTCACCGAGCATTGCAACTAGTTGGAAGGCGGCTCGCGTGCAGCCGCGGGCCCTGCTTCAGCCCTTGCTTGCTGCCACCTGGGCCAGCCTGGGCCTGGAGATCGGGGCTGCTCCTGGGTGCACGGCAGCAGCTGCTCCAAGTCACTAGGTGTGCTTTGCAGAGGCACGTGTGCACACACCAACAAAAGCACGGTGTGGCTTCGCCAGGTGACCAGCAGCAGCCCCGGGGGCCAGGCACCCAGCTCTCACCTCCCAACGGCCTTTCCTGACAGCAGTGCCAGCAGCAGAGGCCTGGGGTCTGTCCCTTCACATCCCAGTTCAGCAGAACTTGTTTAAGTAAAGATCTTACACATTTACCACAAAATGCAACATTTTTAAAGGGTTACAGCATGTTTCTAATGAGCAAAATGACCAGAAAATACATGAAAGTCTTTTCCACTGGGCAGGAACTCCCGTCTTCATCGGAGCTCCGAACAGACAATGACCCATGGGATCTGGGCTTGCTGTAAAGGTGGCCCATGAGCAAAGGCAGTCATCTGGCACACACCTGTCATCTGGCCATGCGGCCTGGGTGCACAGGACAGCTGGACTGGCACCATGACTTCCTGCTGGCGGGGATCCTCGGGTCAGGGGAACGGCGTGCTGTGTGAGCGGGGCTGGAGCAGCCCTCAGTCTCGAGTGCTGCCACGCAGCGCCCGGGCACCGAGCCACCCTCCCCCAGCCACAACGACCGGACCCAGGACACTCAGCCCAGGGCACCTCGTTCCTTACGCTCTCAGTCCCCTGCACCTGTTCTGCAGTCACAGGACATGCCTGCGACTGTCCCTGTTCCTCAGAGGGACTAAAGAGAGACTTTCCTGAAAGTGGCCCTGGGCGTGTGTCCCTGGGCCACAGCGAGCCTTCCTGGAGAAGCAGGACACTGAGCACACGTGGTGTGTGTGCCCACCAGAAGGAATCTCCACCGTGTCACTTTTGGAACAGAGAAACCTTGCTGCTCAGATGCTGCACCAAAGAGCAGCAGTGCAACAGCAGGGGCCTGACACCAGAGCAAGCAGCGCCGTGTGCAGTGGCCTCGGCGTGGAGCGGCGAGAGGAAGCCCCTGTGCACATGAGGAACCTCCAAGTGCCGAGAGCACTGCCATGCACAGGAAGACGCAGGGACGCCCTGAGAGAGGCAGGACACTGGCTGGGAGGTATTCTGAGGGACCTGCGAGGTGGCATTGCTGGTGAGTCAGGACCACAGGCTAGTCCTTTGTCCCCTGACCCCCTTGCTGAACACTGGCAGGGCTGAAAGAGCTTAGCCCAGGCAACAGCTGGACAAGACGGGACAGATCTCTGAGCAGCACCAAGGAGTGGGCTGCAGACAGTACCTGAGGCGACTGCAACACCTGGTGCAGCAGGGCACCCCAGCCACGGGACAGAGGGGCATGACTGCATGCCTGGCCAGCAAGGCCAGCGGGTGTGGCCGGATGGAGCTGGAGCAACCGGAGGCGGCATTCGCAGGCCTGCTCGGGTGGGGCCTGCGCTCAGCTCGGGATGGCATTCTCCTTCTTACCCTGTGCCCGGAGCCCAGGAGAAGAACCGCACACCGTCCTGACGCACCAGTGACAGAACAGACATGGGAAGCTGAGCAGCTGGCCCTCATCACATGGCTGGAGTTGGCACAGGTGAGAGTCGACCCTCGGGCTGACGCTGTCACAGGCCCTAGAGTTCGCATGCTCCGGGAGCTAGCTGGCGCCCCCCCGCACACTGCACCAGACTAGCCCTGGGTCCTAGTCAGCTAGTTTGCTGCTATGATTAAAGGACCAGACCAGAACAATTTTAGGGGAGGAACAGGTTATTTGAGGGCTCACGGCTTCAGAGGTCCTAGTCCACAGAAGGAGGGCTCCATTCCCTGGGGCTCAAGGTGAGGCAGGACACATGGCAGGAGAGTGTGGCAGAGCAGGCAGACACACACGGTGACCAGGAGCAGAGAGAGGTCTCCCCTCCCACACACAGACATGCCCCACAGCCACGCCCCAACGCGCCGCCACCTCCCCAGCCACATCCCACCTGCATCCAGTTACCACTCAGTCAGTCCCATGAGGGGTCAACTCACTGATTGGGTTAAGACTCTTACAACCCAATCATTTCTCCTCCATATCTTCTTGGGTTGTCTTCTTACACGTGAGCTTTTGGGGGACACCTCACATCTACACCACAGCACCAGCCAGGATGAGGCTCTGTGACGGTATAATCTGTAAGGGCCACAGCCAGGCTGCTGCTCCTTCACAGGGACATACGCGAGAACTCCTGAGAAGTGACTCCACCAGGCACCCTGCGTCCACCAACACAGAGGTGCGGAAGAGCCGCTAACTTCACAGTGTTCCACTTTTCAGCATTCGGGGATTTTTAACAAGGTAACACACCAACTACAGACACAGACACACTGCAGTGCAGGAGCAGGACACATAAGGCGGCCGCACACCGTCACCCACCTGCATCTCTTCCTGAATTCCAGCTACGCTGCCTTCATCTCTGTGTGAAGGTTTCCCCGCTGTCCCCTGGGGGCACAGCAGTGTGCCACCATCACAGGTTTGTGACAGCCAACAAGCTGATACTCAGAGCAGGCTGCTTGCACAGACGCAGCAGGCTCAGTGTCAGTATCCCTGGATCCGCGCCTGGTGCTGCCCTCCAGGGGCATCTGGGGGTCAGGACAGGGACACTGCTGGATTGCACATAGACTAGGGGCGGCCCTGGGAGACACCTCCTGATGCAAACTGCTTGGGACAACAAAGACCATCTCGCCTCCAGTGCAGCAGCCTCTCTGCAAGCCATGCCAGTGTCTTTCAAGTTGTCAGGAACATTCCAAAGACCCCTTCTCAGTACACAAGAAAAAAATTCCAGGGAGACAATTGAAGGAGAAAATCTCCAGGAGAGACCAGAGGCTCAACTCTTCCAGCTCTGCAGGCACAGAACTCCGTGTGTTTTGCTGGGACACCCTGGCCCTTACCTGCAGCCTGAGGGCCGGGGTCAGAGGCGCCTTCTACAGGCCTGCACCCTCCTCTGCTGATCCTCCATCTGAGGCCAGCAGAGCGCCACCTGATGTCCCCGGGAATGGAGACAGTCCTGAGCTCTGGAGCTCCTGTCACATGCACAGGCCATTCACTGTGGGCCCACGGCGCTGGGTCCTGCTGGGGACACAGCTTGTACTGGTTTGCTTTTAAGGCTAATACACAAAACGGGGCTCCCCTCCCGCCCCTCTCCAGACAGCACAGAAGCACCCGAGGGGCCAGGCCCCGTGCTGAGGCCTGGACTCAGAACCCACGCCACACGGGCCCGTCTCACCGTCCTGGAGAAGGTGCCCCAGGATGGCAGACTGCCTCCTCCAGAGAGGAGGCACCAGGGACGGAAGCCAAAGCTGAGCCACTGCAGGCCATGAACCAAGGGATGGTCGCCATTTGCTTCTGAGACGATTCATGGCTGAGACTCTGCAACCCATGGATTAAAAAAAAATAAAAAATAAAAAATAAAAAACCCTGCCTTTTGCAGGTGTCAGGAGTCAACCTTGGCACATTGATCTAGATGATCCAGAGATTCCAAGAGCCGTCCCCCAATCCCCCCCAAAAAAAGAGCCAGGGATGTGGCTCAGTGGTAGAGCACTTGCCTATGTGTGAGACCCTGGGTTCCACACCCAGCACCCGAAGGGGGATAAGAAAGGAAAAAATAAGGACCCCAGGTACTTTTATCGATTGTGTCACCCACAGATTGCTGATCTGTCTTTGAAAGGACTAGACGGGGAGAAGGCAACCAGCCACACGGGGGCGGATAAGAGAGCTCCTGGATCGTTCCTGCCGGGACTGTCTAGGGTGGGTTCCTTGAAGATTCTGTAGGAGAGAGACTGTGGGTATTCTACAACGAAAAGACCTAGAAACCAAGAGGCAACTCAGAAGACAGGAGAAGACACAGCCCAGCCTGCTGCAGCCTGGGGAGGGCAGCGAGGCAGCCTGAAAGGCAAGGCATCATGGGCCAAGGGTCCCCCGCCTTCTCTGGTGATGGTTCCCATCGACTGTGTCTGCAGACCTCAGCATTACAGGTGAGCACGAGGAGCTTACAGCTTCAGGTGGATAAGGAAAGCAAACGACCACACACACACACACACACACATACACACGCAGAAGGCAGAGTAAATAAGAACTACCGTTAAACAAATGAAATATGATTAGGGAATCTTCAAGAACAAACAGAAAACCCAAGTTCATTCTCTTTAGAAAAGCACCATTCCTGCAGCTGGTGTGCGAGGGTCAGGCACACGGTGGCAGCACACTGCGCCTGCACGGGCCTGACGGGGCCGCCGGTGGGGATGAGCGTGCTCCCGCCTCGCCTGCTGGTGTTCCACTCTGCCCCACCACGCTTCCCAAGGTGCAGAGCCTCAGGCCAGGCCTCCAGTTCAGCGGCCCACACTCTGGGCTTCTCCCACCTCCTACTTTCAGATTTGTCCTTTATCCTACAACACATCTGCAGGCCATGGAAGACTGCGGCCCCAGCAGAGCCGCAGACCCGCCCTTCGGAAGAGCATCTGTAAGGTGCTCCCACAGAGCTTCCGCCAGGAGACGCCAGCTACTCCAGGGGGCGGATGCTGAGGGAATCACTGGGGGAGAGCTGCTCTGCCTTTGCCGTGCACTCCATTATTTACCCATGGCTGATATGTCGGAAAATAGCTGCTTTATTTTATAGGTAACGATCCTATAATCATTCCTGTTTGCAACACACCTTGCAGTAGCTGGGGTATGCAAAGCGCAATAAAGAGAGAAACTATTTCATCACGGATCATCACCATGAAACCAGAGCTACAACACGGGGAAATAACCTGGAATTTCTGCCATTCTTGCTACTCCAAACCAAGAAGTGTATTTCTTTGTTCATAAAAATCATCCACTTTACCACTTTATCACACTCTACCTTTGGATGAGAGAACTTGTGACAATAGTAACAAGGAGGAAGGAAGAAGCTTGTTGCCATGCAAGCATGCCACGCCCTTCACAACCCTGGAGAGGAGAGTGCAGGAGGGCTGCTCCTGTGAACGCCCCACGCGCCAAAATGAGCATTCTGAACACCGGGCCCTGGGGGTGGCCAGCAGGGCGCAGCAGGCCAGTGGCACCTCTGCGGGGTTCATGCTCCTCTGGGGAAGCACACCCTTCCTCAAGCGAGAGGCTCCCGCGTGGCCATGCTGAGAGCGGAGCAGCTCTCACAGAAGCCACATGTGAATCAACCCAGACATACACCACGTCCCCACGGCCCTCGGGAGGGAGGTGGGGGTGCCAAGGCCTCCAAAAGTGGGAGCTACGACAGCTAGATGGTAGAGTCACCGCTCTGCCACATAGGGCAGGGGCCACACCCCGCCAGGGCACGAGGGCTTCGGGGCCTTGCCTGCTCCACATGCACCCGACATCCTGAGTTCACTGTTACTCCGACTAAAAGACCTTAAGAAATCGTCCACGTGACAGTGATTAAGTCATTGGTTAGGCACCAAATGTTAAAAAAAAAAATTTAAGAATTTAAGAAATTACTTCCCCATTTCATAAAATCTCTTAAAACATACAGATTTGTCAATCTGGTTCATTTTTCTGCTCAAAAATTTGCAACAAGCACAAAGCAGCTCTGCTAGAAACCCAGAGTGAGCGGCACGAGAACGGAGCCACGCCAAGGAGCCACGGTCTGACCAGCCTGCACGAGGAGCAGCGCGAGGAGCACGTGCAGGGACAGACCCACGTCGACAGGCTGCCTGGCAACTCGCCTGACGCCACAGCCTGTGACCTGGAAACCAGGCGACAGCCGGGCCACTGCAAAGCCTGTGTGTTCCACTGTCTCCCCAGGACAAACTCGTGGCTCCGTCAACCAAGCCACTCACGTGCGGGCACAAAAGCAGAGGGCGGCGTGGTGAGGGCCAGCACAGGTGTGGTGAGGACGAGGGGCCGTTCTCAGCCTCCGTGACACTCGCAAACTCACCTGAATGGCTCAACAGAGAGAAGCACTCCAGAACTAAGAACTTGAGCAAAAAGAGGCCGGGGGCTGAAAGTGGACAGAGAAGACCCCCACACACCTACGTCTGGTAGGAAAGTTCCGGGGCCAGGTACAGTGCTCCTTGGGGTAGACACGTGAGGACAGAGCACGGCTCTGTGCTAGAGCCTCTGTGGTCCTGACCCTCTGCTCCAGAGAGCTCAAGCAGCAGAGCTGGACTGCAAGGTCCTTAATGAGCGGATGCACGCCAGCCCTGGGCACTGGGCACTGGGGCTCAGCCTTCTCCTCTCCAGGGACAGGTGGCGTGCCCTCTCATGGCAGGAGGCCTCCCGAAACGCCTGGCGCCAGCAAGCCCACCTGGCGCCCTCCCGGCTCCAAGAACACGACTCGCATATCCAGACGTTCCTGTCCCTGGGTCTCCTCAGCAAACCAAAGGTAGCTTTTAGAAATGCTATCTGAAATCTAAATAGTTTTTTGATTATCCAAATAAGAAGTCCTTCCTCCATTTTATTCTACATCTCCCTCTGCTCCCAAACCTCTGTTTTTTACCTCTAGTTTAAGTTTGCACAATTAGAACTTAGAAACTTGGAATCCTCATGCAGGGAATGCTGCCCTCCTAGGGGCTCGAGGCGCCCGCTCTCCCAAGCACACGTGAAGACGCGGTGCACAGGGCCGTCTCGGCGCCGAGCAGAGGGACTCTGTCGAGGCCAGCCAGGCCGTGGCCGAGCTGCACTTCCAGCCTCCAGGATGCACAGCCACGAACTCTGCTGTTTAAAGGCGACCCCATCTCCGCATTTTGTCACAGCAGCCTGCGAGGACCAGGGCAGCTTCCTGGCCTCCCCCCTGGACTCACTGGTGAGCGGCTCCGCTGAAGTGTGCGGGGGACAGACCCACGCGGCTGCCGAGAGGATGGGCTGAGGCATGCTCTGAGCCTGCTCCTAGTGGACACTTGGACTGCGAGCTCCAGGAGAGGGGCTTCTCTTTGGTATGAGTGGTCACCTATACTTCCTGCTCTGTTTGGTCAAACTTTTGGACTCCGGGTCTTCCTAGAATGGGCTGTGCCTACACGCTGCGCATTACCAGTGTTCCCTCATCATGGTCCCCTCTCTCTAGTAGTTCCCTTTAGTTACACGGGACAAGGGGGACTGTGATGCCCATTCCCACTTTACAATGGAGACTTTAAGAAAGCTTCAAGGAAGGCATTTTGACATCGTCCCGTAGCACCATGAGACAGTTCCTCTGCATAGACCAAGGGCCGTCAGGTGACATTCCGGCTCCCTGTGAAAGCTGATGGAAAGCACCAGTAACAAGCCGGTGAGCAGGCCAGCAGCTCCCAGGCAACAGTTTTTAAAACCCTGCTCTTAGGGATGCCTAGGTCTGGTGCGACTAGCCAGCACTGGCACGGATCTTATAAAAACCCAATCACACTTTGACGGCGATAGTGTCGCTGGCAGGGCAATCGCAGCATAGGATCTGTGAATGTGCCCTCAAGGTAACTTCTGCAGGATGCTGAGGGTAGCTATCAACTGGCTCTTTGTAACATTTAACCAGAGCCAGTTTCCACTCCTCTGTCACACTGAAATAAAAAGAAGGAGGACAAAGAGGCAATGTCCTGTCTGGTGGGCCCACATGTGGCTTTTCTCCCCGTCCCCAGTCTCAGTGCCCAGGCTTGAGCCCCTTCCTGCCTTCCAACGTGGTCCTCACACACAGTGGCCCACCTGCCATTCCAGTGTGGCATCTACTGCATCTGCACAGCAGGGGTTCCTCCCGGCAGCGGCTCAGGAGGCCAGGCTGGCTGGCCTCTGTGCAGTGCCCAGGATGCAGACTGCCACCTGACCAGCACGCCCGACTCGTCCACTCCTGGACCATGGTGGCAGGAGCCAGGACAAGGCGGCAGCTGCCGGTCCTTGCATTCACCCCCACCCTTCAAAAGCTCTGATGCCTGACTAGCAACTTCTCCTCAGTGGAGACCTCATCATCCAAGAAACAAGGCCACTCGTGTGGCTGATCTTGATCCACCACTTGGGGACGGGGCCAACAGGAATGTGCCCACGTTCCCGTTGTTTTGGCTTTGCTTCCACTCGCCAGCAGGGAGCGTCCATCTGCAGGCAAGGGCACGGCCCGCACAGCTGGGGGCCTCTTGATCATCAGGAGATGGAGACTACGCATTACCCTGTGGTGGCTAACCAGCCGTCAGAACCGCGGTGGTGACGAAGCACTGTGCAGACTCTCAGAGGTGATACCTCCTTCCCCTCTCGACTGCAGAGTTCCAGGAAACCTCCCCTCCCTCTGGGCACCCAAGACACTGGCACAAACCTCAGCAGGCAGGCGCACAGTGCCAGGAGGGTCAGTCAACGCGGTGGGCCTACAGACGGTGCCCCGTGCTAACATGTCCATCCTGCATACTGGAAACAAGCCTGACTACCAGTTCAACTGTGTCCGAAGGAGAGGCCCAGCTCTGCAGGAGCCCCACACGCCACCACAGGAGGCCACACGCCACCACAGGAGGCCCTGCAACGAGGCCTTCCTCCCCTGCTCCCCGGAAGTGGAAAAGCACAATCAGCTGCAAGTACAATACCAGGGTCCACCCCTCCTAGTGTCAGTGTCTACAGCAGTGACAAGGCAGACTCTAATGCTACTCGCACATCTACATCCCAGATTGTTCCAGAAAGAATTTAAGGCAGCCAATACACCAACTTGAAACATGGCCGTGTGAGATGAACCAAAGGTGGTCAGGACATCGCCTCACACCAGAGGGGGCAAGGAGCCCAGGGCTCCCTGGGCCTGCGCCCACTCCGGCCAGGGAACAGCCTTCTGCTCGCAGACCCCACCCAGGAGGAAGTGGTGTGGACGACTCTTGCCCCTGTGGCCATATCCAAGGCCCTGTCTGGGTAGCTCCTCTTTCGGTTTCAGCAGACTCGGGGACAACCTCACTGCCAGGGGGGCAGAGAAGGAAGGTCTGCCACTTATTTCTGATGTGCTAAAGTCAGGTGGCACTGAGTGTCGAAGAGAGGCCGTGGCATCCCATGAGCTTAGAGGAGAAATGGCACTGGCCATTCCAAATCACCCCCCTCCCAGGAGGAAACAGGCCTGAAGGGCAATGGCCAGCCCACGCTGAGAGCGTGTCTGACGGTGGGGTGCAGGCCTGGGCCTCATGCACACTGCCTCTCCCAGAGCAAAGGCACAGTGACCCGGAGGGCCTGCAGAGTGCGTGGGGCAGGCTAGGCACAGCGCCACCCGCCTACGATCCAGCCACTTGGGAGGCTGAGGCAGGAGGATCTCAAGATCGAGGCCAGCCTGGAAACCTGTGAGTCCCTGTCTCAGAATAAGAGAGCTGAGGGTGCATCTCACTGGCAATACACCCCTGGGCTTGTTTGCCAGTAAGCCCCTCCCCCCAAAACACAAAGAGTGCCCAGGAGAAACACCCCAGAAAACATCAAGCTTCTTTTCTTCCAAACAAGCAGCTCCCCAGGAAGCTCAGCTTGCTCATATTTACATTCTGAAAAGGACCAGCGAGAGGACACTGGGCACCCTCGAGACTGCTCTGAAGAAGATGAGTTGGCACTGCTAGCAACCAAAACCACCTTCAGCTCACAGGGGACGACGGCCACAAATGGCTCTTTCTGCCCTTTCAGCTGGGAAGCCACCAGGTGCTTCTGGAGTCCTGGGTCGGAATGCCCAGCACCAGTCCCAGCACCCCAACACGGAGTGCACAGGCCCACATACATTCTCCTCGGTGCTGAGGACACAGGCGGACACGCCTCTCTGTGCCCAGCGCTGTCCTCGGTGCTGAGGACGCAGCCTGGCACGCCTCTCTGTGCCCGGCACTGTCCTCGGTGCTGAGGACACAGTCTGGCGCCACCTCTCTGTGCCCGGTGCTGTCCTGGGCGCTGAGGGCACACTGGCACGCCTCTCTGTGCCCGGCGCTGTCCTCGGTGCTGAGGACACAGTCTGGAGCCACCTCTCTGTGCCCGGTGCTGTCCTGGGCGCAGAGGACACAGACTGCCACGCCTCTCTGTGCCCGGTGCTGTCCTGGGTGCTGAGGGCAGACTGGCACACCTCTCTCTGCGCCCGGTGCTGTCCTTGGTGCTGAGGACGCAGCCTGGAGCCCTCCCCCTGTGTCTGGAGCTGTCCTTGGTGCTGAGGAAGCAGCCTGACACCCGCCTCTCTGTGCCTGGAGCTGTCCGTGGTGCTGAGGATGCAGTCTTGAGGCCAGGTCTCCTCCTGGCACTGTCCTCAGTGCCTGAATCCACCCGCTCTGTGCCTGCTGCTGTACCTGGTGCTGACCGTAAGGCCTGGGCCACCACCTATGTGCTGAGTGCCGTCTTCAGCTGAGAACATGGCCTCGAGCCCTTCTCCCTCTGTGTCTTGAGCTCTCTGAGCTGGCACGGTCCTTGGTGCACTACAGGGGACATCAAATATCCCTGGAGACACCCAGTGCTGGTGAGGACAGAGGACAGTCCTCGTGCACTGCAGGGGACATCAAATATCCCTGACCACACCCAGTGCTTGCGAGGACAGAGGCTGCTCCATATGCACAACAGCGAGACATCAAATGTGCAGTCACTCTGGGAAAAAAGTACCCTTTCTTAAGAACCCCAGGTGTGATGACGGCTGAGCCAGAGTCAGCCAGGGCGAGCAGTGCTGGCCTCCCTGCAGCTGGCACTCATGACAGCCTGGAGCTGGCAAACCCTGGCACCCTCAGCAGGCGAGGGTCAGACCGACTGTGGTGCTGGACACCGTGGGTCACTCCTTGCAACGCAGGGAGCTAGCTACTAGCCAATACACACAACAGCCGGGGATCAAACAAGGCAACGCCAGGGATTCAGCTTTTGAAAAAGTCAATGTCAAGGCTACACAGTGCATAATTTCACTTATATAACCTTCTGGAAATGACCCGATTAGGGATGGAGCACAGACTAGTGCTTGTGGGCATTAAAGAAGGGAGGTGGCTGCGGCCAAAGGACCCTGGGGCGAGCTGTAGTGGAGGCTCCCCACATGAGCGCAAGGAGCCCCACAGGGCTGGCAGAAGGTGCAGAGCCACATGCAGGCGGTGACCTTGCACTGCTCTCACAGGTACCATGGGAGCCGGGAGGAGGGTGTGCAGGGTCCCATGCTCGCCCTACAAGTGCCGCTGAATCTGCAATGACCTCAACGTGAAATGCTCAAGACAGACACGGGGGGAGGGGGGAATATGCACTAATGTACAAGACGACAGGAAAGAGTTCAAGAGATGCTTTGAACAGCGGCATCAAAGTCAGAACGGACAGCACTCTGGTGACTCTGAGAACAGCTGACTGTGTTTAAATAGCACAACCACCTCACAACAAGCCTCCCTGTCACAGGAGGTGTGCATGGTGCAGTTTAGTGTCCCAAGCTGACATGCAGTTCCCAACAAGGCAAACACACACACCACAGGTGGCCTGCCCCCCGGACGGTATCTACCAGGTGCATGCACAAGGTGGGCGACGGGGAAGCAGCCAGACGGCTCACAACCCCTCCTGAGCTCACCACCTCTGCCCTCACTGCCCTCCCTGAGCAACTGCTGGCCCACCGGGGGCTCACTCGTCTGCTCCCCACACCACTGTGCCTCCAGGGACGAGGGGACACACACAGGTGCACGCTTATAGACGCTTGCACAAACGTCTGCTGGGCAACGTGGCCACCGAACCCGGGACTCTGGATGGAGCTGAGAGACGTGCCATCTAAGGGTGGGCAGCCAAGTGATGGCCCGAAAGCCACTGCTCCTGGGGCTTCAGGACCCACCAGCCAGCCCCAGCTCCGCAAGGCTGGCGTGACGCAAGTGCGCAGAGCAGCTCTCCACCAGGAAGGGCCACGAGCAGGGGAGGCAGAGCCCCACAGAATCAATGCACCTCAGTGCCGTGGGGCCTCCCGAGCTCACACTGCCTGACTGTGGCACTGCTCCAAGACCTCCTCAAGGCCCAGCCCTGGCAATGGAGACCTGGACGCGCCCTCAGCCCTGCCCAAGTGCCACCTCAGGACACTCAGTCCTCCAGCAACCTGACTCGCAGCGTCCTCTGGGGCCCGGCACACAGCTCAGTAGTACTCATCACCACCACTTCCTGCCCATGACACTCTGAGTCTCCCCTGGAGACAGGGACTCCTTGAGGCCAGGTCCCGAACTCTCGCCTGCTGTCCCTGGAGCCTAGCAGGGACAGCTAGCTGTCGTGTGTGGGCCACCTAGTTCCACAGCGGGGTGCTGCAGCAGAGGCCTAGCCAGCATGAGCTGGGCTGGCCTTGTTCCACTGGCACAGCCATGCGAAAGCCACGTCAGAGGTGCAGGCCTCCTTGCAGATGCACGAGCATACACATGCACGTGTGCACACACACGTCCAGTTTCACTGTTCCAAGTAAAGTGATCATGGTCACTATGGACACCCATGATGCTCTGCCCCAGCGTCCCTCCTGCAGATCACAGTCTCTGATAGCACCACGGCTTCAGCACCCTCAGAGTCCAGCCAGGATCACTATGCACAGGCACCCCTGAAGTGGCCAGGTGGGTGGACACAGCCAGCCTCAACTGCACAGGCAGTGACTGGCCAGGGAGCCTCTGCAAATGGCAGTCACATCTTCCTGCCCCGCCACACCACAGGTCTGACGGGGAGAACAAAGCTGAAGGCGCAGAGAGGACAGAAGGCCTAGGGACACGGCAGGCCAGGCACACACCCCACGCAAGCCCCTGGGAGAGCGTCCGCCTCAGCCCGAGGCGGTGGCCTGTGGGAAGTGCTGCACAGGGCAGACTGCTCCTGTCAGGTGACCATGGGCAGCACTGCTTAGACCAAAAGGGAAACAAGGACACAGGCTCTGCACCATGCACACGGTAGGCTTCCAGAAGCATGGTGATCTAGAACACAACAAGGACACCCCCCACCCCACCCCCCAAAAAGAAACCTCAAATGGAGGCACAGCATCTCTCAGGCGCGCAGGCAGCCCTGTGCAGACGGAGGCACCTAGCCGCCTACAGGCTTGTCCTGGGCCTACCAAGCAAAGAGTGTAGCGTCCTACCAGGCCACACTGCTGTGGGCAGTGTTGTCAAGGTGACAGAGCAGCTCCAGGGTCTGGGCAGTGCTTGCAGAGTCGTCTGGGGACTCCTGGCTTCCGGACTCTAGCTCCTTGGGCATCCTCCACACAGCTGCACGCGCCTGGACTCGGCTGTCGGAGGCTGAGCAACAGAGGAGAGAGTCAGCAGGGCGGTCTGCAGAGGCACACCACCCTCAGAGGGCCGCCACACCACGTCTGGTGCAGGCGGCAGCACAGGAGGCCCACCCAGACCGCAGCAGCCCCAGGCACCACCGGGAACAGGCAGCAGGAGCCCACCTTGTCTTTGATTTAAAGCCCTCATTCTGCTTCAAAAGAAAATTAATTTCCTCAAAAATCAATTTCCTCCCACTCTTTTTCAAAGGCTCTTCAAAAACAGGAGCAAAACAAGGGATGAGGAAACCTTCAGCAGGCACACGGCTGGGCCTGCGGGGCATTAAACAGGCCTCTCTGCTCACGGCTTCATGGGGCCTCCCGAACAGGCGTTGAACATGTGAGGAGATCCGTCTGGAAACACTGTCACACTTGGCCTGCCTCTGTTCACCCGAGGGGGTGGGCGGTTGGGCTCAGAGGGCAAGGCCATGCAGAGGTGCCTCAGGCTGAAGACATCTGCCACTCAGGCGCCCCGGCGGCCGGCAGAGAGCAGGTAACACCTGCAGCCACTCCATGATGTCCCTACCGCCGGCACTAACACGGTGTCCTCTGTGAGCATGGACTCCTCCTCGCAGCCGGCCTCCAGTGGCCCTGGGGCCTGCTCCCTCAGCCTTTCACTTCTCAGGGGCTCCAGAGATTGGGTCATTCCCAGCACACCCTGAAAAGCCACCGAGCAATGAGGAGGGCGACACGTGAGAAGGACCGGGCTCCAGCTCGCCCTCCAGAGAGTTCTCAGGGCGACCCACCAGTTTTATGAGATCAAATGAAACATTAAATTCCTAAACATGCCCCCTTTGATTTTTTGCTTTCCATTTAATTTTAAATTGCAAATGTGCTAAACACTGTCCTTTCCCTTTTAAGGCCACCTCAACAAGCAGGTCCCAATATTAAACCGTCAAGTGGCATCAATGGAGACCTATGACACACCCTGCCGGGTGTTAGAGGAGAACACACCTGGCAGTGGTGTTCCCTGCACAGGAACAGCGACACCATGCAGGCACCCTACAGGGAGCAGGCCTCGGAGAGGAGCAAGCATGCCACCTGCAAGCTAGGGTGGCCGCTCGCCCCGACACCAGCGGGTGAACCAGGAGACGGCAGGGGACACAGGGGCAGCGCACCTGGCCTCCGGGCTCCAGCGCCGGTGCTCCTACACGCTCGGTCAGTGTTAAGAAAACATGGAACTCTTTCTTCAAGAGAACCCGCAGCTACCTCTGTGCACCCACGTGTTAACGCTGAGCTTCTGCCCAACTAAGGCAAGGCGACGCACACGCCTTCCTCTCCCTCCCCACAGACACCAATTTACTGCCGAGACATGTGGCCCTGCAGCCCTCCTGCAAAGCCGGCAGGGTGGTGACCATGCCTGGTGCCAGGAGAAGGCCACAGGGAGCTGGCATCTCTGCCAGGAAAGGAACCCTGCCGCGCTGACCCAGAGAGGGGCAGATGCTACTGCCTGCCTAGGGGTCCAAGACAGACGCCCTGCTGAAACAGGGAGGAGCTACGGACTTGAGAAGAAAGGGAAGGGCCAGGACGCTGGTGGCGGGGAGAGTAAAACAGCCATTCTGTGACAGGCAAGCCTGTGGCAGACTGTCCCCAGCCCAGTCCCTCCGCGGGAGGACTCTGCCCAGCTGCGTCTCCAGAACTGCCTGCTCGCAGCACTCGTGACCACTTCCTGCGGCCAGAAAGGCTGGACCAGCAGTCCTCACGCTCCAACGCTGCCCCCGAGAGTCCACCCCAGGTAGGAAGCCCAAGTGACACCCTGACATCCAAGAGTCTCCACACCGTCCATGCACATCGTCACCCTGCCCGTCTGGAGGCCATCGCCTCGACAGCATGGGCCCCGCAATGTTGTGAAGCAGATGGGAGCTGCCCCCAAGCTCACGTGAGACCATGCAAGAAATCTCAAAGGCGGAAGGGCTGGTCTGAGCACCTTAACCTAATCAGCGTGTTGATCCACCTGGATGGATTAACTGGGCGGTGACAGTAGGCAGGTGAGGTGTGCCTTGGGGGTTTACACTTTGTCCCTAATGAGCCAAGCTTAGTCTCTCCCTGCTTCCTGCATGTCCCAAGCTTTCTTCCACCATGTGTCCCGCCTCACCTTGGGCCAGAGCAACGGAGTCAGATGTCTGGACTGAGCCCTCTGAAGCCACGAGTCCCAGATGAGCGTCTCCTCCTCTGAACTTGTTCTTGCCAGGTCTTTCGGTCACAGCAGAAAACAGTGAACTAAAACAGCCCCTGAGCAAGCACAAAGGCACTGCTCACACCACCAGTGGCTCCACCCTGAAGCCCCCTGAACAGACCCAAGAGGAGCCTGGGGCGCTGTCTCCTTCTAGAGAGTAAACCCACCAGGAGAGGAGAGAGGAGGAGACACTCAGAGCGGGGAAGCAGGTGGCCCAGAGCCCAAAGATATAGCACACCCAAGAAAATGGACTCCCGGCACAGCACAGGGAAGGGTCAACACAGCTCTCTCACGGCCTGTGCAGACGAGACATGCTGTGCTCCCCCACGTGGAGCGCGCTGGCTGCGGATCACGGTGAAAAGTCACACGACACAGAGGTGATCTGGAAAAGCGAGGGCAGGACACGTTTGTGACTTTAAGGGTCCTGCTTCCTCCCTGGAAGGAGAGAGAGTGAGCCCTTGTTTTTTTATTTTTATATGGGGGATACACAAAGGCTTTTCCACAGAATGTTCTTCACCAAGTAAGGCAGGCAGGGGGTGAAGCCCAAGGGGCAATGCCCACTCTGGAGCTACAGAGCAGCCTCCCCAGCTGGCCCAGCCAGCCCAAGGTCACATGCTCTGCCACAAAATGACTCACAATGCCAGACCAAAACCTCCTGCCTCAAGGCCGAGTAGAGGCCATGCAAATAGTCAGAGGTGCCCCACAGCCCTCTGATCTTGGACCCACTCACTGGGCGTCTCCATGGTCACACACACAAAATGGGACTGACTGACACACTGGGAAGCTTATGAAATGTCCATCCTGGGTCTGTGGCCTTGGGAGTCAGTGGGAGGTCAGGGGAAGCCTCTGGAAATGTGGACGCACATGCCTGCTCCAGGGTCCAGCAGACGAAGGGCGTGGCTTGGTCGCTTCACACTGGCCTGCAGAAGGGCAGCAGGCCCGGGACGATGGCTGCAGAGCACACTGGGACGCACAGCAGGAGCCCTGCTCACAGAGGGGCGCCGGGCGCGGACTCGGCAGACTCACAGCCTCTGGCACGCGCCGTCTGCACCCCATCCCCACAGCACCCCATCCCAGTGAAGAACGCAGAGGAGACCAGCACACGGGCTGCCACCGAGCCAGGACAGCTCCCTCCTCTAGGTCACGCCAGAGTCCAGCGGCATCTGGACACCCCAGGGAGCACCACTGGACCCAGTGCACCGATGACAGCATGCTACCTGGGTGCAGGAGGGTGCAAGAGGCAGGCTGTGGAGACCCAGGGACCTGCCACCCCAGGAGGTTCAAGGAAAGAGCAGGACATCTGAGAGAGAACGCCACGGTGCTGTCTCACGCCCACACAGGAGGAGGTGTGGCACCTGGCCAGCCTCCTCACACTGCAGGTGGCGCCCCTAGGACACTGGGATCCACCCAGCAGGAGAGGCTGAATGGCCCTGTCATGAGTTCAGCTGGGGAGGAGGCAGCTAGCCTCACCTCTGGGGTCACGCTACCTAGGGACCTGTTAGCACAGAAGGTGTCGATGGCAGAAGCCCAGTGCTGCAGGAAGGCCGTGCCACCTCCAGCAGAGAGACACTCCATGTAGAACCAGCCCTGCCAGGCTGACCAGGGGCCGCTCAGGAGGCAGGCTCAGTCCTATCTACCAGGTCATGGGGTCAGAGTCGGCAGCTATCTGCTACAAAGACAGCGCACCCAGGACACAGTCGGGAAGACTGGGGGGGTGGCACAGAGTGCATAGTAGGCACCTAGATGATGCAGGACCCAGTAGCACCCCAAGACACTTGTGGACCTGGCACTCCTGCTGACGGAGAAGAAGAGGCGGAGCCAGCTGATGGACAGAGGGCGAGGCACGAGCCAGAGAGGGCCGCGGCTCTCAGCGGCCACACCCTGGAGAAGGCGTGGGAAGCTCCTGCCCCGCACTGGCCCCGCACTGCACGGACCATCTTCACAGCACATGGGGATGAGGCGTGCGCTCAAGGGTGTGTCCAATGGCCTGGCTGGGCAGTCAGCAGACCAGAAAGAAAAAGACTGAAAGACTAGAGACCCACAGGGCCAGCTGGGGACATGGGGACACCTGGGCCTCATCTACCCACAGAAAGGGAGAGTTCCTTGTCCCCTGGATAGGCACAGATGCGAGCACAGGACACGACCAGGGAAGCCCCTGAGGGATGGGAGCACACAGAGCGGGCCCACGACCACAGGACTGAGGACCACCGCCCTTCCCACCCCAGAGGCTGTGGGGCCAGAGGCTGTGGGCTGCCCAGGACGGGCACAGCTGGCGCTTCCCCAGCTGCAGCACGCGCTGACGTGGGCACTTGTGCACAGTGCTGGCCCCCAGGAAATGGTGGTGTGGCACAGGAGCTTTAGTTTTAATGGACAAAACTATGTATTTATAGTGTTTAACAGGACACGGAGCCAGTAACATGCACTGTGCCTGACATTCCCATTTTGTTGTTGCTGCTGCTGTTGTGAAGACACCTAAACTCGGCTCTCACCAATCATCAGGCACATGATGCCCTGGTCTGATGCCCCGTCACCAGGAGGCACCTGAGGTCTCTGGAACTCACTCCTCCTGACTGGCTGAAACCTCCCGCTCTGCCCAGGCCGACCCCATCCCCTGGTGACAACCGCTCTTCCCCCACTCAGCTTCCCCGTCTCAGCGAGGGACGAAGAGCTCCTGTGCCTGACTCCCTGCACGCAGCATGACGTCCTCAGGTTCGTACAGCTGTCCCAAGAGACAGGACGCCCTCCTCTCAGGCTGAGACCCAGGGCACGCCACGCTTCCTCTACCCGTCCTGAGAGTGTCCCACCGTGCCTGTGTACCACGCTTTCTATCTGTCCATCACTGTCAGAGCCCTAATTGAGGATAGCTAAGATGGCGGCTAGCTGAGAGCCATAAAGGTGTTCAAGTATTTCCACCTGATATTCATGCATTTATCTAAGAATCTTTTTATGCCCGTGAACACTGTGTGACGCACCTGTAAGCTCGAGCTGTTAGCACTTGTCCTTGTTAAGGCAAAAAGTATTTAAACTGGGTGAGGTTAGTTAGAGAGGTGGTTGGAGTTGGAGAGGTTGTTGGAGCCAGAGAGAGAAGTTAGAAGAGAGAAGAATAAAAGAACTTTTTCATTTCCAGTCTGCCTCCGAGTTTTCTCCCGTGGTATCGTTGCTGTAAGCGGCGACACATCACCAATGGGTGCTTTGGTGGGTGCTGTGTCACAGTCCTCTTCAAGCCACAGGCCCTGGGTGGACCGCATAAATAAGGAAAGAAAGGGCTGGGGCTCAGCGGCACAGTGCTGGCCTGGCAAGGGTGAGGCACTGGGTTCGATCCTCGGCACCACACAAAAACAAATAAATAAAATAAAATAAAGGTTAAACTCTTTTAAATACAAATGAATAAAACTTTCAATGGGAAAACCAGGAAGTCAGTAAACACTGCAGGGAAGTGTTCAAGAACAGAGTACAGGAAGGAGGTCCCGCCGGGTGGGACAGATCAGAACAAGCATAGTGGACACAGACCTGACTTGACACTTTGCAAAATGCTAATCAATATGTACATATTTCTAAAAATCAGTAAATAAAAAGAAAAAAGCTTTAAGGCATATCTAGTGTGTGAAATTTTTATTTAGATTCTCTGAAAGATCATAAAATTTTCTTTCCAGAGCTTGCTTTGAAAATCTGGTGAGTGTAAAGTGAGTTCAAAGTCCCACACTGAAAACTATGAACACAAGACATTACCTGAAACCAGAACGCTGGCGCTCTCTGCACAGAGGAGGCACAGGGAACACCCTGACCCAAGAGCCGCACCTGGCCGGGTGAGCAGAGGCGCTGTGGCTCCAAGGGCTGTGGCAGGCATTATCGGCAACTCTGATCCTCAGAAGCAGTCGAAGCTCAAGGTAAACAGCACCAAGTGAGAAACAGGGGGGCTGCCCTTGGAGATGTACAGACTGGCTCTGAAGCTCAAGACTTCCACGCTGTCTGAAGTGCAGCAGAGCTTTCAATGCACACCGAGCAGATATCAAAGAAACCGAGGCATTTAAAAAAAAAAACCCAATCTTCAGAAGAAAACCACTCTAATAGCCAGGGCAGCATTTGCCTTTTATCTCTGTTTTTAAGACTGCCAAGAAATTAGGTCCTATGATGTAAGTGCCCGTCCTGAATTGACAGTACAATGACTAGGAGCCCCCAGAGGGCAGGGCCCAAAGCCTCTGTATAAAACCATGCCTAAAGAACAAAGCACAGGCTCTGCGTGAAACCATGGCCACAGCACCAGCACAGGCTCTGTGTGAAACCATGCCCATGGCAAAAAGCATGGGCTCTGCGTGAAACCATGGCCACAGCACCAGGCGTGGGCTTCCTACAATACCCAGTCTATGGCACAAAGCTCGGGCTCCATATAAAAACAAGCCATAGCACAGGGCACAGGCTCAGTATAAAACCAAGCCCCTGGTATCAAGCACAGGCTCTGTACAAAGTCAAGTCCACGGTGCAAAGCACAGGCTCTGCATGAAGCCAAGCCACAGGACAAAGTGCAAGCTATCTAAACCATGTCACAGCACAGAACATGGTGCCCGCACAGCCCCACCCACGCTGACAGAGGAGGCACAAGACGGCTGAGCCTGGAAGATCTCAGATATCTCACTGCATGAACCCAGCCTCTGCACTTTACTAATGAGGAAACTGAGGCCCAGTGAAGTTAACTGGCTTTTCCAAGTTCACATGGCTCATTAGCGCCAGAGTCAGGAAGGAAATGAAGCCTCTCAACTCTAACAGTCCACTGCGCTAAAGGAGAAGATACCAAGCTGAATCTGTAAGGCCAATTTGATGCCTCTATCTATTTTAACATGTAACTTAATGAGATAAAAAGATAATCAGGGCAAAATGAATGGAAGAGGCATACTTGAGGCGGCTGCCTGCGCCCTGGAGTGTACCTCTTGCTGTAAGGGATTACAGAGTGAAGGCTTAGAGGAACTGAAAGGAGATTAGCGCCTTTGAGCCTGAATAGCAGCTGCAGTCAGCTTGCTAAAGGGCTAACAATGCCCTGGCTGGGGGACATGATCTGATCCCCAGCTGGGGGAGCAGGCATCCACAGGCTCTGCCACATAATGAGCACATTAGGCATCGGAGGGCTATTTTTAGAGACTGCAGCCATCTCCCTGCATCTGGCACAGGCTGAGCAGGTGAAAGAGGCAGAATCCAGCCCCACTGAGCAATCACCTGATGCAGGTATAACCCGCGTACACAACAGGGTGTCTGAG
The DNA here is from genome assembly GCA_025594165.1 of Tamias sibiricus. Classification (NCBI taxonomy): domain Eukaryota; kingdom Metazoa; phylum Chordata; class Mammalia; order Rodentia; family Sciuridae; genus Tamias; species Tamias sibiricus. The sequence goes on along the minus strand of CM046670.1, from coordinate 98,091,619 downwards.
GAGCTGTGCCTAAAATACCTCTCCACACTGGCCTCTTAAATGCTTCAGAGACAGTGCTGCACACGGGTTACACAGCTCAAACCCGCAGGATGCAAATACTAACTGCTGCATGGGGACGAAGGTGATGAAGAAACTGAGGATGTTGTCAGGGCTGCCACCTCACAGTGCCATCATCTCTGCAGGTGGAGGAGAGGGGGCACCGCAGCTCTGGGGGGCTCTGCAGGCGAGGTGGCAGGAACACGGGCACCTGCTCTCCAGGACAGGGGCATCAGGGACAGCAGGGGAACACGTGCACATGGCTCCAGCCCACCTGACCTACTCCCAGGAAAACGCAGGACTGGCTGACCCGAGCGACCACAGGGCAGCCACAGCCTGTCCCTCGGGCCTCCACCTGACATGGTTCTCGGTTTATAGCATGGCTGTCCGTGGGCAAAGGGAGCCATGCAGACATGAGAACTGCAGCGCAGACTCTGCACAGCACAAACCCCTGTGGTCAACACACGGCCACAGTGTGACAATGGTGCTGTGGTCCAAGTCCAGCTCACAGAGGGCCCGCGGGTTACCTATGCAACCTGCAATTACTCCCCGATTCCTGAATGGATATTGATATGGATGGGTCTGGCCTCTATCAAAGTCTGCCAGGAACATTTTTTAAAGAGCCAAATTAAGTGTCTAGATATAAAAAATTATTATTATTGAAATTAAAATTTCAGTTGGTATTGGAAATACCCAATGAGAATTAATTGCTTGGGAGAAAGATGTGAAGAAAGATGCAGCACAGACAGAAGAGCAGAAGGGAAGAGGCAGGAGACTGCAATGGCCACAGGGCCGTGCGTGAGGGCGCGGGGAAAAACAGAGGATGTGGGATACATGATTTCTTAAGGGATGATACTTGGGAATTTTCCAGAATTAAAGAAAAATAAAGTGCACAAGTTCTGTGAATTAAGGAGGACTATTTATGAGCATGATTTAAATTAAATTAAAGCCAAATCCATTTCCCGACACATCATAGAAAAATGCAGGACCTTGAGACCAAAACAAAGCGTGCAAGGCGGCCAGCATTCTGACCGGGCCTGAGGATGACCTCTGCAGGGGACGACAGGATTGCAGCCCAGTGAAACTAACTGCCAGCCAAGAACTGCACACTGGCTGGACAAGCACCCAAGGGCGGGCCTCCATGTAAGCCAAGCCCTGAGTTGTGGGCAGAAGCAGCTCCAGCAGTGGCCTCAGAAGAAAGGCCTCAAGTTACAGCCAAAAAGCTGAGAAGACAGGCGGCAAAATTCTAGAATCAACACCTAACCACAGATCACGTCCATGGTGCTAATTGTGATGTTTAACTGGATGTTGATACAAGGTTCAAAGACGAAACCTAAAAACAGGCCAACAAAATATCAAGATGGCAGGTGGAGGTAGATCCAGCGCTTTTACGAGAGACCATGAATACTGAGAGCTTATGTCAAATGCGAGCAGTATGACTTCAAGGAGCCACTGGTCTTTAAGAGCAGGAAAAGAGCACCTGCCTTCTACCACGGTAGAGGGGGACAGAGCAAAAACAAGATTCACAGCCACTGGAAAAAAACAGGAAGACCAGGTAAGGTGGTGCACGCCCGAGATCCCAGCCCTCTGGGAGGAGAAAACAGGAAAGACAAAAAACGAAACTGGACAAACCACATAAAATGTGAGAAATCATGGGCTACAGTTTTGGCTCAGCAGCAGAGCGCTTGCCTAGCACGTGCACAACCCGGGTTCGACCCTCAGCACCATGTAAAAACAAAGGCATTGTGTACAACTAAAACAAATATTTTTTAAATGTGAGAAATTATTCCAAACAGACCAGAAATAATAACTGTAATGAACTAATTAATCAGCTTGTGACTGTCAGACTACATTTAAAATATCAGCAAAACATTGTTTTTAAGAGATATCCTCCAAATTTAAGGATGTAGAAAGATAAAACAATAGAAAAAGACCCAGGCACAGTGGCACACACCTCTATACCAGCAACTCAGGAGGCTGAGGCAGGAAGATCACAAATTCAAGGCCGGCCTTGGCAACTTAGCAAGACCCTGTCTCAAAAGAAAATAAAAAGGGTTCAGGATGTGGCTCAGTGGCAAAGTGTCTTGGGCTCAATCCCCAGGGGAAAACAAATAAAGAATAGAAAAAGATACACTGAGCAACAAGAGTAAGCTAACTTCACCATGTTAATATTGGCCAAAATAGACTGCAAGGCAAATGGAGCGAAGCTTGCTACTTAATAAAGTTTCAGAAAAGCCGGCGCAGTGGCGCACGCCTGTAATCCCAGCACTTTGGGAGGCTGAGGCAGGAGGATCACGAGTTCAAAGCCAGCCTCAGCAATGGCGAGGCACTTAGCAACTCAGTGAGACCCTGTCTCTAAATAAAATACAAAAAAGGGCTGGGGATGTGGCCCAGTGGTCGAGTGCCCCTGAGTTCAATCCCTGGTACAAAAAAAAAAAAAAAAAAAAAAAAGTTTCAGAAAGATACAGAAATCCTTAACTTACATGTGCTTCATAAAATTGTACCAAAATATATAAAGAAAAAGCTAATAGAATAAGTGAAAATAGAGAAATTGACTCATAGTGGGAGACTTTAGTATTCTCAATAACTGAGTGCCATGAGAAGAATATTTTAAATGCTAAGGTTATAAGAGTTGAACGCAATTAGTTTTTCTCAATCATAAATGGAACATATAAAAACCATATAATAGAGCAGAAAAGAATCCCAATGTAAAAATACATATAGAACAACCATATTTTATTTTTCAGTGATGTTCCAAACAGGGAGAAAAGATTGCACATCTCAGAATTTCTGAACACCCACAAAAGATTAAGAAAATGCTGAATCCTTACAGGAACACCTTCCGTGAAGGTCGCCGCAAACTCACGGCTTCGTGTGAAAGCCAGAAGCGAACTCATGTTGAAACCAAGTAATGCAAATGCCATGTTGGTTTAACTCGGCCAGCTGCCAAAGACATGGACGCTAGCAAGGTCATTCAGCGTCAGTGGCCAACACCGCCACCAGAGACAACTGAATGATGTGCCCAAGGTCCACAGTGCTGGCACCAGCACAGACCAGAGCCCCTAGCATCTAACCTGTGCTCCTGACCTAAGTCAAATAAACACACAGGAATCCCCCAAACAGTGGTGCAGGCAAAACAGGCCCACTGAAGCAGAGCAGCCCCTCACTGCTGTGGGTGTAACTGCCACACACACAGTTCCAAGACAGGTGTACTCTGCTTTTCAAATTGCCATTTAGGGTAAAATTTGACCAAAAGCAAATTGTCAACTTCATTATTATTGCAAAGTGTAGATGAGATTTTCTGAAAAGTCTTCTTTGACAGTTTACTGACATCATCATCATCTGACACACCAAGAATTCACGCAGAGAGGGGCTGTGGGCCTGTGATGAGCAGGTGCTGACATGGAGACCCCCTCCTTTATGGAAAACACTGCTTCATAAGTGTTCCTTCCTATATAAATGCTGTCCTCCTGAAGAATCAGAAGCAAACTGTTTTTCTAGAGTGACAGAGGGCCAGGCCACCACCTTCGTCCTGCAGAAACCAGCAGCCTTGGGCCCCTTAGCAAGAGACACACTTGTTTCTCTGCCTTGGGGGTCTGGTGACCCAGCCGTCCAAGACTGTGGCCAGCCCCCACTCGAGGCCTGCAAATGTGTCAAAATGCTGTGCTTCTCCTCCACGCTGTGGTGGGCACTCGAGGGTGCACACCAGCCCACAGGTCTGTTCACCACAGAATGCCATTTTCAACCATGTGCGTGTGCTTTGACGACCAGAGGCCAAGCACAGCGTGGCGAGAACCACAGCCTCGGTGTTGGCGAGTGAGGCCCAAGCTCTGGAGCACACTTCATGCTGTGAGCCGCACACTGGGCGGCGAGTCTGGATAACCAGGGAGCAAGAAGAATATGAGAGGCAGCAGAGTGAGCACCGTGGTGACATGGGAGGGTCACAGCAAGGAGGAATCACCCATGGTGACACGGGAGGGTCACAGCAAGGAGGAATCACCCCGTGGTGACACGGGAGGGTCACAGCAAGGAGGAATCACCAGTTTCCCAAAAAGGACATGTGGCTCCCTGTAGGGCAGGTGCCCACCAATGCCTGGACCCAGGAGCCTCCAGGCTGCCAGCCCATTCACGCCGTCAGTGTGCTGTTGAGACCAAGAACCCTCACCAGAAACACAGCAGGGGCGTTTCTGTGAAGACGAAGCTGAACGCTCTAGAAAGCCATGGTGAAGGCCAGCCAGTGAGACCTCCCAGCTGCCTAGAGGGAGGAGCAGCAGCAAGCCCCGGGCGGGCAGACAGAGCAGGCCAGGGCAGGCGTGGAGACACAGGGGCCCACTCGGGCCCACAAGAGCATCTCCCTTCTTCTCCTACTGAGAAACTAAGACCGGAAACGGTGCTTGATGGGAACAGTTCATGGAAGAAGGCAGGAACAGAAGTGGGAGACTGACTCAGGGAACGCCCTGACCCTCGTCGCAGAGGGACAGCATTAACACTGTAACAAGTGGCAGAGGCAGAACCACTCTGCAGACACACAGCACCGACTGTGCAATCACCTGCGTGCTCTGCCGACATCCAATGTATCGAGGCCGTGGCCCGGTAAGGTGGGAAGGGCCTCCCCCAGGTGCCTCACTGGTTCCTCCTCGTCAACTGGTCAGCCAGAGGTGGGCAGTGGAGGTCTAGCTTGTACTCAGAGAAGACAGGTGGCGTGCAGAGTGCAGGCTCTGCCACCAGCCAGGCCCAGCCACACCCAACCACCCTGTCCTTGCTGCCATGCAGCCTCGATGCATCCTGACCCTCTGTGAACACCACAGCCTCCTCTGTGAGCCTCCGGCCTGCAGTGAAGCTGGAGGAGCCAGGACAGGGGGCACTCCAAGCGCGGGCCTCCCACACTGGACACAGGGCAAGCGGCCCTTCCTCCCCTCCTCCCGCTGGTTCTGAGATGGCGCTTCCCTGATGACTCACGATCGAACAGGCAGGAAGTCACGAGGGGAGCAGGGAGCAGGCCTGTCAGCTCCGCGGCAGCGCTCCTGCTCGGGGAGGCCGCCCCCGGGACCGCCGGGAACACCAGACATACTGAAGCTGAACCTCACCCAGGTCCTGTCCTGTCCCAGCCTCCCATGCCACCTCCAAGACAGGACTCCAGGCCCTAGTGACAAGCCCCAGAAGGGTACAGAGGAGTCCTGCAGTGGCCGCGAGACGCAGGCAAGAAGCGCTACAGTCAGGGGCCATCTGCGTCTCCGCCCTGACAGGCCGGCTAACACGTCCTCTCCACACTGCCTCTCGGGCCACGGGCGTTGCTGCTGCCCCTTCCCCAGGCCACTGCTTGCCTGCTTGAGCCAGAGTAGCCGCCTTCCGCCCACGGCCAGCTCCAGGGAGCTCCCTTAGGCCATGGCCCTTTCCTCCCCAGGCCTGCAGAGCACCTGCAGGGAGAGGTCAGGAGACACCAGTTCCCACCAGGAGAGGTGCGCAGTGCCACGCCTCTGGCTCTGCCTTCCTGCCCTCATGACTGCCACCCACCACCTGGTCCGGCGTGCTCCACTGGAGGCTTCTCCTACGACCACGTTTATAAAGTGGCGGGGTACCAGGCTCTCTCCCCCGAGCTGGGCCTGCTCCAGGGCCCCCAAACTATTAGAAAGGTTGGCTCGCCTCTACAACCAAACTGAGGGCAGAATTCAGATACCTCCAGAGGACAAAGCACACAGGGCATAAGCCATGTGCCTTGTGCCAGTGGCTGGATAACCAGGCCTAAGGAAAGGCATTGCCCAGGCCCAGCCCCACCAGCTTCATCTCCAGCTAAATGAAGCATGCTGCCACCTGAAGAAGAGCTCGGTGTCATCCAGGCCGCCACCTGCATGCCAAATGAGCAACTCAATGTGATACCGTCAAAAGAACAGTGACACTGGCTAGACCTCAAACCTCTGGCTGTCTGGACAGTGACCCATATGTGTTCCTGTGAAAGCAGAGAAAAGGTTATCTACCAGCCTGGGCTGAAGCAAAGATGGCACGTACAACGCGGGGTCTGAACAGCCCTAGCGCACTGCTCTGGCGCTGCCCGGTCAGGAATTAACACCCCGAGCAAAACAGGACAAAGCTGCCACACCTCCTCCTGTGAACATCTGACCTGCAACCTCGTGCTGACAAGCTGGGGGTTCTATTCTGCCCAGGCTGAAGCAACAGAACACCCTCCTACAAAAATATGCAACCAACACCATTTCCACACAGTCTTCTCGGTCAGCACAGGGCAGAGAGCTAGGAGCAAGCGGTTTGGTCGGCCCAAAGCGGGAGTCCAGGGCAGCTGCCACAGGCGTCCACGTGGCTGTCAAGGAAACAGAGAGAATTCTGGGTGCCACTTAATAGCTGTGTGGCCTCGGGCAAATGATTACTGAAGGTCCTAAGCCTCAGTCCCCAAAGTGCAGACGGCCCTTAATCTTCTGAGGACCCTGAAAAGATCAAATGAGATGGAAAACGGACGCACTTAGAGAGGCCTCTGGACAGGCAGCACCACCAGGCGTGGGCTAGAGGGACGCGGCCAGGCCCCACGAGCGTGAGGTCTGGGAGCAGCAGCCCCTGGGCTGGGGACTGACGGGACGTGCTGAGCTTAGAAGGGACGCCACGACCCACGTTGCGCTGAGAAGGGAGGCCGAGACCCACACCACCGGGCTCGCCGTGTGCCAGGCTGGCCTCAGCGGCCCTCGCTTCTATCAGCGTCTCGGCTAGAGAACGAGACGGGGTGGCATCTCGCGCAGGAGCCGCCCCGCTGCTGCCTGCTTCAGCCAGACTGCAGCCAGGGGCTCCTTGTGAGAACAGAAAGAGGAGGCCCGAGTCCTAACTGCATGCTGCCTGCTGCACCTAACTGCATGCTGCCTGCTGCACCTAACTGCGTGCTGCCTGCTGCACCTAACTGCGTGCTGCATGCTGCACCTAACTGCGTGCTGCCTGCTGCACCTAACTGCGTGCTGCCTGCTGCACCTCGGTCTGCCATTTTTAGTAACCACCTCAAAGCAGGAAACGAAGTGGGGGGCTCGCTCTTCTCCTAGTGTTCATCTGTGGGGTGGGGGGAGGGTTCCGCCACAACCACTGCACACTGCCGTCTGCCTCGTGTGGCAGACACCCCTGGGCCTGTCCAGCACCGCGTGTGCAAAGCACTTCCCCATGCTGTCCCCTGGAGCATTCTTGTGCTGTCACTCACACGTCCTCGGAGCCTCAGCACAGTCACACATCAACCCAGCTCCCTCAGAACCTGAGCCCGGCTTGGGGCCTCTGCCTGGCCCTCCCCTCTTGCTGCCTCCTCTGCGACGTCTCAGCGCCGACAGTGCCAGCAGACATGGTGCCTGCGGAGAAGCCCTCTGACCCCACGGCAGGATGGGAATGGGGGCCGCCCTGGCTCACTCTCATCCTGCCTGTGCCTGCGCCTGGTTCAGTGTTCTTGTGTGACACACCTTGCCTGCTGACAGCTAGCGGGGCCACCAGGAGCGTACCTGTGAGACAGCTCAGAGCCCCAAGTTGACAAGCCTGTTTCTGCATCCCGGGCAGGTGCTAATGTGATTAAAGCTACAGCATCGAGCTTGCTGGGTCTGGGGAAGCTCTGAAGAGACCCTTGTCTCCATGTCACGCACAAGCACTGCTCTGATCCAAGTCACAGCAAGCGAGCCCTTTGGTCTGGGGGAAGTGCTGTCCTTTATTTCCATGAAAGACCACAGCATGGCTTCCACAAACGACGCTCCTTGAATGTGCAGCATGCAGTGGGACACAGCCGGAGTGGCACCAGACATGCCTTAAGGGCATCTGGGCAGAAGGCTCCTTTCAGCCCCACACACGGGACTGGGAAAACAACACTCCCAGGGCAGAGCTCTGAGGACATGCCACTGTGCTGCTGTGCAGTCTCTGCTGGCTCCTGGTCACCTCCCTCAGTCCCTCCCAAGAGCCAACTGCACCTCCTCCCGACAGACTCCCTCCTGTCCTGGGCTCTTGCTCAGACTGTGCACACAGACAGACCGTCTCCCCGCAGCCCCCTGGGGCCAGCTGGGGGTGCCTGACCCTTCACACCACTGCTGGCGGATCCACCACACCCAGCGCCCTGCCCTTGCCTTTGTGGTACGACACGTTTCAGTCCATCTGCGATCATTGTTCAGCTCACGCTGATCAGTGCAAAAATCTACTTAACAAGTTGAAAACTAGGAAAATTAGATTTTCACGTTTTACCCAAAAGTGCCTTGGCTTGGGGTCTGCCCAGCTCTGAGCACCGGCTGTGAGGCTGGAGCTCTCCTGTGGAGGCGGGAGAGGCAGGAACAGCTCTAAGGATAGGGGAGCTCACCTGAGAAGCAGCGAGAGACAGGCTAGACCCAGACCCAGATGAGGCACCTAGATGTTTATAGTCTTTGTTTTTAGTTTTATTTATTAACATTTTAATTAGGTATGTAGGACAGCAGAATGCATTTTGATTCATTGTACACAGTTGCAGCACAACTTTCCATTTTTCTGCTTGTACACAATGTAGCATCGCACCAAAATGTGCAGTCATGCATGTACCTAGGGTAATGATGTCCATCATATTCCTCCACCTTTCCTGTCCTCATATCCCTTCCCCAGCCCTCCCTCCCCTTTGCCCCATCAAAGTTCCCCCATTTTCCCCATGCCCCACCCCCCACCCCCACGCATTACAGATCAGCATCCACTTATCAGAGAAAATATTCGGACTTTGGTTTTTAGGGGTATTGGCTTAATTCACTAGGCATGATATTCTCCGATTCTATCCATTTACCTGAAAATGCCATGATTTTATTCTCTTTTAATGCTGAGTAATATTCCATTGTATATATATACCACAGTTTCGTTATCCATTCATCTACTGAAGGGCATCTAGGTTGCTTCCAGTTTAGCCATTGTGAATTGAGCTGCTATAAACGCTGATGTGGCTGCATCACTATAGTATACTGATTTTAAGTCCTTTGGATATAGATCGAGGAGTGGGATAGCTGGATCAAATGGTGGTTCCATTCCAATTTTTCTAAGGACTCTCCATACTGCTTTCCTGAGTGGTTGCACCATTTTGCAGTCCCACCAGCAATGTATGAGTGTGCCTTTTCCCCACATCCTCATCAACATTTATTGTTGTCTGTAGCCTTGATAACTGCCATTCTGAGTGGCGTGAGATGAAGTCTTAGAGTAGCTTTGATTTGCATTTCTCTTAAGCAAGGGAAAACAAAGTGCAGGGACAAGGAGAGGCCACAGAGGGGAGCGAGTCAGGGCCAAGGGAAAGACGAGGGCTGGCCAGCAGTGCAGACTTACCACCAAGCAGCACCCGAGGCCAGCATGCCACGTGGCGGGGTGAGTCAGAGAGAGCCCTTTGGAGGGCCAGTTCCAAAATGCCAGGAAGCTCATTGCTGTCATGTTCAAAGCAGAGTGGGTCTTATTTTTACCCGAGCAACTGCCCAAATTAAAACTCTGCTGAAACTTGATTCCAAAATAATACTTTCAAATATATTGGATTCATTTCAAATTCCTATAAGTGGATTTAAAACAGCAAAAACCAGAAACAACAAATATTTTAAAAGAAATGAGGGGCTGAGGATATAGCTCAGAGATATGCATGAGCCCTGGGTTCAAATCCCAGCACCACAAAAATAGAGCAAGAAAGAAAGGAAAGACATGAAGGCTAACCCGGGTCAGAGGACCTTCTGCTGGAGGCTTGAGTGTGAAACGAAGGCCCACTCAGATCCAGAACGCTCCAAAGGACGCCCTGCCTGAAAAGGAGACTGTGTTATCAACACAGCAAGTAACTGACGGGAACCAGCAGGTGCAGCCGTGACTGGAGAGGCCCAGCAAAGACCCACCGGGGAAGTGCATGAACATTCTAGACTAACTGGCCAACACCAGGTCACTCAGTTGCCTTCCCAGGACCCGCTGCCACCTACCTCCATCCTGCTGTGCTCTGCTGGGCAAAGCCTGCCTGGGTAGCAGCACTGGGCCCCCTGCCTCCAGCAGGTAGCCCTGCCTATGGCAGCAGATGCCTCACAGAGCAGCTCATGCCAGGCTGGAAGACCGTGCCGGACCCAGCTGATGGCCCCATGCTCTCTGGCCTTGTCTGGAGCCAGCACAGAACAGTGCCAGGGCCTCACTCAGCCAGGCATTCCCCTTCCTCCCCCACCTGCACACCTACCACACCCACTGCATCCAGTCCCTCCTGCTAACCCCTGCAGAGGACAGCCTGCAGAGGTGGCACGCACTTCAGTGCCAGCCCCTGGAGGGCATGTGCTCTGATGCACTGGGGGCGAAGCCAGCTGGCTTGGCCTTGTTGCCAGGGAACAGGATGTGTGCTGCAGGTCACACTGTGGCCTCGGTGTCTCCGCTGTGCATGCAGAAGCTGGGGAGCCCAGGCCCTGCCCTTCTACTGACGAACAGGCAGCCTGTTGAAGACCACAGCACTGCTTGCCACCCAGACAGCACACAGGCGATCGACACTTCTAACAATATCTGTCACTAGAGACGCCAGAAGCAGCCAGGGCTACGCTGGTCCTTCACTTCACCTGATTCATTGCACTGTGCGTGCCTCCCACCCATTCAGTCCTCCCCCATGTCCAGTGTCCTCAGAGAACATGCATCAGCCCGCGGGGGCCAGCTGCCCACGTGCTCCCTGCTGTCTCAGGGTGAGCTCTCATGGGGGGGCACACGCTCACGCAGATGCATCTGGGGCCACACCCTGACGCGGTTTCCCCCACAGGCAGAGGCACAGGGAGCCAGCCGGGACGGTAAGGCAGTGCCACACAGCCAACACGCGGAACCCACCCAAGTAGCCCTTGACGCGGGAGGCCACCTCCTGCTCTGGGTCCCCCACGGGCTGGCCAAGCCCCACGCTTGTCTCCTGTCTGCCAGCCACAGCTGGACAGGCTCTGCTGCTCAGGTGTGCAGCAGGAGGAGCCGTGCAGACATCTGCGTCAGGAGAGAAGTCTCCACCAGAGGAGCAAGCGCGCTCGCCCTCGCCACATCCTGCCAAACCCGTCACCTGCCCCACCGCTGTCCACCAAGGACACTCAGAGGAAGGGAGCCAGATGTCAGTGAGCAGTGCTAAGTAAAGACAGCGGCGAGCGTGGGGTGCAATACAGAGGCCCAGGGCCACTGTGATCCCCCGGCTGCCAGGAAGTGGCTGGCAGACCCTCCACGTGGAGCTGGGGTGGGGGTCAGAGAACACAGAGGAGCAAACAGGAGACCCCAACCAGTGTCCAGACTGCAGGCAGCAGTGCCCTCAGGAAAAAGGGAAGCAAAACTGGGGTCCACCCAAATTCTACCAGAAAACCAAACCTCACATCCCAGTCCACTCCTTTCTCCCAGGAGATGGACACCACGGTCACTCTGTGGAGGAGGGCACTAGGCTCCAGGAGGCCCACTTCCTTCTTGGGACATAGGGCCACCAAACTGGAGCCAGACCTGAGCTCAGGTCTGCCTGCCCCTCCTCACCCGCCCCCCTGCTCATGAGCTCAGGTCTACCTGTCCCTCCTCACCTGCTCATGAGCTCAGGTCTGCCTGTCCCTCGTCACCCGCCCTCCTGCTCATGAGCTCAGGTCTACCAGTCCCTCCTCACCTGCCCCCCTGCTCATGAGCTCAGGTCTACCTGTCCCTCATCACCTGCCCTCCTGCTCATGAGCTCAGGTCTACCTGTCCCTCCTCACCTGCCCCCCTGCTCATGAGCTCAGGTCTACCTGTCCCTCATCACCTGCCCTCCTGCTCATGAGCTCAGGTCTACCTGTCCCTCCTCACCTGCCCCCCTGCTCATGAGCTCAGGTCTACCTGTCCCTCATCACCCGCCCTCCTGCTCATGAGCTCAGGTCTACCTGTCCCTCCTCACCTGCCCCCCTGCTCATGAGCTCAGGTCTACCTGTCCCTCATCACCTGCCCTCCTGCTCATGAGCTCAGGTCTACCTGTCCCTCCTCACCTGCCCCCCCTGCTCATGAGCTCAGGTCTACCTGTCCCTCGTCACCTGCCCCCCTGCTCATGAGCTCAGGTCTACCTGTCCCTCGTCACCTGCCCTCCTGCTCATGAGCTCAGGTCTACCTGTCCCTCATCACCTGCCCTCCTGCTCATGAGCTCAGGTCTACCTGTCCCTCGTCACCTGCCCTCCTGCTCATGAGCTCAGGTCTACCTGCCCCCCTGCTCATGAGCTCAGGTCTACCTGTCCCTCCTCACCTGCCCCCCTGCTCATGAGCTCAGGTCTACCTGCCCCCCTGCTCATGAGCTCAGGTCTACCTGCCCCCCTGCTCATGAGCTCAGGTCTACCTGCCCCCCTGCTCATGAGCTCAGGTCTGCCTGTCCCTCCTCACCTGCCCTCCTGCTCATGAGCTCAGGTCTGCCTGTCCCTCATCACCTGTCCTCCTGCTCATGAGCTCAGGTCTACCTGTCCCTCTCATCACCTGCCCCCCTGCTCATGAGCTCAGGTCTGCCTGTCCCTCATCACCTGCCCTCCTGCTCATGAGCTCAGGTCTGCCTGTCCCTCGTCACCTGCCCCCCTGCTCATGAGCTCAGGTCTGCCTGTCCCTCATCACCTGTCCTCCTGCTCATGAGCTCAGGTCTACCTGTCCCTCATCACCCGCCCTCCTGCTCATGAGCTCAGGTCCACCTGTCCCTCCTCACCTGCCCCCCTGCTCATGAGCTCAGGTCTACCTGTCCCTCATCACCTGCCCTCCTGCTCATGAGCTCAGGTCTACCTGTCCCTCGTCACCTGCCCCCCTGCTCATGAGCTCAGGTCTACCTGTCCCTCGTCACCTGCCCTCCTGCTCATGAGCTCAGGTCTGCCTGCCCCTCATCACCTGCCCTCCTGCTCATGAGCTCAGGTCTACCTGTCCCTCGTCACCTGCCCTCCTTCTCATGAGCTCAGGTCTACCTGTCCCTCATCACCTGTCCTCCTGCTCATGAGCTCAGGTCTGCCTGTCCCTCGTCACCTGCCCCCCTGCTCATGAGCTCAGGTCTACCTGTCCCTCGTCACCTGCCCCCCTGCTCATGAGCTCAGGTCTGCCTGCCCCTCATCACCTGCCCTCCTGCTCATGAGCTCAGGTCTGCCTGCCCCTCATCACCTGCCCTCCTGCTCATGAGCTCAGGTCTACCTGTCCCTCGTCACCTGCCCTCCTGCTCATGAGCTCAGGTCTACCTGTCCCTCATCACCTGCCCCCCTGCTCATGAGCTCAGGTCTACCTGTCCCTCGTCACCTGCCCTCCTGCTCATGAGCTCAGGTCTACCTGTCCCTCATCACCTGTCCTCCTGCTCATGAGCTCAGGTCTGCCTGTCCCTCATCACCTGCCCCCCTGCTCATGAGCTCAGGTCTACCTGCCTCCTCACCTGCCCTCCTGCTCAAGGCACAGAAGAGCACATGGCCGGGCGCGGGGGTCTTCCGGGGCAGTCAGAACACAAGAGATGGGGAGCCAAGGGCCCCGCAGGGATCCCACAGGAGGGTGCCTCAAGACCTGCAGTTCTCCCAAGAAATCAGCCCAAAAGGAAAGGGTCAGATGAGAAAAAAAGTTGTGTATGCACAGAATTCAGCACAGCACTATTCATAAGAGAAAAATACCAAAAGCGAACGTCCCCAGGGAGAGCCGGTTACAGTGCAGGGACACATGGCACCACCACGCACTGCCCTGGGAAGGGATTTCACCTTCATCTTGGAGCAAGCCAGCTGGTCCTCCCATGTCTGCAAGCCTGAGGCCCTGGCTGCCCCAGCATCTTGCTGTCTCCACATGTGCTAGAGACCTCGGCCCAGAGAGGAGGGGCTGGGGACACAGGCTGCAGCCACACTAGGGTGGCAAGTGCCTCTGGAATCTGGGTCAGCCCAAGCCCCCAACATAAGACAACAGCTGCCTGACTGCTGACCCTCAGACCCACAAGCAGCATAGAAGTTTATTCTACTAAAAAGTCAACCTTACCTACAAATTGGTTTTAAAATTGTAAAGTAATTTTACAACTCTGCTCTCACATATACGTGTGTATGGCATGCGCACGCGCGCGCACACACACAGTGCTTGTTTTAAGTGTGTCTCCATGAACTTCCTAGGAGGAAAACAAAGGGGTCCCTCCCCCAGGGACTGGAGGACCATCCTTCCCTCCCCAAGACTGCGTTTAACCTCTGCACCCTTCCTCATGCTCCCCATCATCATCTGCATCCTCAGGACTCCAGGAGAGACCCCAGCATGCAGTGGGCATTGGGGTAAAGAAGCCTAAGCTGCGGCTCCCACTGTGAGTCCCTCTTCTCCTGCCCTGCTTGTCTGATGTGGATCAGAGACTGACGGGGCAGGCTCCGAGGGTGACAGCCGCATCGAGAGAGGGATCGGCTCTCGACCTTGGAACAGGCCTGGTGTTTGTTTCTGCCCTCAGCTCCTCGTGGGAAGAGGGGCATGCAGTCTCCAACATGGCCACCCTGCTACCTAGCTGCAGAGGTGCTCCAGAGCGAAGGTCACTGCCCCACCCATGACAGGCCTGCAGGTGCTGGAGCTCAAGTGCATCTGGGAAGACCCTGGAGCAGCCTGAGAAACTGTCACTAACTATCTGAGTCCTCTTTTATATATATATATATTTGTTTACTTGTTTTTAGTTCTACACAATGCCTTTTTTTTTTTTTTTTTTAGGTGGTGCTGAGGATCGAGCCCCAGCTGCGCACGTGCTAGGCAAGCGCTCTACCGCTGAGCCACAACCCCATCCCCTATCTGAGTCCTCTTAAAGTTACTACAGGGTAAACAGACAAGGAGAAAAGGCCCCAGCTGGCCCTGAAAAGGTCTTCCCCCATCCAGCCTGCGGGGGCTCGCAGTCCCTACTCCTCCGACTGGTGGTATCAGGTCGCAGAGTTACTCAGGTTGTGGGAATGCAGACAGTAAGAAGCATTTCCAATGACAGAGCGAGGCTTACTGCAGTCCTTGAGCAATGCAGAATGAATCTGTTGCTAGGCAACAGCTCAGCTACCCTCGCAGGTGCCTCAGGTACCTACTCTGTGAAGCATTAGCTCATGTCAGAGGGTAGCAGCCACCTGACTTGAGTCCAGATGTGCAGATCCCAGGAGACAGATGACCTTTTGCTGTCTCAGAGAAAAGCTTCCCGCAAAAGCACAGCCAGACTGCAGCACGGGGAAGGCACACACTAGCTTCAGCGTGCTGACCGCTGAAAATGGATGCTTCTTACTCAAAAGCCAGATGGGGGTGTGCTCTTGACAAAGGGGAGGGGGGTGTCTGGGCGTCTCTTTAAATGAGATGCAGATGGTGGGTCAGCCAGGAACACAGCCCCAGGGTGCGCTGGCACCCAGTCCTCCAGCACAACTCCTTCCCAAGGGCCACCGGGCGCTTCTCAAGGACATGGCTATGGGTGCACGCCACGCTGCTCCCTCCAAGTGCCTTCACACCTGTCACCTCTGACTGAACGCAGCCCTCCACCCCAGTTCTACTCCTCGCTCAGCTTTCTAGAGTCTCCACTGCCACTGTGCCCTCTCCCGGCAACAGGACCGCGCTGCAACCACACCCCACAGGCTCCCGGGGAGAGAGGCGGTGGGAGGCTCCGTCTTCATATTTATTGAAGAGCTCTCTGCCGCCCTCTTCCCTGACCTCTCAGCATCCAGGTTCTCTCTTCCTCAGTCACGCTGCTGTCCTCAGATCAAGGGCCCCTGAACTTCCATGCTGAACACCCTCTTGAAGACCTTTCTTGCCAATGTCAGTTTCTATGAAGAAAGAATCGAGAGAAAGCAAAAGCAAGAAGCCACACGTGGTCCATTTCTTCCAGGTAGAAAGTCCTGTCATACCAACCCCTGATGGCCCATCTGTCCCTCTAAAACAGCAGCCACCAGGACACTCTCTTAAGAAACGGGTGCCTGGCAGGGTACGGGGCACGTGGGCAGGGTCTGCAGACTGGGCAACACCGGGAGTTCCTGCACACTGTCTTTGGTATAGCCCTCATGAGGAGGAAGTCTGCTCCCCGAGGTACGCTCAAGTCTTGGGGACAGTATGAGATCCAGAGTCCAGCCTGATTGATTAAATGGGACAAAGCTGTCAGGGGTCAAACTGTTGCATAGAATTAGGAGAAATGTTTCCTTAGATGGCACGAAGCTGGCAGGAGTTCCAAACTGCCTTGGAAAGGGCAGTCTCCTGGGACCAGCAGAGGTCAGCTCTAACTTGGGTGTGACAGTGCCACATGTCTGCGTAGGATGATAGCATGGGCTCTCTCTTTCAGGCACCCTCTGGGAGTAGTGACTCAGTTCCAAGTGAGATCTGGCAGATGGTAACACCTGCACCCTTCCTGGTCCCCCCTCACCTCGACAAGCATAGAGGTGGGTCACGTGGACTCAGAGGACTGGCCTTGCCCACGTGCCCGCCAAGGGATGGCCACGTGAATGCCAGGGACTCTCCTAACCCTAGCTGCTAAGTGGGACAACACCCCGCCTCCCTCCAACTGGGGCAGGCTAAGAACTGGCTCGCCAGTAATGACCCCAGTCCTCACAATGGGAGCCACGCTGTCACCTGGCTAAAATCCAACCCTTTTACTTTCAATTCCAAGTGTCACTAAGTGTAAGATGGTAGGATGAAGACAAGGTGACAAGTGTCAGAGGTGGCTAGTAATCTGGAATAACTCTGGCAATCTTAATCCACCCTCTCAACTATCTCAGGCCTTATATGCAACAGGTGTTTCCCTTAGGAACACAGGGGTATAAAAAGAAGTTTAGAAACTCGCACCTGAGCATTTCTAAACAAGGGTAAAGCGGCCAGGAGGTGGGGCCTATTAGGATTTGACAGGACCACGGGAAACCTGGAAGGAAGAGAGGCTCCCAGACGCAATCCTAGGACTTCTAAATGGGGCTCCTGACACTATGCAGGCTGTAGCAAAAGCTCCAGAGTGGAAAGGAATCCAGCAGCAGCGTATGGAATATCCCCTTGGAGAGTCAAGGGGTTTCCAGACCAGGCATCTGAAAGCCTCTCGGCACACAGCCAGAGAAACCCCCTTCCCTGCCCTCTACCAGCTCTAGAGTGACTAGGGTGCTGTCAAAGAGGAAGAATCAGGGACCTGGGCCTTGGCAGGGGCGCCTGCCTGACTTCCTGCCACTGCTGAGCAGCTCAGGGCACAGCTGCCTTGTGCCAGATGCAAGCCTGGCTTGCAAGGGCAGGGCAAAGTCAAAGTTAGAATTTGGGAATTTTCTCCTTGGTTATTTCTGGAAGGACTTCTTTCCAAGTCACTCACAAAATAAGCTCTGGAAGCATGTGCCGTACCTGGTAAACAGCAGGCTGCAGAGTTCCTGGCAATCAAAAGACAACTGCTCGGGGGCTGGGGTTGTGGCTCAGCGGTAGAGCACTCGCCTAGCACGTGCGCGGCCCGGGTTCGATCCTCAGCACCACATAAGAATAAAGGTATTGTGTACAACTAAAGCAAATAAATAAATATTAAAAAAAAAAAAAAAAAAAAAGACAACTGCTCTTCTAATTCCAGGCCCAGCCACTCAGTGGCTCCCCACCCGGCCGCTCTGCCCGGGTGACCCCTCACTCAGGGCCCCTGCCCCAGCGTCCCCATGCTCCTTGTGGCTCATCTCCCAGCAGCTCTGCCCAGTGACCCCTCATCGGGTCCTACCTGGTGCCCACACAATGCCTCCCGGCCCTTCCAGGGGTCACAGGCATCCCAGTAGGTGCCCTCTTCCTCAGGTCGTGCTCCCCAGATCTGGTGAGAGTCTTGGCCAAGCAGACCCTGACAGGATGAACTCGGGGAGACCCACCCCATGACACTCGATGGTCAGGCTTTTGAGAACACAAGACAACCACTGAGGTGCGGAAGTGCTCGGGGCCACTGAGGGAAAAGGACAGACTGCTCACCGAGACCACGAGCCCCGAGGGAAGCAGCTCCATTTCCAAATGCTGCAAGAAGTGTCAAGCGTGCCTCCTGCATTCAGTGAAGCCATCCTCAGGAAGGAAGGGCCAAGGAGGACGCAGCCAGAGGAAGGGAACAGAGCGACCCGCAGACCCGCCCCTGAAGACCAGCTAGGGAGCGCTTCTCTGGGAACTTGAAGGCCCAGGCAGTGGCCAAGACCAGAGCACACGCTGACAGCCTCCCCCGCAGGAGTCTGGAAGTCGCATCTGGTGAAGGACGCATGGCGGCACCACCAGGAAGGACAGTCAGAGCCAGCACAGAGGCACTCAGGAGAGGCGTGACCAGAACAGCAGGCCTCTCCTGCAGGAGGAGCACGGCCAGACCCCAGGCCCGTCAGCTCACACGCACACACAACGGAGCCACGCTGAGAAAACCAGAAAGCCGTGCATCCAGAGCACCACCAGAGTCCAGGGTGGAAGTTCACACGACGGTCTGTGCCACAGGAAGGCAGGAAGAGCGACGGAGCAACCAGGCAATGAGAAACGAAGACGACGAACAGACACAGATGATGGAAAGGCACTGAAGTCGGCAAATCTGTTGCCGCCTGAAGCAATGGCCGCTTGGAGCAACGAAGCCGCGGGAAGAAGTTTAGAGGCGAACTGGAAACAAACAGCTTTTTATTCTGATAACTTGTCTCTCTGGCTCTAACAATGACTAACACACACCACACACCACCAAAAAATGGCACTGACCCGATCAGCAATCTCGGCTCCAGTTACTCGAGATCCCGGGCCAAGTCCCGTGAGACTACGGAAGGCGGCAATGCCCAAATCTCCATGGCCCATAGTCAACCGCAATTTAAGCGATCTCCCCAAACAAGGCTCCTACACTAATCAGCAGTTTAGATGTGAGCGGCCTGCGTGCACCAAGTAGAAGACAGAGATGGCAAAGTGAGGACACGCGCGCACACACCCTAGCTACGTGCTGTCCACAAGACCCTCACCTCCAAAGCGCCAGAGTGCCCTGCAGCGGGTGTCTCCAGAACCGGCAGTCACTGGCTGCACTGGCACTTAAGTGCACACACCCACTGGGCTGAGTGCAGGCAGTGCCCACGCCGCTCCTGCTCTGAGGACACCCCTGCTGTCTGCACAGGCAGTCGTGCTGGAGACGCTGGAGCAGAGCCAGGAGGGTCTGGAGGGGCACCTTGCCACGGCAGCAGGTCTACAGGTCAGCGAACTGCCCTGCCACCCTTCAGCCTGGAATGTTCTGTCATTATGAACACAGCTCCTCTGGGGAAAAGAGGAGACAGTCACCACCCTGTCCAAGACCCAGCGCCCAGGCACACACATGCCAGCCAGCAGCTCAGGGCTATTCCACACCAGGAGCACATGCCTGGTGCAGTGCCCAGCTCAGAGCAGCGTCTCAGAGGTCACCAAAGGCTGCTGCCAACAAGCAGGTGTCTGTGATGTGTTCTGCTTGCAAGAGCCCTGTTTGGGGAGATGGCTAAGATTGCGGTTGACTACGGGCCATGGAGATGTTTGGGCATTGCCGCCTTCCGTAGTCTCGCGGGACTTGAGCGAGATTGCGGATCGGGTCGGAGCCATTTGGTGTGTTGGTTGTTTGGTGGTGTGTGTGGTGCGTGCTAAAGTCGTTCTTAGAGCCAGAGAGAAAAGTTATCAGAATAAAAAGGCTGTTTGTTTCCAGTTCGCCTCTGAACTTCTTCCCGCGGCTTCGTTGCTCCAAGCGGCCATCGCTTCAGGCGACAACATCTACTCTAGAACCTGAAGACTGAAGAAGGTTTCCAAAGAGAAGGAGGCAGACCCTGAGGGTCTAAAGAATTCCTCCTTCCCAATGTTTTGGTAGAGAAGGCAGAAATACAGCAGGTCCTTGAAGGCCTGTAAGAGTCTTGATAATTTAAAAATAGAAATTAGCCTGAACTTCACAGTAAGATTGTATATTTACATATAACACGTAAAATCTGCAGGGCACAGTTGTATTGCATAGGACATGTCTCACTGGTATATGAATATTTTAAAATTATTTTTACCTATTAAAGTAGTACAATGATACATTTTTACAATTCTTTCCCCACAAGCATCATTTTTTTTTTCAAATGAATAAATCAACCTAGTTTTCCATACATTAGGGGAAATAATCTCTAGGAAATAGATTTCTCCTGGAAAGTTGATTCTGATATGTTAGCTATAGAAGCCCCCTCAAAAAATATATTTTCTGAACCACTGTTTCCTTGCTCATAAAAGGGGTACATGCAGATATCTTCTCTAGAAAGATTGCCAGAAACATCATGCTGAGATAGCTGGAGTAGTGCCTGGACAGCTGTCACTTACTGTTGCCTTAGCCCTACTATGTGTGTAGGTAGAAGTGTCTGTTTCTACCTTAAAATCTTAATATTTGACGGACCAGAGGAAAAATCAGGATTTTATTATCCTTGCTTAGGCTTGTGTTTATCAAATTAATCTGGCTTCCAAAAACACATGTAATGGTTTAAAATAAACTGATTGCTAACTGTGGCCTTTCAGCAACTGTGTGCCGCTGAACGCCACGTGGACGCTCACAGGAAGCTGAAGAGGGCCCGGGGTCTGCAGGACACTTGGCCCAGCCTGCCCCTCCCACCCCTTCTCTGGCTGCTGGACCGTGAACAGCGAGGGTCTGCTCTAAATAGATCACCAAGCAAGAGTTGTGTGACTCATCTTTCAAAATCAGACAGAAAATTCATGCACAAACCCCAATTCCCAAGTCCTGCACAGTATGGCTACCACACATGAAAGCAGTGTGGCCACTGGGCCTGGCTCAGCAATGTGGCAACGCTGCATCGTCGGTCCCTGACCACAGCAAAAGCAGCTCTAACCCCTCAGGACCCTGGAAGCAAAATCCTTCCACATTAAAACAGGACTTTCAGAAATTAATTATGAGCAATAGTTTTTTGTTTTGTTTTGTTTTCTGGTGGGGAGCGGGGTAACCACAAACAAATCCCATGAAGTCAAGGACTTAAGGTGCATAGGAGAGAATCCAATACGTCAAGTCTGGGAGCAACCTGACATTCTCTTCAACAGCTTCTTTCTCTTCCTTCCATTCACTTAATTCAACAAATGCCGAGACCTGTGAGGAGCGGGGAATCCACCTACTAACTCCTGTTCCACCAGCACCTTCTACAAGAACACAGGCCTGACACGGAATGTGCAGAGGCCAGGGCTGGAGTCCCACATGCAGCACTGGGGCCGTCCTCGGCCTCCAAGAGCCCTGCAGGGACAGGGGCTTCCCGAGAGGCAGCCACTGCATCTCAGTAGAGTGGACATGCGCTCCAATGCCCAGCCATTACCCCCAGCCTGCGGCTTCCACTGACTGACCCACGATCACCCAGCTCAAGGCCGCAGAACACAGCTGCCCCCCCCCTTCCAGAACCTGAAGATGGGGCTCATGACCCCCAAAGTCTCTCATACGGACCACTCTTCACATGGTGACCTGAGCCGCTTCAGGCCTGCCTGCCCTGTCCCTGGAGCTGGCCAACATTTCTGCTGGGCTCTGAGGCACGGCATGTCCCTCCTGCCAAGCACGTCTTTGACGGAGGCCGAGGGTGCGCTAGTTCTCAGACGATTACGGCACAGCACTGAGTTCACTGGAGGGGTGCCGTGTGCTTGCCAAGCCTGACAACGTCCCACCAGATGTCCTCTGCTGCGTTCCCACTTGGGGCACCAAGAGCCTCCCCACACTGCCTTCCACCAGTCAGCGCCTGCTCATCACGGTCAGCCAGGTTTCTGCGCTGTGTGGAACCCGGAGTATCTCCTCCCACTTTGCAGGTAGAGCAAACTTGACAGCAAAGACTCCCTAGCCTTGGATGCTGAGGGGCTGAGAAACCAAGCTGGCCCAGACACTGAGGCCAGACACTGAGGCCAGGCCCTGGCAAGAGGCAGCGTGGCCCACTGCATGCCTGCAAGACCGCTCCCCTGACAGCGCACAGAAGCACCGAGTGCACAGAGTGCAGTCTTCTGCCGTCAGCAGGAACTGGCTGCGCGTGGTGCTGCTCAGGCCTGCGCAGCACCGAGGTGAGCACCAGGGCCACTGCACAGCAGGAATGGGGCAGGGGCAAATGCTTAAACACCAGATTCTGTGAACTCGCCGCTGCAGTCACATGCTCCTGGTGACTCAGTACTCAACAGACAGTGTGGGACAGTGAGGATGCAGCTGAAAGTCCCCATCACCTGGCTGTGTCGCGGCCCTCATCGTAACGAAGCAGCACACGGCATTCCCCACGTGTGCATGATGACGGAGCCCCGCGGCTGCTGCGTGGCCCGCCTGTGCAGCACGATCACACACACACACACACACACACACACACACACACACACACACTCAACGGCCAGCAGCTGTTACTGGTTTATCTGTTCACTATATTGAAATTCTGTCCTATTTTAGAATGTATTCTTTCTACTTACTAAAAAATAAGTTCACAGATGCCACACTCTGCCAGCAGCAGCCTCATCCACCTGCACTCACAGGGTCTCCTGTTTTCATGAAGAGCCAGGATCTGCCAGGTGTGGCGGCCACACCTGTGACCCCAACAACTCAGTGGAGGGGCGGGAGGACAGCAAGTCCGAGGCCAGCCTGGGCTACTTGGGGAAACCTATCCAAAAATAAAAAGGGCCGGGGTGCAGCTCAGTAGTGAAGTGCTGACCTAGCAGGTGCACGGCCCTGGGTTCCCTCCCCAGCACCACAAAGAAGGAGCGCAAGGACCAACTC
Organism: Tamias sibiricus; assembly: GCA_025594165.1. Lineage (NCBI taxonomy): Eukaryota > Metazoa > Chordata > Mammalia > Rodentia > Sciuridae > Tamias > Tamias sibiricus. Next base: position 98,069,016 of record CM046670.1, on the reverse strand, counting down.
CGCCCAGCTCTGTGTGGCACGCTGTGACCTTACTCAGCTCCTCTGTGCGGTCCGGCACACAGGACTTGAGAGCAGAGCCGCCCCCAGTCAACGCTCTTCCGCTTCCTGCAGAGCTCTGTCTTCTCTGGAGCTCACGCTTCATGAGGAAGCTTTTTAACTACGACTTCTTTCCTCAGAAAGGCTTCTACAGAAAGGACTTCAGCAGGTGCTGGCTGGTGAGCCGGCTCCTCCCCCTGCTGGCCACCTACCTTGGGCCACAGGCTCCTGACCATGCACCAACGTCTTGCCACGCTCAACAGGGTCCCAACAGCAAGCAGCTTAGAATGCCCAGAAAACAGACCACGGTGTCACCTCCAATCAGAAACAAAGAAGCAGGACACGGCAAGCTGTGGCCACGCGGGCTGCCCGCAGCTGGCGCAGGCAACACCAGGAACACGTGGAGGTATGACAGGCAGGTGGCCTCACGTCTGCTGTAAGAGCCTCAGAGGACACGGGCGCTCCTCAGACGTCCACACAGCGATGGACCAAGGGTGCCCGCTGTTACAGACAGAACTGTGCCCACAAGTCCACATGCTAAGGCCCTGGCCCCAATGTGACCAAATATGGAGACAGGACCTTGAGGGAAGTCTAATGAGGTCATAAGAGTGAGACCCTGACCATGTCCTAATAAGAAGAAACCTCAGGAGTGCATGGAGAAAGGCCAGGGAGCAACGGTGCAGGGGACTGTCCTGCAGACCTTGCCCTAGGACTTCAGCCTCCAGAACCGCCGCCCCAGGAGCGACAGAGGAAGGCCAAGGGGAGACAACGCTGGGGAACCGTCCTGCCAGACCTGGCTCCAGGACTTCCGCCTCCAGAACGTCAGGAGAGGGATCTCTGCTTTGGCCACCCACGGCACTCGGCCATGGCAGCCAGCAGGTCCTCTGCGGGAAAGGTGAGCAGCACTTCAGGCAAGGGGCCGCCCCGAGCCACACTTCTCAATGCCCGGTCCTGGTCCTGCAAAGCCAGGCCCCTAGCTGCCCCCCGCCCTGCATCTCCAAGGGTGCATGGGGAGAGGCAAGAGCCAAGGGTAGAGAGCATGGCGCCAGGCTGTGGAAGGGCACCGCATGACCCACGGGCACTGTGGGAGGACGCTGGCCCAGTGCTTCTTACAGCACCACTGCAAAAGCTCATCCAGTCTGGGCTTGTCTAGGCACCCCCAGTGGTCGAAGACCCGGAGGAACGACACCAAGCGAGGCACACTGGGGACCAGGCCTTACTTGGCGTCTTCACTAGGGATCTGGAGGGAGCAGCAGATAGCACGGGGTCACACGTCAGGCGCTGCAGGATCTGGAGGCGCTGCCCAAAGTCAACGAGGACGGAGAGGCGACACCAGTGGGATCGGAAGCGGCTTGTACGAGACCATGAGAAACAGGATTCAGGCTCGAGAAAAGCAGCCAGCCCGAAGACTGTCCCTCTGCTCCGGAGCAGCCCTCCGCTGCCGTAAGATGCCTGCGTGAGGAGAGGGGAGGCAGGGGCGCCCCGCCACTGAACTCCGTGGCCCACGTGCGCCCCGTCCACAGCCAGACGCCAGTGAACCCAACAGGGCCCAGGTGCCTCCCTGGCAGCCAGAATTCTTGCCTGGTATTCAAGATATTCTGCCACATGGCACACCTCAGTCCCCAAGCTTGCAGGAGGCCACCCGTGCACATGCCTCAGAGTGAAACCATCCTCAGCTGACAATATGGTCATCACGCAGCTGTTCCAAAGATGGGTCACTCAACCCCATGCTTGTCATTTTCAGAAAAGCCAAAGCAGACCGAATATGCTCATGCCTAGTGACGATTCCGTCAAGGACAGACTGCAGACGTGATGCTGGTCCCTTAGGATCAGAAAGGAGGGAGCAGTCCCTAACACCTAGAGCCCATGAGCCATCAGAAGTCACACACCACACACTGCCCACCCGCGTGTGAGACACTGGTGTAAACGCAGCCACTGCCCTGTCACACAGAGTGTGGTGCACAACACTTGGGAAGAGTAAGGAATCTCTATGCTACTGGTTTGTGCATCTCCTGTGCAGACCTTTAAAATCATGCCTTTAGACCAGAGTCTGCCCTCCTATAAGATGCATCTCGGGGAGTGTGCAAACACACTCCATGACCTTCGCGGGTAACAGGGCACCCGTGAAGCATATCCAGGTGTGTGTGCACACGTCTCTCAACTGACATCCGTGGGCTGCCCTGGCGCATCCCCCTGGTGTGAGCAGGCACACAGTGACGCAGTTCTCAGAACATGTTCCCATCCTTAAGCTACACAAGGCTGTTTTTAACTTGATTTCAAAATATCTAATTTGATACAGTGTGCAAATTAAGGCTAGCATGGCAGTCAAAATGCTTTTACATAAGGGTTCTGGCCAATGTCAACAGAACCTTGGGGCAGCAGGAAGCCCATGGCCTAGGAAGAGGCCCTCGAAGGCTCCAAAATGACGGCTCTGCAGGGCTGAGCCCCATTCTTCTCCCTCTCAAGTGGTATTTTTTGGCCTGGGATCTTGAGAAGAGTTTAACTCACCTTTCCCAGCTAAGCACCTGTACCCTGAAACAAAGAAATCTTGCATTCAATTCTTGAATGTCTGCACAGACAATGTGAAGAAACTTGAACCAGAGACACGGAGCCAGCAGGCTTCAGCAACAGGCACCAGGAGCTGCAGGCAGCGAGCTCCTCCGGCCACGTGTTCAATTAGCATACCCCTTGACGACGTCCCCGCGGACTCCATGTTCTCCTGCCTGTCACACACTCCACTCTTTCAAAGCACTCTCGGTTGTTTCATCTCAGAATTCTGGATTCACAAAGAGGAGCCCTAAGAGATTCTTTTCCTAGGAAAACCCACTTCTTCTCTTGGCTTATTTTCACAAAGCAATCATTTAAATTGGAAAGTGCAATCTTCCTCTATTGTGGTGCTGAGACCAATGGGATACTGTGGCTCTGGCAGAGCAGCTGTGCCGTGACCCCGGGGAGCCGTTGTTGCTGTGATCGGGGAATGTAGCCTCTGGCCTCAGGGGAATCTCAGGAACCACCCAGCCTAGCACCTTCACTCCACAGGTGAACACACAGCATCCAGGAGAACTACGTGGCCTGAAGCCAGGAGAGCCCCTCCAACACTGCTCCGAGGGACGCTCTTGAGAAGGTTCCAGGCTCAGCAACAGGAGGTGCCCGAGCCACAAGCACACACTTCCTTTCCAGGAGAAGAACCTCCAAGGCCACATTAGCTGACCTTTATCTCACAACTCCAAAGACATTGGCTGTTCTTAAAAACTAAGCACCTAACAGCATCTGCATCCCCGGAGTGAGCTGTGACCCTCACTTGCCAAAGATGCCCAAAGAGCCCGTTCTGGGCAGTGCTCGGTGCAGCAGGGCCAAGGTGGGATCTTGTCGCCGCCTGAAGCGATGGCCGCTTGGAGCAACGAAGCCGCGGGAAGAAGTTCAGAGGCGAACTGGAAGCAAACAGCTTTTTATTCTGATAACTTTTCTCTCTGGCTCTAACAACGACTTTAACACGCACCACACACATCACCAAAATGGCGCAGACCCGATCAACAATCTCACTCAAGTCCCGCGAGATCTCGGGCCAAGTCCCGTGAGACTACAGAAGGTGGCAACAGCCAAACATCTCCTTGGCCCATAGTCAACCGCAATCTTAGCCATCTCCCCAAACAGGGCTCCTACAGGATCTGGCAGCCTCTTCCCTGGGATGTCTGACAGTGCCCCTTCGTCTGCCGCAGCACCCTGGCATTGGGCCTGGCAGATTTCAGACCATTCCCAGCACAAGGATCCTAGCACCATGTTCAAACCAACTGACCAGGCTCACTGCTGGCCACGTCTGTGTCTGCCCCATGGGACTGGGGGTTCCGAGTCGGCCCTGTGACCCCTCCTCCCTGGGTCCTGCGCATCTGTGGCTATGCTTCATCACAAGAGACACTCAAAACGTTGTTTAAAGTGTGGATGACGATGACTATCTAAAGCAAGCAACAGAAGAGGGAGTTGGTCATAACTGGAGAGCAGTGGCTTGGATCTGGAACGTCCGTCAACTCCTGTCACGACCTGGGTCCCTGCAACAGTGCTCAGAGTGGGGCTCTGGGAGTGACTGGATCCCGAGGGCTCCGGCCTCATCAGTGCACTCTCCCGCGGGACTCCCAGCTCAGGGACCGCCGGGAGATGCGAGGCCCCGCGGGAGGGAGAAGCTCCTTGGAGGGAGCAGTCCTGGGGCTGCCGCTGGGAACTACTACCCTCTTCCTGGCAGCCAGAAGGTTGGCTCTGCCACACACCCGGGGCCCAAGGCGATGAAGCCAGCTGACCTTGGATACAATCTCTGAAACCCTGAGCCAAAGTGAACCTTTCCGCCTCTGTCTTTCTCAGGAGTTTTGCCACAGCGACCACAAGCTGACTCACACACAAGGGTGACCTTCCTCAGTTACAGATGACCAAAGTGGAACCTAGAAATTTTAAATGTCAAAAGCTATCGTATCCATTTCTAGCCAAACCGAGGTAAAGCCTAACCTCCCTAAGTCTAACCCCTGGGGTTCTGACTCAGCACTGCCTGTGGATGTGCTCGAGGTACAAGCCCTGGAAGAGGTCAAGAGCTCCTCCCCTGACCTACCTGTCTCCTGCGGTCCTGAAGCTGCAGCAGTCAAGGGGTCAGCTTGGCACCAGACGCCTCCCTACTGCCAGACACGGACCTGGAGAAATACTCCAGCCCTACCTCGCTCAGTTCCTCCATCAGTAACAAGGGAACCCAGCGAGCGCTCATCAAAGGACACAGGACAGTCGCACACAGCGAGCCTCGGGGGCTTAGCTGCTCCTCGCTCTGCAGCTCTAGAGTGGGATCATTTGGCTCTAATAATTTTCACTAGCTCAAATGCAAGTCATCGCTGTTGCCAAAAAGACATACAAACTAAGTGCAGCAAATGTTATCAAAACGTAAGGACAAAAAAGCCCACGTAACCTCTGGCTGGTCCTGGGGATTCACAGATTGACAGATAAGCTCATTTGTATCAAGTTTCTCTCTGCGTTTTAATGAAAACCTGACCACTGAAGGTGGTAAATAAAATCTCTCAGAATCATGCATACGGTAAAATTTCAGTCTGTAATGGCAAGCACTCCAGAGACGCATGTCAGAAAGCCTGATGTTAAAAGTTTAAGGGCTGGGAAATGGCGCCCCCATCAGACCAGCGTCCACCCAGTCTGGAATGGGGCCTGACGGGAGCACCAATGGCCAGGTGGGAATGACACTGCCCCGATGGTACCCCACTTCCCATCGGGGCCATCATGGGTCTGATATCCTGAAAGGTGTTTAAGCTCTTCCTTCGCCTGTTGGCACTTGGAGTGGGCGGCATGGCTGACTTCAGGCAGCGACAGTTTTCAGCCACCATCTTTGGAGCCCTGGGCACTGCTGGCGGCTCATGAAAGAGGCTCCCCTCAACAGCCTCCTTCAGAGCAAGATGCTCAGCGTCCATCCCTGTGGAGCAGGTGCCACATGTGAGCCTTGGGGACCACGGGTGGTGAGACTCGATGCTGGGGCACTCTCTGTGGCAGCACAGGTCTGTCGCGGCCTCCTTGGCTAGCACGGCAGGGCAAGTCACCTCACCTCAAATGGCTTCTCCCCTGAAGAACAGGGCTTAGGACACACCTGCCTCTTCGTTTTGCTGGGTCTAGTGACTCAACCTGTGTAAGGAACTCTGCGTGCAGTGCAGACAGCTCCGAGGCCTGGGGCCGGGCAGGTGTGCGACCGTCAACCACTCACAGGGGACAGCACACTGAAGCTCTCGCCAGACAGGAGTTCAGGCGTAAATACCCACGGACAGCAATTAAAATGAATTAAGAAATCACAATATAGAACTCCAGTGCACACACCACGATCCTCAAAGCATCGTGTGCGATGGCCTTCCTGTGATGCAAGAACTCCAAAGTACTCAAGGCAGACAAAACCCCTCCCGTGTCATGGGAATCCAAGCTCACAGACAGCAAGCAGCCCACACCTCAATGCACGCCTCTGGTGACACATGCAGATGTGGGGCCAGGCGCAGGTGTCTGGCCCTCTGCCCGGGCCCTGCCCCTCATGGTCTGCTGCCTCTAGAACAGATCACTACCACCTGAGAGGGAGATGCAGCAAGTGCCTGAGATGACGCAGGAGCCCTAGTGCTGGTCCTGAGACCTGCTCCAGGTCGGGCACCGCCTTGAGCAGCAGCAACCAGGAGGAGAGAGCATATTAGAGTTGATGCGGAGTCTTTCTGCATGTCTCAAAGGTTCTTCCTTGGACCCTGTCCTGAGGCTGAGGTCCTCCAGCGCACAGCCACATGCAGACCCAACACCTCACAGCTGCCCGCCCACCTTGAGGCTTCTCTTCTGGATTATAAACTCAGAGCTGAACTTTCTGCTCTGCACACAGGTGCAGTCCCCAGGTGCCCTGGCCCACTCACTGCTGGCTATTCGCTCGCTCACACTGCACCCCAAGAGCTCACCACCCCCACGCTGCCCCGGGCGCTATTTGTCTATGAAGCAGTATATGACCACTCCTAGATTCAAGAGCCAGGTCCTTCTGTGTCCCCCTGGACCTGAAATGACCTCCATTAGAACAGCCCTGACTCTGGTAGACAAGGGAGTCCCAGCCAGAGATGGCACAGTGCAGACTTCTGGGCCCCTACTCGCATGAGCACAAGTCCACGCGGAAGGTACGGGCAAGAGGGCGGCCTCCTGCTGGCCACCTGCTCCTGCTCCAGCACTGTCTCGAGTGCCAGGAGCCTGCCCTCATCAGGCCGACGTGGGCGGCTCCTTGGTCTAAGAGCTCCTGCCTTCCAGGAGGTGCAATGGAAGAGCCAGCCACAAGAGCCACCCTTGGGTGGCCCAGAAAAGAGTGCTCAGGATTCCAGTCCCAGTCCAGAGGTAGGGCCATCAGGGTCTCCTCGTCCACCATTCAATACGGCCTGCAGTGTAGCCCAGAGCCCTCCCCTGGTTCCCAGGGGAACAGAAACAAACTGCGCCAGCAGAGGCAGCGACAGACGGCTGCTACTCCAGGCTCACTGCAAGGCTCAGGGTGGCAAGCACACCCCAGTCGTCACCCTGGTTCACCCACTATCCCTGACCTGGGCTCCCGGGTGACCAGTGTGCACGCTGCGTCTGAGTTTCCCATGGAGGGTCAGAGGTGGAGCTAGAGCTGGAGAGGCTGACAAAGGGGGGGGGGGGGGGCTCTGCATCTGCAAGGAAACAAGGAAGGTGAGGAAGGTGAAGGCCTTCTCCTCACAACACTGCTGCCAGCACTTGGCGCCCCCCATCTGGAGAACAACCTGCTATCCCAGTCTGCTGCAGCCAACCCGTGGAAAAGAGCAAGTGCCTCCCCCCACGAGCCCCGAGAGTCCACACAGCAGGGTCTGAGCGCAGGCTCTGAAGGGACCCTTGGTGAGACTTGTGTTTTACTCACGAGATTCCTGCGGATTCTGTGCTCTTCTTGGTAACATAGCTACACGCACCCTAGGCTTTGAACAATGCTTTCGTTACTTAAAACAAAGAGGACACCACAGCAAGAGAGTCCACATTAGCTTGTGGTCACAGCCCACCTCCCCACCCGCTGGTGGCACTATCAATGCCCTGAGGGCTCTGCGCCCCAGCTTAGGAGCTCCTCCCACCTTCCCAGGAAGCCAGCAAGGATAGGTGTGAGCACAGGTGACCTGGAGCTGGCAATGCTCTGCTGAGTTCTGAGCCCACACGCCACAGCTCCGACAGTGCTCTCCGGCTCCGGGGCCTGGCTGCTCGCTCCCAACCTCTCCTGGGTATAGATGCGTTCGACTGGGAGTACAGTACCCTTCAGACACACCCGCACCTCTTGTCAGGACTGACGGCCACTGCTGTCCCTGCAGAGTGCACCAACACAAGGACAAAGTCAGTCTGCTCACAGCAGCCTGTGTGGTCCTCATCACTTCCTTCTTAGCAAAGGGGTTGGCACCAACTTTGCAGCTGGAAGGGAACCAACAGGTTACTCGGCTGGCCCAGGTAAGAGTCAGTGAAGAGCAGAGGGAATAGCAGACCCCAGGTTTTCCAACCACCCACACCCCAGCCGCTCCCTGGACTCCCTTCCCCAGGCCCCAGTGACTAGTTGATGAAACGAGAGAAGTGTGGAGAGATAACCAGACTGTTGTGTATTTGGTTCCCTTGTTAGTTTTCCAGCTCATTTTGGCAAAATATCTTGCTGATTTGTAAGATACCTCCATGAGGTGTGGCAATCATTACATGTACCTAGCATGTAACAGGGAAAGCCAGACAAAGAAAGAATGTTTCAGGGCACACGTGTCACCTCACTTCAGGATGTCTTCTTCCCTTGGGGCTCAGATGAGATGGATATAGCTGTGTAGCCTCATTTTCTCTCCTTTCCTCTTCCTGGTTGAGCAGTATGCCTCAACACCCTTGTTCCCAAGGATGACTCAGTGTATCTTAAATCTCACAAGGTAATTATTGCAACATTGTTTAAAGTGGCGATTTGATCTCTAACTATTTCTGAGTAGCTCTCTTGTAGCATGTGAAGCATCATCCAAGCTGGGCTGCACTGCAGAGAGAAGGCAGTGCACTGGCTGGAAGAGATGTCCAGAGAGAGGCCTAAACCATAGGACCTCCATGACCAAGACCCTAAGGCACAGAGAGATGAAACAAGTCCAGCCTCCTGGAGGTGTCAGTGGACAGGAGAGACAGAGGACCTTGGACATTACACATGAAGATACATACATTGGCAGAAATTATCACACAGCAGCAATAAGACAGCAACAAGGTGAGCCCCCATCTGTGGCTGGCAGAGAGGGGCAGGCATTCAGGAGATGATGGTGGTTGCACCATCTTTTTTTCATTACTATGAGTTCTATCATCTTCATTTAAGATATACATATATATGTACATGGGTATGTAAATGGTTGCTACAATGAAACAAATTAATCTCACATAGTTCCCATTATATAATGTGTTGCAAGAACAAGTGTAATCTACTCATTTCACAAAAATCCCGAATGACACAGTATTACCAAGTCTCCCACCCTACAGCCCATCTCTAGACATCTGCCACTGAGCATCCTCTGACCTGTCCCCCCCACCCCACTGTCACCACGGTCTATTCTCTATCTCCATGTGTTCGATTCCTTCTTACATTCTACATATAAAGTTCCTGTATCTCTTTTTCCTTTTTTGTCCCCCTGCAGTAGGAAATGAACCTAGGACCTCAGGCATGATAGGCAAGCAAGCACTCTGCCACTGAGCTATGTGCCCAGGCCAACCTCCTATATTTCTTTTTTTTTTTTTTTTTTTTTTTTTTTTGTGGTACCAGGGATTGAACTCAGGGGCACTCGACCACTGGGTCACATCCCCAGCCCTTTTTTGTATTTTATTTAGAGACAGGGTCTCACTGAGTTACTAAGTGCCTCACCATTGCTGAGGCTGGCTTTGAACTCGCGATCCTCCTGCCTCAGCCTCCCAAAGTGCTGGGATTACAGGCGTGCGCCACCGCGCCCGGCTCTCCTATATTTCTAAGGGTAAAGAAGAGCCTGTGACATTTGAATGGGAGGGAAAGCAGCAAGGAGGCAGATGTGCGGAAGCCAGAGGCTCAGGCCAATGAAGGAAGCCACGTAGGGCTGGCTTCGATTCCTTGGACTCAGATCTCCAGGTCTAAACATGGCCTCTGTGAGGACCACTTCCGCCTGGGGGCACTGAGGTTGATTCCTGAAGATCACAGGCAGCACCACTGATGATCAAATAGGGTGCCTCTCAGTCCCCAGGACGGCCCACCGGGCTCTACCGTCCTGGGTGCTGGTCTCCAGGACTGCCCACCAGGCTCTAGTCGTTCTAGAAGCCAGTCAGACCCCCAGATTGCCGAGCAGGCACTAACCTCTCAGGGCTTCAGTTCCCCTGGCTCCAATGTCCCCTCGGTGAATTGCTGTGTTCTGGCTTGGGTACTTGTTGCCGCCTGAAGCGCTTGGAGCAACGGAGCTCCTGCAGGTACTAAACTCTCTACGGAAGCCCACAGAAGTCTCCAGTGGACGCCCTAAGATGCACCGCCACAGCCAGACACAGAGAGTCCGTCCAACTCTGCAAAATGCTGTCTTGCAAGCATTCGCCTCAGCATCTCCAAGAATAGAGAGACACCACGAAGGAAGGGCTGAGAGCTGTGGGAAGGGCACGTGTTGACTCTGAGCACCAGTCAGGACGGGCCACTGACACACAGGAAGGGACCCTGTGGAGGTCAGAGGAGAGGAGGATCACAGCCAGGCTGCTGGTGCCCTCTGCTGACCATGCGGCCACTCCCACGTGGGTGTCAGCAACGACAGTATAAGCAAAGACAGAACAGCCACAGGCAGGCAAGCATGCACACACACACCACACACAGGACAGCATGAGCAGAGGCAGACATTTCTCACCCACTGTTTTAGTCAGCTTTTTCACTGCTGTGACTAAAAGGATCTGACCAGCACAATTAGAGAGGAGGCCAAGGTTATCTGTGGGCTCAGGTTTCAGAGGTCTTAGTCCTTAGAGGCCGGCTCCATTCCTCGGGGCTCGAGGTGAGGCAGAACATGATGGTGGAAGAGTATGGCAGAGGGAAGAGCTCACATGATGATCAGGAAGCAGAGAGAGACTGCACTTGCCAGACACAAAACATACACCCCACAGCCACTCCCCAATGAGCCACTTCCTCTAGCCACATCCCACAGGCCTCCAGCACCACCCAGTTAATCCCATCAGGGTTTAATTCACTGACTAGGTTAAGGCTATGACCCAATCATTTTTCCTCCAAACCTTCTTGCATCATCTCATATGTGAATCTTTGGGGGACACCTCACATCTAAACCATAACACCCATGATAGTATAAGCACACCATACCACACACACACACATACATACACGTGCATGCACACACATTCACTCTAATTTAAAAAGATACAAAAAAAATTGAAGCAGCAAAGTAAATGTTTTTTAAAAAGTTCGCCTGAAGCATACGCCTCTTTCCATGAACTATAAGAAAGTGTCCTGTGAGAACAGGAATCTGGACACTGGGAGCAAGATCTGTAAGGAGTGTTAAGATCTACTGGAAGCACATTTCAAACTAGACATAAACTGTGGAGAGGGCCAGTTCAAGTCCCCGGCAGCTGCAAAGGCAGAGGTGAAGCTTGCCCCACCTGCCTCAAAGTCTCGTAGCAACATGCTCTTTCGGGACACACATCAAATCAAGACCTGAGGCTCCCCTTTCACCTGCAATGTGCAGGGCCCCCCTCCCATCACCTGGCACCATCACCCGTGTCCCACCAGCAGTTGCTACCACATGCCAGTCACCGTCTACGCAGTACTGTTGGGACAATGTCCACCCTGGAAACATCCCTCCTCTTGCTTCGTAGCAGCGCATCTTTCTTATGAAATTATCAAGAAGAAAAGGTAAAGCTGTTTAATTTTTATCCACAAAGAAAAAGTTCCAAGAGGTGGTTGTGCACACAGCCTCCCGCAGCCAGACCCAAGAACGGGCTCCCCCGCCTTCACAGACAGTGGCTCAGAAGGCTCCAGGGGAGCTGAAGCCCTAGCAAGAGTCAGCTCTGACAATCTGCATCTGCCCCACACTCCCTGCATGCAGAGTTGGGCCAGGACAGACGGGTCTCAGCTTGACCAGAGTCTGAACTTCAGGTGACGTTGGCCTGCTGCACATTTCCTACCTTTTCTAAGTGCAGAGCGTCACAGGAAGCTTCCTGCCCGAGTCCTAGACACTGAGCTATGCAGGGGGTTCCGCGCTGCCGCTGCTCCCCTCCTGCCCACGAAGGAGAACATCGGGTGAGGAGGACAGGTTTCGAGGTCATGCACACTTCCACACTTACTCACACGGCCATGTGAGTTTAGTCCAGCAACTGTGTGTGTGTGCGTGTGAGTGTTGGCCTAAGAGTTCATCACCTACAGACTTACTAACTTGTGGAGAGCCTGCAGGCTAAAATTACCACACAATCTAAACACTGTCCTTGGTGACAATGTCCAAGATTCCTACAGAAGAGCAGACCTCTCCAAAGAGATTCTGCTTCCAGACACTCTTCTTCTAAGAAGCCCCTTTCCCACGGTTCTTTCTCCCCGTCTCCCAGTGAGATCCATTAAAAAGAATCTCAGTACACATGTGACGGGGAACCTAGCTCAACACCTTGAAAAGAAAGTTCTCCACTGGAAAACATGACACGCCTAGCAGATTCACACAACTGGTGCCTACAACCTGCAAGCCCCGCCTATTTCTTGTGTGCTATCCACCCCACCAGCTGTGCACCTGGTGATATGTCTCAAGGCCTCGATCACTTGATTAAAAATTGCTACCACCAGGCTGGGATGTGGCTCAGTATTGGAGTGCTTGCCTAGCACGTGTGAGGCCCTGGGTTCAATTCCTAGCACCACAGAAGAAAAAAAAAGGAGGCTGGTGCTACAAAGAGGAGGGACACAGGACACATGAGGCACCATGGACAGCAAACAACAGGGGCTTCACAAACACTGGCCAGTAAGCAATCACAGCAGGCAGAGCATGCAACAAACGCCCACATAAGCCTTCCATGAGCCCAGTGCATAAAAGGTGAGGAGCGCAGTGCAGCCTGCTCCCCCAGGTCTGGACGGTGAGGAGCGCAGTGCAGCCTGCTCCCCCAGGTCTGGACGGTGAGGAGCGCAGTGCAGCCTGCTCCCCCAGGTCTGGATGGTGAGGAGCACAGTGCAGCCTGCTCCCCCAGGTAAAAGGGGAGGAGCACAGTGCAGCCTGCTCCCCCAGGTAAAAGGGGAGGAGCGCAGTGCAGCCTGCTCCCCCAGGTCTGGATGGTGAGGAGCACAGTGCAGCCTGCTCCCCCAGGTAAAAGGGGAGGAGCGCAGTGCAGCCTGCTCCCCCAGGTAAAAGGTGAGGAGCGCAGTGCAGCCTGCTCCCCCAGGTCTGGACGGTGAGGAGCGCAGTGCAGCCCTGCTCCCCCAGGTAAAAGGTGAGGAGCGCAGTGCAGCCCTGCTCCCCCAGGTCTGGACGGTGAGGAGCGCAGTGCAGCCTGCTCCCCCAGGTCTGGACGGTGAGGAGCACAGTGCAGCCTGCTCCCCCAGGTCTGGACAGTGAGGGAGCAGCTTGCGCCACGTGCTGAGCCCTGCTTCTGGGGCTTTTCCACCGAATTCAAACTCCGTTTACTGAGTGGAGAAGCCTCGTTGATTTACAGGCTTCTGCAAAAACAGGGTGTGAGTGTCTACTTGGAAGCGTGTTAGCTCTCTCCACGATGCTTTTTGGGTTAAGTCATGCAAGGCAGGCGTGCATCTCTCAACTCCAGGCCTTCCTGGGGGCATCTGAACCAGAAAAGTATGAAAGCAACGTCAGGACAGACCACTCGAGGAGATCGGTCACCACAGCGCACGGCTACACAGGGCAAGTGCCAAGGTGAAGCCCAGGCCAAGCAGCCCCTACCCACTGGAGCAGGAAGACAGACCCCAGCATTCCTCCCCGGAGAGCAGATTTCCAGGCTGACCTAAACTTTCAGTCCTGCCTGTGGCAGGAGAAAAGAATCCCAGGAGCTGAGAAGTGGATGCTGTGAAGCAATTCTCTCTCCTGGGAAGGCCGACGGAAGAGGAAAACACCCCGCAGATGAGCCACGGGAGGAGCGAACCTGGAAGCCCTGAGGTGACACAGACTCGGGGACTGGAGGAGCAAGCGACATGAGCCTGTGGACAGCCACGCGGGACCAAGCAGGCTTGGAGTCAGGCCAGCACTGCTGCTGCCACAAAGCACAGCTCAGGGGCGCCTGCAGCTGCCCACCAGGGCCTCGAGAAGCTGCAAGGCCCAGCTGACGGCCCACCCGAACACGCGCTCGGTCCCATGACTGAATTCTGCCGAGACGCAGGGCATTCCCAAGGAGACCCTGAAGCCAGATGGGAACACAGCCCACCCCACACCTGGACGGCAGCCCTAAGCCCAGCAGAGGACCCACCTGGCCCACCCACACACAGCCTGGCAACTGGGAGTGCAGACGTGTGGACTGGGCCTGGCAACTGGGAGCTTCCTGGTCCTCCTGTGCAGTTCTCCAGGGGTGTGGCTGCAGAGGCACAGAGCGTGGGAGTGGGCGTGAGGCCGCAGGATGGCTGAGGAAGGCAGGTCTAACCTGCAAGTGCAGGTGAGCGGGAGGTGAAGACTCCTGACCAGACCGTCGGCAGACACGGGACAGGAGACCTGCAGCGAGGCCAGGAGAAGCAAGAAGTTGCGCAGGCAGCGTGGGACTGCCGGCTGCCTCCTGCCTGGGAGGACACAGCCTTCAGAGGTGAGGCCAGACACACAGGGGTCTCCGGCCAAGGGAGAGAGAGGAGAAGGACACACAGGGAGGGCTGCTGAGGACAAGGAGCGAGGACCTCATGAGTGTGAAGGCTCGGCCCCTCCCGATGGCCAGAGAGACTGAAGCCTGGTCTGGGGTGTGGTCCGAGGAAGGTCCTCCCCACAGACCCGCCATCAAACCCCATGTGAGGATGAGAATGAGGGTGAAGGTGAAGGGTCAGGGTGAAGAGCAGGGGTAAAGAGGGGTGGTGAGGAGGTGAGGGTGAGGGGTGGCTCAGCAGAAGGCCGAGGTAAGAAAGGGTCCTCTCACCAAGACCTGGGGCTGGCTCTCGTCAGCAGCTGGGGTGCCCTGCAGTCCCCCCGAGAGCACGATGCTCTCGAGGACTCGCCTTGGCAGACACGCCAGCTCGCCAGCGGGGCAGAGTGCACGGCACAAGCGGTGGCTTGGGGCTCCCCCTCCTCCTGCAGGAAGCAGGCTGCGGGGACTGAGCTGCACACACGTGCTCCCCTCTGCAAGGGAGAAGGGTGACGTACGCAGGGTACAGGGCCCAGGAAACCCGGCCCTGAGGCCCACCAGGACCTGCGGGCAGAGTACACCCAGGCCTCTCAGAACTGCCACAGACCACGACCCCTGGTTTCCTTCCATCACCCCTTCCTAAACAAGATGCCCACAGCTGCTACCCTGTGCTTGGCTGGTGGCACAGCATGTGGGAGCAGGTAACGCGCCAGAGTCCCAGGTCACCAGAGAAGAGGAGTGGTACTAGAGGAGATGTGCGACAGGAGCCATCCAGATCTGCTCAACACCCACGGGCTCAGCTGGTGTGCCGCCCGTGGCCAAGAACCCCAGGGCACAGTCTGAGCTCTGCACACACGGGGACAGGGCTCACCTTCCTGGGATCCCTCCTCCCGAGTGCTGGCAGGAGCTAGGACCTGCTTCCATCTGACCACAGGTGGGAAAGGTGAAGGGCATCCCCATGACTGTGCCACAGCTACAGCAAAGGTGGGGGCGTCGGGGTGGAATGAAGGCAGCCGTCCCAACTTAATCAACGGGAAGATTCATCTAAAAGTCTGAACGTTATTTTTTTTTCTAGTAATGTTTTCCATTTGTAGAAAATTCTGGTTCTCTCCAAACAAGGAAAGCTGCCAGCCTCGGCAACTTAGCAAGGCCCTAACCACTGTAGTGAGACCCTATCTCAAAACAGACAATCAAAGAAGCTGGGGATGCGGCTCAGTGCTTAAGCACCCTGGGTTCAATCTGATACCAAAAAAAAAAAAAAAAAAAAAAAAAAAAGTGGTGACAGCGTCCCGCGGAAGTAGTCTAATCAGGATCTGGCAGTCTCTTGATAGAAAGCAGGGCCACGTCAGCCGGCCAGAGAGAGGAGGCAGGAGTGCTAGGCGGTGCTACAAGCATGCCGACATGCTGGACAGTGAAGGAAGAGCTTTAGAGACTACAGGGTGGAAAGACCTTACGCGGTGGAAAAAGGGCTAGTGGGAAGCCCGAACTAGGAGCAGAACAAGAACTGAGGAAGATGTAGGGCCCGTTCCGTCTCAGACACGGGACTGACGCGAACACGGGAGTCCTGGAGACTGAAGAGGCAGAGGCAGAGGGGGGCAGTCCGCTTGGGTGCGGGGACACAGGACTCCACCCGTGCCAGCACAGCCGCTATCAAGAGGCCTGGAGGCAGTCCTGGGCTCTGCTCACCACCCTCGCTTTAGATGGGGGAAGGGGCCAATTCCTGCTGTCCTCTGGAGTGGTATGGACGTGTCAGGACACTGTGTTCCCCCTCAGGAACCTCCAGCATGGTGCTCTCCTGAGGCAGTGTTCCTGGATCAACCGTGGCCCCAGTTTGGATCCTGAGAATCTCAGGATCATAACTTCCACAAATACCTACCTGCACTATCACTGCTCTGTTTATTGGCGGCCAAAGCTTGTGAACCATGCACCAATCCATTAGCAATATAAAATCAGTGTTACGTGATGCATCAGCTGGTATGAAAGAGTATCTAGCAAAAGCCACACTTACTTTTGTTGTAGCAGGTTGCCAGCACGCCTTTATCTGCAGGGCTGGCACTAATGTGCCAGATTTCACCCGCCTGATGCAGGAGGACATTTTTATTTATAATGTTATTCTCATCATCAAAATCTATGATGTGGATCTACAAATACAAGAAAAGGACACATCAGGATCTCAAACACTTTGCTCAGCATTTTCATTAAATAACCAAGTATCACCAAATCACTTCACCAATCCATCTTTAATTCATATTACACTAACAATACATGTCTGTAATTTAATTCTTTCTGCACTACTCTTTAATGACAAGGTAATAAATCCCTGTGAGTATTTTTGAAATTACAAGCTCCAGAACTACCCTCTGGTCCTCTCCAGTCTTCAAACCACCCCCGGGGGCTCGGAGATGAGGCTGTGGCTGGCAGCTGGCTAGCTGTCCCTGCTGGGCAAGGCAGCAAAGGCCTCTCAGAAGGCTGTGTGGCTGCAGGAAGGGAAGGAGCTGGCGGGGGCTGCCGCGCCTTGAGATCTGAGAGTGACCATGGGGACTGCTGCCCAGTGGTGGGGCAGGGTGGACCATGCTCGGCCGCTCTTGTGGACAGAACTTGACTCACCTCAGAAGTGATTAGGATGGAAAAGTGTGGGAAAGATTGTATTTTAGCATATTTTTAGCTTCTTTCTAAAATAGAGACCAATGGCTGTCAGCATTTATGATCATATAATATTAATTACAAAGGTGCTAAATTTAGGTCACTAAACAAAAAGGTTAAATATGCTCATACTTTTTTAAAAATTGTTTTAATTAGTTACAAATGACAGTAGAATGCATTTATGCACTGTGATATATCATACATAGATGGGATATAATTTCTCATTTTTCTAAGAGTAGATGTTGCAGAATCATAGTGGAAATGTAGTCACATATATACATACAGTAATAATGTCTGTTTCATTCCACTATCTTTCACATCCCCACATCCCCCTACCTAATCTAAGATAACAATTTTTCCCTAGTGCCCCCGCCTTATTGTGAATTAGCATCCGCATATAGAGAAAACATTCAGCCTTTGGTTTTGTGGGATTGGCTTATTTCGCTTAGCAAGATATTCTCCAACTCCAACCATTTACTGGCAAATGCCATAATTTCACTAATTTCATTAAATAACGAAGTATCACCAAGTCACTTTACCAATCCATCTTTAATTCATATTAAAGCTTCTTTAAAGCTGAGTAATTTCCATTGAGTATATATACCACATTTTCTTTATCCATTCATCTATTGAGGGATACCTAGGTTGGTTCCATAGTCTAACTATTATGAATTGAGCTGCTATAAACATTGATGTGGCTGTGTCCCTATAGTATGCTGATTTTAAGTCCTTTGGGTATAAACCAAGGAGTGGGATAGCTGGGTCAAATGGTGGTTCCATTCCCAGTTTTCTGAGGAATCTCCATACTGCTTTCCGTAATGGTTGCACCAACTTGCAGTGCCACCAGCAACATATGAGTGTACCTTTTTCCCCACATCCTCATCAACATTTATTGTTGCCTATATTCTTGATGACTGCCATTCTTACAGGAGTAAGATGAAATCTTAGTGGTTTTGTTTGTTTGTTTTGGGTATGGGATTGAACTCAGGGGCACTCAAGCACTGGGCCACATCCCAGGCCTCTTTTGTATTTTATTAAAGACAGGGTCTCACCAAGTTGCTAAGTGCCTCGCCATTGCTGAGGCGCTGGCTTTGAACTCTTGATCCTCCTGCCTCAAATCTCCCATGTGCTAGGATTACAGGCATGTGCCACCGCGCCTGGCCCTTAGAGTAATTTTGATTTGCATTTCTCTAATTGCTAGAAGGGTTGAACACTTTTGCATATATTTGTTGATCAATTGTATTTCTTCTTCTGTTGTTGCCGCCTGAAGCGATGGCCGCTTGGAGCAACAAAGCCGCGGGAAGAAGTTCAGAGGCGAACTGGAAACAAACAGCTTTTTATTCTGATAACTTTTCTCTCTGGCTCTAACAACGACTAACACGCGCCACACACACCACCAAAATGGCGCTGACCCGATCAGCAATCTCGGCTGAAGTCACTTGAGATCCCGGGCCAAGTCCCGTGAGACTACGGAAGGCAACAATGCCCAAATCTCCATGGCTCATAGTCAACCGCAATTTAAGCCATCTCCCCAAACAGGGCTCCTGCATTCTGTGAAGTGTCTGTTCCATTCCTTAGCCCATTTATTGATTGGGTTATTTGGTTTTTGTTGTTGTTGTCAAGTTTTTTGAGTTCTTTGTATATCCTAGAGATTAATGCTTTATCAGAGATGCATGCATTAAAGATTTTCTCCCAATCTGTAGGCTCTCTCCTCACATTAATTGTTTCCTTTGCTGAAAAGAAGCTTTTTAATTTGAATCCATCCCATTTATTGATTCTTGTTTTTACTTCTTGCGCTTTAGGAGTCTTGGTTTTGCCAGCACCATTTGTTGAACAGGCTATCTTTTCTCCAGTGAATGTTTTGGGAACCCTTGTCAAGTATGAGATAAACCCACATAAATACGGTTATCTCTGTGTCCTCTATTCTGTACCATTGGTCTACAAGTCTATTTTGATGCCGATGCCATGCCATTTTTGTTACTATAGCTCTGTAGTATAGTTTAAGGTCTGGTATTGTGATGCCTCCTGCTTCACTTTTCTTGCTAAGGATTGCTTTAGCTATTTTGGGTCTCATTTTTCCAAATGAATTTCATAATTGATTTTTCTTTTTATATGAAGAATGTCCTTGGGGTTTTAACAGGAATTGCATTAAATCTGTATAGCGCTTTTGGTAATATGGCCATTTTGACAAGATTAATTCTGCCTATACAGGAGCATGGGAGATCTTTCCATCTTCTGAGGTTTTCTTCAATTTCTTTCTTCAGTGTTCTGTAGTTTTCATCGTAGAGGGCTTTCACCTCTTTTGTTAGATTGATTCCCTTTTTTGTTGTTTTTTTGTTGTTGTTGTTTGAGGCTATTGTGAATGGAGTAGTTTTCTGGATAAATTTTAGAGGAATTAATGATCTTTACCTTTGATCTCTTATCAATACTAAAGTCAAAGAGAAAACAATTCTTTTTAATATAAACTTATACTAAAAATAAACCATGGATCTGCACAAAGATTTAAATCCAAGAATGTGCACCACGGCACCAATTATTGCCATGGAAAGGCCGAAGTCACCCAGGTGACCAACAGCAAGGACTGTCCAATAACACACCAGGACAGGACTGCAACACACTACTGAGAGCCGCTCAGTACGCTCCAGAGCACTTCAGGGCTGAGGAAAAAGGTGCACAACCCATGTTTAAGAAGAGAGCACAGAAAGAACGGAACTAAAACCATTTGGGTTTCCAAAAAGTATGCATGCTCAACCGGAAAACTAGAGGCACCTGGTATCTCAGGAGGGTGGGATCACAGGTGTCTTCCTTCACCTGTTTGTTATCTTTATTATTTTTGCATGATTAACATGCACTACGTTAGCAATCAAAGCAAAGTTTCCATGACGCCCGAGAGCATGTCCACTCTGCTCAGACTCCATGTTATCGTGGGCCTCTTCCTCCGTGCAGCACGCTGATGTGAGAACCACCGGCTGCCTGGGAGAGTACTCTGCACTGTCAGTGTAGACAGAGTCCAAATGCAGCAGCAGCCTTCAAGCCACGTGGTGCCACTCCGCACGTGGAAGGCCAGCACTAGCTGCTTAGGATTGCTGAGAACATGGTGGTGCCCGGTGGGAGCCTGGTACACACAGGTGCCGTCCCTTCTCTTTGCAGGAGTTGAGCCATCGCCACTGTTATCTTTAAAGCCACCAGCAGACAGTGTTTCCTGCCCTCAGACCCAGCAAGACTGCCCCAGCAGGTTGGAGAGATTCCAGGCAGAAACCTTCTATGTTACAGCGGCACAACCAAGAACTGGGACACGGGCACGGCCGTTTCCTCCGTGAGCACCCTTCCCTCTGCGGCACTGCTAGGTGTGGGAAGCCGTCCGTTACGCAGCAGTCAGGCAACTATCACTACAGACACTTGGCAGTGCTTACTGAGGCCAAGCACACTCGTCCTAGGACCCAGCACTTCACTGCCGCTGGGTCATGCCCAGCAAATGCCAACAAAGGGCGAGAACGGCCACAGCAGACTGACTCACGTCACGTCAGCACCAACATCTGATACCCAGATGTCCACCAACAAGAGGATGGGCACTTCCACAGAACAGGGCACCTTAGGGGACAGAGAAGAAAGCGCGACAGAGGAAGCAAACACAGCAGACATGCAAGCCCTCCCGTGATGTTCAAGAGCAGAAGGGAACATCTGGGGGGCCAGTGGCTCCCAGGGCAGGGCCATTGGGACTAGGGACGGCCAAATGGCAGTCACATACGTGTGCAGGTGTCAGGGACGTGTGCAGTGGTATGGTGCGGATGCGTGTGCACCAGAGTGTGTGAGAGCACACAAGCTGCATGCGCAGGACACGTAAGTCACACCCACAGACAAAAGCCAGGGATCCACACGCGGCAGACACAGGAGGAAAGCCGGCTCTTCCCACAAGGGGTGACAGGAAGACTGCAGGACGAGGCCGCAGGGGCCAGAGAGCTGGGGCAGAGGCTGGCCCAGCACGCACTCAGCCTAGGCTCCTCCAGCACACAGAGAGTGAAAACAAAACATGGCGACTCTGATACCGGTGGATGCTTATTTTATTAACCAACTTAACTGGGAAGACAATTTTAAAACTGATACTCATTGTAATCTGAATAATTCTTTTAGGAGGTTTACTACAATACATACATAAGAACTACACAAATGTTGAAATTGAAACAATAATTTCATTTCTTCAAATCTGCCACCAAAAATAAGCCAGAAATATATACTATGAAATATTATGTGACTTTAACTATTATGATTATAATTACCAAAAATGTTTTAAGAGTGCTCAATTTTAAAAGCAGATATAAAATGGATGGCAATTATGCAACTACTTCATGTGAACACGTACTAAAAGGTAATATACAAAATCAGAAATAGCTTTCGTGTTGTTAGGGAATTTTTTCTGTGTTTGACACATTTCCTACTTACCAGAAATCCATTAACACTGAGAGAAAGAATGCACTTAAACGAACCATTTTGCCACGTCTCTTAAAGGCACGACAGCGCCAGGGCACTGACAGGCAGGCACCAGCACATCTGCTGGCTGGCTCTGTCCACCTGCTGCAGCACAGCATCCTGCCAATCTAAGGCCCCTGGACCCCACCTGCAGGCCTGGCCTCCCCACCGAGCTGTGTTGTTGCCTATGAGGACCAAGCAAACGCTGTCCGTCAAGCTCCACTGGTTGGTGCTCCATCTTCCTTTAGACTCCCTCCCTCCCTGCAGCCCTGGGGCACACAGGCACCAGGCAGCAGAGCGCAGGGGATTCTGTGCCCTTCCTAAGTCCCTCTCTCCTCGCTCGATACAGCCCTACCTCCATGTCTAGCCGGAGGAGCCTGAAGGCTTTCCCACCTATCTTCATCTTCTAGAAATTCAGAGCCCAGACACACATTTTCATGGACTGCTTCAACAGGCTATGTTCAAAAGGAAGTGAGGCATCCATCAGCTGCCAACAGCAAGGAACCACCAAACAGTAATGGCCGATCTCTGCAATGCCCTGGGACGACCTTAAGTATTTTACCTTTGGCAGTTCCTCTCATCCAAAACAGCCCAACAAAACCCTTATTAACCGCAGCCTACAGGAGAAGAAACAGACTCAAAGCATGAAGGCGCCTTGGCCCACTCAGACAACACAGAACCAGGGTCGGGGCAGCCGCCAGCACTCTGGAGCACACACTCTGCAGCCCAGGCCTCGGGCCTCAAGCGCCTCCCTCCACGTGGGTGTGGTGGTAGGGCGCCAGGCCAGCAAGGTAGAGAGCAGTTCCTGACCCCAGGAAAGTGCTCTCAACTCTACAATCAAGGTGCCACGCCTGAGCCACGCCTGAGCCAAGCTGCACCCGATCACGTGGAAGCTGAATAGACACAGGCCGCTACAGGCCAGCTACAAAAATGAGTCGCACATGGAACAAGTTCTGAATGGAACAAGGGCAGAAGAATGGAATCGGCATTGCCACCCAGGTCAGGAAGGAATTCTTCACAGCACAGCTGACTTTCAAAAAGACATTAATCATTGAAAACAAAGATCAAACTTGCATATTTTGATCACCAATATTAGAATGTTTAAAGCCCAGTGCTGGGCCATAAGGCCACAGACGACACTCAGCACTGGGGGCTAGGTCTGCATACAGCAACCACGTTCATGGCTTCCCTATTCCCAGCTAAAGTCAGTGACCCTGAAACATAGTTCTTCCTGAAATCTGGTTCGCTTCAGGAAACCTGGGTTCTAGCTTGAATGCTGCCACTTCCTAGCTATGTTACCTTGGCCAAGTCACTAAAGCTTTCTGGGCTCTTGTTTCTGCATTTGCAAATTTAAGGTACTGGATTTCTAGACCCCTTTGTTCTAACTTAAATAAGTACTAGTATTTTAGCTATGTATTTAAATGATAAGAAACTGAATTATGATTAAATATGCCACACTCTTTCAGAGGCTTGTTAGGCCTGTACTATGACTACCATTTGCCTATCCATATCAATACTCTTTACAGGAGTCTTTAGCCCCAGGTCATTTTAATAGCCCTGCCCAGGAAGCCCAAAGTATGCTTTGAAGCAAAGGGATAAAGAAACGACCAGGCATAGTGGCGCACGCCTGTAATCCCAGCACTTGAGAGGCTGAGGCAGGAGGATCGCGAGTTCAAAGCCAGCCTCAGCAATGGCGAGGCACTTAGTAACTCAGTGAGACCATGGCTCCAATAAAATACAAAAAAGGACTGGAGATGTGGCCCAGTGGTCGAGTGCCCCTGAGTTCAATCTCCAGTACCAAAAAAAAAAAAAAAAAAAAAAGAAATGCCCTCACATTCAAAGACCTCCTGGGCCTAGTGACAGTGTTTCCTCAAAACAGATGAAGTCTCCTCTGCCATTTGTGGCCAGGAACAGGAGATATAGCTGGAAGGTAGCCTAGTCATTGGACCCCACGAGCTGTTTGCTACCACACTTTCAGATATAAATCTGAAACTCGGAAAGACCTAAGCATAACTCTGCATTTAAAAAATCATGGGAGCCTAATGACATAGTGGGTGAGAGCCAAATTCTTGACAGTGAAAAGGAGGCAGCTCACAGAAGCAAGGAAGCCAAGTGTGGCCCAAGGCTGCGGCCGTCCTTGCCCCGTCCCCATTCACACTGGTGCACACAGTCCACTTCAGGCACAGGGGCCAAGTGACAAACACCACCACAGCTCTAGAGAAGGTGCTAAGGAAACCCTGAAGGGACAGACGGCTGGGAAATCCTGTACAGAACCCACCTGCACTTCTGGCTGGTTTTTCAGTCAGAAACAGAGACAGACCGCGCAACCCCCGCCCGCCCCTTTTGCTGCACCCCACGCACGAGCAGACACAGTGCAAACCCGCCCCCCCCTCCAAAGGCTGCAACTCAGGAGCCCCCAAGGCAGCGGGAGCATCCATAGAAGGTTCTAGGCTTTTGTTCCTTGTGACAAGAGTAGGGACAACTGGCAACAGGTATTGACCCCATGCTCCTTGAGAGCCAGATCTACAACAGGGGAACTCGCCACAGTAACACCATGGAACTGGACGGCAGGCGTGACCTAGGTGCTGTAACTACAGACAGAAAAAAAGTCTGATTTCTTTGAAAATGTAACATGTCACCGAGAAGGCATCGTAGGACATCCCAAGATGTCCTGGTGAAAGCAAGTACATTTACTACATTAGGAACGAGGAGCCAGAAGCGTGCAGTCACCTGCTGGGGATCCCAGCAGCTGGGGCACTTGGCCAGGCTGCGTCTGAACAGAAAATAAAAAGGGCTGGGGCCACTCAGTGGCAGGGCACTGGCCTAGCATGCCCAAGACCTGGGTCCCATCTCTAGGACCACAAAGAGAAAAGGGACACAGTGATAAACAGCTCTCGGTCCTAGAAAACTCTGTGTCAGGGTGGACAACACAGAAGGCAACCACTGACCCGAGGGCGTGAGCCCGCAGTGGAGGCACCTGTCCCCGCAGACAGACGAGGGCAGTGCAACAGAAATGACTCCAGGTTAGGGGAACAGGAAAGGCCCTCACGTGAGAGGCCGCACACAGCTACGTGAGGAGAGACAGTGACACAAAGAAACCTGGACAGGAAGTTACAAACTTCACTCAGGACTGAACAATCGGCGGAGCTCAACTACTGTGGGAATGGCAACAGACCTGTGGGCTCGGCCCACACTCAGAAGAGGAAGGTGCTGAAGGAAGAGGGTCATACCAGAGGACGCGCCAGATGTCACATCCCTGGCTACTGAGCTGGGAGCTGGAGGGAACCTGTAAGAGTCCCCAAGTACAGCAGACCACCGGGGGCACTCCAGAAACAGAGCCCTGCAGACACAGCCCCTAGTGAAGGAAACAGATGCAGAAAGGAGGGTAACAGGGTCCCTGGCAGCATGGCCGAGGCCTCTGGTCAGCCCAGCCGGAATCCAGGCAGTCTTGTGGTACTTCTACCACCCAGGGCAACAAAGGAGCTTTATCCTCAAAGGAAGAGAGGAGGGCGGGGAGGAGTATGGGGAGGAGGAGGGTATAGAAGGAGAAAGTAGGAGAAACTGAGGTTCAGTTTTTGGGAGTGGGGCCAGGACTCTGGATTTTTCCCAAGCAGAGAGAGATTCCGAGGGGGCTAAGGAGAGGAAACAGGCAGAGGGGACTCAGGAACAAAGCTATCATTAATCAAAACACAAACACAGAACACACAGCTATGGCTGTAAAACAAGAAAGAAAAGTTACCCTAGGAAAGAAAGGAGTTGTCTTGCCACCCCTTGGCTACAGCAGCTCTTCCGTTGACCAGGATCAAATCACTGTGACTATGAGAGCCCACACCCCACACCTCCTGGCCATCTGGCACTCCCTGCTGTCCTCAGGAGGAGGGTTTGAGACTAGCGTCCCGTCTATACAAGAAACAGGAGGTTACCAATATGGAAGGAAAACTCCAGAGAAGTCTACTGCAGAAGCGAACAAAACACTTCAGATCTGGAACCCTTGTCCCCGTCCCCACCTCCTGGTCTCCTGCAGCATGCACACACCTCATGCACAGCCCCCTGTAACACTGCACATCCGCTGCACCACTTCACTGAACACGCAACTCAGGACACATGCGTGAGGACACAGATCGGACACTACCTGACACATATCTGTTCATTTGTGTACACGCAGCACCTAAAAAGAGGAACTCCAGAGCCCTGCCCAGGTGCAGCACCAGCAGTGGCTGAATGCACGCCTGTGCAAATGGGTGGCACAGCCAGCACTAGGGAAAGCTCCTCTCCTGCGATGTTTGGAATCACCTTCAAAAGACAACCTCAGGTTGGGGCAGAGAAAGAAAGCTATCAATCTGTCCTCCCATTCTACCACGACAGAAAACTGTGGCTGCGCCAGAGGCCACAGCCTGGATCAGCTGTGTGTCGCGATGGGCAACAGTGCAACTTATGCAGTCGCGGGGAGAAATAAAGAATGTGCACGCGCTTCTGCCCTCTTCGATGCTTTATTCACTCAATACAATTTCACTCTATAGGTTCTTAGTCAAGAAAATGATGATCCTTAATGCTAGGCACTGCAATAGCCATAATCAATCCACAGCAAAAAAATTCTAGGTTAATTCTAAGCACTGCAAACACACTTGATCGTGACAGACTCATAACAGACATTCCCTCTGCAGGCTAAGCTTAAGTGCTAGATTTAAAGTCTTAAGGCTTAGGTCTCGAGGCCAGCAGGTGCACACTCACTCTGACCGTGGTGATCAGATCAGGAACCAAGGCCGGCTTCTCCGGGTGTGGAGCTGATAGCTGGTGAGGAGAGGGTCACAGGGAGAAGCAGCGGTTCTCACCAGGGTCAGGATGTAGCTGCAGAGCTTGAGCGGTGAGGACAGCACAGAGTTCAGGCAGATGAGCAGAGCTGGGATGTCAGTCCAGGTCCACGTCAGGCTCTCCAGCAAGTGGGCATCAGTGTCAGCTGGCTGAATGTCTGTTCATTCTCCATCACTTATACTAAAATTTGGGGCTTCTGACCGCCCTTTCAATCCCTACCAGTTGCTACCGGGTTTCTCAGTGATGTCATTCATCCTGAGGTTAAAACATCTGGTCTGGTGGTCCCCACCCTGATTTTCTCACCTCTTGCCTTTGGCAGGGACTTATCAGGGTGAGGATAACATGACAGAGACTTCACTCTGGGTTTAAGCCAGGGTTGAAAGGAGTGACTTACTTTACATCAGGCTAGGCCTGATGACTACAGTGGAGTGCTCCGTAGGCGGGCCTGGTGAGACTGCAGGTCTCAAACTGGAGTTTTAAAACGGAGATGCTTAGGCTAAGGCCTAAGGCCATCCTTCACTGTGTCATCAGAAAGTTTAGCAGGAAACAGAAGACGTACTGTGGGGGCTCTGTAAAGTACCAAGCAGCTCCTATGATGGAGGGTGTAAAAGACCACCTAACATTTACATACTAGGTACCCAAAACCTTAAGCTCAACATATGGCTTCTCTCACCATCAGAAAGCTGGGTTTCTATGTGAGACTATTAAGGATAAATTTTTCTGATTCAATAAAAAGGCTTCTTTCTCCAGGCCCAAGAATGGACATTTTGCACTCCAAAAACCACACTGAAGTCAGCAGTGCTAGGGACTGCCTTGGGGAGCTGGCTGTCCACCAGTCAGAGACCAGTGCAGCGCTGTGCAGAGAGAAGAGCGCCCGTGTGGCCCGAGACCCAGGAAAACACGAGTCTCTTTCAGACCTGCCTCCTGGCAACTGCACCAGCCCTGCTGCAGCACGATGTGACCAAAGACAGCCAGGCCGGAGCGCGGCAGCACAGGCGCGTGGCTCGGCTCAGCCTGGGGAAAGCCCCAGGCTCCCTCGAGATTTCTGGGATTGAGAACCACTGCTGTACACGTCTTCACCACGTATTAAACTGCTAATGAAAGCTTTAAGTACTCGATGTGTAAATTTAAGGTGTGTAATAGAACACTGTTTACTCTTAAAAAAAAAAGAAAACTACTGGAAAGGGCTGGAGCTGTGGCTCAGCGGTAGTACGTGTGAGGCCCTGGGTTCAATCCTCAGCACCACCTAATAAACAAACAAACAAACAAAATAAAGGTATTGTGTCCAACTACAACTAAAAAAAAACAAATATTTAAAAAAAAAAAAAAAAAAAAAAACTACTGGGAAACTAACCTGATACCAGAATCTTTCAACTTAGGAGGAAAGGAGAGGAAAAACGTTAAAGCTCCTTCAGAATAACTACCTGGATCCCTCCCTGTTCAGGAAGGCTCTGAGGAGGCGTGCACGTCGCTTGGGCCAGTTCTCTGAACACGGTCACCCGGGCCCACTCCCGGGCGGCCCCAGGGCAGTGCGGCTGCCTCTCACACCCACTCCGTGCCCTTCACTTGTTTCTCACCTGTGCATTTGTTGGCATTCATTTTTTAAGAAAAACTCCAAAAGCATCTCACGCTAATGAAAATAGGAAGTTCTTCCTTATTCTCAGAAGATTTAAAACACTAAGCTATACCAAAAAAGATCAATGGTCTCAGAAATCGGGCAGATTAAAAAGTAAGGACTAGAGGGCGATGGGAGGACCGCAGACAAGACCAGCGACGCGCTCATCCACCCAGGCAGTCCCAGCCACAGGAGGGCAGGAGGGGAGCCCGGTGCCCCCTGCGGCCTCTACACAGGCTGTCCCACCTGCCAGATCTTCCCCAGCCTGTGCATGGCTGTCACCCCATGCCCCTCAGTGAGCTCGCCACACTGGCCCCACGGGCTTCCCTGAGGCAGCCACTAGCAGCTAGTCTCACACACGTAAAGCAATCTCAGCTTACATTCTTTTCCCAAGTCACACACACACACACAGACTCTCACACAGAGACACACACTCACACAGAGACTCTCTCACATGCGCACACACACACATTCAGAAAACAAAATCAGTAAGGAAAACACTTACAGCATCCCTATCTCCTACCACCTGGAGATGCCACACACTAATTTTAGCCCCTTCTGATCTATTTCCTTCCAGTCTTCATTATAAGCAAAGGTTCAACTTTGAACTTTGCCTTTCTACACCACAGTAGTCATATTGTGTATATGATCCTAATATCCCATGAGTCATCCGAAAGCTGTAATGTTTCCTTGGAGTTTTCAACGTCACTGAGGACAGTGAACACTGGTGCACCACGAGCAGCCAGAGGGGTGTCTGGAAGTCCACCCCCACAAATGGAAACGCCCAGTAGCCCAGCGTTTTCACATTTTGATGTTTTGATTGCTTCTAATTTTTACAATTGTTAAGTACCACTGAATTAATATTCTTGGTGCACAAAGCTTTTTCTAGGTTGTGAATATAGAAATTATAGCTTAAATAAAAGAAATGTTTATTTATAAAGCTCTAGATGAATATCACCAAATTGGTGTTGTAGTCAAAATGCTGCTGATTTTCAGGCACGGTGGCGTAAGCACGCCTGTAATCCCAGCACTTGGGAGGCTGAGGCAGGAGGATCATGAGTTCATAGCCAGCCTCAGCAATGGCGAGGCACTTAGCAACTCAGTGAGACCCTGTCTCTAGTAAAATACAAAAAAGGGCTGGGCATGTGCCCAGCGGTCAAGTGCCCCCGAGTTCAATCCCCAGTACCAAATTTTTAAAAAAATGCTGATTTTAAATCCCTTATCAACATGTGATGTGCCGATCTCACTGTGACCTACACAGCAGGGATGTTCTTTAAGAGCTATTTTGACACATTTCTCCTGGGGGACACTGGGAACAGAAGAGAGGCTGCGTGCATTTCAGTGTGGCCTGTGGATACCACCCCAGTGCCGAGGATAATGCAGCTCCCCATGACACTCGTGGTCTCTCTGTGCAGGGCACACAGATGCTCTGCCTGCACTCCAGCAAGGCTAGCAGAGTTGCTCAGGGTCACAGGGTCAGAGCCACGCCTCAAGCTGAACCCAGACCTCAGAGAGTCTGCTACATCCCATGGGCCCTTTCCGGCCAACAGGGGCAACAGCCTGGAGCCCTGTGCTGCAGTGGGACTGGGACAAGCTCAGCGAGACAGAGAGTGGAGCAATGCGAGAGGCCACCCCGAGCACATGCTTCTCAGTCACTTGTAAGGTGAAACCTGTGTAGCCACAAAACCAAGCTACGGAAGTACCACCAGCAGGGCAAGTTCAAATCTCTGCACTCAATCTCCGTACCTAGGTTGGGGACTGCCATCAACTGAAAACGTGTTCAAGTCTAATACAAGTTTTATTTTGTTTGTGTGACATTTTTTTCTCAAATGTTGCTGGAAAATGAAGAGCAAAATGGTTACAAAACTAAGAAAAAACTCAGTGATTAACATGTATACATTTCAAAAATAGTTACCTGATTATCATATTTAAGTGACTGCGTCCCAACCAAAAACCGAATGGCATCTGCTTCTGCAGTCTGAGGTGTCAGCGCACGTGCCTGCAGGAGGAAGGAAATGCACACACGTTTAGGAAGTCTGGCTGGAGAGGGTTCCTCCTCCCTGCTGATGAAGGAGAAATCAGCACAGTGTCTGGAGGCAGCCTCGCACTAACAGTCCCACTTCAAATCTGCATGTGAAAGAACTGTAAGTGGGCACACAACTCGGCAATAAAGACATGCGTTATTTACACAGCATAGCTAATGTTTCTAATAAAACCTTTATTTCAACAGTAATAGATTGGTTAAGCAAATTATACTTCAACAATACAGCAGAAAATGGCTTCTACCAATAGCTGCATAGGTGGTCTAAACCAATGTCCCTGCAGAAACCGATGAGGAAAACTAAATGAGATACTGTGAATCTGCCTCTGGGCCTCAAAGCCAGAGGAGGAGGAGGAAGCCTAGAGGAAGACCAACACCTGGCTACCCACCCTGAGGCATCCAGCAACTGGAAACCACGGCTAAGAGGCTGATGGTGTGTAGAGCTGTGACAGACCCACCAGGGCTGAGGATCCAAAGCGCAGAGCCCACCAAGGAGAAGGGGCAGGTAAGGCACTCACCCACAGGGCTAGAGCTTAGGAGCAAAGGGAACTAGAACTGGAGCAGCACAGATCAGAGCTCCAAACTGTCTCAACCCTGGGCTTGACTGATGTGGCTGAGCAGGCCAGTGCTTGCAGGCCAGGAAGCCTCCTGCTGCTCCTGTACTGAGTCCTCCACAGAAAGGCAACATCCAGAGTTTCTAGAACTTATCACATACAAAATCTAATAATCAAAAAGAACAGAGACGGTAAGACAAAACCATATGGACAACAGAAACAACAGAAAACAACCTGCAGAGGACCCAGGTGATCAGGTCACCCAAAAACACAAGCTCCAAAGTGCAGAGACGTGCATACAGGAATCTCTGGAGACTGTTTTTGGGAGTCACTGCACATGAGGAAGCAGCGGCAGCACCGGGCAGAGAGGAGAGCTGAGCTGCCTCATGCCTGCACTGGAGGCCTGGGCCAGTGCGGTCAAGATGGCTGGACCTGTACCAGCACCACCTTCCCACCTCCCTCAGCCACTGGGTGCAGGCTGTCCCTGGGGGCAGGGTGTGACCTTAGGCAAAATGGCTCTGTCCAAGCGCAATTCCTGCAGCAATGCCCAGCTGAGAGAGATCAGCCACCAACATTTTCACAAGCTGCTGGATTTCCTGAAATTAAAATCTAGGCAGCACAAGACAGCACAAACGTCAGGGATCAGATCTAGAATGTCCACCTCAAGGCTCGAGTGCTGAAAGCCTGGTCTTCCAAGTGGAGCTTCTCTGAAGCAACTGGATCCCGAGGGCTTTTACGTCATCAGTGGATCAATGCAGTGACAGTCACAGCATGACAGGGCCGTGGGCGAAACTTCAGGAGACAGGGCCCAGCTGGAGGAAGCAGGTCACTGGGGGTGTGCTCTACAAGGGTATTTCTTGTCCCCAACCCCTATGATTGCGCACGCTCTTTCTGCGTGGCCACTGTCACGAGGTGAGCAGTGCTGCTCCACTGCCCCTCCGCTCCGCTGTTCTGCCCCATCTCAGGCCCAGAAACAGCAGAGCCAGTTGACCGCGCACTGAAACCGCGACTTTCTTAGGTATTATCACAGCAAAGGAAAGCTAACATAATAAATTCCACAACTGTACTTAATACATTCAGTAATTAAAAGGCAAAATTAAGGATTTCAGGTGAAACGCCTGAGGCTTGACAGGGAAAGGCCACATACTGGGTGGTAGAGCTCTGACAGGACTGCAGGCTCATAACCTGGAAGCAAACCCCCAAATGACCCATGACAAGTCCCCAGAGCTCACGTGTTGCTGCCTCTGGTGGGCACCATGACGGCCTGCTGAAAACATGCACATCTTCCCCAGAACCTGCGAACAAGTCAGCACGTGGCAGAGGGGCCGTGCAGGCCGAGCCAGCCAAGGACCCGGGAGCGGGATACTATGCTACAGCACTGAATCCTGGGACTGCTTGAAATCAGAAAAGCTTCCTGGCGGAAGTCAGAGAGATGCGACACAGGACGGAACTGGAGGCAGCAGCATGAGCAGGACTTGGAGCCCTTGCTGGCTCTGGAAGGTGGGAGGAAGAGCTGCGAGACATGCTGGGTGGCTCCTACGAGCAGGACCAGGCAGGGTGCAGGCTCTCCCAGAGCCCCCCAAGTGAGGAACACCCCCATGCCTTGGCTTTAGCCCAGCTGGACTTCCGACCTACAGAACCACGAAACTGTGAAATGACACTACCTTAAGCCACTAAATGTGCCACTTGTTACGGCAGCAAGTGGAGCTAGAAACACACTCAATGCTCTCCTTCCTCATCTGTCACAGCCGGTTTCTATAGATTTTTCCTGATTTCTTGATTCATTCCTTTCAAAATCAGAACAAATCGTTTTTAACAGTTGTCCTGACCATTTAGTCTGTCTGGTTTTGACTTGATTTCCATAACTAGAACAAAACCATGAGATCTGGGTGTCCACTGCAAAGAGTTCCAAGACAACGATCTCATGAACAATTCTTAGAAAACACAGTATATGATATATGTTCCTGCCCTTCCCAAAAGAGACAGCAGCACAAAAACTTCAACTACTAAACCACATTTCAGTAAAACCAAGGAAACTCTGCGCACTACTGCACACCTGGACATGTCCTTACCACCTTTCCAAGTGCCCTTCTGCCCCGAGGCAGCACCGCTGGTCCTCTTCAGCAGACCTGGATGAACAGTTCTTTGAGCACGTGTCTCTTTGGGAGACTGACAGGTTCCGTGTGAACCTACAGACCTCCGCCAGGAATGCGCACATAAAGCAAAACAATTGGGGATATAACATCAGCACCACCTAGGAGACTTTGAACTCTGATTTGAACACCAGGCTTAGATAAAGTGGCTCTGGTGAGCAAGAGGAAGTCACCTGGGAGGAAGGCCACGCGGAGGGCTGAAGCCCAGGTGGGTGGAGAAAAGATGGGACAGTTCCACACAGTCAAGAGCTCGGAGATCTTCATATGCAGGAACATGATGCCACCCAGATAACACAAGTCTAAATGTCCCCAAATCTAAGACCCAGGAGAGGACCAAGGTGAAAGGGTATGAATATTTTACATTAAGACTTCTCTATGCCCCAAGTCAGTACGGAAGCCGAGTGCAGGCGCAGCCCCGGGCAGGAGGGGCAGGGAGATACCCCAGAGGCGGGAGGCAGAGCCCTGCCCTACAGAGAGGGAGACTGGATAACACCAAGACAGACTGTGCATGATTAAGTATCCAAACCCTGCCCAGACCACAATGCAAGTAATACCCCAGGCTCGACCTCAGACAGAAGACAGCATTAATGTCACTGTTGTTTTACAAAAGAAGAGAACCAAAAATAAGTAAAAGGTATTAGTGGCCAATCCTAAAAAGAAGGGTGATTCAGGAAAGCAGGAGCTGCCCGGGTGGTGAGAGGACATTCCCGTCTCTACAGTCAAAGCAGCTGAGCCAGCCAGCACCAGCACCTGGAGAGCAGCCAGGGCCGGTGGGCAGGGGTCCCCCAGGACTGTTTCAGAGAGAGCAAGCTGCCAGTTTTAGAAAAGCTTCAGTGTTGGACCATCTCATTTGAGCTCACAGAAAAGACAGTTTTAAAGAAACGGAAGACAGAAATCATTCTTATAAACAAATCAAGGCATATCTTTAAAAGTCACAGTGAAATCCCATAAGAATTTAAGATCTTTCTTATACATTATTAGGAAAAATTACAAAAGTTTAATTCCAGTCATTCTCATGACAGGTGTCTATGTCTATAATTCTGTTTCTCTGATTTAATGATAAGATGGCCCAAGTCTGGTCATAATGACCATTTTACAGGCATTCCAACGATCCTATTCTAATAAGAACAGTTCTTAAAGCATAACAGGTGACAAAACATTTCCACGTTTTGTCTTGGATCATCCTCATAATTCAATGAAGTAGACAGAAGACAGATTGGATGTCACTACACAGTAGGTGAAGTGACTTAGTCCCTGGGACAAAACTCCTGAAGAGGAAAAAGAAGTCAGACTCCCAGCCTCAGGTACAGTTCCCTTTCTTCATGGTGAAGCAGTCACCGGCCATGCAGAGGACACACTTCATGAGCAAGCAAAGGTCACTACAGGCTCCACACTTCTCCCAGGTTCCTATGAAGACAGAGCAGGGGTACTTGACAGTCAGACCTCTAAGTGTGCTGACACCAGTAAGAGAACTAGAAATACTGAGCAGTCAAAATCACAGCAGGAAGCAGTTATCAGAAACACAAGGGTGAGTTATAGGAGGCAGATATACAGGTACCCAGAAGTACTGCCAGGTGGACAAAACTCCCTTGGGAAATTCAATGTTGTATCCAGTTGCTTCCCAGATTAAGCAAGTAAACAGTATCACTAAAGGACAAGTAGCAAATTATACCTAGTTATAATTCTTCATCAAAATTTTCCTACCAAGAACCCTGGTCTTGACAGTTTAGCACTACCCTAGAATGGGGTGTGGTGGCAAGGGGCTCTGCTTTAATCCACAGAGACAGAACAGGGTCAGTTCCACACTCACCTACAATAAGCAGCCCTCCTCCAAAGCAGCCCTCTCCAGACACTGCTCCCAGACCACCAGGGTGAGTCAGTAAGAGGAAGGGAGGCAGAGAGGGAAAGCCAAATTTATTTAGCACCCAACTGATGCATTTCAAAAGAACAAGCAGCAGGGGTGCAGCCCAATAGTGAAGCACTTACCTAGCATGCACAAGGCCGTGGGTTTAATGCCCAACACCAGCAAAAATAAATAAATAAGTAAATAAAACAAAGTAACAGCTAAAAGATTCCTCTCCAATCCTCTGAGACTCTGCCCACAGAAGCACCTCTGCCTCGGTGCTCCCACAGGTGGAGATAAATCCACAGGACTGGGGCTGGCCGCTTTCTTCCCTGCTGTGTCCCAGGCACAGAAAAGAGTGCTTGGCACATAACTGAAATAAATAAGTACTTGCCAACTGAACGCATTTCCCAGGAAAACGTAAGTCACCAAAACTGATCTCACGAGAAAGCCACAAAGTCTGAGCAACTAGCTTCCAGAGAAGAAAACAAGGACAAGACCAGCACAGTGTCACCAGGTACAGGCAGCAGTGCACCCGCTGGCCCCAGCAGACCCAGACCCAGACGCAGGCCTCCCAGGTGCTCCTCATGAGGCCCTCTCAACAGCAGAATCAAACTGCCACGGAATTACATGACAAATATGGAAAGGAAAATTCCAAGTAAACTGCTAGTAAGATGAACCCAGCAGAGTACTACTATTCCGTGACCAGATGGAATTCTTCCCGGGAATTCAAAGGTGATCCAATATTCAGAAAGCTACTAATATGAGAAAAATCAAATAACCATAATATGATCTACTCCATAGATGTAAAAGGAAAAAAAGTCTTTAAAAAACAATCTCAACTTGCCTCTCATTTGCCAAGCCCTAGGTTTAATCCCCAGTTCCAAAAAAGAAAAGACAAAAAGAGAGAACCCCACCAAAAAATTGAATCTCCACCCTCGATATTAAAACTCAAAAAAGGCACACATCTGTGGACCTCCAGCACAGCAGCCCTCAACCACTGAGCCACATCCCCAGCCCCATTTTGTATTTTATTTGGACATGGGGGCTCACTGAGTTGCTTAGCACCTCACCATTGGCTTTGAACTGTCTCAGGCTCCAGAGCCACTGCACCATTGGGCCCAGCTGGGCCTGGATATTTTAAAAGGAAGTCGACCCCTCCACCTTTTATGCCATTTCTTCCACCAATACATCTGGCATGCCTGAGGTCAGAGCCCATCTGTACCACTCACAGCAACGTGCACATAATAGTTGCTCAATAAATATTTGTGTGCTCAGGCTCAGTTCATCCAGCCTCTCACCTGGTGCACTTTCAGTTCCAAAGAGCTTTCACAGATATCTGCTGCTGTCTGCCCCATTCAAAAGTAACCACAGCCAGTAGAAAAGTGTTCCTGACAATGAATTGGTCTACCTCCTTGGGAAGAGGAGGGTCAGTGGGGCTAAACTGAAATCTACCCCAACAAGAGCAAATCAACCGTCATCCTCTGCACAACTACTAAGAAAAAGGCTAGATGACAAGGGCTGAGGTCAGGGAGTGTGAGACAGGTCTCCCGATTCCCATCATGCCAATCCAGGGCGCCCAGGAAGGTGTATGAGGGAACTGAGCCGCCAAGGCACTCAGCCGCCAGGGTTAAGGACACAGAGCTCCCTGATATGTAGACTCCTGCGCTTTCCTGTCCTCTTCCCACTGTTCACCCCAGATCGATGGTCCTGATGATACACAATGTCACCAATAAGATGAGGAAACAAGAAAAACAGATGAGAGCAAGGAACACCTAATAACTACAGGAAAAATGAAAAGCTGTACAAGAAAAAAACTGAAAGCATATTATCCCATGAATCAACAGTCAGCAATATTTCTGTATCACTAGGAATCACAAACACCTGAATATGGACTTTGGAAAATTTGTGATAAAAACTATACTGAGAGTCTAAAAAGAGGCAAGGAGCCGGGCGCGGTGGCGCACGCCTGTAATCCCAGCACTTTGGGAGGCTGAGGCAGGAGGATCGCGAGTTCAAAGCCAGCCTCAGCAATGGCGAGGCACTTAGCAACTCAGTGAGACCCTGTCTCTAAATAAATTCAAAAAAAGGGCTGGGGATGTGGCCCAGTGGTCCAGTGCCGCTGAGTTCAATCCCTGGTACCACAAAAAAAAAAAAAAAAAAAAAAAAAAAAAAAAAAAACAAAGAGGCAAGGAAAAAGTGTAAAGAAAGCAAAAACTTCCCATGTCATGTGACTTCCAGTCAACAGATTGTGAAAACTACATAATGCTTTCATTTTTATGGTAAAAAACCAGACAATAAGGTTTTGAAAACATTGAAAGTGGTCATCTCAGGTAATAAGCTAAGACAGGAAGGGAGGGTTTAGGAACCTGCTAATTTCATTCTGATTTTCAGCAACTTGATTTCTTTTCTTTTGTCAGTACAAGGAATTGAACTACCAGCGGCGCTTTACCACTGAGCCACATCCTGGATCCTTTTTTGTATTTTATTTAGAGAGAGGGTCACACTAAGTTGCTGAGGCTGGCTTTGAACTCAGGATCCTCCTGCCTCAGCCTAGGATTACAGGCATGCACCACCACATCCGGCCCTAATTTCTTAAATTACTTGTAACAATTACTTGGGTGTTTTTAAAATCTTAAATTCACAAAAGTAAAAAGGAACTAAAATCCTGAACACAAGTCAAAATCCTTTCCTGTAAGCTAACAGAGGCCATTCATAGAACACCAAAATGTTTCATAAGCACTAATCTGTTGCGTGCTTTTCTACCCTAAAGACCTCTTTCTGTGCGCTGGTCTTCTGCTAAGCAGAGTGTCTGAGACACGGTTCGGTGCTTGTTTTAGTCAGCTTTTTTGCGATGCAACGGAAAGATCTGACCAGAATAATTGTAGAGGAGGAAAAAAAAGTTTATTGAGGGCTCACGGTTTCAGAGGTCTCATTCATGGACAGGAGGCTCCATTCCTCGGGGCTCAAGATGAGGCTGAACATCATGGTGGAAGAGTGTGGCGTAAGAGTCCTAATTGAGGAGATAGCTAAGATGGCGGCTAGCTGAGAGCCATCAAGGTGTTCCAAGTATTTTCACCTGATATTCATGCATTTATAACCATGAACACTGCATGACGCACCTGTAAGCTCGAGCTATTAGCACGTGTCCTTGTTAAGGCAAAAAGTATTTAACCGGGTGAGGATAAGCGAGAGGGGTGGTTGGAGTTGGAGAGGTTGTTGGAACCGGAGAGAGAAGTTAGAAGAGAGAAGAATAAAAGAACTTTTTCATTTCCATCCTGCCTCCGAATTTTCTCCTGCGGCGTCGTTGCTGCAAGCAATGGCTACAGGCGGCGACATGGCAGAAGGAAGCAGCGCCCATAAAGATCAAGAAGCAGAGGGAAAGACTCCACTCTCCAGATCAAAATATATACCCCATAGCCACGCCCCCAATGAACCACTTAATCCAGCCACAACTTACCTGCCTCCAGTTACGACTCAATTAATCCCAAGGGATTAATTCTCCGATTAGTTTAAGACTATACCCCAATCATTTCTCTTCCAAACCTTCTTGCATTGTCTCACAGGTGAGCTTTTGGGGACACCACATCTAAACCATAACAGTGCTCAATAATGCTTCTTTAGAATGAGTCTTGCAGTTTACATTCCATATGGAATTTACATCTAAGAATTCTGTCACACTATAACTAGAACATTTACATTTCTAAGCACTCTAATCAAATATGCTAACTCATTTAACGTTCATAACAAAAACGAGGGGTAAAGGCTTGTTTTCCATCTTAATGGCAAGGAAACCGAGGCCCAAGGATGCACAATTATTAAATGCTGGAGCCAGGATTTAGGCCTTCAGCACCTACCACGGCCCCTCCGCAGTCACCCACCTGCCAGCCGACCACGTAACCTAGGGCACGTGCTGCCTGCCACACACAGGTGCGCCCCCGCTATTTCGAAAACAATGGGTGCTCTCATTTCTCTGAATCCGTCCCTCGCAGCTTCGTCGTCCCAGGAGCTCAGGCGCGTTCCGAACAGACGGAAACCACACCAGGGCCCCGGGCCCTGGGCACTCCCGCGGCTTCCCTGCCGCCCGCGCACTCCCGCTGCGCTGCCCCCGGGGCTCCCGAGGCCTTGCTGAGCGCTTACGGTGCGTCGGTCACGCGAACGGGCGCTGGAGCCGGCGGGTGGAGCGCAGGCCGCAGTGGGGGCGCGGGAGCGGAGCGAGTCGAGCCCGCGCCCGTCCCAGCTCGCCGGGCGCCGCCGTCTGGGGCCCCGCCGGCCTCGGGAAGCCGGCAGGGCACACGCGCTTCCGCGTGCGGAACAGTCCCGCGTCGCCTCCTGGGCACGCAGACGCAGTCCCGCCTTCGGGAACTCGACGCCTGCGGGCCAGCAGGGCGGGCGGGCCGCCGCGGTCAGCAGCTCGACGGCCCCGGCTCCCGGGACCGGCACCCGGCGGCTGAGCGCCGCGCTAGGCCGCAGCGCCTTCCGCCCTCCCAGTGGCCCACCTGGAACTCCAGCCCGTAGATCACCGGCGCATCGTCCTCCATGCTGCGGCGGGCGGCCCACCGTGCCGCTGACGCGGTCAGACCTCCGAGAGAGCCGGCGCGAACCACCTCACCGACAGCTCGCAACGCCCATTCATTCCCCGCCGCCACAAACGACTGGGTCCCGCACTCTTTCAGACCCAGGCCGCCTACCGTAGGGCTCACTTCCTGTTTATGCCCAGGCGTCATCAATACGCTCCCCCGGCAGCCAATAGGCAGCGGCGCGTGGCTCCTGCGCATGCCTACACGGGCTTCCGCGGCTCAGCTACAGGGTCCCTGGGCGGGAGGGCGGGGCTGGAAAGCAGGAAATGAGGTGCTGGTTGGTCCCAGGCGTGGGGCGAGTGGGCGTCCGGCTCATCTCGAAAGTGTGTTCCCTGGACGGAGCCCTCCAGGCACCTCACCTGAGAACGAATGGCTGGAGCTGGGGCACCAGTGCGTCACTGCTAAACGGCAGTGCCGAGCGTTGGGCCGGCGCCTTCCACTCTAACGTAAATCGTCGCTCCAGCCTGATGCGCGGTTCTTACACTCCCATTTTACAGAAGAGACTGCGAAGTGGAGTCACCCCTTCGCGGTCGCGCAGGTCGCCAATGGAGAGCGAGAGTGCTCTCCCGCGGGGCCCATCCCTGCATGGCCCAGGGCGTTCCGGCCCGGGATGGTGTGCTTGGAAGCCGCTCTCGCCACCGGCAGGACTGGGCTAGTCTTGCGACGTGGGAGTCGGCTGGGAAGGCCGCGGAGGCTCCCGAGGTCGTGAGAGAAAGCTTGCTATGGAAAGGTCGCCCTTCCTGTGCAGCGCCCCCAGAGCGCCCGCCTTCCACTGGGCACTACCCTAGGGAAAGGGCAGTGGCATTGCGTGGTATCTAAATATCGTGTAACAGAAGCCCTTTCGCTGACCCAGCCCCCGGGGGTTCCAGGACCACACGCCTCCATGACGTTCAGATTTTCCTTCCACTCCTAATTGGACTCCGTGACAAAACAGCTGGGTCTGGTTTTGCTTAGTTGCGTCCAGCACCGCGCTAGGGTTCAGTGAAACTGCATGAGCAGTCACGCAAGCAGGGCCCAGCCACAAGGACCACCCACCCTTTGCCGAGTTTAGCCTGCGGAGCTAGAAGAATGCAGGTCTTCCTACTGGAGATCGAGCCACCCCACTGGCCACTGCCATCTTCATGGTCAGTGTTCTTACACCACACTGCAGCTGCACTGTGGGAAACGCAGAGAACAGACAAGCCACAAACTCGTAGAAACAAGTACTTTTGGAAAGCGTCCCTTTCGCGGCCCCGCTCTGGCCTAGGGTTTCGGGCTGCCCGGGTGTCCCAGCTAGATCCCACGGCCGGGATTTCCCTCCGCGTTCCGGGGACTAGGGCAGCCGGCGAGTGCACACCTTGGGCTGCGGCCCCGCCCACCCCGGGAACCGGAAGGCGGGCGCTTGGGGTCCGGGACCGCGGGTTCCTAACTGAGCATGCGCAGAAGTGGACGCGCAGGCGCCGAAGTCGCGCGCTCCGGATCCCGTCAGGTTCTTATCGCCGCCTCCCCGACCCTGGTCTCCACAGGCGACCCCTTTCCCGGCCCCGGGCGGGCGGCAGGTGAGGACCAGCGCCCCGGCGGTCAGGAGGGGCCTGCGCGCAGACCCTGGCGTCCCTGCCTCGGCTCTCCGCCGCGGGCCGTGACGGTCCCCCGTGCCCCCTGCCGCGGACCGTGACGGTCCCCTGTGCCCTCTGCCCCCGGCGCCTCCAGCCAGGCCAGCCCCGCGTCTGCAGGGAAGCAGGCTTCGCGGTCCCTGAGCCCAGTCTCCTCCCTAGGGATGCAGAATGAGGTCGCGCCCCGCAGCTGTGTCGGGATCGGACGGGCAGGTGGCCAGGGGCTCGGCCAGTGCCAGTCAGTGCTGCCCGACTCCCCGGCCAGCCGCCGGTGCTCCCGGAGCACGACTCTTGACCTTTTGCCCTTGCTGTTCCCCGTGTCTCGCATTCCCTAAAGTAGGGAGACAGTATTATGAATCAGAGGGAGGGGAAGAAATTGTTAGATCCGAGTGCCTTGGTTGGCCTCCATGGAGTCTTCAGGAATAAGTAGTATTTAAAAGCTAAAAACCTCACAATATTCGAATGGCTACTATTAAAAAAAATATTGGCAAGGATGTGGAGAAAGCGGAACACGTATACACTGTTGGTAGTGTGAAATGATTCCATACCTATAGAAAAGTTTTGCAATTCCTCAAATAAAAAATCCGATTACCATATGATGCAGTTCAATTCTGGGAGGCATACCAAAAAGAATGGAGAGCAGGACCTGGACGAGATAATCATTCATCATGTTCATAGCAGCAGTATTCACTACAGCTGAAAGATGGAAACCCCCAATGTCCGTTAACAGATAAATGGGTAAATGGTGCTATAGGCATGCAATGGAATATTATTCACCCATTAAAAGGAGATTCTGACACATGCTACTTACAGCACAAATAAACTTTGAGGACGTTATGAAAAGTA
The DNA here is from genome assembly GCA_025594165.1 of Tamias sibiricus. NCBI lineage: Eukaryota > Metazoa > Chordata > Mammalia > Rodentia > Sciuridae > Tamias > Tamias sibiricus. Next base: position 98,027,554 of record CM046670.1, on the reverse strand, counting down.
AGATACTCCAATTACAAAGACAATTATTTTACCACTAATATGAGGTACCTAGTCAAATTCATAGAGATGAAGAGCAGGCTGGTTGCCTAGGGATGGGTATAAGGGGGATCACTTAACTAGAATTTTAGTTTTGCAAGAGGAAATAATTCTGGAGATTGTGTATACTACAATGTGAATGTACGTAACTGTACACTTAAAAAACTAGTTAAGTGGTATATTTTTATGTTAGGTGTATTTTGCCACAATTAATAAGACTGGAGAAAGAGATGTTTCTGATTTTGAACCATTTAATTATTTTACTAATAAATATTCCTCCAGTTAAAAAACAAGATAAAAGTAGCTTAAAAATGCCTGAAATTGACAGGTGATAAGGTTAATTTATGATGTCTTTCTCCCAGGCAACATGGAGAATGCTGAAGATAGTGACCACAGCATGACCAAAGAGTCTCCTCCAGCACAGGTGGGAGCCGAGAGCATCTCCAAGGAGGAACCTGCGGAGCAGCAGGGGCAGCTTCTGTATCATGAGGAAACCATTGATCTTGGTGGAGATGAGTTTGGGTCTGAAGAGAATGAAACTGTATCAGAAGATTCTAACAACTTTGCAGATAAGCTTAATGAGCACATGATGGAGAGTGTCCTTATTTCTGACTCTCCCAATAATAGCGAAGATGATGTGGGTGACCTTGGCTGTTTGCAGGATGTTGTGGAGCCCGTAGAAGGCAACACTGATCACAGACCGGACAGTCTCACAGAGAAAGAAGAAATGGACATTCTCAGTAATGACAGTGAAACAGATGGAGATGACACACCCAGAGATGCTTCAGATATGACCCTTGATAGCAGAGCCTCTTTGAAAGAAGACTCAACACAGGAAGAAGCGAAAGGTGTGTCCACTCTTGGGAACACTGGTGCAGAGGACTTGGTGCCCAGGGATGAAAATGGTCACCCAGAAGAGCAGGTGTCAGACATGTCTTCCAGTCAGTCCTCATCTAAGGATGAGCCTGTGCCCGTGTGCACCATTTTCAGCCAGTCGAATTCAGCTCCTTCCCAGCCACACTTGTTTCTGCATGACGGCTTTGAGTCTCAGATGGTGAAGTCTCCAAGTTTCAGCAGTGCGAGTGAGACCTCAGCCAAGACCCCTCCTCAGGTGGTCCAGCCCAGTCCAAGCCTGAGCAAATTTTTTGGAGATACAATCAACACCAATTCTTTGGCCTCTGACTTCTTTGATTCCTTCACCACTTCTACTTTCATTTCTGTCAGTAATCCCAACGCAGGCTCTTCCGTTCCAGAAAAATTGTCTTCACTCACTGCTTCTTTGGGAGAAAAGTCCCCAGATTCTGCTGACCCATCTTACTCTGCAGGGATGGAAAGATCAGAATCAGGTGTTTCTGCAGCTTCTCTGGAAATTCCTGAGTCTCCAAAACCTTTTTCACAGATACAGGCAGTATTTGCAGGGAGTGATGACCCTTTTGCCACAGCCCTGAGCATGAGCGAGATGGACCGAAGGAATGATGCATGGATTCCCAGCCAAGGGACCAGAGATGTCCTGATTTCAGTAGCCACCCAGCAGTACAGCACTGTGTTTATAGATAAGGAGAACCTCACCATGCCAGGCCTGAAGTTCGACAACATTCAGGTAAGATGAGGAATGTTTCTGTTTTCATATCTTTATCCCTTTTAATCTGTTTCTTTGAAATATGCATAATACCTTTCTAAAATGGAAAAAAAATCCATGTTCTTGAAAAATTGTTAAGATTCTGATTGTGAGAGCCTGTGTTATTTTTCTCTATAGGTAATTAGGAGCTCTGTTCAGTTTGTCAATACCATAATGTATTTAAGGTACTCCTCAGTCATAGAAATAAATACTAGCAAGTAGGTAGTTATGTGATAATTCTCTGAAGTAGCTCTATAATATGTGTGATCAATTAATTTCTGATGTTTGAATTCCAGTAAATGATAAATTCATTTCTTCTTTTTAAACATGAAAAATTTATTTGTATTGCATGTAGCATGATTGAGGAAGAAAGAACTTTAATAGAATTGTATTAGTCGGTTTTCTACTGTTATAGCAAAATACCTGACTCTTGGTACTATATAAGAAAAAAGGTTTATTTTGTTTAATTTAGAGGCTGAAAGTCCAAACAGCATGGCACTGGCTTTGGTAAAAGTTTTCCTTGGCAGTATCACATCATGGAAGGTGTCTGTACAAGACACAGATTACATGACAAGACAGGAAGCCAGAGACAGGAGGGACCAGTCTCGCCCTTTATAACAGCCCTCTGACAAAAACTAAGCAGGGTACAGTGAGCACTAATGAGGGCAGCGTCATGAAGGATCGGGTTCCTCCCAGAGGCCCCTCCTAGAGGTCTCACCACCTCGGTGGAGACCAGGCTTCCAGCCCGTGGACCTGTGGGGACACAGTCAAACTCCATCCAAATGTTAGCACTCCTTCCCAGCCTCCAGGACCACATTCATTTCACAGTGCAAAACGCAGAAGTTCCGAGCTCGGTAGTCCCAACGTCCCGCCTCGTTACAGCATCATTCAGAGGTCCAAGTCTGAGGTCTCGGAGACTTGCAGGAGCTTTCTGATGAATACCAATCATGGTCTCTGGTCTCAGGGATATCCGATGGATGTGTGGGATCTGGTACTCTTGTTCACTGAATCCTTGCTCCTCCTGGCCTGCACCCCAGGATGGCTTTAGTGTGTGCTTTGTGCTGTCTTTCCAGGTCTGCTTGTGGCTTCCTGTGCCAGCAGTGGCTTGACCTTTAGCTCCCCCTTTTCAAACTCTTGTGTGTGCTTTGCTTCCCTGTACTTGAGCCTCAGTGGGAATCTGAAGGTTGCCCCAGGAAGGACTTAACTTAGTGGAGGGTTCCCAGCAGCTTGCCTTTGGAAGTGAGCAGAGGTGGCTCACTGTGGTTGACAGAGGGCTGGAATGAGCATGTGACATTTACGGGATAGGTCCAAGGACGCCCAGTATCCTTTACTGGCTGTTAAGTATCAAACAACAAAAAAATCACCTGCCCAGAATGTAGGTCATTCTTGAGTTGAGAAACAACTGTTTCAGTTGAACTGAGATTAGATCAAACATGGAGGTGCCATCTACAAGTTAGGGACCTCTGTAATGGGTCCTCCTTAGCATGGGCCTTCAGTTACTTACCCCCCATTACAGAACCAGCGGAGGCTCTGGCCTCACAGAGCACTGCTGCGTAAACACAGCCAGAGCCAAACCTCCATTAAGTACTAAAGCTGTGTCTGCCACACCTTCTGCAGTTCACAGTGGTTACTTTGGAAATCTCGTGGTAAGTAGAGTTTGAACTCAGAATATTCCCAAAATACCTTTAACTTGGACGTACAACAGACGTGCTAGATTTTCCTCATTCAGTGTCTCTTAGTTGCATCATATCCTTCAAAGAATGTCTCACTCTTGCAATAGAAAGAAAAGACTATTGAGATTTACTTTGAGTGGAAATGCAGTGTGTGTCTGTTGAGGACTGGATTGGTACAACAAAGAATAGTTTTGGTGCTGGTATTCTGAGCACCCGAGTTTTTAAGATGCTAACCAACCCTTTCTGGGATTTTTCTACTAATGAGTTTCTCCCTCTGACACTGTTAAAGTGATCTGTGTGCTAAATTAGCTTCCTCAAACACATATATTTGAATTTCCCCCAAAATTTCTCATCTATTAGTATCTAATTAAAAGACCCCTTCTTATGGGAAAAATTGTTTTTTTAAGAATTGCCTCTTTATTAGGTGACTTTTATAGCAATCTAAGTTAATTTAGAGGCAGTAAAAGTAAATTTGTAAAACTTCCTCCAAGTGTAGCAGCATCATACAAAGAGCATGTGCATTTTTAAAAAATATTTATTCATTTGCTTTAGTTGTACACAATGTGTTTATTCTTACGTGGTGCTGAGGATCGAACCCAGGCCGCGCACGTGCTAGGTGAGCGCTCCACAGCTGAGCCACAGCCCAGCCCCAGAGCGTGTGCATTTTCATCTAATTATAGTTATAGGTGGCATTCAATCTTCTTAAAGAGAAGTAAGAAATTTTAGGACCCAGTAAAGAATAGAAGTCAGAATTGTTGTATGAACCTTGTTCAGAAAAGAGACAGAGAGGGGATAAAATTAAAAGCGATGGTTTGATGATGAAGGTAATGGGGTTTTGTTCCTGGGCCACATTGCAGACCTCCAGTAAGGGCTCTTGCCTGCTGCCAAAACCCGACAGGAACCTTACAAGCTGGATGCTCCCCAATGCTTTCTCATCCTGTTCCGCTCCGCTCTCCTTCCCCTCAGCCTTCCTAAAGTTTGGATTTCACAGCATTCCCATCAAGGAAGCCCACACGGTCTATGTCAAAACTCCTTGTTTAGACCACCAGGAGTCCTTGTGTCAAACCCGAGGCCTCCAGAAAGCCAAAATGTCACTGCTACGGTGTCTTCCTCAGTCCATCCACGAACTCAAAGCTTCCAAGGTGTGGCAAGTATCTGCTCCTTGAGAAAGGTGACAGGTCTCCAGGCTGGTCCAGTTTCTCCTCCGATGATGAGGAGCCTGAGACCAGCACAACTGGTGCGTTCACAGTGGGATGCTGCTGCGTCCCAGGAGTCCACTCTTCTGGGGTCATGAAGGAAGAGGGCATGAGCCCAGGCCTGCCCGCCCAGACCAGGGGGAGCAGACTGGCAGTGGACACTTCCCTGCACTGTGCTCAGCAGGGGACGCAGCTGGTCTCTGCAGGTGCAGTTGCCTAATGCAGCGGACACATGACGCAGCCAGTGCCTGGACTCAGGGTCTCTTCGCCTTGTTTCTGGGCTCTATCTTGTATTATGTAGCATTTCTAACTACCATAAAATCTCTTAAAATTCTGTTTCTCCCAGAAAGAGTTGCGTTTGGGCTAAAGAACTAGAAACCACCACTAATCATCAAAGAAGTGCAAATCAAAACCACAAAGGGACATCACCTCATGACTGTTAAGATGACTATTATCAAAAAGACAAGAAGTAAGGGGTGTTGATAGGAATACAGAGTGGTATGTCATTAGGGGAAGCAGTGTAGAGGGTCTTCAAAAAATTAAAAAGAGGGCTGGGGTTGTGGCTCAGCAGTAGAGCGTTCGCCTTGCACGTGCGCGGTCCAGGTTCGATCCTCAGCACCACGTAAACATAAATGCATTGCATTGTGTACAACTAAAGCAAATAAATAAATATTTTAAAAAATTAAAAAGAATTATGACCCACCAGTCCTGCCTTTTGGGTATTTCCAAAGGAATTGAAATCTATATCTCAAGAAATACCTGCATTCCCATGTTCAGTGCAGCCTTCTTTGTGATAGTCAAGACAGAGAATCAACCCTAGTGTCCATCTCTGGAGGAAAGGTAAAGCAAATGTGGTGTGTGTACACCGTGGACTATTACCCAGTCTTTAAAAAGAAGGAAATCCTGTCATTGGTGACAACCTGGATGACCCTGGAGGACATGAGGGAAAGTGAAGCAGCCCAGATGGAGAGAGACAACTGCCCACAGGTGCACTTGTATGTGGAGTCTAGAAGAATTGAACTTGTAGCAGGGAGTGCAGTGGTGGTTCCAAGGCTGGTAGGGAGGAAGAAATGAGCTGCTGGTCAGTGGGTTCCACGCTTGAGTTATGTAGGGTGAGCATGTGCATAGTGACTAGTCGAGATGATTGTTTGCTTGAGATCTTTGAGAGCAGATGTAAGTATCCTGACATGCCCAGCACACACATGAGCAGTGACTGCAGGTGGTAGTCAGCACACACATGCGTGTATCAAAGCATCACATTGTACACCTTATATGTCAATTAAATATTTTCAATTAAAAAATAAATTTTTTTTAGCTACTTTAAAAACAGAACTAGGAATCAAATGTCTTAATTTTGGGCTTTAGAGTATTTAGGAGCCTTAGGACTTTTCCCAGTGTTCTGGAAATTGCCTAATGCATAGACATTCCACTGATCAATCTATGAACATACAAAGAACCTTGAGTTGGAAGGATTGATCTCAGTCGCTTGCTTTGCCAGTCATCTGTGTAACCTAGTGAATTCACTGAATATCTGTGGCTTCATTTTCTTATCTGGAAGACTTTGGTGAGTCTGTCAGTAGAGCTGCAGGCCAAGTTGCACTAACAAAGAAAGCCCACACTTCTGTGGCTGGCGCACAGTGGGAGTGGGAGTCGTGTCCCTGGGGGGAGATTCATGGTATGGGGCTGTGGGTGGGGGCGACACCTCAACAGAGGCCAGGAAGCTCCTCCACCTGTCATGTCTCCTTGTCATCAGGAAGGGGACACAACAATGTTCCTTTTGAGTTGCATTGCCTGAAGGACAGCGTGTAACCACCCGTGACCCGCCACCCTTTTGCCCAGAGCTTAGATACTTGGCCATACCAGCCGGCAGAAATGCCACAAATAGAGTTCTTAGTCAGGCTGCAGTGTGCCCCAGCAAAACTGAGATGTTCTGTCCCTGAAGTGAAGTGAGATCAGAAATTGGTGCATGACCAACAGTCTCCTGCTGAAGTCCCTCTAGCATGAAAAGTCTCTGGTTGCATAGTTCATAAGCTTGAACCATTGCTGGTAAATAACCCTTATGACGGCGCTAGCAGGCATTTTCCATTTTGTGAGGAAGTTCCAAGCCCATTTTCTAGTAGATTGTGATACAAATTGTAGGTAGATTTTCAGACTAATCCACAAAAGACTATATTGTGAACTCATTATACAGAGCTAAAATCGTGTACTCTCTCCATGTGTGTATGTGTGTGTTCCTAAACTAAGGTGACCATGGCACGTGAGATTAAGGAACTGTGTTTCCACCTCCCTCATAGCCGCCAGAGGCGAGGAAGCTTCCCTGTGGATCTAGAGAGCTATGCGGCTGCACTGGGCTGGATCCAGCTAGGACAGGAGGGCTTTCTTAAAATCAGCAAAATGTTATGTGAAGTCTGCTTTGTCCCAGGCAAGGTCAGGGACAGGGAGGAGACCCCATGTGAATACCAGAGTCTCACTCATGGTCTGAGAATGCTCCTGGGTCCCTTGAGCAGATGTGTTCGTGGTCCTCCCAGCGTGAGATGGCTGTGGGTCTGCTACCCCGCCTGCAATGCAGGAGTAGTCTTAGTGATCCTGTCTTGATTTTGGTGGCCAAGGACGAAACAGAACCTGGAGCAGCGCACTCCGGGTGTGGGGGCCTTCTGTCAGCAACGTCACGGAAACAGGTGGCTGGGTGGTGACGTCCACCCTAGAGCGTGTCCTGGTTGACTTTCTCTTCACCTGCTCCGCAGGAGCTCCCTGTTGTCATGGCATTGCACTGGCTTTCCTGTGGCTGCAAGCTGCCTGTGGGCTGAGTGGAGAGGTTTGGGCTTTGCCTGCTCCCTGCCCGCTGAGGGTAGCCTAGTTTTAATGTCTCTGTGCAGTTCACCCGGGAGGCCTCAGGGCCGTTGTGCTCTGGGTCAGCGCCCACTGCTCTCCAGATGCCCGAGCACATGCCGTGGAGCGTTGGGCTGTGCCCTCGGGACATTTCAGAAAGTCAGAGCTGCTGCTCCTGCCACTGGTACCTCTCCTAAGGCAGCAGCACCTCCAGAAGGGAGAAGGCCAATCCAGAGTTCTGTCCCGTCGCTGTTCTTGGTCTTGGCTGCCTGCGACCTCCCGTGGTGCCTGCAGCCGGGGCTCAGGGCTCTAGCAAGGATCCTTCACACTGACTCCTAGAAACATCGTGTCAGGCAGGAGGGCCTCAGCTCTCCCTTGGCCGGTACAGCTGCCCCCACAGTACTGAGGTGTGTGTGTGTTGTCACTGTTCTCTCGTCACAAGCCTGATGTGGCTACTTGTGCCCGTCTGTCATTTGACTTGGTAGCTTCCAGCTCAGACGGGCTCTCCTTTCTCCTGTAGCTGCAGGGGATCTTGCTGGTTTAGGGACACTAGTTGTCTGGTCCCTTTGCTTTGGCCAGTCCTGTGCTTCTTGCCGGCTGAGACTTCTGGCCATACTAAGTCCTGGGTGCTTCTCTCCTCCTCCTCTCCTCGCCCTTCCATGATTTCCCTTTACAGTGTGCCTCGGGTCTCACTTCAGTGTTGCTTAGCCATGTCCAGATGCGCACGATCAAAGGAGTCCACCTAGGAAACATTCAGAAAATGCTCCAGTGCAGAGGCAAAGGTGCATCCCAAAGTGTGCTCCTACCCTGCAAGCCCAGGCCTGGTGGGGAAGGCCGTGCGGAGGTCTTCCATTCGCCATTGGCTTGGCTAGCATGGAAGATAGGGTGGCACCTCCAAAGCACCGGTGACAGCTTCTGCACTCTGACCCAGGAGGCCTTCTGGATTCGCAGGCCAGGTGGGGAGCAGGTCGGATCCAGGCACAGCTCCCTCAGGCCGTGGCGTGGTGCTCCATCCCCAGTGATGTCATCTCACACTCCAGCAAGCCCACCACAGGAAGCCCTTCTGGCATGGTGTCATCTCTTGCTCAAGCCTGGTACAAATAGTGGTGATTTGTCATTTCTTCCTCAAAGTAAAGCGCAATTCTAAAAACATACATTTTATCAACAGTTGTACTAAATTAGTTTCTGGTTAACTGAAGTTTTCCTTTATTAGAACCACTGTTCTTTCCTCCATGAGCCCATGGAGGAAAAGCCACTTTTTAAAAAATATTTATTTATTTGCTTTAGTTGTGCACACTGCGTTTATTTGTGTGTGGTGCTGAGGATCGAACTCGGGCTGCACATGTGCTAGGGGAGCGCTCTACCACTCAGCCACAACCCCAGCCCCTAAAAGCCACTTTTAGTTAGTTTTGGCTTCTGGTTAGCTGAGTTTAACATTCCATCATTCTGACACGTTTCCTCACACCCTTTGCAGGGAGATGCAGTTAAAGACCTGATGCTTCGCTTCCTGGGTGAGAAAGCCGCGGCCAAGAGGCAGGTCTTAAATGCCAGCTCGGTGGAGCAGTCCTTCCTGGGCCTGAAGCAGCTCATCGTAAGTAGCAGTGTGCCTGAGGGTAGCATGCTCTGCGGGGGTCACGCCTGCTGGCCCGCTATGTTCCCCAGTAGGTGATTACTTTGATTATGTTACCAGAAGTACCTGCACATCAATAAAATTTTGTTGGATAGGTACTGATCCTGTGAAGCAAAAAGCATAGTATTAATATACTGATTATTTTACATTCAGTTATTTAAAAGTCCATTATTTTAAATGATCAAATGACTTGAAGCAGCACATTCTTAGATCAAATGTGTTTCGTCAGATATAACTAATACAGATAAATGATTTTGTGTTCTTTTTTGAGTGTACTCCATTTTCTTCATTTGGTATGGTAGGTGTGTTGTTTAATGGGTGGATTCCTAAGCATCTTTCAATTTTGTCATGAATTCCTTAAGTAGATTTTTGTAATTCCTTAATACCGGTCACCACTGCCCATATGGTTACTTTCCAGCAAAAACAACTGTAATTGCGTTGGTGAGCTTTCCAGAGTTACCCAGAAGGAAAAGCCTGTGTGTTTGCCATGCACGTTTCATCTGGGAGTCCCAGGGTAGCCTTGCAGTCAGTGAGCACTCCCCAGGGCGGTTGCATCTCAGAACCTGTTTCCTCTGCCCAGGGCCCTGCTCATGCACACTAGGGTTGCTCTGCTAGCTGTCCAGCTGGTCACCTGGGGTGGACACAGAGGCGCCTTGCTCCTGAGTCTGAGCATAGTCCCTAAAGGGCTTTATTGAGGGAATTTGAAAAATGGCCTGCTTGACTTGGGGAAAAAGAAGTCTTGTCAGCTCCCCAATGGTCCAGCTTTGAAATCCTGCCCTCACACTGCCTGTGTTCAGTGGTGCACTGGCTAGAATATCTACTCTTGATTTTGGGGGACAACCTGGAAGATGAGCATTACTTCAGCCTTTGAAACAGAGAGCGGGATGTCCTGCTTCACTTCACTTTTTTTAAGAGTTCTCTGTCTTATCTTTCGTAATTGTAACTTTTCTTCAGTACTTGGCTTCAAATTTCACCTATTTTAAGCAAGTTTCAGTTACTAAGGATATAACAGGTAAGAGGTTTTGAGGTTTATTGAGGATTTAACTTTACAACCCATTTAAATCAGAAGTGAAGCCTGCGAACTTATAAATGAAAAGGACGAAGAGGTTTCTGTTTATTTTGGAGAAGCTCAAGATTGTCTCAACATAGAGGTGGCCAGCTTTGTGTTCACTAGAGATACATAAATCACTTAGTTGCACAAAGACCTTTTGGAAAATCTTGGAATAAAATAATCCATGTCCTTTGTCTTTCTTTTTTAAAAATATTTGTAGTTGTACAGTTGGGGTTGTGGCTCAGTGATAGAGCGCTCGCCTAGCACACATGGCCCTGTCTTCGATCCTCAGCACCATGTAAAAATAAATAAATATAACAAAGGTATTGTGTCCAACTACAACTAAAAAAAAATCCTAAATATTTTTAGTTGTAGATGGACACAATACCTTTATTTTATTTATTTTTATGTGTGTTGAGGATCAAACCCAGTGCTTCACATGTGCTAGGCAAATGCTGTACCACTGAGCTACAACCCCAGCCCTCCCCTTTTCTGTATTTCATCAGCTCTACCTTTAGATCAGGATTTGAAAGTTAGGTGCATAACTTGTCCTCATTCTGCCAGAAATCAGTGATGCTTGAGAGGCAAAGTCCTGAACCAAAGCTATAGGGCAGGAGAGAATTCTTTATCTTTAATAGTAACCTTTAACAAAGTGTCATGATTCTTTTTCCTAAGGGGCAGGTTCTCTTGGATTCGGACACCTTGTACACATCTTCACGTATAGTTCTATGACCATGACCTCCGTCCTCTGTAGGGAGCCTTCCTGGTTCAGGGGGACTCCAGCTGCCTGCTGCAGAGACCAGGTCTCCTGGAGCTGCCCTGCAGGGGCCACAACTCCAGCTCTGACAGTGCAGCCCAGGATGGACACAGAGGTCACAGGGTAGCAGGGCAGAGGCTGCCCCAACGCCAGTGTCAGCAAGGACATGACTCCCTCAGGCCCTGTCCTGTGGACACAATCTCCAGCCTTCTCTTCCTGGTATACTCTTGCCTCCTGCAAGAGCCAGGAGAGAAAGCACCCAAAAACCTCCTTCCAAAGCTCATTTCTTGCGTTCTTGAGCTTCGGTCTTGATCGTTATCTTCCTTTGACCCCTGGTCTTTTGCTCAGAAATCTTTTTTGGGTCTTGCCAAAAGAGCCTGTTTTTGAGAATGCGCAGGACCTTGGCAGAATGCTCTTATTTACTCTGGTCTGTCCTGTATTATGTGGAAGATGGCGGGTCACTGCTGTCAGTGTTGCATAGGCAGAGCAAGGTTGTAAGAACTAAAGATCTGCCTAGCACTGTGACAGGAAGCATCTATTGTCCAGCTAAGCAGGGTATCCCCAGGGCCTGGTACGGTTGGCCCTTGACAAGCACATAGCCCTACGTCAGTAAGTACAGAAAAGACAGTGGGGGTGGGGAAGGGGGAGTAGTGTATGAGTTTCACTTTTCAAATTTTTCAAAAAAATTAATGTAGGCCTAAGGTCCTGACTTTGCAGAGTAGAAAACCAAGACCTAGAAAAGTGGGTAGCCCAAGGAAAAATCCCAGCCCTCCTCCTTGTCACTAGTCACTAGTGCTGTCCACACTGCCTGTCCCTCTGCACCCTACACAGCCCAGATGTCCCCTGTTACCAGTGCCCTCCCACTGCCTGTCCCCCTGCACCCTGCACGGCCCAGACGTGCCCCCATCCCTGGTGCCATTTCCATGGCCCATGTGAACTAATCACACAGTAAACCATTCCATGGGTGAAAGGTGGTGCTGCTTCTTCCCTTTATTAAATGGTCTGGAAACCCTTGTTGTGTCCACCATCATAAGTAACAGTAATGATGAGTAAAGAGTGATTGAAGTATGGCTTCATTTTATAGTAGTGTTTAAACATTGCACACAGAGCCACTCACGTCCATTGCAGCTAATTTCCTCAGCACACTTACTGTCTTCCTGCCTTCTTTGATTATTCCTGATATTAGTAAATATACACAATGGCTCAAATTTTTTTCATACATTGAAAATACTTGAGGCTATTAGAGATTTTTTATGAGGGTCCTAACTGGAGAACTTGTTTAAGTGGAAACTATATTCATAACAAGATCATTAATTGCCCTAGTATTTTAATTGTGTCCTAAAATAATTCCCATTGTCTAAGGCTAGACAGAAAGAGCTTCCAAATGTGTGTTCCTCAGTCATGTCAGAGTGTTCCACGGCTGTAATTCTCAGGGAGTGAATGTCACAGCCTGAGGAGGAAGACACTTAAGTCTCTTTAATGGAATCGTAGGTACAGTAATGATTCCCTTTGAGTCTGAGATGGAGAAAAGCCACGTACCTACCATGTTACTTGAGTGATTTTATTGGACTATTTTTCTTATTTTTTGGAAGTTGTAAAGTATACTTGTTCAGTTTTTCAAATAGAGTCCATATCTTTTTTCCTAGTTTTAAAAAAGTAACATTTATTTAAATTTAGGTACTTTTCTCCCATCAAACCAACTTCATCAGAGTTCTGCTGTCATATACAGTAATTACACGATTTTCATGACATTTCCTCCATGCAACCTAAAGAACAACTTTAAATTCTAAAGGGTAGGGCTGGGGTTGTGGCTCAGCGGTAGAGCGCTCGCCTAGCACGTGCGCGGCCCGGGTTCGATCCTCAGCACCAAGTAAAAATAAACACATTGTGTACAACTAAAACAAATAAATAAATATGTTTTTTTAAAAAAATGCTAAGGGGTAATTCTTTCACTGCGCATTTCTGATGTCTGACATTTGAAATGTAGACGACCACCAGGAGGGGAAGGTGGAGAACAGTGCCGTAAAAACAGCAAAAACACATGGAGGAAATAAGTGCCTGAAACTTCAAGCCACAGCAGCAGACTCCTGCCCTGGCCCTCTGGGTGGCGTGGTGAAGTCCCACCCTGGAGGACTCCCCAGGCTCCTGCCTGCCCTCGGGTCTCCTCACCCCTCCAGAAGAGTCCTGCCTGAACTCCAGGAGAGGTCGCCCCGAGCTGGGTGCAGGCCAGCGTGCTTTCCCCTCTGCCTCTTCCTCATTAACAGAGGAACTACCTCTCGTGCATGTCCCAAAATCAGAAGACCAAGGCCATGCTGGATGGGCAAAATGAACCCCCCAACACAGGTGCACAGCCAGGGAAATGTCCACCCTGCTGTAGTTGGGAGAAGTGGGGGAGAAGAGGGAAATCAAGCGAGGACCACTTGTCTGCCAGCAGCAGGATGGAGGCCAGGGTGGCCACAGCCTCAGTCCCCACACAGTCATCAGGCACAAGAAAGAACAGCATAGGCATCAACACAGAAGCACCACAGACAGAATGCAGCTCAGATACATGCTTGTGCAGATCAACAAAGGAATTATTGGTTATTAAGAAAAGAATGAGGGCTGGGGTTGTGGCTCAGCGGCAGAGCGCTCGCCTCGCACGTGCACGGCCCGGGTTCGATCCTCAGCACCACATAAACATAAATGCATTGCATTGTGTACAACTAAAGCAAATAAATAAATCTTTAATAAAAAAAAAAGAAAAGAATGAACTAGTCAATAAACAGTGGCCCTGTCTTATTGAGTAATTGTATGGGAAAAAATAAGTCTCTAAACCAAAACTTTTTTGTTTGTTTTTTGGTACTGGGGATTGAACCCAGGATGCATTACTACTGAGCCACATCCCCAGCCTTTTCTATTGTTTTGAGACAGGGTCTCCCTAAGTTGCTTAGGGCCTCACTAAATTGCTGAGGCTGTCTTTGAACTTGTGATCCTCCTGTCTCAGCCTCCTGAGTCACTGGGATCAAAACTTTTTAATTTCAAAAAATGGAATTTTAGTGACTCCGGATAGAAAAGCATTTCTTAAACAAGCTCCAAAAATCTAAACCTTAAAGGAAACGACTGATAAATTTGCTACTTTGAATAAGTCTAAAACGTGTGTACGATGAAAACACCATGAATAGCAGTTAAAAACGAGCAGGGTATGGGAGAAGATGGGAGAAGAGAAGATGCTTGAAGTTCTTGTGACTGACAGATTTGTATCCAGGATACAGAAAACTTCCTTCAATTAATAAGGAAAAGAAACAGCCCTGTAGAGAAACAGACAAAAGATATGAAGAGGCAATTACTAGAAACCAGACAGCCAGTGAATATGGGAAACGCTCAGCCTCTCTTCTTGTTAAGGAAGTGTAAATACAACAAGAATGCCACGCATTCCAGCCCCAGCAAGTTGGCAGCGCCAGTTGGCAAGGGAGGGCAGCGTGCGTTGCTGGCGGGAGTGAGACAACCATACGCTTTGCAGATCAAGTTGACAGTGGCTACCCAAGTGAACGCCTTGTGTGACCTTTGCTCCCACTGTCCCACTTGGAGTTGTACATCGTGTAAAGAGACAGTAAACAGACACGTTCAAGAATGTTGTTACTTATTATTAGTTTTAGCCAAAGATTTTATTAAAAACTGCAATAGCCAACAAGAAAAAGAAAACTGTCATATACAGCCAATTAAATGCTTAAGAGCATTTGAAATAAATGAGCTGGAACCACTTTCATCAATATGAATAAATTTCAAAACTAATGTTCAGCAATAAAAGTAAGTTGCACGAGGCTGTCTGCAGTGCGCTAGCTTTTACTCATGTTTGCACACAGGTGGATGATCCATCCCTTTGCCACCACTCTGCAGTTTCGGAGAGTCCTGAAGATGAAACATCACTTTTGGCAATGAATCCGACCTGACCGAACTGTCTGGTGCCTGGCCTGGACACTCGTCCACGTGCTCACCCGCCTCTCTTGCCCTGCTGCGTGTGCACTGCGGCCCTCCCTCCCCAGCCTGGCACAGTGCCATGTCCTCCTGCAGACTGTCCCCTCCAGTGCAGGCCTGGGGATATCACTGTCCTCACTAGTTTGAGGCCCCCCACACACCCTTACAAAGTGCCCCTCCTTCCAGTGCTCTCTGGAGACCTGTGTCCCTCAGGTGGCCTTCATGTCCTGCCCAGCCCTGAAGGATCTGATGGCAGAGCCACCCTCAGCAAAGTGACCCAGTTATGGTCTTGGTTGACCCCCATTGGTGAGAGGAAGAATGTTCCTAGACCTGAAAATGTCTTTGAAGTTCAAAGTAAACTTGAACTATTGCTAAATAAGCATTTTGTATTCTCTCATCAGGGGGAAAAAGGGGGGGGGGAGTATAAAGTGGAGGTGGCAAACTTTCCTAACATCTGTGCGTTTGTTTCCTCTCTTATTCCTACCCCGCCCCTTTTAAAATTGTGATACAGGATTTCTGGGCACAGTGGTGTACTTCTGTAATCACAGCACCTCAGGAGGCTGAGACAGGAGGATCATACATTCAAGACCAACCTCAGTGACTTCGCGAGACCCTATCACAAAATAAAATAACTAAAAAGGGCTGGGGATATGACTCAGTGGTAAAAGCACCCTGGGTTAAATTCCCCGTACTCAAATTGTGACACAAGGAAAACTACTCCCATCTCTCTTCCCTACTGGCCTGGCTGGCTCTGAGACCAGATGGTAGTCCAGATCGGAGTTAGAGACTGGAGGGTCTGGGCTCAGTCACCTGGGCTGAACTACAGTGAGTGAGCTCCCCACCCCGAGGTCCCAGTCTGAGCCTGGTCCTGTCCTCCAACAGGCCAGCCCACATGCCACCTGAGTTTCCCTCTGCAGGAAGAAAGTGGCCAGGCCCACCAGATGCCTGTCATGGGCTGTCTTGTGTTATTAATTTTTGCAAGGACTTGGGTCCTTCTTACTCTAGAAAGTTGGTTCTCAGGTTAGTGGGAGTTTGTTTAGATATAACTGCTTATCATTTATAGACCCATCAATATGAATCAGAGCATGGCTTAGCCTAATAGTGCACACTTAGTCAATAGTAGCAATTATCCAAGTAAACCCTGGAAGTCAGTCATCTGTGGGAAAATTATACTGGGAGAGACAAATAGGAGCATAAACATTTCTGCTTTCTAGTTTAGAAGCCACCTTTTAGAAGATTTGTACTTACTAAAAACAATGAATAATTAAGATGGTAGGTTTTTGCTTCATTTTTAATAGTAGTGATCTAGTTGAGATATAGAAAACTCATCTTGTATATGAAATCATAGCAAGTGCCGAAGGCTTTTTATATGATGTATCTTACTGTTTTTAATCATTTATGGAGTACTTCATACTTACAAAGTTCTTACAAATAATTTTATTACACATTTAAATGTTTTACTGGTGGTGGGTGCCTATACATACTGGATATAAAATGAGATAGGAACATTTACAGTGTAATATTTCTTGTTTGTTTCAAAAATATATAAATATCTATGAACAGATTTTCTCATATACTTCTGCACCCACACAAATTCTAATTTGAGGTCTGTCAAGCTGAGTTCATGGGGAGCTGTAGAGGCATCTAGAACAGAATGTCAGGGGACTCCACCCCACCACAGTGGTCCTTGATATCTGTGGAACCCCAAGGGGACCAGACTTGTGATGCTCAAGTCCCTTGTGTAAACTGGTGCAGTATTTGCATATACCCTGTGCACATCCTCCAGTGTACGTTAAGACATTTTTCTGGGTTACTTGTAATGCCTGCTACAATGTAAACGCTTTGTAAATACTTGTTATACATTATTGTTTAGAAATAATGACAAGAAAGCAAAGTCTTTACGTGTTCACCACAGACCTTTTTTTTTTTTCCCCCTAAGTATTTTTGACCTATGGGGGATTGGATCCTCAGATGAGAACCCATGGATGTGGAGGGCAAATTATGGATCTAAATCCTTATATTATTTTGGGAAAAGAAAAAACTCCTTTAGCTGCCATGTTTAGTAACTTGTACCTTCTATACTTGGTTTTGAGAGTCTGTATTTCAAGGAGCATGTATTTTGTTTCTCTGCATCAAGCACTGTCCTGGGTAAGAGGTGCTTGGTGGTCCCCCTGGGGCCATCGACACAGCAGAGAGATGGGCATGCATATACAGGGCCTGCTTCCAGAGAGCCAGATGGGAGAAGCTGCTCTGCTGGGTGCATAGCCTTCCTTTGTTTCACCAGACCCTCTTTTCCTGATTGCACAAAGTTTTTGTCTGCTTCAGAAAAATTGGAAAGAAATTACGCAAAGAACCACTGCCTTTACCATTTTCATTTCTATTCACATATATATGTTGTATGTTTAGGCACATGCGTGTATGTGTTTAGATATGTTCTACATAGTGCCTGTGAGTATGAAGATGAATGACACATGCATATTTGCATAGGTACTACACAGTTTTGTATTATGCTTACTTACAGTTTTGTGTCTTTTTATTATTTTAAACATTTTCCCATATTAAAGAGTGTTTAATTGGGTCTTCTAGTGAGAATCATCCATATCCTGGCTCTGATATTTAGTTTTTTTTTTTTTTTTTTTCCTGTGTGCAGTGCTTCATTGAATGTGTTTTGTAGTGCTGGCTTAGTGATCATGAATTCTTTCACATTCTTATCATGGGAAGGTCTTATTTTGCCTTCAATTCTGAGAGAGAGCTTTGCTGGCTGTAACAAGCTTGGTTGGCACCTGTTGTCTTTCAAGGCTTAATTTTATTCCAAGCCTTTTGGCTTTTAGGGCCTGGACTGAGAAATAAGTAGAAATTCTAATTGACTGACCTCTAAATGTGACCTACCTTTTCTCTCTTGTGACTTTTAGAATTCTATCCTTGTTCTGTATATTAGGCACTTTAATCATAATGTGTCTTGTTTTGGAGGGCTTAAACCCAAAGGCACTTTAATACTGAGCTACATTACCAGCCCTTTTTTTACTGTTATTTTGTCTTGAGACAGGGTTTTGCTGAATTGCTTAGGGCCTAAGTTGCTGAGACTGACCTTGAACCTGCTGTTCTCCTGCCTCAGCCTCTCAAGTTGCGGGGATTATAGGCATGTGCCACCATACCGAGCTACATGTGTCCTAAGGATCTTTTTGGATCTTGTCTATTCACAGTTCTAAATGCCTCTTGGTTTGGGATTTCCATCTCATTCCTAAGGTCTGGACATTTTTCTGATATTAGTTCATTGAATATGTTACACGTTCTTTAAGTTTGTTTTTCAGTGCCTTTATCTATGCCAGTGGTTCTTAGATTTGGTCTCTTAATGTTGTCCCAAATTTGAGTATTCTGGTCATGGTCTCTTAACATCTTTCCTTCATTGTCAACTTAAATCAGAATACTAGTGATACAGGCACAATGATGTTTTTGGGAGCACAGTTCACAGTAGCCAAGTTGTGGAACCAGCCCAGGTTCTTGTCGACACGTGAATGGATAAAGAAAATGTGGTATGCATTCACATGGAGTTTTACTCCACTATATAGAAGAATGGAGTGAATGGAACTAGAGAATAATATATGTGGAAGCAAAATAAGGGGAGAAGGGGAAAGACCCCGTGAAAATAGGAGGAAGATTAATGGAGTAGGAGGAGGAAAGTGAGGAGAAATAGGAGGGACAGGAAAAGGGAGAAATTGCAGAATGAAACTAATCAAATTATATACTAAGCACACGTGTGACTATTCCTCGGTGAATTCCACCATTGTGTATACCTATAAAGCGCCAATTTAAAAAATAAATAATACCAATACTCTACTAGAAGACCAGTAGAGTAGAGGAAAACCTGGGGAGGCAAGCTGGGAGAGGAAGTGAAAGTCCTGGGGCTGAAATGGAGCACATTACATTCCACACATGTATGATTAGGTCAGAATGGACCCTGCTGTTATGTGTAACTATAAAGCACTAATAAAAACAAAAAGGAAACAAAGTCTACTTTAGTAGCTACATAATCTGAAGCTATTATAAATGCCCTTGAATTGAGCCCTCTCATACAGAACTCTTCTCTGCATATTTAATTCTTTAAGATAAGTTTTAGAAAGCAAATTACTAAGTCAAAAAGTATGGTCAGTCTTGAGGCTTGTATTGCATATTAATTTTTTTTTTTTTTTTTTTTTTGGTACCGGGGATTGAACTCAGGGGCACTCGACCACTGGGCCACATCCCCAGCCCTTTTTTGTATTTTTATTTAGAGACAGGGTCTCACTGAGTTGCTAAGTGCCTCGCCATTGCTGAGGCTGGCTTTGAACTCGCGATCCTCCTGCCTCAGCCTCCCAAGTGCTGGGATTACAGGCGTGCGCCACCGCGCCCGGCTGCATATTAATTTTTAATAACATGAGTGCACTTGCTTTAATATCACCTTCTTTCTTTGTAAATGTTTTTCTGATTTCTTAGGCTACCAAAGGCTTTTATTATTTTATTTCTTACTGACTTTTGTTAAGCTGTGAATTTTGTATCTGCTCTGCAGTTCTTTGAATTTCTTATATGTTACAGTGATGAAATACTAATAGAAATTAAACAGCAGTGCACTGGACAAGGCCACTGCCCCAAGGAGCTTACCTGGTGGAAGGAGAAGATGTAGTACTAATTAAAAGCTAACTTGGAGCCATGCGTGCTGGTGTTTAGAATTCCCAGGCACTCGGGAGGCTAAAGTAGGAGAATCGAGAGTTTGAGGCTAACCTGGGTAACTTAGTGAAACCCTGTCTCAAAATAAATATATAAATAGGTAAGTCTCAAAATAATTAGATAAAAGGGCTGGGATGTCCTTGGAGACAGAACACCCTGAGTTCAGTCCCCAGCACCACACCTACACACACAAGAGCAGACCTGGAGTGCCAGGCCCCTTCTGCTCGTATGCGTGCTGAGGCACAGCATATGCCGGGAGCTGCATTCTCACCTTTTTATTATCTGGGGCCCTGTAGGAGCATTTTTTCAGTGTTTTTCCCCTTCCACCACCACTGTCCCTAGACCCACATGAAATTACATACTGAGGAGTGGATTCTGCTGGGTGATGTTCACTTTTGGGGACTCCTGATCATTGTTATCCAAGATACTTTTATCTCCAAGAACTGAACCCCATCCCTTGGGGGCACTGAGAACATGGGCTCTGGGGGGCAGAGTGGGCAGTTGCACCGTGGGCTGAAAGGCACCTGGAAGGTAGGGGCGGCACCAGGAGTCCTTGACTGGCTGGAGGAGCACCCGGGAAGCAGAGGTGACAGGCGGCAGAGGGCTGGGAGCAGCTAGAGGCAGGACAGGCTACACTGTCATCTCAAGCTCCGGGGCCACCAGCGAGACTCAGAGGTGAAGCATCATGGATGTCATTGAGCTTCCTGGGCCTGCGCTGTGGCCGTAGTCCAGGGCGGTACGTTCATGTTAGTGGAAAGTCCCTGTGCCGTTACACAGGGGTGGGCAAGGCAGCTGGGGAGTGCAGCCTGCAGGGCCTGACTGAGCCGGGAGAGCAGGCCACCAGCAAGAGTTGAGTGATGATAAACAGGGAAGTGTTCCAGTCTGTGCTGTGTACTTAGTAAGTGCCTGTGGTGTGCACAGGGTGTCATTCATTCATCTGTTACACAAGTAACAGTCATCTCTGCTCCCAAGGACCCACCCAGAAGAAAACCACCCAACTCTTGTACAGAGTTGGAACTGTGGCATTTGCTGGTAGAGATTAATGATTAATATTTATGATTTCTGTTCTTAACTTTTATACCTAAACTTTTGTTCCCAAATCTGGCTGTTTCACTTTTCTGACCATTACATCCTCATCCCTTCAATGAGGACTTCCCTGTCCTGTTACTTCTCACACTGCTTCTGTGTGTGGCAGTCAGAAGCCGACTCCTTGGGCTCAAGGGAATGTCATCTGGATTTCTTTTATCCTGTGACAACTTGGCCTTGCAGTGGTAAAGGAATGAGATCAATTTTAGGAGTTTCCCAGTGCTGTCCTAGAAAACTTAGTTTAGAGCTTTTTGGATGATGCTAGGAGAGTGTTGCGTGGTCAGCCCAGGTCCACCCACAGCTCTTGAATGGTGTCCTGATTGTGGTCAGTTTCAGTTTCTTAGAAGCTGGCACATATTCAGATATCCAAAGTAAGGTGTCAAACAGTACACAAACAATGTCTACATTGGTGCTGCTGACTCTCCTGCAGCTATTAAAAATCACAGTGTAGGGCTGGGGATGTAGCTCAGTTGGTAGAGTGCTTGCCTTGCATGCATGCACAAGGCCCTGGGTCTGATCCCCAGCACCACAAAAAAAAAAAAAAAAGAAAGAAAGAAAGAAAGAAAAGAAAAAAATCACAGTGTAAGACGCCAGCCATGGTGGGGCGTGCCTATAGTCCAGCTGCTTGGGAGGCTGAAGCAGGAGGACCAGTGGAGCCCACATAGCAAGACCCTGTCTCAAAAAAAAAAAAAAAGAAAGAAAGAAAGAAAGAAAGAAAGAAAGAAAGAAAGATCATGTTGTGAGAACATTTAAGGATGTAAGAACATTTAGAGAAAAGACAAAACAGTACATGCTTAAAGACAGGTCACAAGGACACGTAGAGGACATGTCACTGTTCAGGTTGCTTTCCTTTTCTGCTTCATTCCTTCCTGTCTTCTCCATTCCTGTGATGCATATGAGGGGTGGGGGAGGGAGCCGGCATTAACTGTCATTGTCTAAGCAGCTCACCTGCAGGACAGCAGTGTTGCAGAGGTTGGCGCCTGTGATAATCCCGCCAGGACCCACGGGCCCACCTGCTGCTTCTCCTGCATTCCCAGAACTGTGCTACCCACTTGCCCATCCAGATCTGACCTTATCCTGCCTCGCGCCCCGTGCACTCCTGTGCTAAACGGAGCCCTTGTTTCTTTGCACCTGTTTCACTAAGCTAGCTCCGCGGCCTCTTTTTTCCACAAGATGCCTCCAAAAGAATTAGAAAACTAGGCACCCTCTTGCATTTTTCTCAGAGATCCTTTATCGTAAGCTGAATGGCTGTAAATATATATATATGCCACTAACCTCTAGCCCTTTGCACGCTGCATCTGTGACGGTATTTCCACCATCACATGACTCCGGCTCAGTGCGTTCCTCATGGTGCCAGCACTCACACTCCCCTGCAGTGCCCATATCCAGGGCAGCACACGCCTGCAGCGTCGGCCCCTCTGAGCCCGTCCTGCGTACTGTCCTCACAACATCAGGGATCCTGTCACCTGCCACCTGGGCCAGCTTCTGTCTCCAGCCTTGCCACCCCATCCTGCTGCCCCGCCCCCAGCTTTGTAGCTGCCTGACTTCCTGTGCCCCTTGACTTCAGATGCCACATCATGCGGGGCTCCTCCCCCGGTGCCGTGGGTGCCCTTCTTGTGGGCTGGGTCTCACAACCACTTGCACCCATGTTCATCTCACGAGACTCCCTGGGCAGTTTCTCCCCAGCCATGTGGCGGTGATGTTGTGAATGTGTTTGTGGGCACATGGGTAGGTTGTGTGAGTGTGTGCACACACATGTGTGTGCAGGGATGTGTGTAAACATGCTCTGTTGCAGGAGCCCTGTTTGGGGAGATGGCTAAGATTGCGGTTGACTACGGGCCATGGAGATGTTTGGGCATTGCCGCCTTCCGTAGTCTCACGGGACTTGGCCCGGGATCTCGCCGGACTTGAGCGAGATTGCTGATCGGGTCTGCGCCATTCGGTGTGTTGGTTGTTTGGTGGTGTGTGTGGTGCGTGTTAAAGTCGTTCTTAGAGCCAGAGAGAAAAGTTATCAGAATAAAAAGCTGTTTGTTGCCAGTTCGCCTCTGAACTTCTTCCCGCGGCTTCATTGCTCCAAGCGCCCGTCGCTCCCGGCGGCAGCACTCTGTAGTCCCCCTACACAGAGCTCGCCGTTGCCTTCCTGTGGTGTGCCAGTCAGGCCCGTGTGGTCCGTGGTCCCCTGGGGCAGCAGCGTTTCTGTAACAGAGCCTGGTGTCCCCTAGGCTTCCTGGCTGCACGGTCCTTGTGGCAGCCACTCAGCTCCACGGCAGCCAAGCACAAAGCTGCAGGCAACGCCCACGCAAGTCCTGAGGCCCACCCCCTGAACTGCAGGAGCACTTGCAGATCGCCAGCCTGGGCTGCAGGAACCTGCTGTGGGCTGCTTCTCTCACTTCAGCGGGGCCCCTGAGATTCACCCATCACTGCAGGGACTCTGGTGCTGTCACAGTGTGACTGCGAATCACCGGTGGCCAGTGTGCTAGGAAGCTGGTGAATGGCAGCACAGCCTGGCCTCACCTCCTCCTGCACGGCCCTCCTGTGGGCCATACCATCCTCCTGTGTGGCCCGTCGTCACTGGACTCCCTCCTGCCCTGTCCTCACTGTGCCCCTGCATTTCCCTCCCTACCCACCCCACTCCAAGGCTCTGCCCCTCCTGCTCCCTGGTCCAGCACATACCTGTCCCCAGTGTAGGTCCTTTCCTGTGGGAGGTCTGCCCCAGGTCACAGTTTAAGCCAAGTGCCATTATGTCTGTCTAGTAAGTAGCATCAAAAATGAGTAAAGGCCAGGCGTGGTGGCGCATGCCTGTAATCCCAGTGGCTCAAGGGGCTGAGGAAGGAGGATTGTGAGTTCAAAGCCAGCCTCAACAACTTGGTGAGGCCCTAAGCAACTCAGCAAGACCTTGTCTCTAAGTAAAATATAAAAAGAAGGCTGGGATGTTGCTCAGTAACTGAGTGCCCCTGAGTTCAATCCCTGGTACCAAAAAAAAAAAAAAGGTATAAAAGTAAAAACTAAAGGAGTGAGAGGAAATCAGTAGAACAGAGGAGGGAGAATAGGAGAAAGAAGGGAGGAGAAGCGGTGGGGTGGGGATTGAAATCAAATTCCTGGCATGTATGATTCTATCAGGATGAACCCACTACCATGTACAATTTTAGTGCTCTGGTAGAGAAAGTCAACACCTAGGCCCTTCCCTCCACTGGCATGAATTGTTCATGGTGAGGGAGACCCAGGGGAAGTGTCTAAGGATTAGTGCATGTTCCTTCCAGAACAGATGCACAGAACAACCCCAGAAGATTATGACTGAGATTAAATCAGAGCAAATTAAGGAAAATAAAAAGTACAGTATACAAGCTGAATATGTCCGTATGTCCCTAGGAAGAAAAAAAAAAAAAAAGACCCATCAATCAAGTGCCACTAACAGGCAAGGCCAGAATACTGCCCTGGGAGTGTGCAAGCAGCACCACGGGGAGTGGGGTCTTCTCCGACACAGGCAGAGTGGGCTCAGACTTGGCAGGTCTTTCCCTCCCTCCCCTTCACATTTGCAATGCAAAGAGAATATGCACAGCCACTTGTATTACATAAAGTGATTATTGCATTGAAATTTAGACTAGAGACAGCATTTGGAAAGCATTTTAGTAAATTATCTTAGCCAGTCTAAAAATACTCCTGAGCTGTCAACCAGAACATGGAAGTCCTGCGTTACTTGAGTGCTCTGCCGTAACTGGGACAGTCGGGAGGAACGCACCCCGACTTCCTCTTCACAGTTGGCCAGTGGCTCTGCCGAGTTCCCGGGGCTGCAGGCGGCCCTGAGGAAGCCGCAGCCTCTCGGTGCAGGCAGACTGCGCGTGTCCAGCAGCAGCCCCAGGCACGAGAGCCTGGCTGTGTGCGTGGCCGTCTGCACCTGGGAGAGAGCTGCTGGACATCT
The DNA here is from genome assembly GCA_025594165.1 of Tamias sibiricus. NCBI lineage: Eukaryota > Metazoa > Chordata > Mammalia > Rodentia > Sciuridae > Tamias > Tamias sibiricus. The sequence continues at coordinate 98,003,101 of CM046670.1, read as the reverse complement.
GATGCCCGCACCGTGCTGGCTGGTGGCTTGGTGGCAGGCTGGGGCCCACCCTCAGGTGCACGGAGCCCGGAGAGGAGGAAACTTACCACAGGAAACACGAAGGCGCATCCGCCCACGAGCACACCGGCACCCTGACCCCACGCTCAGCACCATGAGCACCTGGAGCAGCGCCACACTCCCTCACTGCTGGCCGCAAGTGCAGAAACTGCTGAGCTGCTGGGTGCTTCCCCTGTGAAGTGCTCACGTCCACACAGAACCTGCACGTGGACGTTGTTTGACTCCCGACTGCCCAGATGAAGGGCAGCCCAGACGCCCGTCAGTAGGTGAGCGCATCAACGGCGCCCGTCCGTGCAGGGGAATGCTGTCCAGCACAGGAAACGAGCTCCGACCCGGGGCTCGTGGGCTTGCGTCAGGTCACAGCGGGACAGTAGCAGCCCAGGCGGTCTTGAGGTCTCAGCCCCACGCCCCTTGCTTTCCTGTGAACACAGTCTGGCAAGGTGTGCACACGCCTTCACACCACAACCACATGAGACAGCAAGAAGAGGTCCTCCCACAGGGAGATGCTGGGCCTGGCCCACAGCCTTGTGAAAGACACCCACACCAAGGGAGGGCTTCCTGGATGTGGGTGGGCGAGCTTGGGGCTTCTCCCTGCGCCGTTCACGCCGTTCACGCCGTTCACGTGAGCTCCGCGCCTGGCCTGCGCTCGCTGCTTTCACACGCTGACATCGTGAGGTGGGCCCCATGGCCTGAGCTCCTAAACTCAGCAGACCTGACCCCGCGAGGTCCAGCAGCCCCCTCGGCCCCTAGCAGAGGCTCGTCTCCCGGCTGTGGGAGCTAGAGCCCAGGAATCCCAAGACAGGGCTGCAGCGCCCTGCAGTGGAAAGCGAGCCTTCATCCAGGGCCCTGCTCTGCGTCCTGGCACTGAGAGCGCTGCCAGCCGGCCAGCAGGTGCACGCGGGAGCTGGTGCCTCGCGCTCTGGTGTATGTACTGCAAACTCCCTGGCTTCATTGGTGTCCGATTGCCTTGGGACAAGTGTGGAACCTCTTTGCTTTTTCAGGCTCCTCTTCCCTCTCTCTGTCTGCCCCGGGCATCCAGGATTCGTTTCTGCTCTAGCCCACTCTGTCCTTTGAGGCTGCCTCTGCCTGGAGGGTCCTTGGCTCCCTGTGACCTGTTTCCTACTCATCCTGCCCATCCGCTCCCCTCCCCCCACCCAGCCTGCACCCCCCTCCCGCCCTGCGCCCTGAGCTGCTTCCCTGGCTAGCCCCTCAGCCACAGGCACACACCACTGCTGCCTGCTTGGGGAGCTGCTGGGAGAGAACTGCTCGCCGCCGCGGCTGCAGGGGCACGTGCTCTTGAAGTGCTGCAGCGTCTCAATTGCCTAGCAGCCTTCCTTTCTCTACTGGGTGGGGCAGAAATGTTTTGAGCCCAAAAAAATGAACCGATATGTGGAGATCAGCAGCCTTCCAGCCTTCCTGATGCCCAAGTTGTAGCAGAAGAAGCACGAGAAAGCAGGCTGTGTGGGTGGGCGGGCCGCGGCCCGCTGCCTTGGCATGACGCATTGCTGTGTTCGTGTTGGTGAAACAGCACTGAGCACATGAAGCCCCTAGTTTTATGGTCCATGTACATCATACAGATAGAAATAAATATATCCAGTGCTTCGTGTAAAATCAAGTGATTGATTTTAAACTGACAGAAATCACAAGATAGAGCCATCTTGCTAAAAAGGAAACCAGTCTTACAGGTTGGGGGTCTGGGAGAGCTTTCCAGGTTGTCTTCTCCCTGTGTTTTGTCAGTAACTTGCAAAGTTTTGTGAGGGGTCATCTGGAACTGCACCTCCCAGGGCCCTCCTGTTGCTGATCATGTGTGCAGGGTTGACAGTGGCGTTCTCCACGCGCTGGCCAGCGGTCAACCTTGCCCCATTATCAGTGGCTGCACGGAGCTGCCTCCAGCAAGCCCAGAGTGCGCCTTTGCTCACAAACCCCGCTGTGTCTTACAGAGCTGCAGAAACTGGAGGGCAGCCGTCGACCTGTGCGGACGCCTTCTCACAGCCCACGGCCAAGGCTACGGCAAGAGCGGACTGCCCACCAGCCACACGGCGGACTCACTGCAGGTGAGAACACCGCCACCACAGGGTGCTGCGTTGTACTCCGCTTGTCATAGCTGGGGACACTGGAGAGCCGTAGGCTTTCCTGCCAGCAGGAGCAATCTGAGAACAAAAAGGGGATTTCTGCGTCCTGGTCTTAATCTGCGCGAGAGGACCCGTGTCTTCTTCCCTGGTGGTGCGTGGGTTCTGCCAGTGTGAGCTGGGGTCTCACGTGGCCCTGCTGTGCAGTGCCTCTGTGCTGCCCGGAGGCCTGGCCTGAGGTGGGCAGGGGCTCCTACTATGATGGAAGCCAAGTGGCTCGGAGGGTCCCCAGACATGGGGAGGGGCTCCACGGGCTGTGTGCTGTCCTTGGAGCAAGCGCATTGCTCTGCCAGGGACACAGGAGAGAATTCCAGCGTGGAGCTGTGGCTGGAAGGGAGCCCAGACAGGAAGGAGCCCTCAGGGTGCTCGGCACCCCCTGCCCTGGGGACAGGTACTGTGTTTTGCAGCACTGGGCTTGAACCCGGAGGAGCTTTATTTAACACTGAGTAAAGCCATTCCCAGCCCTGTTTTTCCAAAAATATAATAATGTATTATGCACTTAGAAATAGCTAAGAGAATAGATTGTGTGTTCTCAAAGCACAAAAACAAAATACTATACACAGTATTTATACAATACATTGTTATCAGCCATCTCCAGCCCTTTTTATTTTTTTAATTTATTTATTTTTTTTGTGGTACCGGAGATTGAACTCAGGGGCACTCGACCACTGGGCCACATCCCCAGCCCTTTTTTGTATTTTATTAGAGACAGGGTCTCACTGAGTTGCTAAGTGCCTCGCCATTGCTGAGGCTGGCTTTGAACTCGCGATCCTCCTGCCTCAGCCTCCCAAGTGCTGGGATTACAGGCGTGCACCACCATGCCCGGCCCTTTTTATTTTTTATTTTGAGACAGAGTCTCACTAAGTTGCTTAGGGCCTCACTAAATTGCTGAGGCTGGCCTCAAACTTGTGATCCTCTTGCTTCAGCCTCCTGAGTTGCTGGGATTACAGGAGTATGCCACCAGGCCCAGCTGGGAGATTTTTAACTTTAATCCTAACTTTCACGGGGCTCCCCAGAACTGAACTCATCACCGGATGTTCCAAAGCCGTAATGAGCTTAGGACAGTGGTACCTGGGGAAGCTGGTGGCCCAGCTCTTGCAGGTGGGCTCCTCCTTCCTGGATGGCTTCATGCCAGGAGCCCGCAGGCGTGGGCTGGGCAGGACAAGCAAGGCCACCTCAGGTGCCCTTGCACCTCCTCAGGCCCCTCCTCACCAGCCCAGTCCTGGGCCTTCCCTCCGTGCCTCACACCTGGCACCACCAGCACAGCCCCTCCCTGGAATGGTGCCCTGGCCCAGCTTGCGCCTCCACCCACACACTGCAGCCAGAACACTCTGAAAGCACGTGCAGGTGGCCCCAGCTTCCTGCTCTCAAGCTGTAAGCAGCTCCCTGCTGCCCCAGCTCAACAGCGCTCCTCTCCCTGCAGCCGGCTCCCAGCCTGCACAGCAGAGTAGAGCAGGCACCGGCCTGGGGCCTGTCTTCATCCTGGTGCTCGCTGTAGATCCTGGGCGGCCGCTTCTTAAGACCTCATTCCTTGGTGTTTGCTTTAAACCTTATTTCAGAAAATAATAAATCAAACTATTTACTTGATTAAAAAATCGATATGTTTGTAGTGGATCATCTGCTGTTCTGATAGGGGTGTCCACTGTGGAACGCCCGGGTCAATCAGTCAACCTATTCGTCATTTCCCGTGTTGTTTGTGTTTTGAGAACAGAATCTGCACTCTGGACACGCTGCTGTCCAGCACAGCCCCGTCCTGTAGCAGACCCTGCGCTCACTCCTCCTGCCCTTCAGCAGCGCCCTCATCCCCGCTCCAGCCTGTGGTGGACAGCCCTCTACTCTGCCTCTGTGAATTTAGGTTTTTAGCTTCCACAGACAGATCACACAGTATTTTTCTTCCTATGCCTGGCTTACTTTACTTGACATGATGTCTTCCAGATTTGTGTGTGATTGTCTCAAGTAGCAGAGTTACCTCTTTTAATTCCAGTAGCATTCCATGAAATGCACGCACCTGTTTCCTTGATCCACCCGTCCACTGACAGGCACTCTGAGCCTCGCTTTTCTCGTCAGTGGATGGAGAATGGCTTTGGTCATCTCCAAGGTCCTTTTAGTTCTGCGCGACTCTGCCTCTGTGGCTCTGTAGCTCAGGCCCCAGCGTTTTCCTGCGTGTGCCTCCATTCTGCCACCCGGAGCTCACCGTGCTCGCCCACACCGGTGCTGCCCACTCTGAGGCCATGGTCGCACTGTCCTCTGCAGGCCCCTCCCCAGCCTGTGGCCTTGAGGCCCTGGTCCTTCAGTGCTGCCCTCAGCACACCTGTGTCTCCACACCAGGCCCTCCCCCGTGGCCCCAGCCCTACGCTGGGCATCCTCCTCTGGGCGGTCTGTGCTTCCATCTCCCGGCACCTAGTGTGGTGCTGAGTGCACGAGCCCTGCTCAAGAAGATTGTTAGAGGAGTAAATCAAATCTAGTAAAATCATTCACTGCTGGTGCGCTCAGGAGTGTTTCTATAAACATGCAAGTATGCAGATTGCAAAGGTAGAAAGTCAGCCCTTGTTTTGATGTATTAGAAAACAAGCTCTGATAGCAGGTGAGGAAGGAGAGGCCTTTGCGGAGTCGACGTGTGAACATAACCTGTTCGTCCATCGTGTCTTCCGTTTCAGCTCTGGTTTGTGAGACTGGCCCTGCTGGTGAAGCTAGGCCTTTTCCAGAATGCCGAAATGGAGTTTGAGCCCTTTGGAAATCTGGATCAGCCCGACCTGTACTACGAGTACTACCCGCAGGTGTACCCTGGGCGCAGGGGTAAGCCAGTGCAGTGGTGTTGGTGTTCTGTGTGTGCTTTGCTCTGCTTGCCTGCGCATGATTGGGTATCCTCACTTTGCCTAATCTGCCAGTCCTGAAAAGTCAGACCAGTAGCCCAGCCACAAGCCCGAGCCTACAGAGTGACCCACCCAATTTCATAAACACACCACCTAGAAAGAACACACTGGTGCATCCTCTGGTCATTTAGGAGCCATCTGTTGCACGTGCTAGGACCCTGCAGCATGACTGCGTGTTAGAATTGCAAACATTCTCCACTGCACCCCACAGGAAAAGCCTGTGTAGGGTGACCTGGTACTGCACGTGCCTCACTGCCGGTGAAACAAGGCCCATCTTCTCCACTGGGAGCTTGCTCTGTTTCCCCTAGTCTCTGTTCCTGGTTTGCTTGTTTGTTTTTAATGAAAAAATACTTCATTGCTACAATTGGACATTTAAACCCTTCCACACCGCTAGCAGGAACATACTTGGCACACCGACTTTAAAGCCATTTAGCAATTTCCTACAGGTTCAGGAAATACTTGCTGTACAACTTAGCAGTGTCACTGTGCCACCTGCCTGGCTACCAGGCAGCCTGGGTGCAGGGCCCATCTATTCCTGTTTATTTTAAAGCTCTGCCAGGCACAGTGGCGCACGTCTGTAATCCCAGCACTTGGGAGGCTGAGGCAGGAGGATCACAAGTTCAAAGTCAGCCTCAGCAATGGCGAGGTACTTAGCAACTCAGTGAGACCCTGTCTCTAAATAAAATACAAAAAAGGGCTGGGGATGCGGCCCAGTGGTCGAGTGCCCCTGAGTTCAATCCCCAGTACCAAAAAAAAAAAAAAAAAAAAAAAAAAAAGAAATCAAAGCTCTAGTGCCATTCCATGGAGAGATCCCAGTCATGACCCTTGTTTGAAAGGTAACTTGGGCTAGAAGAAGGAAAAGGCAAGCTGCAGGGAGCCAGACCCTCAAAGGGGGCCTCCCGGTGGGACCCAGAACCCCATCTGGAGTGTGCTTGCTGAGAGCAGCATGAGCAGTGACGGGAGGCTGGGCTTCCTGGTCAGCCCTGCCCCAGGTCAGAGCGCGGCTCCCCACTGACTCACCGTGCAGCCTCGGGCCAGTTGGCTGATAGCTCTATGCCTTGGGGTGGTCATCTCTCTCTTCCTGGGGCTATGTGAAGATTAAATGATGTCATGCATGTAAGAGGTGTGGGACAGTGGCTGGCACACAGTGGTTCCTGGGTCTGCCGTTTTCTTCCATCCAAATGCACTGATGGCATATGCACGCCATCCTCTCGCAAGATGGCCAGGCCAGCAGTCATCAGATGTAACAGTGGACCACGAACAATGATCCTGGCTGTCAGGAAATGTAGAGCTACTAGAGGCAGAAGAGGAAGATTAGAGTAGAGAGCTGACAAGCAGTATGGACAGTAACTGCTAGGGAAGTTCAGAACATTAAATCAACATCAGCTGTAACTTGGTGAATTCTAGTAGTAAATAGATGAACTCGGAAGGCTAGAAGTAACGTCTAGTTTGTCAGTTCTTTTTTTTTTGGTACCGGGGATTGAACTCAAGGGCACTTGGCCACTGGGCCACATCCCCAGCCCAGCCCTTTTTTGTGTTTTATTAGAGACAAGGTCTTAGCACTGAGTTGCTAAGTGTCTTGCCATTGCTGAGGCTGGCTTTGAACTCGCGATCCTCCTGCCTCAGCCTCCCGAGTGCTGGGATTACAGGCGTGCGCCACCACACCCGGCATTTGTCGGCTCTTTTTTGTGTTGTTTTTTTCCTTAAAACTCAGATTCTCTTTCTCTGGAATAAATACAGGAAAGGACAGTGGGGACTGTATTCTCTTGCTTTCCCTTCATCATCTTTACCTTTCACAGAGCAGGACCAGGAGGACTGGACTTGCAGCCAAGTCATCCCAGAGTCCAGGGAGGGGAGGGGCTGGCCTGCATCCCTGAGTCATCCCAGAGTCCAGGGAGATTCTGGACCATTTGTAGCATAAGATGGTTTTGACCTTTAATTGCATTAGTGTTAAAATTGTTTCTTCCTTCTATTTTTTAGTTAGATTTATTATTATTATTAATTGGCAACATTGTACATACATATGGGGTACAATGTGACATTTCAATGCATATATATATATATATATATATATATATATATATATACAAGGTGTGATGATCAGGCCAGGGTAATTGACATATCCATTGCCTCCAACAGTTATCATTTCTTTGTGTTGGGAACATTCAAAATCCTCCCTACTGGCTCGTTTGAAATATTCAATTAATAGTCATCAACCATTTTTCTCCTACTGTGCTATAGAACACTAGAGGTTATTTCTCCTATCCAACTGCACCTCAGCACCCATTTTTATAATTTGTTCTTTTTAGTTATACATAACAGTAGATTATGTTTTGACATATTTATATAAACATGAAGTATATCTCTTTTTTTAATATTTATTTATTTGCTTTAGTTGTACACAATGCAATGCATTTATGTTTACGTGGTGCTGAGGCTCGAACCCGGGCCGCACACATGCTAGGCGAGTGCTCTGCTGCTGAGCCACAACCCCAGCCCCAAACATGAAGTATATCTTATTCTAGTTAAGATCTTAGTCTCATGGTGTTTCTTCCTTCTGACTGAAGGAATTTACCCCTTGTAGAAAAGGAAAAGTGGGAAAGATAAGTTTTAATACTAAAATTAGAGTGCAAATCCAAATAATTGTCCTGGACTGGGCTGTGGGCGCCGAGTAAGTAGACCAGCAAGCCAGGTGGACTGAGCATCAGAGGCTTTGGTACCCCCCTCATTGGGAAGACTGGAGCCCCAGTTTGTGAGACAACTTGTCCACCCAAGGTCCTGTGGCTTCCTCCCAGCCTCTACTCACGAAGGTCGAGAAAGACCACATCCAGCCCCAGTTTTCAGAAGTGCAGCCCCAGCTGCCTGTGGACAGTGGGAAACGGTGGGGCTGAGGCCCAGCAGGCTTCCTGAGGGCCCTCGCTGGTGACCAGGGCCTTTCACCCCATGAGTCTGCGTGCCTTAGGACATTGCTCTCACCCTCCAGTCAGGAAAGTGCCATCATGGGGAGCAGGCCTCACAGCCCTCTGCCTGTGGCCCACAGTCCTCTCTGCGAGTAGGCCCCATGTGCATCCACCCTGAAGCTCGTCCACTCCGGTGTAGTTCCCGCTGCTCCTCCCTGCCCTTAGCGCGACAGCCATCTCTGGGGTTCCAGGACACTCTCCCAGCATGTGACTGGACTGCTGTCCCTGGTGCTGCCTCTTCCTTTCTCATTCACACCCTCTAGCCATTTGAGGTTCATCTTTAACTATAAGGCGATTGCAAACTGCCAGCCCAAAAGAGGAATGAGCCTTTGTCCCATCGAGTGGTTGTGACAGATGGTGCTGGAAAGGTTAAGGGCAGGGCTACGTGAGAAAGGCGCGTTGCTTCTGTTGAGTCAGCCTTGCCTGCAGTGCTGCCAGGAGGCGGTGGTTCTGCCTTTTCTCGGGAGGAAGAACTGTTTTCCTTCAGCAATGAAAAAATCAGTTTTCTGCAGTCTGCCTGGCTGCTCCCAGCCCTGTCCCTGCCTCCTCCTCTTCCACTGCACTGGGCCTTGCCTGGGAGTTGGCAGCTGATTTTGATTGTGATCTGTCTGCCACCAATCAATGCTCAGAGCTTGGAGCATGCAGGCCCCTCTTCGTGTGCTGAGCTCCAAGGTACCCTAATGCCACTGCTGCGAGAGGTCTGGGCTCTTGCCTTTCGGGCCCAAGTGATGTATATTCACAGCAACTGCTCACATCGGCTGCCTGTGCTCAGGATAGGTGTTCAAGAGGAGTGAGGCTGACAGGCGGACTTTCCTGGGAGGCCTCCTCCCCGCTGTCAGCAGCCCTTGCTTCCTGAGTGCTCGGAGTCACCCGGACGCTCTGTTCTGCACCCCGAGAAGGGCTCTGCTCCTGGCTGTCTTCACAGAGCGCTGGGGGGAGGCCTCGTACTTGAGGCCATTCTCTCCTAGTGTGCAGGCCTCGGAGCCACTTCCCACTCTGCTGGGATTGGACGCGGGGTGTGGACAAGGAGAAGCCAGTGACTGTGCCTCATGGAGCGGCTCATTCTAGTCACAGAGGAGACGTAGATCACACGTGCACTTGAGCTGACGTGTGCTAACGTTCATCCACAATATTGCATGGAATGCTTACTAATTTTTCTTATTTGGTGGAGTAATAAGCATAAATGTAAGAATTTGATTCATTCATTTCATTTTAGCTTGCAATATATAAGCAAAGTGAGTCATTAAAATATGCTTTAAAAAGGAGGTTATAGCAATACAAACAAATAAATAACCTTTATGAATGAGCTTTAATATATTTCATTTAAATATTGGGCATAATTTTTATTCATTCAGAACATTCATAAAAAGACGTGATGAATCGTGTAAAAATCATGAAGTCCTTGTTTTCACCCAAGAAAGGAACAGTATTTCTGACATTTCCATCACATCCCGTCCCCTTGAAGCACAGTTAGATTTGTTTCCTGGCACTCAGCACTGATGTCTGACCTCCATCTGGAAGAGTAGTGAGGACAGTAAGGCAGGCCAGTTTCAGAGCCCAGGCTGAGGTCCTGGAGGCTTGGGGGACCTGAGAGCCACAGAAGGTAAGGGGCACCTGGCCTGGTGCTCTCCCGGCAGCCCTGTCCTGTCCTCTCCTTTGCTCCACTCTCCACCCCTTTCTGCTGGTCCTGCTCTTCACTGTGTCGTGGCTCATCCCTGCTCATGGCTGCCTGGTGTCCCTAGAACTCAGGACCCTCATGTCGACCCAGAGCAGCTGTTGACAATGCACCCACTTTTTGCCTGAGTGGACACAGCAGTTAAGAGGTTGTGCAAGTCCCACTGTGTGCATCTCTGCATCAGCTAGGTGTTTGCTGGGGCCCCACAGTACCCCCAAATGGTACAGTTTTAGTTACTCAGACCTGACTCACCTACACTCCAGTCTGTGACCATCGTGTGGCTCAGGGAAGTCCATGCATGGGCATTGGCCATGCAGGTAGAGGATGAACAAGAACACAAACAGTTTGCAGAAACTTGCTGTGAGCCACTCACATCTCTAGAAATTGGTCTTGAGCTACACAGTGATCCCACAAGCCATGGTCTGGGGGCAGAGGAGCAGACAGGCGTGCCTTGGCTGTCTTCCTGTCACTGTCCTCCGACTCCAGAAGGGGCCCTTGAAAGTCTGCTGCGGTGCCCGTGTGCTCCCCGACTGCCTGCAGCACTGCTCCCCGCCGCGCTCACACCACGTCTGCTGGACTGTCTGCTTTTACTCTAACCCGCCCCTTCCGTCCCCTTTGAGCAGCCCTGTTTGGGGATATCCCCTTTCTGAATCCACTCTACATTCAACAAAATTTGAAACTTTCTAAAATACAGACACTAATTTTTTCACGATCGCTCCGGAGGCTTCATCTTTCTTGCGCTTGATGTTCTGTTAGTTGGACTGGATGTACTTTGTGTTGACAAACGGTAAATTTTAGAAGGGCATCAGAGGGTTTCTGTGACGTTGTTCCTCCTAAATGTTTTCCTATGGTCTTAAGATTTTTTTGGGGGTGGGTGTACTGGGGATTGAACTCAGGAGCATTCAACCACTGAGCCACGTCCCCAGCACCCCACCCCCACTTTTTTTTTGTATTTCATTTAGAGACAGGGCCCCATTGAGTTGCTTACAACCTTGATTTTGCTGAGGCTGGCTTTGAACTTGACATTCTCCTGTCTCAGCCTCCTGAGCCTCTGGGATTACAGGTGTGGGCCACCACGCCCAGCCGGTCTTAAGATTCTTAACCATGCATTTTTTTCATGCAGTTTTTCTTCAACAGTGAGAGTGTTTAGGGAAGGATTTCTCTGCAGTGAGCGAGTGCTATTACCAGGCTTCCCCCATCCTGTGTGGTTCCACACATCAGCACTGCTCCGAGCCTCGCTGGAAGCCTTTGGAAGCCGTGGGTGGACAGCCGCTGGCAGACGAGACCTCTTGGTTAGCCTCTGGTGGACTCCTCCCAGCCTCTAAGCACTGACACTTTGTTCTACTCAGCTTTTGTCTCTGTGACCAAAAGACCGAACAAGATCAACTGAGAGGAGGGAAACTCTATCTTGGCTCATGGTCCAGAGTCTTTCTGTGAGACAGATGTGCCCGTTGGCGTACACCCTTGCGCTCCTCCCACCCACCCTCCTGAAAGCGCTCACAACCCTGAGCCTGCCATGCATCCTTCCGGATCATGTCTCTACACGTCCACGCCACACAAACATGTATGGACACAGAGATCCAGCACGTTAGGGAGCAAGCAAGAGTGTGTGTGTGTGTGTGTGTGAGATCTGCTTTTAAAACACCGTCATGAGCATGTTGTTTCAGTGTTGCTTTTTTTCCCAATTAGCATTGTCCATACCCTTTCATAACCACCCGATGCACGATTAGGGTCTTTCCAGAAGAACGAGAGCCCTGGCTCTGAGTTTCTGAGGTCTAAATGACAGCAGCCTTGGTTATCACGGCCTTGATGTGATAACACCTTGGCGTGTCACGGCCTTTTCATGTCACGGCCTTGTTGTGTCTTGGCCTTGGTGTGCCATGTGGTGTTGTGGTTCCAGTTAAGAAGCAGCAGTTAGCCGGGTGCGGTGGCACATGCCTGTAATCCCAGCACTTGGGAGGCTGAGGCAGGAGGAGCGGTAGGTTCAAACCCAGCCTCAACAGTGGCGAGGCACTTAGCACCTCAGTGAGACCCTGTCTCTAATAAAATACAAAAAAGGGCTGAGGATGTGGCCCAGTGGTCGAGTGCCCCTGAGTTCAATCCCCAGTACCAAAAAAAAAAAAAGCAGCAGCAGGTTGTTTTCAGAGCTGCTTCCCACCTGCAGAGCAGAGCACGAGGGCTGTGACCACTCTGCCAAGGCGGGCAGGCTCCCCTACTGGCCTGCCCACAGCCAGGCCAGCCCCCACACCCTCGGGCTTCCCTCCTTGGGCTCCCTCTGAGGCCTCTGTGCTGGCATTGCTTCTCGCTTGTTGAGGCTTACTTCCGTATTCTAGGTATTTAAGCCTTTTTCACATATTTTAGGAGTATCTCCTATTCTGGAAAATCTTATTCTAAATTGATCAAGATAGCATTTCTTATTTGCAGCTAGCACATTTTGGGGTAGCTCCTGCTCAACGTCACGTAGGTTATGTCAGGAACAAGTGCAGACAGATTCTGCAGTGTGCCCGGGCCTGGGCCAGGTCTTGAGACCCAGGACCAGAGATGTTGCCGGACATGTCACAGAGCTGCAGTGCACTGCAGGCACGGGCACAGCGTGGGGAGCACGTGCGGAATGTCCTCCCCAGGGCCACAGCGCCTGGGTGGCACGCAGAAGCCCCTGTGCCCACCTGCGCAGGTGTGTTCTCCCAGCACGTGGTGGCTTTCTAATGGGAATGAAGTGGACACACAGGTCCTCACGTTCCATGCTCCAGACACAGCAGCTGAATCGAGCATTAGATGATAAGTACCTGCTGTAGGATTCTTTTCTCTTAGGACTTTCTCAGTAGGTTCTTCCTACTTAGAAATGCAGCCCTGAGTTGAAGGCGACTTCTGGGTTGTGAGTGTGGCACTCTTGTTGGATGGACACACATACAGTGAGTGTCCCCAGTGCAGCCGAAGGCGAGGAGCTGAAGGCATGGCTGGGCTGCCCACCAGCCCCGCGGGGAGGAGGTGGACAGGGAGGGCAGCGCTGAGCAGCGGCCTCAGCCAGGCCCGCCTGACTGGAGTGAGAAGCGGACGCCCTGTCCGACTCCCGAGGTGGTGCCCAGAGCTGACCTGCCGCAGCTGGGCCAAAGATTCGCTGGACTCCTCGCAGGTGCCAGCCCGCAGGGGTCAGCACTGTTTAGCCGTTGGGCACCCCGCTGCTCTGCGACCTCCTGTCCTTGCTGCAGAGAGGATGCAGCCGCCCCCGCCACACAGCAACCAGGCCTCTGGAGTCAGGCAGCCCCCCTTGGCCTGGCCTAGTCCTGGCGCTTCCTCTGGCTCTCCGCAGCGCAGTGTGGACTCTGAGCACTGCGGGGGTCTGGAATGGATTCTGAAGGAGCATTTTCATTCCGTGTTTCTAAATGATTAATGAGGATGTTGCTACAGTATTTATATCAACCTAGATTTTGGCAGGTCGAGACTAGAAGTGAGAATCTTTCACAAAACAGATCCATGGAATTATGTTTCCTTGGAGATTTTGGCTGGCCTTTTTTTCCTACCTGAGCACTTTTTCCTTGCAGGAGAGAGGCAGGCCTGAGGGTTGGTGTGGAAGCCTCACATACTTTATGTCACTTGACAGCCACCCTTAGCATGAAGGGTGTCACTGAGACTCCCAGTAGCTCTGCAGTGACAGGCAGGCTCGGCATCAGGGACTGTTGTGTGCGTCTCCAGAAACGAGGGTCTGGCTGACGGCGGAGCAGCGACTCTGCTTGCTAGGGTGGAGCTGGGTGGTGGGCCGTGTCCAGGGCCTGGCTTGCGCTTGGCGCTCGAGCATGCAGAGGCGCCTGCACTCCTTAAGACTCGCGTGTCCAGCTGGGACCGGGAGAGTGTTCCCCCAGCTGCTCTGGTCTTGTTTGATTCTATGGGCCACATCTTTCCAGAAAGGAGTGTTTCCCTTCTGTTTAGTTCCCTTCCGCTCTTCCCGCAAGGCACGTGTGTCGTTCTGTTGGCCTCTGTCCTTTAAGATGCTAACCTGCGTGAGGCATGCGGTCCTGCCTGCTTCCATCTCGGTGTGTTGGCAGCTGTGATGGGCTGGTGCAGGAGCCCTGTGTGGGGAGATGGCTTGAATTGCGGTTGACTATGGGCCATGGAGATTTGGGCATTGTCGCCTTCCGTAGTCTCACGGGACTTGGCCCGGGATCTCGAGTGACTTGGCCGAGATTGCTGATCGGGTCAGCGCCATTTTGGTGGTGTGTGTGGCGCGTGTTAGTCGTTGTTAGAGCCAGAGAGAAAAGTTATCAGAATAAAAAACTGTTTGTCTCCAGTTTGCCTCTGAACTTCTTCCCGCGGCTTCGTTGCTCCAAGCGGCCATCGCTGCAGGCAGCAACAGGCTGGGACTGGAGGGTGTCTGTTTACATGGCGATGGCTGCACGCAAAATGGGGACAGCATGTAGGAACAGTGCCGCTGAAATGACGATGCGCCCTCCCCTTCCTGCCACAAAAGGGCCCTAATCCCTGGGGCTGCATTTCTGTCCAGATGGAGGGCTGAAGCCTGAGGGGGGTGTGGTCGCCGTGCATGGGAACGAGGGTGCCCTGTGGAGGGAACACTGACATTTTTAAAAATAACGTGTTAAAATAGTTTCTCTTCAAAAACATGCTAAGGTTCCACTCTGGAAGAATCGTGCACACTGATAATGGTTTTATCTGCAGTTTGTGTAACATGTTCCCCAAATCCAAGGAAGAAGTGGGTGAATTTTGTTCGTAAGTGTCCTCCGCACTGACAAGCAGTATCAGGAGTGTGCCCAGCACAGCCACGGCCTGGGCGCGGAGGCAGCGGTGCTGGCTGCAGCCCACCTGCCCCACGAGCCCGCAGAGCACAGCCAGCGAGCACAGTGAGGCAGTCCTGGCCAGGTCCCCACGCTCAGGCAGCACGTCCTCCCCAGCCCCATAGACCTTCAGTGCCTGGGTTGTTTTAAAGGGGTAGGAAACAGCCAGGAAACAACATGTGACTAAAGAGGGACATTTTCTTGTGTGATATAAATGAATATTGTATATTACACTGATTGCAGGTTTAAATTTGATCCTATAAATTTTTTTTTATTAATTTATTATTTGTTTTGATTAGTTATACATGACCATAGAATGCATTTATGCACTATGATATATCATACATAGATGGAATATAATTTCTCATTTTTCAAACTGTACATGTTGCAGAATCATATTGGTCATGTAGTCACATACATACATACAGTAATAATGTCTGTTTCATTCCGCTATCTTTCCCAGCCCCACATCCCCTCCCTCCCCTCGCTTCACTTCTCTCTACCTAATCTAACACTATTTTTCCCTAGTGTCCCTCCACCCCGTCTTACTGTGAATTAGCATCCACGTATTAGAGAAAACATTCAGCCTTTGGTTTTGTGGTATCGGTATATTTCGCTTAGCATGATATTCTCCAACTCCAACCACTTACTGGCAAATGCCCTGATTTTACCCTTCTTTAAAGCTAATAATATTCCATTGAGTATATATACCACATTTTCTTTATCCATTCATCTATTGAGGGACATCCAGGTTGGTTTCATAGTCTAGCTATTGTGAATTGAGCTGCTATAAACATTGATGTGGCTGTGTCCCTATAGTATGCTGATTTTAAGTCCTTTGGGTATAAACCAAGGAGTGGGATAGCTGGGTCAAATGGTGGTTCCATTCCCAGTTTTCTGAGGAATCTCCATACTGCTTTCCATAGTGGTTGCACCAATTTGCAGTCCCACCATAATGTATGAGTGTACCTTTTCCCCCACATCCTCGCCAACATTTATTGTTGCCTGTATTCTTGATGATTGCCATTCTGACAGGAGTGAGATGAAATCTTAGAGTAGTTTTGATTTGCATTTCTCTAATTGTTAGAGATGTTGAACATTTTTTTCATGTATTTGTTGATCAATTGTATTTCTTCTTCTGTGAATTGTCTGTTCAGTTCCTTAGCCCATTTATTGATTGGGTTATTTGTATTTTTGGTGTTAAATTTTTTGAGTTCTTTATATATCCTAGACATTAATGCTTTATCAGAGGTGCATGCTTTAAAGATTTTCTCCCAATCTGTAGGCTCTCTCCTCACATTATTAATTGTTTCCTTTGCTGAAAAGAAGCTTTTTAATTTGAGTCTGTCCCATTTATTGATTCTTGTTTTTACTTCTTGTGCTTTAGGAGTCTTGTTAAGGAAGTCAGATCCTAGGCCAACATGGTGCAGATTTGGGCCTGATTTTACTTATATTAGGCGCAGGGTCTCTGTTCTAGTGCCTAAGTCTTTGATCCACTTTGAGTTGATTTTTGTGTAGGGTGAGAGATAGAGGTTTAATTTCATTTTGCTACATATGGATTTCCAGTTTTGCCAGCACCATTTGTTGAATAGGCTATCTTTTCTCCAGTGACCATTTTTGGCACCCTTGTCTATATGAGATAACCATATTTGTGTGGGTTTGTGTCTGTATCCTCTGTTCTGTACCATTGGTCTACAAGTCTATTTTGGTGCCAATACCATGCCGTTTTTGTTACTATAGCTCTGTAGTATAGTTTAAGGTCAGGTGTTGTGATGCCTCCTGCTTCACTTTTCTTGCTAAGGATTGCTTTAGCTATTTTGGGTCTCTTATTTTTCCAAATAAATCTGATGATTGCTTTTTCTATTTCTTTGAAGAATGTCATTAGGATCTTAATAGGAATTGCATTAAATCTGTATAGTGCTTTTGGTAGTATGGCCATTTTGACAAGGTTAATTCTGCCTATCCAGGAGCATGGGAGATCTTTCCATCTTCTGAGGTTTTCTTCAATTTCTTTCTTTAGTGTTCTGTAGTTTTCATTATAGAAGTCTTTCATCTCTTTCGGTAGTTTGATTCTCAAGTTTGTTTTGTTTTGTTTTTTGTTTTGTTTTGTTTTTGAAGCTATTGTGAATGGAGTAGTTTTCCTAATTTCTCTTTCAGTGGATTTATCGCTGATGTATAGGAATGCATTTGATTTATGGGTGTTGATTTTATATCCTGCTATTTTGCTGAATTCATTTATTAGTTCTAGAAGTTTTCTGGTGGAATTATTTTGATCTTCTAGATATAAAATCATGTCATCAGCAAATAGTGATAGTTTGAGTTCTTCTTTACCAATTTGTATCCCTTTGATTTCTTTATTTTGTCTAATTGCTCTGGCTAGAGTTTCAGTGATGATGTTGAATAGAAAAGGATATTCTTTTCTTGTTCCAGTTTTTAGAGGGAATGCTTTCAGTTTTTCTCCATTTAGAGTGATGCTGGCCTTGGGTTTAGCATATATAGCTTTTACAATGGTAAGGTATGTTCCTACTATCCCTAGTTTTTCTAGTGTTTTGAACATGAAGGTGTGCTGTATTTTGTCAAATGCTTTTTCTGCATCTACTGAGATGATCACATGATTCTTATTTTTAAGTCTATTAATATGATGAATTACATTTTTTGATTTCCATATGTTGGAACCAACCCTGGTTTCTCTTCAGATCATATAAATCTTTCAGCTTTTACCTATAAAATATTTTATAAGGCAAAATTTTATAAAAAATTTTATAAACTAAAATGTGCATATGTAAGACATGATAAAAATGTAATGATATTGCCTTATGATGTCTGGTTGTGTCCACTATTATGGTGTCATCAGAATGGTCTCACTGCCCTGGAAATCTTCTATATGCTACATGTTGGTCCCCACTTACCTGCTGACTCCTGTCCTTTTACTCTCTCCATAGTTTTGTCTTTCCCAAAAAGCCACATAGTCAAAATCATACAGTACACAGGCTTTTCAGACTGACTTCTTTCACTCAGGAATGTGAATTTATGGTTCCTCCATTTTTTCCCCCTGGTTTGATAGTGCATTTCTTATCACCAAATAATATTCCACTGTGTGAATGTGTCAGTGTTATCATCTTTGTTCTCCTCTTCAGTTTGGATATTCTGGGTCTTTTGTTTCTACATATAAACTTTATAATTAGTTTTTTGAGATCCACAAAATAACTTGTTGGAATTTTCATTGGTGTTACACTAAATCTTCACATCAAGTTCTGAAGAAATAACATTAGCAATATTTAGTTTTTCTATCCATGAACATGGAATATCTCTCCATTTACTCAGATCTTTGATTTTCTTCCATCAGAAGGAATATTAGTTTTCTTTATATAGTCTTTTGAATATGTTTTCAGATCTGTACTTAAGTAATTCATTAATTTGGTAAATGCTGTTTTGCTTTTTTTTTTTTTTTTTGTGCCAGGGATTGAACTCAGGGGCACTCGACCACTGAGCCACATCCCCAGCCCTTTTTTGTATTTTATTAGAGACAGGGTCTCACTGAGTTGCTAAGTGCCTCGCCATTGCTGAGACTGGCTTTGAACTCGCGATCCTCCTGCCTCAGCCTCCCAAGTGCTGGGATTACAGGCGTGCGCCACAGCAACCACCGGCCTGTTTTGTTTTAATTGCAGTTGTTAATTGCTGGTGTTTGGAATCCAGTTTATTTTTGTATATTCTTGAACTAATTTAGGAAGTTTTGTTTGAGTTTTACATCTGTTCATTTTGTTTTTTTGATGATTCAGATTTTCTACATAGATGATCTTGTCTTCTGCAAAGATAATTTTATTTCTTTCATTTTCATTCTGTATACCTTTTGTCTCCTTTCTTATTGTATTAGTTAGGACTCTGAGTACATTGTTTAGCAGGACTGGTGAAAGGAGATATTCTTACTTTATTCATAGTATTAGAGGGAAAACATCTAGTTTCTCATTATTATAAATATATTGTAGATGTTCTTTATTAAGTTGAGGAAGAAGTTTCTCTCTATTCCTAGTTTGCTGGGGTTTTATCACAAATGATTGTTTTATTTTGTCACATGCTTTTTCTACACCTGTTGATATTATTTTTGTTCTTGAGCCCATTTGCTGTGATGGATTACATTAATTGATTTTGGAATTTTGGTCCAACTTCATATGCCTGGAATCAGTCTTCCTTGGTCATGGTGTATAATAATTTTTATACATTTTTTATTTGATTGATAATTTTTTGATGGCTTTAGTTGTATTATTCCTCCCCCACCCCCACAGAGGACTAGTGTGACTATATTCACGAGACACATTGGTCTGTATTTTTCCCTTTGATCATGTCTTTGTGTAAGAGCCTTAATGAGGAGGTAGCTAAGATGGCAGCTGACTAAGAGCCAAAGAGGAGACGTTTAATTGTTTTTTCTGACCTTAATGTACTAAGAATCTTTCTGTGCCCGTGAACACTGTGCGACGCACCTGTAAGTTGAGCTTGTGACACGTGTATACTTGTTAAGGTGAAGAGTATTTAACCAGGTAGGGCTGGAGTTGTGTGGGGGTTGTTGTTGGAATTGGAGAGAGAAGTCAGAAGAGAACGCAGAATAAAGAACCTACTCGTTTCCAGTCTGCCTCCGAATTCTTTCCCGCGGTGTTGTTGCTGCAGGCGGCAGCATCTTTGCCTGGTGTTGGTGTTAGGGCAAGGCTGGCCTTGCTTTCTGGGACAGACAGTGAGGAACTGGCGCCGTGTCTTCCTCGCCTTCTGGGCAGTGTCACTAGGAAGACCATCTAGGCCCAGTGCTTTCTTTTGGGGGAAAGCTGTTCTTTTCATCTAGGTTACCAAATGTATGGTTGTCGAGGCGTTCAAAATATTCCTTTACTTTTAATGTCCCTAGGGTCAGTAGTGATAATCCCTTTCATTCCCGGTGTTAGTAGTTTGTTGCCGCCTGAAGCGATGGCCGCTTGGAGCAGCAAAGCCGCGGGAATAAGTTCAGAGGCAGACTGGAAACAAACAGGATCTTTATTCTGTCAGTTTCTCTCTCTGGCTCTAACAACTCTAACACGCACCACACACCAGCAAACAACCAACAACCAAAATGGCCCCGACCCGCTCCGCGCTCGACCCAAGTCTCTCGAGATCCCGGGCCAAGTCTCTTGAGACTACGGAAGGCAGCAATGTCCAAAACTCCATAGCCCGAAGTCAACCGCAATCAATAGCCATCTCCCCAAACAGGGCTCCTGCAGTAGTTCATATCTTTTCTTGGTTATCCTGAGTTGTTTATCAAATTTATCGATCTTGTCAAAGAATAGCTTTTGGTTTTGTTAATTTTCTCTGCCAATGTCCTCTTCAATGTTATTGATTTGTGCTCTGATTTTTATTATTTCATTTCTTCTGTTGACTTTAGATTTATATTACTCATTTTTCTGTAGTGTCCTAAGATAGGAATCTAGCTTATTGATTTTAGATATTTCTTTTCTAACAGATGCATTTAATGTTTCTAAAAATCTCTCTTAGCACTGCTTTTGCGTCATCCAACAAATTTTTTTTTCATCATCCAACAATTTTAGGTAGGTTTTACCTTCATTTTCTTTTCATTCATGACATTTTTGTATGTCCTTCTAACCACAGAAACTGTCCCAGGTCAGCTGATGGGCAGTTATCCTTCATGCATATACCTCATTTACAAGTTGCATTGAGAATTCACAGTGGTTCTTGCTTCTGTGCCTGTCTCAGAGCTGGGAGTCTTGAGGGATTCTTCCTGTAGAGGTGAGTTCTGAACCCTGTGACATGGTTCCTGCCTCCCGTCTCCCTGATACCAGGAGTGGCAGAGGCACGCCTTGCCGTGCCTTCCCTGTCTCTCTAGACGACTGAGGTGGCTCCTACCCTAATCTAAACTCCGTCATCCATCCTCTGCAGATATAGAAATTATTTAGTGTCATCAAAAAAGAAAGTTCAAACATTTTAGATTCAATAATTATTCTCATTCTACTCTCCTGGCTCGTAATCCCAGCACCTACTCTCTGTGACCTTCCTTATGTCTTACTGTCCTGTTTGGACCTTCCTTGTTAAGAACCATCAAGCACCATAGGTTCTCAAGATAAGAAGCAGCACAGGCGTGAAGCCCATCTCTGTGTGGTTCATGGCACACGTCAGTCATGATGAATGACTAGGAGATGGATGGACTGAGGTACAGAGAGCCCTGGTGACTTGCAGAAGTCACACAGCTTGTTTTCTGACCAAATTCCAAGTTCTGTTCCAGATCTGGATGTTCATGGCTTGGGCCTGTTTTGAAAAGTCCATTATCAAATCCATGCCAATTGCTCTCTGCTAGCATCCCATACTCTGTCTCATTTGTAGTCAGCATGGGCCATTTGATCATTGTGCTGGTTTGTATGTGCTTAGTGTGTGGACGACAGTTGAAGCTCAAGATCGTGTTAGAAGGGAACACGCTGTTGACAGACAGATGGCCTTCTCCTGAGAAGGACACTTTTGGGCTGGGATGCCATGTAGGGTTTGTTTCTCCTGTGCTTTCCCTCCCGCACAGCACCTCGAAGCCAGGACAGCTGGGAGTGGAGTTTTCCCCTGGAGCTCCCCTTCCTCTGCTGGGACAGCTCGGAGGCAGGGCTGAGGCTCCAGAGCGCAAAGCTGGAATGTGGTGGGGCCCCAGTAGGACCCAGGCTGGAGGCGCACCCTCACTCTGCACCTGCGCCTCGCTGACGTCCCAGCACGTCCCGGCCCAGCTGCTGACTCTCCAGATCCTGCTTCCAGCATCTGTCTGTGTGTGTGTGTGTGTGTGTGTGTGTGGTGTCCTCTGAGTCGACCCAGGGCCGCTCACGTGCTGGACAGACGCCGTGTGTGTGTGTGTGTGTGTGTGTGTGTGTGTGTGTGTGTATGTGTGTGTGTGTGTGTGTGTGTGTGTGTGGTCCTCTGAGTCGACCCAGGGCCGCGCACGTGCTGGACAGACGCCGTGTGTGTGTGTGTGTGTGTGTGTGTGTGTGTGTGTGTGTGTGGTCCTCTGTTCGACCCAGGGCCGCGCACATGCCACTCAGCCGCATCCCCAGCCACCACTCTGGAAAGCCATGTGGTGACTTCTGCAAAGACTAGGAGTGGAACCACTATATGGTCCCCATTCCTCAGTGTGTAGCCAAAAGATCTGACATCAGCATGCTACAGGAGTGCAGCCACATCAGTGTTTATAGCACCACAATTCACAATGGCCAAGCTATAGAACCAACCAGGGTGAATGGAATTTCACCCTGTGCACATGGAACACTACTCAGCCATAAAGAAGAATGAAAGTATGACATTTGCTGATAAATGGATGGACGTGGAGACTATTGTGCTAAGTTAATAAGCCAGACTCAGAAAGTCATAAGTTGCATGTTCTCTCTGATAATCGGAAGCTAGTCCAAAATAAAGGGACAGGAGGAGAAAGAGAGAGAAAGGGAAAGGGGGTGATTCCATGAAAATAGAAGTAAGACTGGTGAGCTAGATGAAGGGGGATGAGGGGCGGGAGCAGGGGCAGGAGAAGGGAAGAGCAGGAATAACGTGGCCTGACCCTCCTGCATGCATGTGTGAATATACCACAGCAGATTGCACCGTCCAGTGCATCCACAGACTCTAACAAGAAACAAAGTAAATAGATCGGCAGCATAGAGGGAAGTGGAAGTACTGGGGACTGAATCAGAGCAAATCGTATTCCATGATCTCCAATCATGTCAAAATGAATCCTAATGTTATGTAAGCTAGAAAGAAACAATAAAAATGTGAAAAAAGTATTTTGAGACAACATTTTGCCAAGACGCCCAGCCTGGCCTCACCCGGCAGTTCTGCTGCCGCGGCCTCCCTGGGCTGGGAGCGCAGGCCTCGCCCAGCCCCACGCAGCCTTCATCTGAGCGCACACCCGGGTGTCGGGGTGTCACGTGCTCTGTCCTTGGAGGAGGTGGGGCTCTGCCGCTGTCGTCACGTTGCCCTGGCCTCTGCGTGGGACGCTGGGCTGCCTCTCTCCACGGCAGTCGTCTAGAGACACTGGAGTCAACTCCTCAGAGAAAGCCAGCGTACACGGCACAGAGGACCTGAGAAATAAAGGGCTCGGTCCTCCCTGTGCTGGGCACTGGGCGCCTCCTTCACGGACGCCAGGTCTGGGAGCGTGCTCGTCACGGCAGGCCGACTGACCAACTTTGATCTCAATTCCAGGCTCCATGGTCCCCTTTTCCATGCGCATCCTGCATGCAGAGCTGCAGCAGTACCTGGGCAACCCGCAGGAGTCCCTGGATAGACTGCACAGGGTCAAGACTGTCTGCAGCAAGGTAACCATGGCTGTCCTCAGCCTCCTTCCCACACACCTGTGTCGTGCCATTCTGCACTCGTCCCTCCTGGTGACACCAGCACCACTTCCTTTCTCAGAGCCAGGGTATCCGTTAATGTGGCCATAGTATCTGTTGGTCTGGCCAGAGTAATTCTCAGGGGTGGAGGATGGTTGTTAGAAGAGCCTGAGTGCTGAGCTTCCCCTTCCTCAGTACTCCTGCTAAGTGAAGCTGGGTGCTGGGCTTCCCCTTCCTCAGTACTCCTGCTAAGTGAAGCTGGTGCTGGGCTTCCCCTTCCTCAGTACTCCTGCTAAGTGAAGCTTGGTGCTGGGCTTCCCCTTCCTCAGTACTCTTGCTCAGTGAAGCTGGGTACTGAGCTTCTCCTTCCTCAGTACTCCTGCTAAGTGAAGCTGGGTGCTGGGTTTCCCCTTTCTCAGTATTCCTGCTAAGTGAAGCTGGTGCTAGGCTTCCCCTTCCTCAGTACTCCTGCTAAGTGAAGCTGGGTGCTGGGCTTCCCCTTCCTCAGTATTCCTGCTAAGTGAAGCTGGGTGCTGGGCTTCCCCTTCCTCAGTACTCCTGCTAAGTGAAGCTGGGTGCTGGGCTTCCCCTTCCTCAGTACTCCTGCTAAGTGAAGCTGGGTCCTGGGCTTCCCCTTCCTCAGTACTCCTGCTAAGTGAAGCTGGGTACTGAGCTTCCCTTTCCTCAGTACTCCTGCTAAGTGAAGCTGGGTACTGAGCTTCCCCTTCCTCAGTACTCCTGCTAAGTGAAGCTGGGTGCTGGGCTTCCCCTTCCTCAGTACTCCTGCTAAGTGAAGCTGGGTCCTGGGCTTCCCCTTCCTCAGTACTCCTGCTAAGTGAAGCTGGGTACTGAGCTTCCCTTTCCTCAGTACTCCTGCTAAGTGAAGCTGGGTACTGAGCTTCCCTTTCCTCAGTACTCCTGCTAAGTGAAGCTGGGTCCTGGGCTTCCCCTTCCTCAGTACTCCTGCTAAGTGAAGCTGGGTACTGAGCTTCCCTTTCCTCAGTACTCCTGCTAAGTGAAGCTGGGTGCTGGGCTTCCCCTTCCTCAGTACTCTGAGTAAATGAAAGCAGAAACATTACCTAAGTGGAAGTAACACGTGAGCGCTCGCCTGGCTGCCCTCTGACAGGCCTCCGTGTGCCAGACCATGCATGCACCCACATGTGTCATAAGCACCTGCACCATGCCAGGCAGAACACTGCAGTAGCCCTGAGACACAGCACCCTGGTGACCACAGCCCTCTGGCACACTGATGCCAAGGCCCAGGAGCTGTGGGTGCTTGCTGAGGGACCCCTGGTTGTGACAGTGTTTATGCAAAGACAGCTGCCAGCTGTCACGTCCATAGGTCAGACTCACACTAAGAAACGTTAGGAAGAAATATGGGACTGGGAATCTTCACTGTGTCCAGTAGGCAGCCCACGAGGCTCCTCACGCAGGCGAGGAGTGGCGTCGCCTCCTGGTGCCCCTTGCCGGCCATGGGAGCCGTTTGGGTGGAAGTGCTTAAAAACTGTAGCAGCGGGCAGCTGCTCAGAGCAAAAGCGTGTCACAGCTCTTGGAAAATCAGGTCACATTTGTCATGCTCCTCCTTTCAGTTCCTAGCGTCTCCTGTGGAGGTTCTGTGGGGCCCAAGGGCTGCCAGCACCCAGCGGGGAGGTGAGCCCCGCCTAGGTGTGCTGGGCGGGCCTTCTCAGGGCTGCAAGGGACTCGGGGCCTCCTGTCTGCAGGCCCACATGTGCTCCCACTTTCTCACAGCCTGACTTAGGAGACAGAACTGTGCTGCCTTCCTGGGCCTCCATCAGTCGGTAGAGTTGCTTTTTAACTTTTTTACATGCTAACAGTTTTCTTGAATCTTGAAACACCATTAAAATATATTTATTTTCAGAACTAGGACCTGCATAACTTGATATGAGAAATCCTGCATCAGCAACTTTCTAAGCTAGACAGTTTCTCATTCACCTCCATGTCAGATTGTCGCAGGGAGATATTCTGCTATTGAAGAGAGAGCCGAGGCGTGGAGTGATCAGAGAGTGAAGGAGCAAGCCGTTGACATAGTGCTGTGAGCCAGCACCTGGTCCTCGGGCGTCTCCACATGCTAGAGGCCCCCTCAGCCCCACATGCTAAGGACCAACAGTGGCCCTGCCCTGGGCTGGGGGGGCAGCTGGCACATGGTCAGAGAGGTCCTCCGGACTCTCTTCTGGCCACTCGTCCTCTCTGCTTGACAGGCAGGTACGTCGAGCTCGGGATGAGTCCACCGCCTTTGCTGAGCCACATGTTGACTGAGCGACCCTTACGCAACCCACGAAGCAGGTGTTGAAGTGACGCAGGAAGCAGACTGGCCGAGGAGCAGCACGCCGCACTCGGAGCAGAACTCCAGACTTAATCTACACCGGCGGGCTCAGAGGAAGACCAAAACTCCAGATTCTGAGCCCTGGTCCATAGTTTCTCACTACGTCTGTAGGTTATTTGATGTCATCCTAGACCCATCCTATCACTGGGGCTTTTTTCTTTTAAAAAAAAAAAAAAAAATCCTTGATCTATGAGGCTGGGGGCCTGTGCAGGGTCTCTAACATGAAGCGCTCACAGAGACCGATAAGAAGGAAGGGCGCTTTCACAGGTGTCTGTTACATTCAAGAGGGAGTGGTCAGACTCTTAGGGCAGTTGTTTACAAGCCAGGAGGCAGGGACCTGCGGAGGATTAGGCTTCCTGGAGAAAGGCTGAGAGAGGGGAGCAGAACCAGCCCTTCCCGGGCCTTGGCTTCTTACCACACGTCTCTGTGATCCCATTTCACACCGGGTCTGGGTTTGCCATCACGGTATACCCGTCTTAGAAAGGAGGTGCTGAGGCACGGGAGGTCACCTGACTTGAGCCCAGCAGTCTGGCCCTGCTCCGGCCATGTACTGTTGTCACTGCCATGTGCTCTGCGAGAAGTGAGGAAGCCTGAGGAGTCTCCCTCTCCCTGCACCAGAGTCTCTGCCACCCTGCAGAGGCAGCCTCTGCTGCGCTCTGGTGGCCCACACCCACTCGGCCAGCCTGAGCAGAGTGCCGAGACCTCTGCCTGGAGCCGCTCCTCCCTGGGCTCTGCGGAGCCAGGCCCCGGGACCCTGGGGCGAAGTGGGGTCCACATGGTACCACACTCCAAAGCCATCTCGCAGGGAGATTCTGATTTGCAGGGCAGTGTTGATTCTTGCAGCCCGCCCATGGGACAGTGACGGCATCTGCTCTCAGAGAAGCAGACGATAGCATGAGGGGTAAGACGTGTGGGTGACGTGTTTACAGGGGATGTTCGTTCTCTTGTTTTCAAGACTAATGCTATGCGTAAATTCACTTATTTACTATTGAGAAAAAAAATGAAGACCTTGGGACAAAGAAATAAAATTTAGCTAGTAGTACAGTTGGTAAAGTAAAAGATGTGTTCAAAGCAAATTTGGTGTCTACTTCCTAGTAACCCAGGCAGAGCGGAAAATATAACCAACCACAGGATTCTCAGCATCCACCAACCCGTCATCTGCTCAGAAGCAGCTGAACTTTTCCTACTTTGGAAGACTCACAAGGGATGATTGGCGTCTGTGTGTCCGTCATATGAGCCTCAGACCTGAGGGATGTCGAGAGCTTCTGTGTGGGCCCAGTCTTACCAGGACCCCTCTGATCTTTACGAGGAGTCAAGTGTTGGTCTTACCTATTGTCTTTGAGCCGTTGGTGAATCAGTAAGTGTGCAGATCAATGGAATCACACCAAGGAAGAGTGAACTATGCCCTGATTCACTGTGAGTGCCGTGGCACTGTGACTTGGAGGTTCGTGACTGTCGCTGTCAGAAGAGCAGACCCCTCCACCTTTGCTGTCCGTGTGTCTCCCTGGTCTCCAGGCTGTCTCCACCTCTGGGTCTTAGGAACGTTGCAGACCGTTGGGAGAGAGCCGGGTGAGCTGTTCCCGAGCGCCACTGCCAGCGTGGACGCACCCAGCGTGGTCTCCAGGCACTCCGTCCCACCTGCCTGGGCTGAGCCCGCACCAGCCCACGGGAGCTTGCTGAGGGCACCAGGGCAGGAGAGTCCTTCCTCAGAGCCTCACCCACGTAGGAGGAGGCCGAGGGCTAGCTGTCCTCCCACGTCCCGGGAGAGAACTGTTCAGCGGGGCTGTGTATCTGCTTCTCTGCTGCTGGTTGAGAGCTCAGCCTCTAGGAAGGGTTAATATCTTTTCTAAAAGGGATTTCTGACAGATGGACGTATTCAGTTGTGCTGTTTTATTTGTACACAAAGTTAGAAATGGAAGTGAGAACA
This sequence comes from Tamias sibiricus, assembly GCA_025594165.1. Taxonomy (NCBI): domain Eukaryota; kingdom Metazoa; phylum Chordata; class Mammalia; order Rodentia; family Sciuridae; genus Tamias; species Tamias sibiricus. The sequence continues at coordinate 97,976,028 of CM046670.1, read as the reverse complement.
GCCGTCATTGCCTGTCACTGGCCAGCTGCTCTCAGGCAGGCCGGCCATCAGCATAGTGAGGACATCCGCTGCTGCTAGATCCACGCCTGACCTGGAGGGCCCCCTTGCTCCGTTTTTCTGCTGCTCTCCCCAAGGGCCAGCTGATCGTGGCTTAAGAAGAGAAGGCGGGAACAATGGGCAGTGGAGAGGAGTGGGGCAGGCAGAGGGCCTGGCCTGCAGACTCACGCCCCCATGGGCCACCTGCAGGAGGAGCTGTCGTCCCCTGAAGGAAGGAGCAGCCCTTGTCATCAGGGCTGCAGGATTACATCCTGACTGTGCTCATGGTGGAAATTCACACTCCAGAAGCCCCTCGATTGTACCCTTGCAAATCACAAGCCAGGGCTTGGGAATGGCCAGCAATGCCACCTGGCACCTGCACCTGGCACAAAATCTGGTTGCACCACAGTGAGCTCAAGGCATATTACAGCCCAGAGGAAAGCAGGCCCTTGACGTGGTAAAAAAAAGGCCTTATATCCTGCATTCTTTGCCTTGTTTTCTCAGCACTGTGTATTCTTTGCGTCTGGGCGTGTCTTCAAGGCATGAAGGCTCCAGAGGACACTGACCCCCGGGCACTGGTTGGGGGGCGCCCTGGAGCCATGCACACGGGGGGAGAACTTCCGCGTGCAGCCCTGCCTTGCTGCTGCGTGCCGCTGCTCAGCCTCAGTGGGCCCAGCCTCTGTCGCGAGCAGTGTTGCTCAGGGCCTTCGGGGCCGTGAGGGGCAGTGGCAGCATGGCCGGCAGCTGGCGAGCGGCTAGTGATCCTCTGTGCCCTGGAGCAGCTCCGAGGAGCCCGGACCCCTCTGGAAAGCCTCTTGACTAAAATGTCTCGGAGGGTGTGGTGGTGAGGGGGGGAGCCCTGGGCTTCCCGGAGATCCGGGGCAGACCCGCCCTGCCCTTTAGTCTGGACTGTAGAGGGCCAGTGGATCCTCAGGTCCCTGAGTCAGTGCCACCTCCCAGCCATCTGCACTGATGCCCCACACGAGTCCTGTCCCAGCACACCCCACAATGCATGACAGTCATCCAGGGGACAGGTGTGAAGGGCCCTCTCAGCCTCTGGAGACTGGCCCCAGACTCGGAGTCCGTTGCCTAGTTAGGACCCTGCTCCGCCACCTCTCAGGTGACTGCATAGAACTCACACAAGGATTTGGGTCCTCTAAATCTGAATAATACATTACAGATTGCCTTGTTAAATACTGTTGTGAACAAGACAGACGGCCGGATGGTCATTCATCCGAGGCGCACAATTTTATCCGTGGACAAAACAACCAGGTTTTCACTCCCTCTGAGGCGTCCTCCCTGCTCCCCAGTGGACGGCCAGCTGGAGTGCAGCTGTCCACCCCAGACCAGCCCAGGACAGGCGGTGCTGGGCGCTGGGGACAGCCCGCAGTCGCTCCTCTCGCGGACGGCAGCTCTTGCTCCGTGCTCGCTCCTCCCGCTCGCCCCCAGCAGCCTCTTCTCAGGAAGGCAGCTGCTTTCAGAGACGTCGGCGCCAGGACTCCAGTGAGGAGCCCGTTTCGGACGCTCCAAATTAAACAAAACTAGTGTGCTGCCGCACTGCACTCGGCACGCCTGCCTCCAGTAAAAGGGCCCGGGGTGTAGGTTCTCAGCTGCCACGGGACAGACCACTCCAAGCTGTGGCTTCGAGCAGCAGTGGCTTTCTTTCTTCTTTTAAAAATGAACGTTCTAGCCGGGCGCGGTGGTGCACGCCTGTCATCCCAAGCACTTTGGGAGGCTGAGTCAGGAGGATCGCGAGTTCAAAGCCAGCCTCAGCAATGGTGAGTCCCTTAGCAACTCAGTGAGACCCTGTCTCTAATAAAATACAAAAAAGGGCTGGGGATGTGGCCCAGTGGTCGAGTGCCGCTGAGTTCAATCCCCGGTACCAAAAAAAAAAAAATGAACATTCTTTTTAGGACAGTTTTGTTTCACTTTCGATTAGCGTGCAGTCATTGTGCACATCAGTGGGGCTCAGCGTGGTGTTCCTTTGCGTGCACAGCCTCCCGGATCGAGCCAGCCTCCTTCGCCACCTGCCTTCCACGCCGCCTCCCCTGCCTGCCCAGGCTCGGTAGTCCGAGTCTGCACTCAGCTCACTCTCTCGCCCTTGGCCGCCCACGAGAACATGAGGTGATGGTCGTAGCTTGCTCGGGCCGGTGTCCCCCAGCGCCTCCGTTCGGCTGCACACGGCGGGATTTCGTGCTGTGGCTGACGAACCCCCACCATCATGTGTGCCAGCCTTTCCTCACCTGTGCATCTCGCGATGGGCACGCAGGCTGGCTCCACACTCGCTGTCTTGAGTACTGCTGCGGTGGAGGTGGGCGTGGGCTTTCCCTCGGCAGGCTGATTGCATTTCCTTTGGCTGTGTCCAGAGAGGGGTGGCTGGTCTAATCTTAGTCTTTCAGGGAACCTCCATGCTGCTCTCCATGAGGGCTGGGCTCAGTCACGTCTCCCAGCAGTGCATGGGAGCTTTTCTCCTCGTCTTCCTTAGTTTTTATTTTTATTTATTCATTTGGGGGTTACTGGGGACTGAGCTCAAGGGCACTCGACCACTGAGCCACATCCCCAGCCCTATTTTGTATTTTATTTATAGATAGGGTCTCACTGAGTTGCTTATGCCTTACTTTTGCTAAGGCTGGCTTTGAACTCATGATCCTCCTGCGTCAGCCTCCCGAGCCACTGGGATTACAGGCATGAGCCACCATGCCTGCTGGTTTCTTAGTTTTTTAATAGTGATTATTTAAACTGGGGTGAGATGATATCTCATTGCAATTTTGATTTGCATTTTCCTGATAGCTAATGATATTGAGCATTTTTCCTTGAATTTGTATTTCTTCTTTTGAAAAGTATCTATTCAGATCACTTGGCCAATTTTAATTGAATCTCTCCTGTTGTTGTTGTAAAGTTTCCTGAGTTCCATGTGTATTCTGGATAATAGCTTGCTGGTAAATATTTTCTCCCATTCCATGGGTTGTCTCTTCATGCTTTGAATGTCTTCTTGGCTGTTCAGAAGCTTCTTAGTTTGCTATAATTCCATTTGTCTACTTCTGCTTTTGTTTCCTGTGCTTTGGGGGTCTTATCCAGAAAACCTTGTCCGTGCCAAGGTCTTAAAGTATTTTCCTATGACTTCTTCTAGTTCTGTGTCTCACATCTAGGTCCCTGACCCATTTTGAGCTGCTGCTCATGTCTGTGTCACTACATTGCAGGCATACGTGACAGCAGGCGCTCCCAACCTGCTCCCACATGCATGGAGTGTCATCCGCTCCACTTTAGCCCCAGTGCCTTCCCTGACCCTCCCCTTCTCCACCCTAACCCTTCCTCTACTCTGCTGATTTCGTTCTGCTTCCTTACTGTCTTTAAGTGGTGCTCTATACGTACTTTTTGTGACTATTGTAAAGGGGGTTGTTTTCATGTTTGTTTTCTTAGCAGTCTTGTTATTGTGTATTAAAATGCTGCTGAAGCCAGGTGCAGTGGCCCAAGCCTATAATCCCATAAGCTTGGGAGGACGAGCCAGAAGGATCGCAAGTTCAAAGATAGCCTCAAGCCAGGCGCGGCGGCGCACTCCTGTAATCCCAGCACTTGGGAGGCTGAGGCAGGAGGATCGCGAGTTCAAAGCCAGCCTCAGCAATGGCGAGCACTGAGCAACTCAGTGAGACCCTGTCTCTAAATAAAATACAAAAAAGGGCTGGGGATGTGGCTCAGTGGTCGAGCGCCCCTGAGTTCAATCCCCAGTACATAAACAAAAAAACAACAAAAAAAAGATAGCCTCAGCAACTTAGCAAGGCCCTAAACAACTCAGTCGACCCTGTCTCTAAATAAAATACAAAAAAGGGTTGGGGATATGGCTCAGTGGTTAAGTGCCCCTGAGTTCAATCCCCAGGGCCAAAAAAAAAAAAAAAAGAAAAAGAAAAAAATGTTGCTGACTTTTACACATTGATTTTGTATCCTACAATATTAGGGCCAATAGCAAAAGTAATAATAAGAAGGAAGTTTAAGCTGTACCAGAAAGAGAAAGATTTCAAATAAAAACCTAACAGTGCATCTTGAGGACCTAGAATTGTTGTACTAATTTTATTTGTATTTTGATGAGCCTTTAGATTTGTTCTATATTTATTTATAAAATCTGCAGATAGGGGTAATTTGGCTTCCTATTTGTGTGCCTTCTGTTTCTTTTTCTTGCCTTATTGCTCTGCCTAAAACTTCCAGTACTATCTGAATAAAAGCATTGAGGGTGCACACTTTTGTCTTCTTCCAGATCTTGGAGATGTTCTCAGCTCTTGTCCATTCAGTATGACAGTGGCCCTGAACTTGGTTCTGTTTTGGTAGGCTGTATGTGTAGAAGTCTGTTCATTTCTTCTAGTATTTCAGTCTGTTGGCCTATAGTTGCTCATGACAGTCTCTACTGATCCTTTGTACTTCTGTGATATCAGTTGTAATGCCTCCTCACCTTTATTTATTTGGATCTTTTCTTCTTAGTCTAGCTAAATATTTTTCAGTTTTGTTTATCTTATTTAAAATCAACTCATTATTTCATGATCTTTTGTATTTTCCAGTCTGTGTTTGGCTTACTTCTGCTCTTATCTTTGTCACTTCTTTCCTAATACTGACTTTGGTTTTAGTTCTCTTCATTTTCTAGGTCCTCAAGATGCACTGTTAGGTTTTTCATTTGAAATCGTTCTCTTTGGTGCAGGTGTTTTGCTGTAAACTTCCTTCTTAGTATTACTTTTGCTGTTGGCCCTAAGTTTAGGTTCATTCTTTCCATTTTCATTTGTTTCCAGAAAGTTTTAAATGTTCCTTTAGATTCATGTATTCAGTGACATTGTTCAGCAGCGTGGTGAGTGCTGAGTCTCTGTGACTTTGTTTAGTTCTGAGGTTTCTTTTGTTAGTTTTTGGTTTAGTAGTCAGAGAAGACCCATGACGTTTTGATTCTCTTTGCTCTTCCGAGACTTGTTTGTAGCCTGATGGATGGTGTGTCCTGGAGAAGACTGCATTCCGTAACCAAGGAAACGATCTGTGACTGTCCCTTCAAGGTGCAGGCTCAGCTCGCTACGGACAGGCTGTATCTTGCTCTCATGTAGGGAGGTGGCCTTTGCTGGCCAGTGCGCTGCTGCTCAGCCTGCAGAGGGCTGACCTGGTCGCTCTCCTGAAGAGGTGGCCTTTCTTGCGCGTGCGCCTTTGCTCGGCAGTGCAGAGGGCTGGCTCTGGCAGCTGTGAAAGCTGCTGGCTGTGAACCAGGGTTCTGTTCGGTCACTTGGGGTGCACTTCTGATCTGGAGGGGTGCTGCAGACAGATGTCATTCAACAGTGCCCTAAACTGGAAGCAGCGCCGAGGACCAGGCGCCGGAGGCCGCGTGCCCGCCCTCGTGGCCGAGCCTCCCCGTGCTCACGCGCCTCTGCAGCCCGGGCCTCTGCAGACCCTGTAGAGCCCGCCGGACCCCGGCCTGGTGCGTGGGCTCCTCGCAGAGGGCAGCTGTAGCCCCTTCAACCTCAGTGCCCTCCCCACTGTGTGGACAGGCACCAGCAGATGAAGCTGACTCCCCAAAAGGAGGACGGGGAGCAGCTGGGGCGCCCGCGTGCTCTGCTCCTGCTGGTCTGGGGGAGCTTCTGTTCTGTGCGCCTCTTGGCCTCTGTGGTGCAGGGTCCTCCTCCCAGCATCTGCCCGTCGGGCTGCCCCTCTCTCCCCTGCAGCCCACTGGAACGCAGGCAGCCAGGAGCCCATGGCACAGGGCTCCCCTCAGGCCTGGGCATCAGCGGAGGGCAGAGGAGAGCGTGGTGTTGGGGCAGCCGGGCAGCGCCAGCCTCTGCCCAACACACCTGCCTCAGCTCTGCTCTCCACCTTTGCTGGTGCCCTCCACGCAGAGGCCTCCTTGCCCCTGCCCAGGTCACTGACCTGGTGGGCCTAATCCTAGTGGGGCTGGCCGTCTGCGTGGTCGGGGTTCTACCGGCTCCCGCCCTGTCCCCTCTCTTCCTTCCTGGGCTTCCTCTCCTCCGGCCCAAGGGGCTGCAACTGTGCAGCACTGAGACTCCCTGCCCTGTCGGCGTGTGGCCTCGTAACCACGTCACAAGACAGACTAGCTGGGAGACCATTCCAGGCATGCCGCAGGTTGAGGTTCGTGGCCACTGCTGTCCTCTCTGCACAGACGAGCGGGCGAGTAGAACGGCGGCTCTCTTGCCCACGCGGGAGTGGAGGCTGGCTAGGCGGCCTGGTGAGGGAAAGGTGCTTCCCCATGGTGGACGGCCTAAGGCCGCTCTTCTCCTACTAAATAGTCTCTGCTCTTGAGACTTTCTCCTCGTCCTGCCCCTCCAGGAAATAATAAAATCTGTACCTAAATCATAGTGGCCACAGCAACTTTTCTTTCAGGATAAATCAAAACACGGAAGAAGCAACCAAGAGTTATTAACCAAACAGTAAGATCTACATGAAATGACAGCTACACAGTATTTATTTGGTACATTAGAAAGGGCCACAGCCCCTCATGGTGCCTGGAGGAATGAGACTGATAGCAAAAGTTAGTGATCGCTCTCATGTGTTCCCGTACTTGATGCTTTTCTTAAAAAGAAAAGCCACATGTCCCTGTGCACGGTGTCTCCTTGTGGTTTACGAGTGTCATAAACCCAAATTCCGCCCTCCGTGGAGAGCAGGCCCTTCTCTTCGCTGTCACCTCTGAGTGATAGTCATCATGGCCTTTGAGATGTGTCCGTGTGAACGTTCCTTGACAGATTGATTTTCATCCAGAAAAATTTGCTCTTCCTGGAATATATTGTGACAAGTCTAGACGCAAACTCATTTTTATGGTTTTGTTTTCCTGTTTGAAATGACTGCAGATCTTGGCCAACCTGGAGCAAGGCCTAGCTGAAGACGGGGGTGTGAGCAGCGTCACGCCAGAGAGCCGGCAAGGTGAGCAGTCTCTCCTCTCGGCAGAGGAGCCGCACGGGCCCTGGGGCTCCTCCTCTCTCCTCCCTCCTTGTCCCACGTTCACCCGGTCACTCGTCCTTCCTCTTGGCAAGCCAGGCCCTGGGGCCGTGCTGCAGACCTGCGTGCAGGCTAGCCCTGAGCCCACCCGCAGGGAGGAAGGTGCCCCTGAACCCACCTGTCACAAGCGCAGGTCACCTCCCCCCCCCCACCCCCGTGGCGGTGCTGAGAGCCTTGACAGAGGGCTGAGCCCAGCCTGTGGCCTCAGGCGGCCTCCCCTGCAGGAGGGCACCTCGCCCAGCTGGACCTGTCCCCATGGCAGGAGGAGCATGGTGGGCCACGGGCAGGAGACAGTGCTGCAGGAAGAGCCGGCCGGAAGGCAGTCCAGGGTGCAGCCCTGAGGCCAAGCATGTGGTCTGTGGGGACACAGTGGAGCCACCCGGGCTGCAGTGGCTGTGCGTGCGGGTCCGTGTCTTGAGAAGGCCATGGTCCCAGTCTGTTCGTTTGGCTGCCAGTTCTGGAGGCTGGGAAGCGCGGGAGCTCGCAACGGCACTGGGAGGCCTTCTTGCCGCATCCTAGCCTGGCAGAGGGCGTCATCCATGGAGAGACCGAGCAAGCGTGCTACTAGCCCTTCTTATAAGGCCACTAAAGCTTTCATAGGCCCCCAAGTGACCTCCCAAAGGCCCCTCCCCCAATACCACCAACAGGACTTTGGGGCTGGCATTTGCCACACATGAAGGTGGGGACAGGTTTGGGGACAGGTTCACACGTGGCTGCAGCACGCTGAGTTGGTTTGTGGGGTGAGCTTCCAGGGGTGCTGCCTCCCCGGCTTCCGCTTACTTCCCTCACCCCTCCCCACGCCTCCTCCCCACGCCCATCCTGTGCAACAGACTCCCAAGGTCACTGTCACCTCTGGCTCAGGCCTGATGCACGTGGGCTCTCGGGACCTGCATTAGGTGTGCACACGTGGGAAGAGAAGAGAGTCTGGGCAGGACCCGCAGCCGGGTCAGTGAGGGCGGGGGCAAGAGGGATGTGTGGGAGGGGACATGCCCCTGGGCCCCATTGTGCCCTGCATCCTTGAGACACCTCATGTGATTTCCTGGAGGTGTGGGATGGGTGTGTGTGGGGGGGCATGTGTGATTTGTGTGTGTGGCTGTGTGTCTGTGTTTCCCGTGGGTGTGGGTGTGCCGTGTGTCTGGTGTGTGCGCGTGCAGGGCCGGCTGCGGGAGGCATCACCCTGACCCCCGCCCTGCACTGGAGGCCCCGGGCCTTCTGCTCCCCCGGCTTCTGCCTGGTGCAACGAGCCCGTGGTGGCGCCCACTGCACCTGCCACACCGCGGGCTCGTTAGGAAGGAGGTGGTGAGGAAGACGAGCTGCAGGTGTGGGGGGGTACTGGAGGACCAAGGCAGTGGCGTGCTGGGTGGCAGTGCCCATGTCCCTGTGAGCTAGGGCAGACCTGGTGCCAGGCAGCCATGATCTCAGAGGGCAGCGGTGCTAGCTAGTAGGGGTAGCCCCCGAGCCTGCCCAGAGGTGTGCCTGGGTCTGTGTCCCCCCAGCCCACCCCGCAGCAAGCCCTTCCTGCCTTCTGTGTCTGCTGCCCGAGTACCGAGCGTGGTTCCTCTGGAGGAGGGACTGTGCCCAGGACAAGGCGCACTGACCAGGGCTTCAGATGATGCAGCCTGCCTCTCCAGGCCTCAGCCTAGTTATCAGCGAAATGCACTTTGAAGACAGCCGAGTCCCCAGCCCAGAACTCACCCCGGTGACCTCAGCACGCAGACAGCGGCGGGCCAGCCCTGCCCTCGCCAGACGGGCCTGACGCTGCTGTGGGGCCTCTCCAGACCCCGGGGCTCCGTGCTTCGTGGATCCCGTGAGAGCCATAGAAGGGTGGGCCCTGGAGGCCTGCACTCGGGGGAGGACGGCTGGTGAGCAGTGGGCACCGCAGAGAGCAGGGCACTGCCTCCAGGAGCAGGTGTCAGCAGTGCTGCTGCGCCGCCATCCGTGGGAGCTGGCCTTGGCCTGCTTTCGCCCTTCCAGGTGACACTCCTGTACCCATCTGCTGGTTCACCCCCACAAAGCCTGTGAAGAAAAGAGGCCAGGACCGTTGTTTCCCTTTAGAAGATGAAGGAGCCAAGGCCTGGGGAGGTGTCACTTGCCCCAGGTCCAAGGCCTGGGGAGGTGTCACTTGCCCAGGTCCTGGGGACTGAAGCGGAGCCAGCAGGTGCAGAGCCTGGGGAGCACCTGCTTCCCTGCCACCTGCTGGGTCAGCCGGGTGCAGGAGCCAGCTTCCGGAGGCCCCTTCCCACCAGGGCGCAGTGACAGGCAGGTCTGCGCCTTTCTGGGAGCGATAACGTGGTGCTCCTGTTGGATTTCCAGGCCTTTGTCTGAGCTGAGCTGAGCTGAGCCTCTGTGCAGCGTGCGTCCTGGAGCCCACTGAGGCCCTCCAGAGGCGCCTGCAGTGCCTCTTGCCTGCAGTGTGACCCGCAGCAGGACGACGTTCCGGGCTGGAGTCCACAGTGTCACAAGAGAGGCTTTGAATCAGACTGGAGAAGGCCCGGCCGCCGCCTGTGACGCGGCTGCGCCTGACCAGCTGCTCTTCTCTTGCAGCCTCCGTGCAGCTGTGGCGGTCGCGCCTGGGCCGGGTGCTGTACTCCACGGCAAACTGCCTGCTGCTGATGAAGGTGCGTGTGGCGAGCTGCGGAGCCTGCGTGTTCCAGGAGGGTGTCGCTGGAAGAGGGCAGGAGCGGGGCTGGTGCACTGTGGCACCAGAGCAGGAGGCGGCCCCGAGCAGAGTCCGGCAGAGCCCCAGGTGGTGCGGTGGAGTTCAGTGACATCCGGGGCTGCATGTGCGTCCTCCCCACAGGGCAGAGTTGGTGTGGCCGACCTTAGTCGTGCAAGCGCGGCCGCCCCTTGTTTTCCTCGGATGCCACCCAGGCAGGTTCCTCTGCTCCCCCTGCTTTGGTGGCTCCTTCCCATCTCCACCTGCTGTTGACTGATGCTTACGCCTCCTGAAGTCAGGCGCCACCAGCCCCTGCACCCAGAGCTGCCCCGCCCCGAGAGCAGCGCGGGGACCGAGGAGCACTGGAGCCCCGCGGCCGTTCCTTGCTCCCGTCTGCTCCCGCCGCCCGAGGCCCGCAGCCGAGCGGCACTTCTCAGCTTCTGGGTCTCACGGGCAGCCTGCGACTACCCGCCCCGCGCTGGGCACAGGCTGCCCTGCCCTGAGCTCTGAAGCTGCCAGGAGCCACCAGAGCCGCTCCGCCAGCACCCCTGGGCTGTCCTGACGGCCAGCGCCCCGCCCACGCTCTCCGCTCTCACGCCACCCGGCGGCGCCTGGGACGGCCTCCTCTTCAGCCCCAATGTGGCAGCCCTGGAGGGCGCCGTGTCAGTAGGCTGGGTGTGGCTGTGGGTTCAAGCCCACAGGCGGCTCACCTGTGGGGGGGGGGGGGCTGTGTGCCGCCCCAGCGCCAGCCAGGCCCCACCTTGAGTGTGGCTGGTGCAGAGGGGCAGAACACCAGCTTGCCTCTGTGCAGTGACCTGGACACGCCCTCCGCCCTCCAGCCTCGGCCTTCCTCGCAAAACAAGGGGACAGCTCCCTCTAGGTTCCCCCCAGCTCTGAGGTCGCACAGCTCCCGCTCCCTTTCAGTACAAAGGAAAATGTGTTTTTTTCTCAGAACGAGTGTTTTCTTCCCCTAAGATATTTCCGAAAAGGCAGTTGCCTATAGGGCCACTGTGTTCCTTGTTCTCCTGCCTCCCGTTGCCTGCCTTCCCTTCCTCCCCTCTGACCCTGTCAGCAGGGCCTGCCCACCTCTGAGCTGGCCTCGCACCTCCCAGGAGCCACCCGTGGGCCCCAGCGGGTTGCTTCCTCATCACCCAGGGCCTTGGTAGTAACTGTTGCCCAGCACCCTGGCTCCTGTCCTCTGCCCTCCAAAGCAGGCCAGTCTCCCCCCACTTGGCAGCCTGAGCAACCCACAGCAAGGCCCCGCCCCTGCAGGCCGTCACAGGCTTCTCCTGAAGGCCTCTGAACACTGGGTTGGCAGATCAGGGTTGTGCAGAGGAGGAGCCAATTACAAGCTCGTAGCACTGAAGTCTCCCTGATCGTGGGCTGAAGCTCCTCGGGGAAGGAAGCCACCTGTCCCACTGCTGGGCTTTTTTTTTTTTTTTTTTTAACATTTATTTATTTGCTTTAGTTGTACACAATGCAATGCATTTATGTTCTACGTGGTGCTGGGGATCGAACCCAGGCCGCGCACGTGCTAGGCGAGCGCTCTGCCGCTGAGCCACAACCCCAGCCCCAACTGCTAGGCTTCGACTTGCACGTTTTCAGATGCATTGACAGAGATTGTGGAGTAAGAAGTGCTTTTCTTTGTTGTGCCGCAGTAGCAACAACACACCAATGTCAGGCCTCTACCTATGTTGCTGGGACCCAGCACAGAACACATCATGGCTTTCCAAGAATATTTTTTAAATGATATAATTTAATTTGAAGGCTTAGCTGAATCTTTTTTAATTTATTTGTTTTAGTTGTATACGATGCCTTTGTTCTTACATGGTGCTGAGGATCATGTGTGTGCTCTACCGCTGAGCCACAACCCCAGCCCTAGCTGAATCTTTTATTTTCAAGAATTTTAAAAAGGAGTGAAAAAATGGGGCTGGGGTTGTGGCTCACTGGTTGAGCGCTTGCCTATCACGTTTGTGGCCCTGGGTTCGATCCTCGGCACCATGTAAAAGTACAGGTATTGTGTTCAACTACAACTAAAAAACAAATATTAAAAAAAAAAAAAAAAAGTGAAAAAATGTTGCCCTGAAGGCCCATCCAGCATGCGCAGTCTGTTGCCACCTAGTGAGCATACTCAGTATTGCAACAGTGGGAGTCTCATCAAATTCTGTGTATGGGCTAACAATGAGTCATTTAATCAGCCATTTAATTATTTTGAATAACATTTCTATTACGGTGAAGTAAATATTATTTTAACGTTTTAATGATGAGAGCTCTATCTGTGTGTGCCGACCCCAGACCTCTGCACACTGTGCTGTAAGGCACATATAACGTGCCCATGTAGCAAAGCCAGGGAAAGCCCAGTTCTCAGCTCGTAAGCGTCACTTCTTGAGCCTGTGCGTGTGGTGCTGGAATGGGGCCTGGGCCTTGAACGTGCGAGGCCAGCACCCCCAGCCCACGCCAGGTCTTGCCAAGCCGCCCAGGCTGGCCAGGAGCCTGCTGTCCTTCCGCCTCTTGGTGCCTTGAGGCCCCTGTGCTGGCAGCCCACGCAGGGCACCAGATCACTGCCCAGCCTCTCTGGGTGCCTCCCCAAGTCCACGTCCCTGCAGGTGCCCCACACCTCCTGTCCTGGCTTCTCACCTGTGGAAGGACGTGCGTGCACAGCCTTCTCCTTACTCAGCCGTGACACAAAGTGTTCCTTTCCAGAGTCGCCAAAAGTCTGGTTTCACAGCCAGAGTCACTGTGGAGACTGTCAAGAGTCACTCTGTCCCTGGATGTAGTGTCTGTGTTCCTCTCAAAGCCAGGTCCACGTGCTCAGGACAGGCTGAGCTCTCCGAGGAGCTCCTGTCAGCCAGGCTCCCAGGCGGGGAGTGCGCGGTCTGAGGGGGACAGTGAGCTCAGGGGAGCGCTGCCGCGAGCTCCGAGCCCTGGCTAGCCTGCTGGACAGAAGCCAAGATTCATCTGCCCTGGCCACAGCTGCCTCCCGGGCAGAGGTCCTGTCTACTCCTGAAGGACGTGCCCATCTGGCACCCTTTGGTCACCATCGCTGACCTTGAGGGCATAGCTACAGCTGCTGCAGAGTGCCCTGTGCCCATCTCTGGGGCCAGGCCAGTTTGCTCAATGGTCCTGCACCCGTGGACACCTCCTGGAGGTGCTCTCCTAGGAGAGACGCGTGTTCACAGGCCAGTGTGCAAGGTGTTCCCATCCAAGGTCGCTGGCTCTGAAAGCCAGTAGTCATGTCAGGCCATCGTAGGAAACGCTGACCCTGACCACAAGGTCATCCTGGCAGAGCTCACTGCCCAGGCCCTGCCGGCCCTCCATGCTCGGGTCCTGGTGCTCTCACAGTGGCCGTCTTGGCGGGACGCAGGTGAAGCACAGGCGCAGCCCAGGGACGCTCGCAGCTCATAATGACCTGAGTCTGCCTCTTGTTCACTTGCACCGAGAGGTCAGGGGCGGGTCAGATCAGAACAGACACCTCCCAGGAGCGCAGATGCTCCGGGGCCACAGCCCTCCCAGGAGCAGCAGAGACAGGCTCCTGGAGCCTCCCTGGACTTGACCAGGCCCGGGACGGCAGGCTCAGCACCGCACAGGACAGCGTAGCCTCCTCAGCCTTGGCCTCAGCCGTCCCTATGCCCAAGAGCTGCTCACAGAGCGGTCTCTGGGGTCTCCCACCCTCTCCCACTTAGAAGCAGGTCAGTCCAGCCACAGGGAGCGGCAGTGAGACGTCCTGCCGGGCCAGGCCTGGGCGCACGCCTGTAGCCCAGCAGCTCGAGAGGCTGAGGCAGGAGGATGGCAAGTTTAAGGCCAGCCTGGACGACCTAATGAGACCCTGTCTCAAAATAGAAAGTGCCGTGGGAGAGGAAAGTGAGGCGTGTGCTGTCTGGCTCCTGCGAGCATCTGGCCTCGAGTAAAATTAGCTTTAATGAGCCACGCTTGAAGGTACCAGGCTGGAGAGGCGGCGTTTTCTTCCTGCCAAACTGGAACTTGACTTGTCGTCTGTCTTTCTTTGTAACATCCCAATTAGCAAACTAGTGACTCCAGTCCCAGTTTGGAGGGAATGGAAAATGTAGAAGAATATAAAATACAAGTACCTTCTGGGGTTTTACAGGGAGTAAGCCAGGAGACCGCTCTGTGGGCGGCCACCGTGCTGCTGACGGGGAGAGTTCAGCGCAGGGCTGCCGCGCGGCTCGGCCGCAGGTGACGCGCTCCAGCTGCAGGCCACTGCAGACGCTGGGTGAGCAGACCTCTGTGTCCCATGTGAGTGACAGACCCCTCCCGAGACCAGCTAACACCTGGAAGAGCACCCCCTCCACTCACACAGGGGGGCCTGTGGGGACACAGTGGCAGCCAGGCCCTGCTCTGAGGAGGGGCCCTGGCCAGGGGGAAGGCGGGGGCCTGTTTCTCAAGACTCATGAGGCCTGAGAGGCATGCAGGCTGAGGCCCTGTGCAGGACTCGGACGCCAGGCGTGCGGCCACGAGGCCTCTCGGTGCCCCTGGCAGGCATCTGCCACAACAGGAGCCTCCTGGGTGCTGCAGGGAGGTGGCACTCGGGCGTCCTGCTGGGGGAGAGTGACATGGAACGTCAGGCTTGCTCTCCCTGCAGAGTTGGCTTGTGGGCTGTTTATCTGTAGAGATGTTTGCCTCAATTTCTTTTTTTTTTTAATTTCTTATTTGTTTTAATTAGTCGTACATGACAGTAGAACACCCGTATGCACTTCCACGTGTCATACATAGATGGGATATGACTTCTCATTTCTCTGAGTGTACGTGCTGTGGAATCACATTAGTTATGCAGTCATTCCTATACATAAAGCAATAATGCCTGTTTGATTACACTCTCCTTCCTATTTCCACGTCCCCTCCCTCCCCCTCCCTTCATTTCCCTCCACCTAATGTAAGGTAACTCTGTTCTTCCCTAGTGCCCCCCTTATTGTGAATTAGCATCCATATATTAGAGAAAACATTCGGCCTTTGGTTTTTGGGGATCGGCTTATTTTGCTTAGCATGATGTTCTCCAACTCCATCCACTTGCCAGCAAATGCCTTAATTTCCCTCTCTTTAAGGCTGAGTAATATTCCATTGAGTATATAGACCACATTTTCTTTATCCACTCATCTATTGAAGGACGCCATAGTTCAGCTATTGTGAATTGAGCTGCTATAAACCTTGATATTTGCCTAAATTTCTAGCGTGGAAAATGTAGATTGTGTTTGGGGAATGGCGTCAGCACAGAGTTGATGCTTCACTCTGTAGCTCTGTGGGAAAGAAAGTCAAAGATGAGCTGCCACCTGGAACGTAGTAGCCCCCGTGTGACAGAGGAGCACGAGACTCCGACTCGGCCCAGAGCCCCGCCCCGGAGCGGCACGCCCGTGGCCTCTCACCTCACGTGTGTCCGCGTGGCTGCACTCTCCCGGACGTGGACGGAGGGCGGTCTCTGCAGCTCACCCTGCTTCCGGTGTCTCCGCAGGACTACGTGCTGGCCGTGGACGCGTACCGCATGGTCATCAAGTACTGCCCGGAGCAGGAGCCGCAGCTGCTGAGTGGCATTGGCCGCATCCTCCTGCAGGTACCTGTGCCCCAGTGGCTCTGGGACGGGGCCGGGCGGCCATGTCCAAGCAGGGCCTCCTTGGCAGTTCTGTCCATACGGGGAATGGTGCAGAATCAGCTCGGGTTTGTGTGGCCAGGACCTTTGCAGCAGTCTGGCTTGACCACGAAGCCGCTGCCTTGGACGCGGGGAGGGAGGGTGCTCAGAGTGAGCGCGCAGGGTCTTCACCAGAGACCCTGAAGTGGACACGGTAGCAACTGTCCCACGCGGTCAGGAAAGTATCGAACAAACCAGAAGAAATCTTCCAGCTCAGCTCTCCAGGGCCGGCCGCCGGTGTTCTCTGTTCAGGCCAGAGTGTCACCCTGGAACAGATCAAAAGATGTGCCCAGCAGTGTCGAGTGCGAGAGCAAGAGGTGGCGAGGGTGTAGGACAGCCTGGGTGGGGTGCAGAGGGCGTCCAGAGCTCGCCCGGCCAGGGTTGCCTGGGCTGTTTTGGACAAGGACCCCAGTGACAGACACATGAACCAGTGCCAGGCTCTGTTCTGGAGGCACCTGGCGCTGGGTCAGGGCTCAGGGCTCACGGGCACCTCGGCCACGCAGATTCCTGGAGGAGCCTCCGAGGAGCCAGCCTCAGACACACGTACACCCAGTGCCCACGGCGGCGTGTGGCTGCCCAGTGCAGAGCCCACCTCAGCACACGCCTGAGCTCCTCAGCCCAGAACAGCGGGCGTCGGCGTTCTGGAGCGAGTTGTTGGCAGTGCCAAAGGCGAGAGGCGTCAGGAGCCTCGGCGCTGTGGCACCATGTTTCCAGGTGTTGGGGAGAACATAAGAAATGAGCATTGCCGGGCGCGGTGGCCACGCCTGTGATCCCAGCACTTGGGAGGCTGAGGCAGGAGGATCGCGAGCTCAAAGCCAGCCTCAGCAATGGCGAGGCCCTTAGCAGCTCAGTGAGACCCTGTCTCTAATAAAATACAAAAAAGGGCTGGGGATGTGGCCCGGTGGTCGAGTGCCCCTGAGTTCAATCCCCAGTACCAAAAAAAAAAAAAGAAAGAAAGAAAGAAAAGAAATGAGCGTCACCTGAGTGACCCCTCGCGTGAGAGAGCCCAGTCCAGCCTTCCCTGTGGGCCACTCTCCAGCAGCCAAGGCCGTGCGGCCTGGAGCTGCTCGGTGCCAGGTGTGCGGAGGCAGAGGAGGGCGACCTTGTGCCACCTCGCGTGCTGTCCGCAGGTCGGGAGTGGCTCAGCACCAGGGGGGCGCGGCGGTGCCACGGGCGGAGCAGGTGCGGGCCTCGGGGGCGAGTGGGGCACGCCAGGCAGGCAGACACGGGCAGTGTGCGGCGGGGCGTGCTGCCGCCGGCCAGTGCAGGTGGCTTCCCGACTGCGACAGGGCAGTGCTCCTCCACGTCAGCCGCCGATGTCAGAAAGACCCGAGCATGCGCGGAGGTGGGTGGGCAAGGCAGGCTTCCCTGCTGCAGAGGCGTGCTGCCACCCTGGCCAGCAAGCGCACTGGGCACGCAGTCCCCTGCCCCCCCTCGTGTGGTGCTGTCCTCGCCCTGATGGGGGTCTCCGGGTTACAGTCGTGTGATTGGCTGATTGTTAAATTGGGGCGGGCAAAGGGAAGGGCTGTAGTTAAAATGGTGGCCGCTGGCTCTCACCCCAGTCCAGGCTGGCTGCTGCATTCTGAGTGGCCGCGGACAGAGCTTCTCAGTGGACAGCACACGCAGTTCTCTGAGAGCCTCTTGCTGCCAAGGGATGCCGGCATGGCCACCCTGCCAAGAGATGGAACCTGAAGAGGCCACTCAAGGCCAGGGGCCCTGGGCCCTGTCACCTGGCCTGCAGCATGGTGACCTCCACGCTGGCCACGCCTGCCTGTCCTCATCACCCCTGGTGCACAGCGGGCCTGCAGCAGGCAGGCTGCAGCGAACGTGCCCCTGCAGCAGGTGTTGGGGCCGGCCGCAGGGCCAGGACGCACAGGCCTGCTCGCCTCTGGCCAGGGCAGGTGGAGCCGCTGCCCCCACCCTGGGGCCTGAGAAGGAGGCTCAGGCGTGGCGGGAGGACCGTCTGGAGAGACACCACTCTCCCTGGAAAGGCAGGAGCACTGCAGAGCAGCACTGATGGAAAGGGGCGCGTGCTCCCGCTACATCTGCAGGAAGGGGAAATAGAGGAGGTGGCTTTCTAGAACAAAGTGCAGAGGCTGTGGGAAGCCCGGGAGGCAGGACAGTGCTGGGTGGGCTGCCCCAGGGATGAAGTGCGCTTCCAGACATCGGGCTTCTAGATGATTCCACACAGGCGGAGAGAGTAGCCACTGCACCTTCTCTGGGTGCTTCACATTTTGCATTGAATTCCCTTTTTTGTTTGTTTGTTTTTTGTTTTTGCACTGCAGATTGAACTTGGGGCCTCGCGCATGCTAAGTAGACACTCCATCCCAAACCAAATCCTTAGCCCTTTTTATTTATTTTGTGCCAGTGATTGAATCCAGGGGTGCTTAACCCCTGAACCACATTCCCAGCCCTTTTTTATGTTTTTCCTAGAGACAGGGTCTCGCTGAGTTGCCTAGGGTCTAAGTTGCTGAGGCTGGCTTTGCCCTCACAATCCTCCTGCCTCAGCCTGCAAGCCATTGGGATTGCAGGCGTGCACCACTGCACCCAGCCCTCTTTATTTTTTACTTTGAGACGTGCTCTCACTGAGTTGCCCAGGCTAGCCTTGAACTTGAGATCCTCCTGCTGCAGCCTCCCAAATACCTGGGATTACAGGTGTGTGCTACTGGACTCCGCTCCAATTTATTTTTAAGGTTTTTCTAAACTATCATGTGCACCAAAAGTAGGCTCACTTATGTCTCACTCCCACAATTGCTGGACACGTCGGCAAACACTGGGCCCCCCAGGCTCCCCATCTCTTAGGTGTCCTGGTGACAGACTTGTTTTACTCCTGAAGACCTTTCCTCCTCCTTTCCAAGAAGTGCCCAGCACAGTTCTGTTTCTGAGCAGAGGGCCACCTAATCAGTGTGTCCACTGTCCACTCGCAGGACAGCTGAAGGCCTGGACTCTACACACAGCACCCCTAGGCCTGTGCCACCTTCCCACCTTGGCCCCACTCAAGGGCACGTGCCTGTCCACACCTCACCACTGTGCACACAGCAGCCAGCACCCACCTGCGGACCTCGCCACACCACGCGCCCTGCAGAGCACGGGTGCCTCCCACACCAGAGGCAGGCGGGCAGACGAGAGGACCCCGGTGCTCGAGGCTGGGCTGTGGACCTGAGGGGCCTCTCCGTCTGCGGCAGGGCAGACAGTCAGACCTGCAGGCCAGGCCGTCATGGCCACTCTCTAGGTCACTTCACTCTGACTCAGGTGCCTCCCCTTCAGACCCCTCTCCATGAGGACCTGAGGGTCATCATTCATGCCAGGGAAGTACCTTCTGTGCCCTCGTGGAAGTGCAGAAGCCAAGTGGGTACAAGTGACCCGTTGTCAGTGCCGCACGAGGCAGAGCCAGGAGCGGGCACAGCTCAGAACCGGAGGACTCCACTGAGAGCCAGGACTTGTCTCTTTGAGATTTTTTATTGTTTTGAAATTTATTGACTGATGGATTTTTTGTTTATTTTTTTTTAAATGTTGGCGGTTTTTAATGTATTTGTGAGTTGTTTTTGAGAGTGTATAAGTGATTAGAAAGACTTTTTATTTTTGTTTTTAGGGTATGTAAATGTCTAGTAATATTTATATATATATTTTTTTGAATTTTTAATATTTATTTATTTGCTTTAGTTGTACACAATGCGTTTATTTGTACGTGGTACTGAGGATCGAACCCGGGCCGCGCACGTGCTAGGCGAGTGCTCTACCGCTGAGCCACAATCCCAGCCCCATATTTATATTTTTTGTAATGGATTTTACTTATGGGGGAGTAGAGGATATAAGTGGTTTTTTTATTTGATGGGTTTTTTTTTTTTTTTTGGTCTTTTTTAGTTTTTTTTTTTTTTATTTTTTTTAGGATCATTTTTACTAGATTTCTCACCACTGTTAATTTTACTGACAGCAATATCTTGAGGCCCAGGTTCCATTAAGAGCAAGTATCTTTTAGCTATCACCAATAACTCTCGAATAGCTCTAATAGCTTGGATTTTTGTCATTTTTGGGACTCTTTTAATACTCTCTTTACTGGTCTTAGTTGGCCCAGTGGAAGCTACGCTTTTTTGATCACTTTTACTTTTTTCTATATCCTCCTCACGGAGAACAGAGTCAGGTATATCAAGGAGTCTTTGTATAGCCTCTATCACTTGGGATTTAGTTATATTTGAACCCATCTTTAGAGACCTTTCAGTTCTTACCTGTCCGCTCCGAAGTCCCCGTACGGGCCACCACCTGTTGCTGCCTGAAGCGATGGCCGCTTGGAGCAACGAAGCTGCGGGAAGAAGTTTAGAGGCAAACTGGAGACAAACAGCTTTTTATTCTGATAACTTTTCTCTCTGGCTCTCACAACGACTAACACACGCCACACACACCACCAAAATGGCGTTGACCCGATCAACAATCTCTGTCAAGTCACTCAAGATCCCGGGCCAAGTCCCGTAAGACTACAAAAGGCGACAATGCCCAAATCTCCATGGCTCATAGTCAACCACAATTTAAGCCATCTCCCCAAACAAGGCTCCTACAAGAGGTCAGTGGACTCTTGCTGTCCACTGACAGGCTGTGGTGAAGCAGACTGAGGGCCCTGCTGGGAGCAGGAGGGGAGGACACGGGGTGGGGACATCTCTCTGTTTCTGGGATCCGCATGGGAACACGATTCATCTTGGAAACAGGGCAGTCTGGGGGACAGCCTCCCTCTTGCACAGGTATTGCCTAGGGTATGGTGAAGAGGCCTCTGCCATGGTGGTCTCAGTGTCCTTTCTACCTAGGGCCACTTCTCTTGTTAGATCTCCTGGGTTTGGTGCTGGGCTGAGAGCCAGGGCCTCCACGTGGTGGGCAAGTGCTGTCCCACCGAGCTGCCCTCCCAGCCCTTCTTGAGACAGGGTCTTTCTGGTTGTCCAGGCTGACCTCAAATTTGCACTCCTTCTACTTCAGCCTCCCTATCAGCTGCTATTACAGGAGTGCACCACCTCAGCCTGCTTCTCCTGTTAAATCTCTAACTCTTTGGGTATGCTCATACTTTCCTTTTATTGCTTATGCATACTGGTTTATTTAATAACTTTTTATTTATCTTCAAGATGTTCTACAGTACTCTTAATTGCCTTTTATATGTTTTGATTTGTCAGCTGTCCTAGAAATCAGTATGATCTAAACCCTCCTCACACCTTCACAATGGTGGAGGTGTGCGCTGACTCTCTGTGCCCAGGGAGGTCAGCGGGTGGGCACTGCCTGCAGACCGCTGCTCCCAGCCTCGGAGAAGCCGTTCTGTGACAGCCTGTCCAGCACGAGGCCTTCTGGGCAGAGGGTGTGTGCAGGTGGAGTTGGGAAGACCCCTGCCAAGCCCTGGAGAGGCTGGGAGGGTCCTCAGGACGTGGCCCTGGACATCAGGCTCCACCCTCACCTCCTCGCAGTGCCCCCACAGAAGCCATGGCTTCTGCCCGTGTGACCTGAGGGGTCTGTGTGTGTGCTGGTCAGTTATTTTTTTATAGTAGGATTTTGTACCGTTTGGTCAAGCACATCGCAGCACATGCCATCCTGCCAGCCACAGGTACCAACAGAATTGGGTCTGCCTTATTGTACCAAAAGTTACAGGTCTTATTTTTATTTTATTAGTCATTTTATTTTTACTTAATACTATTCCAGAATTTACTTTAGATGACACAAATTACTAAACTGTAAGACTTTTAAATCAAGCATGCATAATAATTTCTGACGTGAAGTTGACATTGACTGTGTCTTCAACGTTTCCTGCCTTTTTGCAGAAGGTAACGGTCACTGGACAGCTGTCCAGGCCCTGCCGGGCACCTGTGTGGCTCATTTCTGACACAGTGCTAGGAACTATGTATGTGGGTGCAGGTTTAATATGTCTAATTTGTCAACTAACAAAATGATTTTGTCAAAGCAGATTGGAGACATAAAAACAGCTGAAAAGTATTTCCAAGACGTTGAGAAAGTAACACAGAAACTGGATGGCCTGCAGGGTAGAACCATGGTTTTAATGAACAGGTAATTATCTCACACCCACCATGTGTCTCTCGGCTTCCCTGAGAGCCTCTCTCCTGCAGCGAGTGTCCCTGCCCACCCCACCCTCCCGCAGCTGAGGCCCAGGTCTGGCGTCTTCTAGATCGCAGCCATAAAGCCACGTGTTCTCTCCAGAGCACTGCTCGTGGGGCCCTGCTCCCACACAGACGTGCGGAAGTGTTTACTGTCCTGGCACAGCGCCGTGGGGACCTGTCCTAGTCCCTAAGAGACATGTTCATGAGTGAGACGCCGCGGCGTTGGGTGCATGTGTTCATTAGGACGAACCTGCACCCGGTAAAGAGCCGAGGGAAGTCGGAGGGGACACGGGCAGTGCTGGTCTTACAGCAGTCTCCAGTTCAGTCACAACGGGGAGCGGCAGCTGCTGGCCAGCACCTGCAGCGTGGTCCCGGTCGAGCAGAGGCTCGCTGCCGGGCGGGCGCCCCTGGCCCTTCGCAGGGGGCTCCCTGCTTCCCTGTGCTCGTGTTACAGGGCCTTCCTCCACCTCGGCCAGAACAACTTTGCAGAAGCCCACAGATTCTTCACAGAGATCTTGAGGATGGAACCCACAAACGCAGTGGTAAGGTGCCCAAGAATAGATTGGCACACAGGACACTCCGCGTGCCCTCTGGCCCCCAGGCCCCAGCTCCGTGCAGCGCTGGCATCAGCAGCTGCAGAGGCCCGGGGAGGTGGAACACAGGGCTCGAGGCCTGGCCTCGGCAGCTCTGCCCCCAGCACAGGGCCCAGGGTACCTACTGGGGGAGCACAGGGCCGTGCCTGCCTGCCTCTGCGTGTCCCCTCCTCCAGGCCAACAACAATGCCGCCGTGTGCCTGCTGTACCTGGGCAAGCTCAAGGACTCCCTGCGGCAGCTGGAGGCCATGGTGCAGCAGGACCCCAAGCACTGCCTGCACGAGAGCGTGCTCTTCAACCTGACCACCATGTACGAGCTGGAGTCCTCCCGCAGCATGCAGAAGAAGCAGAGCCTGCTGGAGGCCGTCGCCGGCCAGGAAGGGGACAGCTTCAACACCCAGTGCCTCAAGCTGGCCTAGGCCCAGGGCCGCGCCTCCTGGCCCAGACCAGTGACCTCTGTGCACTGTGAACACTGGGCTCACGCGCGGCTGCCACTCGCCAGACGCAGTGCCGCCTCACGCCCGAGTCCGGGAGCTCGTCTCCTTGAGCCAGGCCACCATCAGGCCAGGCCGCTGCGCCCTCTGCTGACCTCCAGCTCCACAGTGCTGTGGTGCTGCCTGGGAAGGGCGCACGGGGGCGTGCCGTCAGGGTGGTGTCAGGGCAGAGTGCCCGCGATGGCCCTGGCCTCTTCCTGGAAGCTGCCCTCTCAGTCGCTCGCTCTAAGCATCCTCAGAGAAAAGCTGGGACGTGCGCTAGCAGCTGTTGGCACGGTGGGTTAATAAACCTGTCCAGACGCAGGAGCTCCGCTCCCCTGCCTGCCTTCACTGTCCGTTGTGCAAGGCCGCGGCTGCCTTCAGGGGAGGGTGGGATGAAGGCGCCAGGCGCAGGCTCCACAGAGACGGTGCAGCGCACTCCGGGCCCAGGCCCGGAGCGTCCTGCACTTGGTGCCTGAGCGGCAGGGCCCGGCCGTGCGTTAGTCTTCACTCTGAAAAACTTAAAAGCACCTGAAGTGAGTTAAATACTCCCATCTATTGCATGAAACAGGGTTTCTGTTCGCTTTCACAGTACAGTGACACGCAGCCTCTCTGGGCACACAGTCCCGGGTGTTGGTTGAAGCAGATTAACTGCGCACTGAGATAGGAGAGGCGGGCAGACAGAGGGTCGCTGGACACCAGTGTGGTCTGGAGACTCTTCTCTTCGGTAGGGAGAAAAGCCAGGCAGTGTGCCTGTCCTCCCAGCTACTCGGGAGGCCCAGGCAGGAGGGTCACCTGAGCCCCGGAGCGCAAGGCCAGCTTAGGCACAGGGCGAGGCCCTTTCTTGGTTTCTGAAGAGCCCAAGGCCTTCACCACGAAGTCCTCCTTCGGTCTGGCTTTGGGGATGAGAGATGGCGCTTCGCATCAGAGGGTCAGGGACCAGCCCTTCCGGGCCACGTGTGCTGAAAGCACAGGGAGTGGCACAGGCCCCGCTGAGGGGAGCCAGGCGAGTGGGGAAGGGCCGAGGCTCCGTCCCCGCAGTGCCGCCATGCGAGCAGAGGCACTCGGGTCCCAGCGCTGCTCCCCCTGGACGTCAGGACGTCACCTTCCCCTGAGCGCCCCTGTGTGGCCGAGTCCTGGGTCAGTCCCATTCCCCCGAGGGGAAGGGCTAGCTCAGGGTCCTCCACTGGAGTCCCTGGGCCAGCAGCAGCAGGGACCCAGGGAACCTGTCAGAAAGGAACCTTCTCAGCCCCCTTCCCCAGGCTCCCAGCGAGTGGACCTGGGGCCCGGGCTGCACTCCAGGTCCCACGGGCCCAGGCTCCTACCCGTCAGTGCCGTGCACATAAGGCAGGTCGTGACTGTACAACCAGGCAGAACGGCCTTGGCACTGTACTCAAAATGGAGCGGCTGGTGGCAGCTGTCCTTTTGCAAGGTGGAGTACTCAGGTGTGGGCACAGCCGCGCTCCCCGGCTGCATGAAGGCCGCGGGCCTTGGACGGCCTTTGGGCCTCTCTCCCCTCCCAGCCATCTCTGTGTTCCCCCGAGGCCAAGGCCACGCCCCGGCCTGTCCTCTGTGGGGCTGGGAGCCTGTGAGCCCCACGGCTGCCTCCCTTCCTCCTGGCCCCTGCACCGCGGCGGGCCTCCGTCAGCAGCGCTCCAGCGTCCCAGGCCCTCGGGCTGCCCGCCACCCCTGCCATGCTCACACCTTGCCCTGGGGTCAGGACTGGGCGTGCAGACTGCTGCTCTTGTGTGGCCTCGGGAGAACAGAGGCTGTGCCAAGGGCCTCTGCTGCCACAGGGACAGAAGAGGGTCGTCCCCAGGTGCTGCTTTGCCCAGGACCCGAGTCCTGGCCAGTGCAGACGCAACGATCGTGTCCCACTGGGCTGAGCCTGGCGGGGAAGCTGGGCTCCCGGAGCTCCCAGCCCCAGCCCGGCACCGCCACACGGCCAGAACAGAACGCGGGGCCGCGGGTGTCCCAGGAGAAGGACGCTGACCTCCCCAGGCGGCGCCAGGCCTGCAGCTGAGCTTCACGGAGGCTCTCAGAGACCAGGAACAGAGCCCTGGGGCGGGCTGCGGCCGGAGGGCAGCAACCTGAGAAGGCGGGCCTGGGCGCGGCCGTGACCTGCACTGCTCAGGGGTCAGCACCGGGCCTCGCTGTCCCTGTGCTCCATGGGCACCTCCTCCCGTCAGCCCCGGGCCCCCGCTCAAGAGCTTCACACCCCCACCGGCTGCTCCTCCGGGCACACGTCCCGCCAGCACAGACCCTTCAAGGAGAGGAGGGGGGCACGCCGTGCGGGCCCCTCCAGGGGAGTGTGGCCAAGCGCAGCGGCTCGGCACACGCGTGCCCACGCACACAGGAGGACTCCCACCGCCCTAGGAAGGCCAGCTGTCCCGCCCGCGGCAGAGCAGCCATTTCCCATCAACCACTGCTGCTGCCGTCACCCCTAACAAGGCCACGCACCTGTCCCAGCGGGCCTCGTCGCTTCTCCTGGTCAGGGAAGCGGCCGTCGCCCACAGGTCTCTCAGACCCTGGCACCTGTCCAAGCACGCGCTGCATCTTCTTCGTCTCTTCTTTTGCGTTGTTGGGAACTGAAGCCAGGCCGCTCTCCCACTGAGCTGCCCCCCGCCCTTTTTATTCTGAGGCAGGGTCTTGAACTCGCAATGCTCCTACCTCGCCGCCCCCTGGGAATCACGTGCTGTCCAGGGAGACGCTCTGCGGTAGCGAGTCTCCACTGGCAAACTCGGGGTGCCCTCGGTGCTCCCACCGGAGTCCGTCCGCGTCCTTCAGAGCCAGGTGGAGCCTGGGCGGCACAGCCGCACTCCCGCCCCTGGGCCGGGTCCCCCACCACCCAACTCAGGCCTTGGGCCCACTCAACACCACAGGGGAGGTGGATCCGGGGAAGCTCGGCGTGCCCACCCTCTCCCAGGGCTTACACGGGCCAGGTGAGGGACGTGCTGGAGCCCAGGCCCTGCCACCTGTCCCCCAGACACTGAGGCTGGGCCCACACTGGGCCACGCAGTCGTCTCCTGGCTCTGCAGGCACAGCCCCTTGGGAATGTGAGGCACCTCCAGCTGCGGGCGCAGGCAGCCTGGCCAGCGGCTTGCCCGTCCTAGACAGTGCCTGGCACACAGGCGTGCCCCAGAGGCTCTGAAGTGAGGGCCACACTCTGCAGCGCACTGGCACAGGAGTGTGCAGTCGGGACCAGGGGACCAGCGGCCAGTCCTGCAGCTCTGAGTCCCGCAGCCCACCACGCTGCCCTCCTGTGAGGCCCAGAGGGCGGTGGCTCACGGCCCGACTGGCCTCCTCATCCCCAGCCTGCCTCCCCTGGCCATGCCCCCTCGGCTCCCACTCCTCCCCAGCTTCCCACCGGACAGGGCCATCGAGCTCCCGGCCGCCCCCAGTCTCAGGCCTGCGAGTCTGCCTCTGCCATCTCTCAGTCCTGCCACCCCACCCCACGCTGTGCCAGCCACGGGGGCCATCAGCCCCGTTAGGCAGGTCTGCATTTGCTCTTCCTGTCCCTGGAAGGCTACCCACCTGGTGTCATGGGCCAGGGTGTTTAAGAGTGACTGGGGTTAGATGAAGACATGAGGTGCCCGTGACCTGGGCGCGGCCCTGCTAAGCCCCATTCCTGGGACACTGGCCTGTGCTGGGAGAACTGCAGGGACGCCCCACCCGATGCCCTGGGCGCCACCCAGCTGAGCCCCTGACGCAGCCCTCGGCCTGGGCCTGTGCCAGAGGGACACAGGGACGCCCCGCACCCATCACCTGGTGCCACCCAGCTGAGCCCCTGACGCAGCCCTCGGCCTGGGCCTGTGCCAGAGGGACACAGGGACGCCCCGCACCCATCACCTGGTGCCACCCAGCTGAGCCCCTGACGCAGCCCTCGGCCTATGCCAGAGGGACACAGGGACGCCCCGCACCCATCACCTGGTGCCACCCAGCTGAGCCCCTGACGCAGCCCTCGGCCTGGGCCTGTGCCAGAGGGACACAGGGACGCCCCGCACCCATTACCTGGCTCCGCCCAGCTGAGCCCGACGCAGCCCTCGGCCTGTGCGGGAAGGACACAGGGACGCCCTGCACCCGTCACCTAGCTCCACCCAGCTGAGCCCCTGATCCTGTGGCCTGTGCCGGCAGACAGACCGCGGGCCTCACCGCAGTGCTGGGGCAGGCTGGCACACCCACGCACTCCTGCGGCAGACTCCGAGGGCTCCGGGCCAACACCGTCCTAGGTGAACAGGCAGTGTCCCTGTGTCCTTTGGCTCCGCCTGGTGCAGAGGATGACAGCACAGGACATCTCAGAAGAGACAGAGCCAGGGCACAGAGGCAGGGAGCCGAGTGGACGCAGGCGTCCTGGCCAGCGTGGGCTGCAGGGACACAGCCAGCCACAGGGGCTTCAACCACAGAGCGCGCGCTCTCGGGTCTGGGGCTGCAGGTCTGAGGCAGAGGACCGCGGCTGGGCTCTCCTGAGGCCTTCCTGGGCTTACAGGGCCGCCTTCGCACTGTGCCCTCACCCGGAGTCTCCTGGGTGCGCACGTCACCAGTGGCCCTCCTCAAGCCACGGTCCTAGGGACCGGTCCACCTGCCCACTGGCAGGCCTTCCGGCACCGGCCAGCCGCTCCGGGAGTCGCGGCTCAGCCGGCGGCACCAGGTGGAAGGGCTGCCGGGCGTCCGCCACTGGGCCTCCTCCGAGGTGCTCGCCACACGGCTGGGAGAGGAGCAGCACGTGCATCTCTGGGACGTGACGGGGCAGGAGGAACCAGGAGTGTCACCTACGCAGCAAAGCAGCGAGCGCAGGGGAGGTGGGGGACGGGAAAACTCGGCCTTAGACCTCCTAGGGGGACACACGGACACCTTGGTGGAGACGGGGCAGCAGCGCAAGGTGTCACTGAGGTGCAGGGGGGGCACGATGGGGACAGACGAGCACGGAGGAGGTGTGGCGCCGCCTGCTGGCCTCGGCTGGGCGTGTGGACAGCTGACAGGCCGGGGCAGGCGGGGTGAGGCGGGTCCACACGCACGGCGTGGCGGCCACACTTGTCAGTCTTTCCTTCCGCACGGCCACGTCTGGAGGCACTTAATGCCAGGCCCAGGGCTGCGGCCGCCTCCCGGTGGGCAGCGGCCCTTCCCTCCACCCCCTGCAGGGCCACAGGACACACCTGTGCTCCGTGGTGCACAGTGCAGTTCCCAGGCCACACAGGGCCACCTCTGCCAGCTCCCTGCAGTGCCACACGGCAGGACCCTCCCACCAGCACCTGCAGGGAAACGCTGCGGACCAGCCTCTGCCATCCCGGGGTGGCCTTGCGCCTGAGTCCTGCCCCATGCCCTGGCATTCTGCAGTGAGTGAAGGTCACTGTGTCACCGAGTGACGACCATTCCGAGTTCACCACACCAGTGCCACACAGTGAGCAGGTCACCCTCACGGCCACAGCCGCAGGTGGACGCTGTCCTGTCGCAGCCAGGGTTAGCACAGGTCACACTCATGGCCACGGCTGCAGATGGCCGCTGTCTGGGCCCCTCATTTCCTGCACAGCCATGCCCTCCCTCCTCTCTCAGGGTGGGGCCTGGTCCTCCGAGAGCCAGCCTGCTGGAGAGGCCGTGTGGCTCTGGGGGCTGAGCTCCGGAACTCTCCCCCAAGGAGCTTTTACAGCCCAGAGGAGAGCAGAGTGGCCTTTGCCCTGCTGCACCGGAGAGCAGCCCCATTAGAGTGCTGACGCTGTGACCCGTACTCTTCAATACAGGACTGGCAGGCAGGGGTCACACTGTCGTCAGAGGTGCTCAGGAGGCTGAGGCAGGAGGGTCACCAGTTCCAGGCCAGCCTGGGCAACTCAGCGAGACTTCGTCTTAAAAGCAAAACTAAAGGACCGGGGAGGAGCTCAGCGTTGGGGCGCCCTGGGTCCCCCCGCAGGGCAAAACCAGTGGAACGCCAAGTCCCTGAACCCCCCCTCTGGTCCCAGGAAGCCACCTAAGTCAGGGACAGTAAGTGCAGGTCCAGACCCAGCATCCTGGACAGACGCTGGCCCTCTCGGGCACGCTGCAGGCAGGGCAGGTGGCGTCCTCCTGGGAGCTGCCCCCGCCACCTTGGTCACGGGAAGCAGAAGCGAGCTCTCAGTGCTTCACAGCCTGGCCCTGCCCGCCGCGGGGCGTCAGAGCCTGTGGAGAGCACGGCTCGCACAGCCTGCCGCCCCTGACCGGGCGTCCCGAGGTCCTGAGCCCCGGGCAGGGCTCCAGGGTGATGGGCCTCGGAGCCGAGCGCAGCCAGGTCCGACGCTCTGCTTCCCTCCACCTTCCTGACGGCTTCAGGACCGGGGACGTTTAAACGTCCTGTACTTCAGTTCTCCTTGTGTGAATCCTGAAATTATTTGAGGTTTCTAAAACACGACATGCTGCCGGGCGCGGTGGCCACGCCTGTAATCCCAGCACTTTGGGAGGCTGAGTCAGGAGGATCGCGAGTTCAAAGCCAGCCTCAGCAATGGCGAGGCACTTAGCAACTCAGTGAGACCCTGTCTCTAATAAAATACAAAAAAGGGCTGGGGATGTGGCCCAGTGGTCGAGTGCCCCTGAGTTCAATCCCCGGTACCACACACAAAAAAAAAAAAAAAAAAAAAAACACGACAGGCTTCCAGAAGAAAACAGATTTCAGAAAAAAAGACTTTTCAAGGTCATATCTGAATTTAAAATTCTGAATCTGTGTGGCAAGAAACAGATTCATCAGACACCCACCCACGACTCCCACCCTCGGTGACCCCCTACCCACCGCCCAAGTCATACTGACTTCCACCACATGCCAGGCTCTGGGAAACGTGCAAAACCCCTGACACTGGCAAATCACTCCAAGCTCCTACAGCTAAGCCTTCCCACTGTCACCTGCCCATCACAGTGACAGGTCTTGCCTTCGGGCCGTATCATTCACAGGCACACCCTGCATGTCAGAGCTCAGTGTGCAGGACCGGGGCTCTGCACTCCAAGCCACCGAGGGGCCTGGTGGAGCGAGAGCCTCCCTGCAGTTGTCAGGACGGGGGCTCTGCACTCCAAGCCACCGAGGGGCCTGGTGGAGCGAGAGCTTCCCTGCAGTTGTCAGGACCGGGGCTCTGCACTCCAAGCCACCGAGGCGCCTGGTGGAGCGAGAGCCTCCCTGCAGTTGTCAGGACCGGGGCTCTGCACTCCAAGCCACCGAGGGGCCTGGTGAAGCGAGAGCCTCCCTGCAGTTGTCAGGACCGGGGCCTGCACTCCAAGCCACCGAGGGGCCTGGTGGAGCGAGAGCCTCCCTGCAGTTGTCAGGACCGGGGCTCTGCACTCCAAGCCACCGAGGGGCCTGGTGGAGCGAGAGCTTCCCTGCAGTTGTCAGGACCGGGGCTCTGCACTCCAAGCCACCGAGGGGCCTGGTGGAGCGAGAGCTTCCCTGCAGTTGTCAGGACCGGGGCTCTGCACTCCAAGCCACCGAGGCGCCTGGTGGAGCGAGAGCTTCCCTGCAGTTGTCAGAGCCACGTTTTGGGAATGAGACGCCGGCTGGGCGGGCGCAGCTCAGTGGCACAGAGCGTGCTCAGCACGGGGCCTGGGTTTAGTGAGAACCCGAAGCCGAGAAGAAGGACTGCCCGGTGCTGCAGGCCTCGCTGTGCACCAGGGAGACACCCCGCACTCCGAAGTAGTCCCTCCCTGGAGACGCGGTGGGATCCCGGGGCCACTGGCCACCGGCCTCCAGGGAGCAGGCAGGCAGGCCAGACGCCCACGCGCCCTGCACGTCCCTGGTCCTCAGCCTCAGGGGGCTGTCCAGAGCTCATGGACAGCAGTGTGGGCAGGGGGCGGCTGCCAGAGCAGGGCAAGGCACCATCTACGGGGACAGGTGTGGCTTCCTGCAAGCCAGCTGCCTGCAGGACCCAGGCCGCGCCCGGCGCAGGTTTGCATTTCTACTGTTTGGAAGCTCCGTCCACACCCCTCGGAGGGCTAACTCCTGCTGGGGAAGCTGGAGACTGTCTGGCTCACAGACTTTGGATTCAAAAGACTTCTTCCTCCAAGGCTCCAAGGAACTGCCCAGCTGGGCTGAAGGGGCGGCATCACAGCGTTGGTGGGCACAGGAGGCCAGTGTAAAGCCCCGAGAGCACGGGCCGAATCCCACCAGAAGCCCTGGGACTGATCGTGAGCCAAGCGTGAGCCGTGCACACCAACACGGTGACAGCCCCCGTCTGCGCACGCTTCTACTTCAACGTACTTTGAGGCGAGTGCTGAATGCAGCGGCTGTGGGTCTGTGGACGCGCAGTGCCTGGCTCCAGCTCTCCCCGGTTCCCACCCTCCTCCAGCCTCCAGGACCCCACCTCTGCTTCACAGTTGCGAGAGGTCCGTGCGGCCTTCCTAGAGCTGCGAGTTCAGCATTACCAGTTGGCAGGTCAGGGCTCTCCCGCCCATTGATTCTTGTTTCTGCCTTTGTTGTGGTGCTGGGGGTGGACCCAGGGCCTCAGGCACACCAGGCAGGCAAGTGCTCTACCACTAGTCTCACTCAGTTGCTGAGGCTAGCCTCAAAATGCCATCCTCCTGCCTCAGCCTCCTAAGTTGCAACCGGTTTGAGCTACCAGCCCGGGTTACTGCCATTTTTAACGAGCTCCCACACAGTGACAATCACTGAGGCATCTGGCTGAGTCGACCGTGTCCACAGTGGCAGCTTCTTGGGACAGCAGAGCACCTGCTACTTGGGCTCCAACTTCTCTTCTGACCAATGAGGAGGAAGAAGCAGACAGCAAGGAGTGAACCCAGAGATGGGGCAGTCCTGCTCACTGAGCAAGGGCAGGCCAGCCAAGGCGGAGGCTGCCGGCAGAGACAGGGCCGTGCTGCTGCGCCTTCTCCCCGGGGAGGAGCAGGCAGGCTTCAGAGAGGCCACCGGCCCCAGCACCAGATCCTCCCAGAAACAGCACTGAGGGCCCACGGCCGGCTGCCCTGCCCGGCCAGCCTGTGCTGCTGTCTTCTTTAAAATGCCAAGAGACCTGCGCAAGGCCACGCCCAGGTGCAAGGGTGCTTGGCCCAGGCACAACTGCTGCACACCTTCCAACAGGTGCGCTGATCACCACCCGTCCAGGTGCACCCTGCTCGGCAAGCCAGGGCGTCCCTCCAGAGGGACAGCCTCACGCAAGATGACCAGCAGGGCTCCACTCAGGACTCGAGGCTGGGGCCCCGGGAACACCACCGACCCAGCATCATGGGCACAGACGAGGCAGGGCACTGGAGATAGCAGGCAACAGTTTTACTTGGCTGCAGCCACACTCGGGGCACAGCTCTCGCTGCAATCAATCAACCCCCTGAACCCCGAGTTCAGGTAGTTTCAAAAACTTCATACCCAGCATGCCAGGGGAGGGGCTCAGAAGTTCACCGTCTGCAGAAGTCCGCGAAGCAGCAGCTTCCTCTTCCACTGTGCTGGGCACGTCATCCTTCAAGGACAGCACCTGGGAAGGGAGAGCTTCTTCCCTCCCTGCCAGCTGTCACCATGGAGCCCAACTGGGCTCCAGCTCAAGGCCAGAGGCCTTGTTAAAGGGTCTGTCCTTTTACTATCACATCTTGCATTTGCAAACACACTTGTACAAACTGCTACACTGGATGCACGTTTGTGAAAAACAAGTAAAGCGGCGTCCAGCACCTGGAGTGCTGATTCCTTCCAGGCCAGTGGCCAAGTAGAGAGCAGCAGGAAGACAGGAAGTCTGCCTACACTGAACTCTTTTGTAGAGACTCTTTTGCTGATAGTACTAAAGTCAATTATGGTGAAGATTTCTGGAGAAGCTTAGTGAAGATTTTCTGTTGGGGGGGGGGTGCCACTACACCAGCACCTAAGAGGGAGTGTGTAAAGAAACTAGAGACAGGCTACTTCACAGGGACGGCTTCAGAACGAGGCCCCAGACACACCAGCTCTGCAGAGCAGTCGACTCCCCGCTGGGCTCGGTGGTGGAGCCTGCAGTCAGCTCCCTGGGAGGCTGAGGCAGGAGGCTCACGTAAGCATGGGAGTTCGAGGCCAGCCTGGGCCACATGGCGAGACCCCCTCGAGGGAAAGACAAGACTGCAGCATCCGAGGTGCACACAGGGCCGCAGTGAAGCGGCAGGAGCACAGGAGCCAGCCGGAGAGCCCTGGCGTGGCTGGCATGGGCAGGGAGGGGCGGCGGGGGTGGGCACGGGCACCTCCTGCTGGTGAGACTGCTGGAACCCGGCTGAGGGCGTGTCAACAGGGGCACACCAGGTGCGCTGCGCTGTGTGCTGCGCTCCACCAAGCAGGCCTGGGGAAGGCGAGGCGTGGCAAGGCCCCACAGAGCCAGGGCTCCCGGGCGGGCAGAAGTCTGCCACGGCCTCCGTCCCCAGGCCTGAGGAGCAGCAGGACAGAGGAGAACACGCCCACTCCGAGGACCTCTGGAAACACCCACAGAAAACCACCCGCGCTGGCTCTGCCTGGAAACCCACCTACCCCGAGTCGCCTCTGCCGGGGCGAAGCCCACGCCACGTGCAGGTGGCGGAGGGCGATGGGCACGCGGCTGCACCCGGTCAGAACACGAGCTCGGAGGAGCCACGTCCAAACCCCGGGGAGACCACGGGGACGCCGTGATCAGACAGGCGAGGAGCGGCCCCAGGATCTCAGAGCCCGTGTGAGCAGCTGCTGGGTCGACCGGAGCCTCGCCATGCCCGGCAGGCGCCCAGCCCGGCCGCACGGACCCCGGGATCCTGAGCACACTAACAGTGCACTCCTCTCGAACCCTGGCCGCGAGGGACCCAGACATCCACACTGGGAACACGCTGGCCCCGGCCACACGTGACTCGACCCCCTTGGTCCACAGTCCCACAAGGAGTGCAGGCAGGACGGTCAGGAGCCAGGCAAGGCCCCGCGAGCACCTCGGGAGCGACGCGCAGCCCCAGTGTGAGGAAGGCACTTTATTCCAAAAGGAGGAGACCAGGCAGCCCGGGCACCCGCCGTCACCCCGCCCAGCCCAGGCCCCTGGTGGACAGCGCCTGCGCCTTCCTCCGGCTGCCCATCTAGGCCTGCTCCGGTGCGTAGCGCTGGGCTGACCTGCGTCGGCTGAAGGGGGGCGGGGCGTGACGCCCCCCCACCCCCCGGAGCTGACGCCTGCCTCCTGTCGTGGGTGACAGCGCTACTGGCCCAGGTCCTGCACACCAGCGGGTCGGAGGGGGACGGGGCTCTCCACTCCATCCACGTCCACGTAGGATCCGTCTCCCAGCTCCCTCCGTCACAAACGCCCTGGTCAGATGTCTGCGAGGGCGAGGGGGGTGGTGGCTCGGGCGCCGCTAGGCCGTCTGGGCCAGGAACCTCACGTACTGCTCCCGGGCGGGGAAGTGGTCGGCCGGCCGGTTGTACGCTGTCCACACGGGTTCCCCCACAAACAGCCGCATGGCCTTCACGTAGTTCTAGGAACAGACAGACATGGCAGCTCATCTGGCCAGTCACCTGTCACTGTCCCCGCGTCAACAAGACGCCCTCACAGCTGTCCTGCTGCTGTCCTGGTGCTCCTCCCACACTGGACCCTCTGTCCGAGTGGCCGCCAATGTGGAGAGGTCCCGTGGCGGCGGGGGGCGTCTGCAGCTGAGGCTTGGAAGCAGGTCAGCGGTGGACACTGGCACCGGCCCTGCTCTCCGCCTCATGGGCACAGCCTCCCCAGGAGTCAGCATGAGCTGGTGGCTGGGCAGAGGACAGCTGGCACCACCCATCCACGCTGGAAACGCGCCTGTCCCTGAGGCAGGACCCACGGTCAGAGGCCCTACTGCCGCTTGGGACAGCACTCCTTCCCATCATGGCGTCCACTCAGGGAACAGGAGACGGCTGAATTCACAGGCTCGTCCAGCCCCAGGCGCCGGGCAGCTACGAGCTGCAAACATCGGGTACAGGCCACCCCCCAGTGCAGCCAATGGACAGAGCCCACACAGGCCATCCACAGCCTGCGGCCTCCTGCGGAAAGGCGGGGAAAAAGACCCCATCCACGCTCACGGGAATGTGCATGAAAGCCCTCGAGGGAGACTTCCAGGGCGCCACACGGCCACCTGCAGGAGGGAACCTGGGCGCCGGGACAGGCGTTAGGCAGAGACTCTCCACGTACACCTTATTTCGTGATTCAGAATTTTAAGCCCTATGCACTTGTTATCTCCTACACAACCACGCTAGGCCTCGGGTTTGACCAGCTCACACCCCAGAGGGCAGGGGCCGCTCACTCCCGCACTCACCGGCAGACCTAATGGCTGTCCCTACTGTTACAATCCAAAAGTGACAGAGGTCCCACCCTGCGGGCGCCTCGCCGCCACTGGCCCTAGAATCAGTGAGAAAGAGCAGCTCAGACCTCCCCACACTCTGCGGGCGAGTCCCTGTCCATGGGCACAGCGGGGGCGTGGACAGCCCACACTGGCCCCAGGCCAGGCAGCTGCGCCACCCACACTCCCAGCACCAGTCTCAGCAGGCGGCCGGCAGGAACGCACTGTTGGTGGCACCCGGCCAGCTCTGATGGCCAGCGCAGGCCAGACGCAGACCAAGGCCGGGACGTCCTACCTTCTCGTCCAGCGTGAAGCGGTGGTAGATGCCAGCGGGCAGAGTGATCATGTCTCCCTTCTCCATGAAAATGCGGATCCACTGGTCCTCCCTGTCCCGCACGTCAAAGTACCCGCTGCCCTCCAGGATGTAGCGGATCTCCTCGTCCAGGTGCAGATGCTCCTGGTAGAACACCTTGATCTAGGCAGGAGGGAGCGCCTGAGCCCGCTGGGCACGAGCCTGGGCACGCGCAGCCCCTCCTGCACGGCCGAGACCCTGGGGAAAGGGACCCAGTGACCCAGGCTAAGGACTACCATGAGGGGCAGGACCAGCAACGAGGGGCGGGACCACCACGAGGGGCGGGACCAGCCATGAGGGGCGGGACCACCACGAGGAACGGGCCAGCACGAGGGGCCCACCACGAGGGGCGGGGCCAGCACGAGGGGCACAGGACCACCATGAGGGGCGGGACCAGCACAAGGGGCGGGACCAGCACGAGGGGCGGGACCACCACGAGGGGCGGGACCACCACGAGGGACACAGGACCACCAGGAGGGACACAGGACCACCATGAGGGGCGGGACCACCACGAGGGACACAGGACCACCACGAGGGACACAGGACCACCACGAGGGGCGGGACCACCACGAGGGACACAGGACCACCACGAGGGACACAGGACCAGCACGAGGGGCGGGACCACCACGAGGGACACAGGACTACCACGAGGGACACAGGACCACCATGAGGGGCGGGACCACCACGAGGGACACAGGACCACCACGAGGGACACAGGACCACCACGAGGGGCGGGACCACCACGAGGGGCGGGGCCAGAGCAGCTAAGGACCCCGCGGACACAGTGGTAGTGACAATCTGCGCTCACAGGCTCCACGTGCCAGGCAACGACCCTGATTCTGCACACACTCAGCTCCCTGCACGCTCACGACCCCACCAGGCGGGTACCCCATGTCATCCCAACTCTACAGATGAGACTGGAGGCACAGAGGCGGGTCAGGGGCCTAGTGTCACAGAGCAAGACCACACGCAGAGCTGGCTCCGCGCTCGCTCTCACGCTGGCCACGACACACTCGGGGACGGCAGTCGTGGTCTCAGCGAGGCTCCCATTTGCTCAAACCCACTTCTGCGTCCTTCTGACAGTCACTCCCCTAGCATCCCATAGTGAAGACACTCAGGTGCAGAGGACAGCCACATGCCCCCTGCAAGACCCCGCCCCACGCGGGGTGCGTGTCTCCACGGCGCACGCTGCAAACACCGCGTGAGAGGGCCGCGCCTCGGGTCTCGAGCTCCACAGAGCAGCTTGGCCACGGCGCCTCGGGCACGAAGGGGGCTCTGGGGCCTCAGCAGTGCCCAGCGCCACCAGACTGGGCATGAAGGGTAGTGACTCCACACACTGGAAACAGCACCACCACCCACACCTGAAGGCACCGGAACCGCTACACATGGTTTCTAGGGGATAACAGAGGCTGTGAGGGCGAAGCACAGAAGGACGTGAGCTGTGTGTGCGTGTGCGTGTGTGGGCACATGTGTGTGCGCGTGTGTGTGTGCGTGTGCGTGTGTGGGCACATGTGTGTGCGTGTGTGTGTGTGGCACATGTGTGTGCGCGTGTGTGTGCATGTGCGTGTGCATGTGTGTGTGTTCGTGTGTGTATGTGCGTGTGTGTGTGCGTGTGTGTTTGCGTGTGCGCGTATGTGTGTGCGTGTGCGTGCGCGTGTGTGTGTGCGTGTGTGCATGCGTGTGTGCGTGTGTGTATGTGTGTTCGTGTGTGTGCGTGTGTGTGTTTGCGTGTGCACGCATGTGTGCGCGTGTGTGCATGTGTGTGTGCACGAGCGCGTGTGCATGTGTGTGTGCACGAGCGCGTGTGTGCGCGTGTGCATGTGTGTGTGTGCGCGCGCGCGTGTGGGGCTGGGCCTGAACCCAGGGCTGCTCTACCACTGAGCTACGTCACTTTTGATTTTTTATTTTGAACCAGGGCTAAGTTGCTGAGGTTGGCCTTGACCTTGTGATCCTCCTGCCTCAGCCTCTGATCAGCTGGGATTGCAGGTGTGCGCCACTGCACCTGGCTCGTGTTACCTGTCCCTCACGCACCCACTGAGGAGCGACTGGAACACACACATAACTGCACACGCACGCTCGCACCACCTCTGACGACACCGTCAGGATGCCCTGGCCGCGGGCAGGAGGCAGGCGAGCCCAGCGGAGTTCGGGCAAGGGGCTGCGCCTCTCCACACAGGGCTTGGTTTCAGAGCCAGTTCATGCTTTCACAGAACCATGAACAAAGTTAAAACAGCATTCAGGGGCTGGGGTGTGGCTCAGTGGTCACCAGGCGGGCAGAGCTCTGCGGGGCGCCCCGTCTGCACCAGGACCTGCGCACTGCGAGTGCCCCGGGCGACGGGACCACACAGCCGCCTACCCAGTGTCCGGTCCTCGGTCCTCTGTCCTTGGTGCACTGCTGGCTCACCCCTGTGTGTTCCCAGCAGCTGGGTGGCCGCCACCCGCCCAGTGTGCAGATGCTGGTCACCCCCACCTCTGACACCGGCCGGAGCGCCGAGCTGGGAGCTGACCACTGCTGGGACCGACAGGCAGGAAGTGCCCACCTCACAGCCACCACCAGGCAGAGGCCTGCACAGGAACTGGCGCGGCGTGGCCACCGACTGCCCCGCAGTCAACTAGAGACCCAGAGTGACCAGGGCTCGACATGCCCCACTGCGACCATCAGGAAACCCTCCTGCTTCTGCAGGGAGAGGAACAGGAAGCAGCGCAGAAGCTGCCCACGGGGTCAGCTGCCCAGAGCCCGTGCCCCGGGGCCGTGGGGCCCACTGACAGAAGGACAGACAGAAGCCAGCCTGCTGCCCGAGCACCCCCTGGCATCCTGCTAAGCAGCCTGGGCCGAGAGGGTCGGCGGGAAGCCAGCTCCAGTCCCCCTGCCTCCGGCCAACGAGTTCCACGTAGGGGCCCAGGCAGAGGCTCCGCACAGACTGGCCACCCTAGCCAGTGCGGCACGACAGGAAAAGGGGACGAAAGCCCGCGGAGAGGGAAGGAGGAGATGAGCCCGCTCGGGACGACATGGCCCCCCCACCCCCCGTAAGCATCCAGAAGATCCGGCAGAAGGCAGAAACTCCTGGACTTAACCAGCAACTGCGCAGGTTGAAGGGTGCAAGTCCACCACTCTCCCCCCAGCAGCCAGGAACAGGTGGGACCTGAGGTCAAAAACCCACATTTACATTAGCACCACCTCAGCAAAAGCAATACTAAGTACAAACACAACAGCACAAGGTACGTATGAGGAAAACCTCAAAACTCTGAGGAGAGAAATCAAGGAAGAACTAAATTAGTGGAGAGACACGCCAAGCTCGGGGGTGAAGGAGCCCCTATCACCAAGACGGCAGCTCTTCCCAGCCCAGCCTGCAGATTCAGTGCAAGGCCAAGCAAAGTCAGCAAGTCATTTTGTAGATGCTGCACACTGATTCTAAAGTTGAACAAAGACGCACAAGACCAGTAATACCTAAGACAATAAGGAAGGAATGGGACAAAGTTGGACCCGACTTCAAGACTCCCTAGAGAAAGCTCCGGTCATCAACCCAGGGCAGCACTCACAGAACGGACACAGGTCACTGGGAGGTGCACCATTACATAACCGCTAAGCAGAGAGGAAGGAAAAAGAAGCATGAAATTTGAAATAATGAAGGCCAAGAATTTCCCCAAGTGAACTGCGGACACCAAACCACAGAGATCAGGAAACGAGAGAGCAGCGAGCAGGAGAGCCCAGCGCCCAGCCCAAGGCACGTCCCGCCCACTGCGGGGAGCTAACAGCAGCGGGCAGAACTGCAAGGACCAGAGGAGGGCGGGTGTAGCTCAGGGGCAGAGGCCTGCCTTGCAGGTACAAGGCACTGGGTCCAGTCCCCAGCACCACAAACCAGAAAGAAAAAGAAGATCAGAGGAAACTGCGCGCGCCCTAGCGAGCAGGCTCCCCCAGAAACCACGCAGGCGAGGAGGAAGACCACCAGCACAGCCTGTCCCGCCAACCCTCCTGGGAAGGGAAGGGCCGGGCATCGGTGGGAAGGGAAGGGCCGGGCAGCGGAAAGCAGCTCAGAGTAGAGCACTTTCTTTTGTTCTTTTCTTCCTTTCCCGCACTAGGGACTGGCTCCAGGTGCTTTACCTCAGAGCTACATCCCCAGCCTTTTCTATTTTTTATTTTGAGAGGGTCGGGCTAAACTGTCCAGCCTGGCCTTGAACTTCCAATCCTCCTGCCTTGTCTCCAGGTGTCTGGGACCACAGGCATGTGCCACCACACCTGGCTGGTGGAGCACTTTCCTAGCAGGCTTGGGGCCCTAGGTTCAATCCCAGCACCAAGAAAAAGTGAAGGAGAACTTTCTCAGGCAAAGAAAAGCTGAGGGACTTATCACCAGTAGACCTGCTTAGAAAGAAATGCTAAAGATGCTCTTCAAACAAACAAAAAAAATTACACAGGTCTGAAACTCAGATCTATGAAGGACAGAAAATGAAGATAAAATAAATATTTTATTTTCGTTATTCTTCAATGATCTAGGATTTAACTTCTCTGAGCCATGAGAGTGACAGGAGGCAGGAACTGGGGACACTCGGTCCAGCATAAACATGTGTCACAAAACCTAAGGCAACCACTGAAATGCTGTCTTAAATGATAAGCTAGGAGAAAATAGAATTATAAAAAATACTCAGTTAAAGGGCAGGAAAAAAGTGGGAATATTTTAAAAGTACAACTAGAAAACAGTTCTAGATATGGTAGATATTTCAATAATATCAACAATCAATTTTAATGTGAATTGTCCAAGTACACCAATTAGAAGACAAAACTGTTATAACAAGTGGTAAAAAAATATAAATATATATGTTGAAGCTGGGCATGGTGGTGCACGCTTGTGATCCTAGCAACTCGGGAGGCTGAAGCAGGAGGATTGCAAGTTGGAGGCCAGCTCAGCAACTTAGCAAGACCCTTAGCAACTTAATAAAATTCTGTCTCAAAATAAAAAATAAAAAGGGCTGGGCATGTTGCTCAGTGGTAAAGTGCCCGTGGGATTAATCCCCAGAACCCAAAACAAACACAAAAACAAAAAATCAAAATTCCACGTCAGCCGGGCGCGGGTGGCGCACGCCTGTAATCCCAGCACTTTGGGAGGCTGAGGCAGGAGGATCACGAGTTCAAAGCCAGCCTCAGCCGTGGCGAGGCACTTAGCAACTCAGTGAGACCCTGTCTCTACTAAAATACAAAAAAGGGCTGGGGATGTGGCCCAGTGGTCGAGTGCCCCTGAGTTCAATCCCCGGTAAAAAAAAAAAAAAAAAAAAAAAAAAAATTCCACGTCATTTACAAGGAATACAGGTTGAAAGTAAAGGAAGGCGAGAGGTGCTCCTGCAACACGCACCCGCAGAAAGCTGGAGTGGCACGCTCGTCTCGTCCCCAGAGGAGATGGCCTTTCTCCCAGAGGACGAGGCGATCTCCAGCAGGCACACGTCCTACAGTGTCACACTCACAAGGTTAGCACCGAAGGAACTGAAGGCGAGCGAGACGGGCCACCACAGCCGGGCCCTTCAACAGCCACCACCAGGAACAGCAGGCCACAGGCGGGACACAGCAAGGACACACTGGCCTGGCAGCACCGCCAGCTGCCCGGCTGTAACGGACCTTCACAGGCACCCTCACCAACCGGAGGCCACGTTCTGGACCAGAAAACAAACCTCAAGTCACACAGAGTGCACCCCCTACCTATGTGGAACCAAATTAGAAACGAAAGAATGTCTTCAGAAAAATCTCCAGCCGGGCACGGTGGTGCACACCTGTGATCCCAGCACTTGGGAGGCTGAGGCAGGAGGATCACAAGTTAGAAGCCAGCCTCAGCAATGGCGAGGCACTTAGCAACTCAGTGAGACCCTGTCTCTGATAAAATACAAAAAAGGGCTGGGGATGTCACCCAGTGGTCGAGTGCCCCTGAGTTCAATCCCCGTACCAAAAAAAAAAAAAAAAAAAAAAAAATCTCCAAATAATTGGAAACTAATACATATCTTTAAAACTAAAACACAGCCAAGTGTGGTAACACATGCCGTGTAGTCCCAGCTGCCTGGAGGCTGAGATAGAAGGATCACAGATTCAAGGCCAGCCTCAGTAACTTGGCAAGACTATCTCAAAATAAAAAGGGCCTGGGATTTAGCTCATGGCAGAGCCACCCTGGGCTCAGTCCCTAGTACCAAAAAAAGAGAGAGAACAAAAAATCTCTCAGGAGTCAAAGACAAAATCGGAAAAAAAATTTTTAATGAATAAAAATTAAATCACAAATTATCAAAATTTGTTTGATACCACTAGAGTCATCATGAGGGTGAGTTCACAGCACTAAACACCTGCATTAAAAAAGAAGAAAAGGGGGGCTGGGGTTGTGGCTCAGCCGTAGAGCGCTTGCCTAGCACGTGCGCGGCCCGGGTTCGATCCTCAGCACCACGTAAAAATAAATAAAAATAAGTAAGTAAATATTCAAAAAGAAGAAGAAGAAGAAGAAGAAGAGGAGGAGGGCTGGGGCTGTGGCTCAGTGGTAGAACGCATGCCCAGCACATGCCAGGCACGGGTTCCATCCTCAGCACCATATAAAAGTACATAAAAGGTATTGTGCCCATCTACAACTATTAAAAATTTTGTTTTAAATAAAAATAAGTAAAAAAGAAGAAAAGACTCAAGCCAGTGCCCTCAGCTTCCACCTCCAGACATTAGAAAAAGAAGAGCAAACTAAGCCCAAAGCACACAGGAGGGGGCAAAGATCAGGCAAGAAATCAATGAAGTAAGAGCAGAAACGGAGAAAATCGATGAGGCCAGGGGCTCCGCGAGGCCAGCGAGAGCCTGCACAGGCAGGAGAGGGAGGGAGGCCACGCACAGGCGTGGGGAGGGCGGCGAGCAGGCAGAGTGGACAGCACCGGGCACCCCCCCAGCCACAGAGCATGGGCCTCGGGCCACCAGAGCTGGCAGAGAATGGGTCCACGGCCACCCACGTCCCCCACAGGCAGCCCCCTGCAGACGGCCCCCTGCTCAGTCCACCAGGACCGAGCACAGCACCAGCCGCACGTCTCTCCAAGGCCCCTCCAGCGGGACGAAGTGCACCTGAGTTAGGAGGACCTGGTTTCTGAGGAGCAGCAGGCCTTACCTTCTCCTCGTAGTTGGGAAGCTTATCTTTGCATATGGTGATGATGTCCATCCAGCAGTAGTTCCTCTCCCTCCGGATCTTTTCCAATTCCGGATCGTTCTCATATTTGTCAGCATCCAGCTAACAAGTTAAACAACAACAAGGAGGTCACGTTCACAGGAGGAGGTAGAACCACTCTCTTCCTGCACCACGACTGTGCCCCAACTGCACACTGCTCCACACCAAAGCAACCGACCTCCAGCTGCGTGAAGGCACACAAGACAGGTTCTCGCCTCCGACCCCTAACAAACATGAGAAAAGAAAACCCCTTCCTGCTGTTAGGACAAGATTACAGGAGGCACTGTTTTTGGTTTGGGGTTTGTTTGGTTGATTGGCTAGTTTTATTAGGGGGTTTTGGCTTTGAAATGGCAATCCTCCTGCCTCAGCCTCCCAAGTTGCTGGGATTACAGGTGTGGGCCACCACGCACGGCAGGGGGTTCTGTTGCTTTGAATC
Source organism: Tamias sibiricus (assembly GCA_025594165.1). NCBI lineage: Eukaryota > Metazoa > Chordata > Mammalia > Rodentia > Sciuridae > Tamias > Tamias sibiricus. Next base: position 97,933,416 of record CM046670.1, on the reverse strand, counting down.
CAGCTCTGCACTCAGGCAACAGACCAGACAAAACCACAGAGCCACCAGTGTTAAATGCTATAATCAAACAAAAAGAGATTCCAAAACAGACCTGTTTTTCTGGGAAACATTAGACACCAGTCTCCCGGTCAGCTGATAGGAAGCTGCATTCTGCTTTCACCCCTTTGAACCCACCTACCACTGAGCCACATAACACTTTTTTTTTTTTAAAATTTATTTATTTACTTTAGTACACAATGCAATGCAATGTTTACCGAACCCGGGCCGCGCAGGCAAGGCGAGCGCTCTGCCACTGAGCCACAATCCCAGCCCCATCCCCAACACTTTTTATGTTTTATTTTGAAATAGGGCTTTACTAATTTGCTGAGGCGGACCTCAAACTTGGGATCCTCCTGACTCGACCTCCCAAGTCACAGGAATTACTGGCATGTAATACCAGGCTTAGACAGAGTTAGTGACTTACTGCCAGCTAAAAGCAGGCAGCTAACCAGGCGCCGCGGTGCACGCCTGTGATCCCAGTGGCTTGGCAGGCTGAGACAGGAGGATCTTGAGTTCAAAGCCAGCCTCAGCAATGGCAAGGTGCTAAGCAACTCAGTGAGACCCTGTCTCTAAATAAAATACAAAATAGGGCTGCGGATGTGGCTCAGTGCTCCAGTGCCCCTGAGTTTCAATCCCTGGTACAAAAAAAACCAGGCAGCTACAGACAAGGTGAAGCCAGGGGTCCTGCTGGGTCCTGGGACTGGAGGAGGCCAGCACTGACACACTAGAGCCAGGTCCGGTTGTATTTCACTGAAAGGCCGAGTAGGCTGACTCTCAGACTGGACTTGTTTTTCGTGGGCCATGCCGAGCACTGAACCTCTGGAAGGCACCATCTTCAGAGCGTCTAGTGCTTTGTGGTTTCTGTTGATTGGAAAGTAGGTTCTGACGCAGAGCAGCATCTATCCAAAGCCCAGAGCTCACAGCACCACTGGAGTTCTGTTGTGTGGCAGTTAAAAACAAGAATGAGATAACAGGTCGACTTCTGGTGGCCAGAGAGGAAGACTGGGTTGCGGGGCATCTCCTGGCTTACTCCCAGGGTCCAGCCAGGGTCTGCTGCTCGCAGGTCTGCTCAGTGGAGGTGCCCACGACTGCTGACGTTCCTCGTTTCCTGCGGGCTACCAGGGCCTCGTGCCCTGTCCCATGCTTTCCTAGTGACTGAGATGGACCAGCGGCATCCAAAAATTAAATTAAAGACCTTTACTTCTATTTCTTAGTGGTGGGGGCTGAACCTGGGCCTGCAGGGGTGTCCAGACAACACCATCCTCAGATCTTGCTAATACCATTTTCTGAACCTGCATCCCAAGAAGACGTCCCAAGACTAACTGCATACACAAACCACTGCTTACTCTACCTCCTGTCACCCTTCACCCCGCTCCTTCATCCCATGAGCACCCCTAACCCTACCCTCGGGAGGCGGATTTGGTCCGGTCCCCTGCAGGCGGGGCCATATGGCTCCCCAGGGAAGGGTGGCTGGATGTAGGCCTGGGCTTGCTTTCCGTTCCAGTCACATGACTGAATGCAGACTAGCTAAAGCAAAAACCCCCAAGATTCCACCCGGTCGCCCCCGCGCATCCCCGTGGCCTCGCCTGGCCGTCCCCAGGGGGAAACGGCGCCTGGCGACACTGAACACCGGCCCGCAGCAGGTGCGCGGGCTTTGCAGAGCTGACGTCAGCAGAGCGGGGTCCACCTGAACCAAGGACCACGGCCCAAGGGAGCTCCGCGGGCCCCGCACTGCGGCCCCGAGCCGCGTGAGCCCTGGCGCGGGCCCCGCCGCCCCCCGCCGTGCGAGCATGCGCAGCGCGGCCGTCGGGAGCGCCCCGAACCTTCCAGTAGAGCACGCCGAGCCCGCGCAGCTGCTCCAAGTCCACCGCGCGGCCGGGCTCGGGGCGGTGCGGCAGCCGCGGGTCGTCCGCAGACTCGTCCATGTACCAGGCCTGCACCATGGCGGCGGCGGCGACTCCCTGGACTCCGGAGGGCCGTGCAGGGACAGCGCCGGGGCGGGGGAGGGCGGGGCCGGAGCGGGGCCAAAGACGGGGAGGGCGGGGCCGGGGCGGGAGGGCGGGGCCGGGGCGGGGAGGGCGGGGCCGGAGCGGGGCCAAAGACGGGGAGGGCGGGGCCGGGGCGGGGAGGGCGGGGCCGGGGCGGGGAGGGCGGGGCCGGGAGGGCGGGGCCAAGACGGGGAGGGCGGGGCCGGGAGGGCGGGGCCAAGACGGGGAGGGCGGGGCCGGGAGGAGAAAGGTGACCCAACAGGTTTGGGGCAAGAAGGAGCGGGAGGAGTTCCTGGGCGGCGGGCGAGGGTAGTGGCGCCCCTATTGGGCCTGGAGGACAAGTGGTCAGCCGCGCAGGTGTTCGACCCCATTCCCTGAGCCTTCACAGCGGACTCAAGGGAAGACTGGGTGGAACAGTTCACATTTTACAGCCGTGAACGTGAAAGCAAAACTGAATGACTGTAGCCTGGCGCGGCCCATGCCTGTCATCCAGACTCCGGAGGCTGAGGCAGGAGGATCGCAAGTTCAAGGCCAGCCTGGGCAACTTAAGGAGATCCTGTCTCCAAGTAAAAACTGAAAAAGGGCTGGGCTATAGCCACGTCGTGGAGCGCCCAAGGGCTCAAATCCCAGTACCAGAAAAAAGAATAGTCTGCTATGCTAACCTGTAATTGTTTTAAAGCGCCATCTTTTTCTTTTCATCTCATCTTTCCCATAAAATGTGTTGTGTGTGTCCTGGAATAAAACTAGGCTGCCCCTCCTAGTCCTGAATCCCCTATGAACACGGAGAGCCCCCTGCCTGTGGTGGTTCAACTGAGATCTTGTGACTCTAGTGGTGGAAAGCCATCTGCACTCAGCAGAAACCATACTTTTTGAGTTTTGAATTCTGGTCCCTCCCCAGGCTCGCCGCAGGTAAAGTGACACTCCAGCTGTGCTGCAGGAGCTGGCAGCCACACACAAACACTTGACACTGTGCAGCTGACTGGATGCTTCCAGGGCTCTTCAGACACAGTGTGCCTCAGCTGTGCACTGCAGTGGGGAAGGCTCACGCGGCCACTCTGCCCTCCACTGCCAGGACCTGTTGAGTAAAGGACACGGGATGTCCATCACCTGAGGACACACTGTTGGGTTTGCCGCTGTCTGCTAAAGCTGGTGGAGCCCGAGGACAGGCTCCACCAGGCTGCCACGCGAGGCAGGTTTGGTGTGCTTTCAGCTGATAGTCTCACTTTATGAGGGTTTATCAGGAAGTAATCCCATCAAAACTTGAGCATCTGTGTAGCTGATAAGAAAGAAAAAAGGAATCTAACCTCTTGATGAGCCTGGATTTATCTTTTCAGAGCAATCAGCTAAAAAAAGATCACATTCTCAGCTATTCCCTCAGTCTAACAAATCAGGCAACTGGAACACCCAGAGATGTTGAGCCAGACTGTGCTGGTTCACGTCCCCAAGGCAGACTGTCCGCCAGGGCTTCAGGAAGACTGCACAGGACGCCACCCACTCTATTTCTGTCCTCTTCCTCTGCTGCCTGCGAATGCTGTGCCCACATCCCCATCTCCTCGCATCGACCCACTTCTACTGGCCCTCCAGACCCCACCTGGGCTGGGCTGTGCTCAGTGCTCAGCATGTGCCCGGCACACACGTGTGAGGTCCTGGGTTGAATTCCCGGCACTGAAAAGATGGCAGTCCCAGCTTGGACGTGGCTGCCACTTCCTGCTGTGCTTCAGGAGTGGTTTTAATGGCTCTGTCCCCTCTCACTGCCTCCGGACCCACTCCATGGACACAGCCTTACAAGTGACCAAGACTTCCATGTAGCACACGTGGCCTCGCAGTTCCGTTCTCGGCAGCAGCAGCACTGCACGGCCGCCCACTCCCTCCAGCACCTTCCCCGGCTCTCCGTCCAGTCGCTGCGTCCTCCTCCCCTCCCTCTCTGGCCCCTGCTCCTATGGACGGTCCGACAACGGTCTCCCACTGTCCTAGTCTCATCAACCCAGGTGGCCTCACATGTCCACCACATGCTGCTGACTCCCACGTCCACGTCCCAGTGTCAGAACCTCAGGATTGAGCATCCACGAGCCTGCTAATTGTCTGCACCTAACCTGGCTGAAAAAGAACCGGGTTCCCCCACCCCACACACGTCCCCCGCCCCTTCCTGTCTCAGGAGCAGCAGTGGCTTTCTCCAGAGTTGGGTGTTTTGCTCTTTCTCCCTCGCCCTCCACACCCAGTCCACCCTACCAGCAAGCCCTCTCACGTGACCCTCAACACCACCCCCACCTGCCTGCCTCCACCCCACTCTTGCCACCACCTCTTGGTGGTGGAACTGACCACTGAAGTTGCCTCTTACGTCTGCTTTTGCCCCAGTGCAAAGCAGCCGGTGACCTTCTAAAAGCCAGGTCATGTCACTCCCCGTGTTACCCCTCCTTTCTGACCTCCAGCCCCTGGCCACCCCCAGCCCTGTCACCTCCTGTCCTGCTCTCTGCTCTCCAGACCGCTGGCCTCTCAGCATGTGAATCTCATGCTGCTGCTGCCTGGGGTCCTCACCCGCAGGTTTCCCCCAAGATGCTCTTCCTGCCTCAAGTGCTTTTCTCCTGGACGCCCAGCTGCAGAGACGCTGCCCTGGCCACTCCTGCACAGTGGCTGCGCCCTCCCGTTAGGCACCTGCAAGCTGCTCGTCAGGGTGCGAATCAACATCTGTCTGCAGTCGGCCTCCTGTCTGTGGCACTTGCTGAGTGAGCAGGTCCGGTGATGCCAAGACTGCGGACCCTCGGGTCAGGGCACGTGCGCGCTACTCATTCAGTGCCCCGCACACAGGACCCTAAGAAAATCTTGTGAATGCTGCCCCCCCAGTTTTCACACCATCACTGTAACAGCCTCCTGCCACTTGTCCAGTGCTTCTCGTGACGCAGCCAAGCTGGGTGTGAGGTTCTATGCACAGTGGTGCCCTCAGGCCCACTCTGGGTGGCTGGGAGTACCATCACCCACAGTTGAAAGAGATCTGAGGCACAGGGAACCCACCTAACTTAAAGTCAATGGCCAGGAAGTGACAAGGCTGGCGTTTGAGCTCGGAGAAGCTCGCCCAACGGCCTCTACAGTGCTGCTGGGTCCAACCCGTCCCGGTCTTGAACCTGGGGAAGCGCTTAAAGCCCCGCCTGGGCTATGGCTGCACAGCAGCCCGTGTGGGCATTTTGTCGGCCTCCATCCTAAGCAGATGTCTTCTCCTTCCCACTGGGAGGGGGTAAGGGGAGCAGTTCTGTGCCATAAAAGTTTGCTTTGGAGGGGCTGGGGTTGTGGCTCAGCAGTAGAGCACTCACCTTGCACGTGCGTGGCCCAGGTTCGAACCTCAGCATCCACGTAAAAATAAAAGGCATTGTGTACAACTAAAATAAATATATTTTTAAAAACTTTGCTTTGGAAAAGCAAGATGGGCAGGGTGCGGAGGGACTGGCGGGGAAACAGCACCGTGGTCACTGCCCCCAGCTCCCGGGCAGGCAGAGTGACAGAAACAGCACTCGCTGCTTCCCTGTGGACGTGGCGGCCCATGGCCTTCTGCCTTTGGAGGATAATTTTTTGACATGTTTCTTCCAGAAATACAGCCACCAACAGCCCAGAAATATGTTTCATGACCAGGTTTCATCACCACCTGCTGAGGTGTCCTGACAGATGGCCTCCGGAGCTGGCCAGGAGCAGACCGACCACAGGCAGACCAAGACCAGGCGATCCAAGCGACTGAAGCCCTGGGCCACGGACACAGCCCGAGGCAAACATGCTCCGTGAAGGGCCAGAGTCCACACGTCAGGCTGCGCAGGCCTACAAGAGAACTGAAGGTAGTATGTGGGTGACTATTCAACAGCCATTTCTAGGTGTAGAAACTATTCCGCGTGCTGCTAACATGGCTGTGTCTGCTCGCCAGGTGTGCCTACCTCTCCTGGCCTGCAGGAAGGGCTGGGAAGAGTACGACTGCCCAGCTTGCGTGCGAGCTAGTCAGCCTCACCCAGATTCACAGATGTAACAGGAGCTGTGAGACCCCCTGGGTCAGAGACGTGGCACAGCAAACTGCTCAAGAGAAGCAGCAGCCAGACTGCCGGCATTGGGGATCCTGAGGGCGCTGCGGGGCGCTCTCTCTGGGCCACAGGTCTCAGGATTGGGCAGGAAGTCGGGAACCTGGGAGGCACATGTTCACACCAAAGCCAAACTGTGTGGCTCCTGCCTCAGAGGTCCTGGTGGAGAGAGCAGAGGAGGCAAGCAGAACTGCTCTCCCCCAAGGCCATTCCTGTCAGCCAGAGCAAGGCCCGGCAGAGTCCGTAGAAAAGCCACATCTGGGCTAATGACTTCCAGCTGGAATAGCCGGAGGGCTTTGTGGGGAACACTCACACAGCCGAGGAGAAAGGCCAATAGATTTCGCACTGGCACACCTGGGCACTCTCAGGAGGCCTGGCCACAAAGCCAAACTAAACACTTGCTGTGAAACACAAGGGCCTGTCTGTAAGTAGACCTGGGGTCAACAGCAAGACCGGAAAACCAGCAGTCCCGGATTTCACCCAGCCAGGAAGCCCGGAAAGTTCCCTAGGAGACACATGACATGCGGCAAACTCTTCGTGTATTGCTGTACCGAGACACGCCTAATGCCAAATATGAAGGAACAGCTTTGGAATGCCATTCAAAGTCAGGTTATCCAATGTTGGTGGTTGTTGAAGCTGGGAGATGGTTTCACGGATGTTCATCAAAAGAATTCTTTTTCTGTGTATATTTTAAAATTTCCAATAAAGATTTTTTAAAAAAATATTTATTCATTTGCTTTAGTTGTACACAATGCAATGCATTTATGTTTACATAGTGCTGAGGATCGAACCCGGGCCACGCACGTGCTAGGCGAGCACTCTACCACTGAGCCACAACCCCAGCCCCTCCAATAAAGATTTTTTTTTAAAGTCATGTTATCTATGAATGAAGAAATGAGCCAGCTGTGCATGTAAATTTTCTTCATTGAAAAAAGGGGCATGGGCCTGGACTTCTCAAGGAGGAAGCCAGTCAGAAACAGCTGCCGGGAGCCATTCAGCACAATCTCACTGGCGCTACTAAAGGAAAGCAGTCTGTGACCCCCAGGTACTGGAGGTAGAGAGGAAGGCGCAGGGAGACCCCACGCCTTGCCTAGAGAAAATCTTGGATTTACCTTTGGCTTTTTTATTTTTTGGTACCAGGGACTGAACTCAGGTCCTGGGCTCCATCTCCAGCCCTGCACACACACACATTTGAAAGAGGCCATTCTTCCACAGCCAAGGTCTCCTGTGTATACAGCATCAGGCACCTGAGGGTCTTCTGTGAGCCACGTGCACAGCATGGCTACAAGGGCAGGAGACTCCACCTTCAAAATCAAAGGTCAGTGAAGTCTTCCTCAATTCTTCTTGACTTCCTGTCCGCATCTTTCAACCATGTTTTATTGATTCCTTACAAAAATCAAAGCCCAAGCACTGTGGGCCAAACTGCAATAAAACCTATGAAGATATGCCCAGCCCCGTAAGCATGAAGCAGATCTCAGGATCACCCGATCTCAAAGACGTCCACTTCCTGACACACTGGAGCACTTTTTACCAAGAAGTTCACAGGACACAGTGCCTCCTGGCTCAGCGGTCTCCTGCAGCCACTCATGCTGCGAGGTCTTGCTGCCCACACCAGGGAATGACCGCAACAAGAGCCATGGCTTGCCTTCTCCAGAGCACCCAGGTGACTCCACTCAGTCTTGAGACTGCCGAGCCCCTTCTCGCGCCAACCTATCGGCCTCTTCATTGCCCACAAATCCCGAATGACCAGGAACATGCATCTGTTAAAATAAAGGTTTTCCCTTTACTTTTCCTATTTTTTATACAAGCAGCATGACTACACTTCACTGCTAAGAAACGTAGCACGCAGAGCAGACTGAGCACGCCAAGGCTCACTCAGTGCCTCCTGCCCAACAAGACCTGAACGACACAACACAAGCCCCTGACACAGTCACACGTTACAAAAGCCCCATTTCACCTCTCTGTGAATTTGATTTTACCATTAATGGTGCTTTTTTTCTCACTTAGCAATGGGACATGGCAAACCGTGTAGACAGATGGATGGGTGTCTATGCACTTAGCAAGCATGCACGCACACACACACTTTACTCTTTGAATGCTGGTAAGAATGGATTACTTATTTGATCTAACCATTGTTCACATTTCCATTGCTGAAGCAAATTTACATGTCAGTTACAAACTGTTATCAATGGTTTTGTGGAGGCAGAACAAGGTAGAGTTCCCACAATGATTACAAGTTTAACTTGCTCTGTACTGTGTGGAGAAAAAAAAAAATCATAAAAATTATCTATTACATGTCTGTAACCCCAGCAACTAGGAGGGTTGAGGCAGGAAGGTCAAAAATTCAAGGCTAGCCTCAGCAACTTAGTGAAACCCTGTCTCAAAATAAAAAATAAAAAGAGCTGGGGATACAGCTCAGTGGTAAAGTGCCCCCGGGTTCAATCCATAGTACCACCCCCCACCAAAAAAAAAAAAAAAAAAAAAAAAAAAAGCAACAAGAAAAACATTTCCCTTTTGGAAAGAAAGCCCTATTCCTAAGGTCTTATCAAGCGATATTTTCACTATTGCACCTCCTACACTAGTTAACACTGTTCACTGCAGCGACCGAGAGAATCAAAGGCACTCAATACACATCATGTGACCCTAATGGGAACTGTCAACCTGCACCACTCACTCCCTTATGCAAACCGCTGCTCTCGCCAATGGGGACCACGTGGTCACACCAGCCACAAGACGTGGACATCCCAGCAGGCACTCACCCACTGAATGTCCATGTTGCGGGTGAGCTCCTCCAGCTGCTCGAAAGTCCTCCTTGTTGATCACCTCCTTCCCCGCACTCGTCTTCCACCCGTTCTACTCACATGACTCAAGCAGTCCTTCTTCTTCCAGCCTTGGACCCAGTTAGTGATCCCTGGGGGAAGGCGTGATCACTGGGCCCTCCAGCTGCACCGTCCTGCCCATCCTGCCGCCCAGCCTCCTGTGCTGACCCACCAGCCTGGACTCCTCCCCTCCTCAGGTAGCCCCAGCTGCTCTGGCCTGCGGCACATGCCAGGAACACCATCTCCCCACCTCCCCGACCCCCCGTTCCTCCAACTGCATGCACCTGCAGCTCTCAGCTTAGGGGGTCCTTCTCTAGCAAGCTCCCCATGGGTACTCCCCACAGCAGCCAGCACACCTCGATCCTAAGTTACTTACACACATCTAGACTCCAACTGCCGGGGCAGCAGAGCCACATCTACTTCATAACAGAACTGGGCCTTCAAAACCTCCCTCTTTTCCTTGTGACACACCAAATGTCATCCCTGTTATTTTGTTTGTTTGTTTGTTTGGGGGGGAGGGCTTCTGGGGCTTGAACTCAGGGGCACTCGACCACTGGGCCACATCCCCAGCCCTTCTTTGTATTAGAGACAGGGTCTCACTGAGTTGCTAAGTGCCACTGCTGAGGCTGGCTTTGAACTCACGATCCTCCTGCCTCAGCGTCCCAAGTGCTGGGATTACAGGCGTGCGCCACCGTACCGGGCTTCATCCCTGCTATTATTTGTGGCCTGTCATAATACCTCCTACCAGGGAAAGAAAAGCCCACTTCCCTTCAGAGTGACTGGAAATAAAACATGAAGGCTTACCATTTATAGTGAACATACTGTCTGTATATAGAACCAGTTTGCTGATGTTCTGAGCCTTAGCTTGTTCAATGGCTTTGCAGGCTGCCTTGAAAACACAAGCCCACAGTCATGCTCTGCAGAGAACCAGCAACACAGCTCTAGTTCAAAGTGATTCAAACTTGGAATAGTCCTTCTTTTTATGTACTTTGATTATATTCTTTACATGAAATAGTGCTAAACATATAACTCTGTTGACACCCACTTGAAATAATATTTTAGAGTGTTTCTTCAGAATTGCCACTAACCCAAAGTTTCTTCTGGACTTCGAATATCTTATCTACATGAATAGTAATAATAAAAGATAATATGTTCATAGTCTTGCTAAGGGATGATAGACTGACGTGTACATGAGTTTTATGCTCAGGGTCAATACTGAGGAATGATACACTCACATTTATCTGATAACTTACATGGATTTCTGCTCTTTGGTTTGTCTGTCGTCCGGGAAGTCTAATGCCTATGTTTCTGTTCCAAAACAGAATAAAATAAGTGCAATCATAAAGCTGATTCTCAAAAGTGATTCTTTTCAATGAATAATGAGCTAGTGTACATTTTTTTTAAAATATAAAAGCTTCATATATAAACACAGACTTTAAAAATCAAACCAACAATACTACCACTCTGTTGAAAGACTCCATAATATGGCATAGAAGGAACACCGGACAAGAAGTCAAAGACAAAGTGTAATTTCTGGACTGAAAGGCATTAGCATGAGGTCCAGGGCCAGCACTAAGTCCCCAGACCCTAGTACCACACCAGCTCCCACTCTCCACCACCAGGGTTTGAAGCTAAGCAAATGGTTAACGTGAAAGAACTTTGTAAAATGTACAGCTCGAAAGAAATGGAAAGTGATATCATTATTAAAAATGGCTAAAATACAACTTTTCCCCCCTTGTGTTACTAGGGATCAAACCTAGGGGCACTTTACCTCTGAGCTACATTCTCAGTCCTTACTATTTTTTATTTTGAGACAGGGTCTCAATAAGTTGCTGGCCTTGTACTTGCCATCCTCCTGCCTCAGCCTCCTGAGTTGCTGGGATTACAGGTGTGCACCACTGCGTCAGGCTACCTAACAAATGGCTCTTGTGGTACCTGTAAATACTGGGGAAAAGGTGAGAACTGGTGCACGGCAGCTTTATAGGGACTGAATCCCTCTGTCCTCCGAATCTCAGTACTTAGCTTCCATTCAAGTTCTTTCACGGCCACAGCAAGGCAGCTGTGGACAGCATTTCACCTCACCTTGAGTCTTAGCCTTCCGGCATACAAGGGTCACCCCTAGGTCACACATCTTCAGAAGGGTCTAATGATACACGAGTTCCAAGCCCGGCAACCATTCCCTGGGCAGCCCTGCGAGGAGCCCTCCCAAGTGCCTTGTAACTTAAGCTCAGAGGCAGGAGGCCCTTCTGGTGTGAAAGCACGTGCGTGAGACAGAGACGCCTGAGAGCTGGGGCCAGCACAGCAGCACCCAGGCTCCGAGTCCGGCATTCTGAAGAACAACGTGTTCCGTGTCGATAGAAATCAAAGCTCTGTTCTTCCACCAGCCCCTGCTAAAGCTGTTTGTCTCACAGGTTTTCAAAATAATCAATCTGTACCCAGATCCGCTGCATCTTTCCACAGTTTTGGACTATGATTCAGTAAAGTCTGATGCTAAAAACCCGAGCTGTTCACTTACAAAGGGTGGCCTGGCCCCCAGTAGACACCGATCCCTGCTCGGGCCCTCCTCCGCCCATTACTGGAGCAGCAGCCATCCGTGTACACGACCACAGAGTCTCCTGTGGGGGAAGCAGGAAACACCACTGGACCAAATTTCAAAAAAACAAAACTCACCTCAAATGTTCACTGAAGCTGGGTCAGCATTTTAAGTTAAGAAGATACTTTACAATGCCACAGTTTCTGTCTAGGAAACCATGAATTCCTGATTTGGGGCAGATGCCACTCCACACCTGGTCTCATGCGCCAGGCAAGTGAAGGGCAAGGTGGTCACTATGCAAAGCTGGAACCTGCCTCCAGAGGCCTACTGCTCACAACCTACCCTTAAGGGTCAAAGGACAAGGGCACTGTCCTTCTCTATGGCAGGGCCACTATCACCCTCAGCAAGCCATCCCTCTAGAGAGAGCAGGGCCTTGGCACCAAGGTGGCCCTGCCTGCCTGAAGGTCAAGTCCTCTGACAAAGGCTGGTCTCATTTTTTTCGCAGTACACTTGCAACAGTGAACTGTGGCTCCTGGCTCTTGCCTCTTCCCATCAAGGCAGAGGGTTTGATTAACACAGCAAAGCTGTAAACAACGAGGAGGAAAAGGACTGGCATAGGCCACTCCCAGACCCCTGGTGGCCAGCAGCACACTCTCAGCAGCACAGAGGGAGAAGCAGGGTGTGGGAGCCGGGAGGCCCACCCCAGAGCCCCTGTCCAGAGGACGGTGGAGGAGGCACAGTGAGGCACAGCAGGAAGATGCTACAGAAGCCCAGGGACAGCTCCTCAAGGGAACGGTGCTGGGGCCGTCAGACAAGAGCTGGGTGAGACGCTTCGGTTCAGCTGGTCTCAGCCAGCACGACCACAGCTGCCTGCAGCCACTGACGAGACCTCCCACACACCAGGCTCTGCGTCGGGACACCAAGCTCCAAGCAGTGGTGAGCATGCTGGGAACAGCTCATCCCCTGGTAGGCCACAAACACCTGTTTCAATTCCGGGCAGCAATAACCAAATCAAGGACACCTTTTTGACTGTTTTACATAACTATAAAACTAACCTACAAATACAGATCGACAAAACATTTTCTATTGGTTTCCCTTGAATCAAACTATAAAATGGCTTCTTCCTGGGAAAGTTAGAACCTACAAATTCGATGAGTTATAAAAAATGCTGGAAGCTGGGTACAGTGGCGCACACCTTTAATCCCAGTGGCTCAGGAGGCTGAGACAGGAGGATAGTGAATTCAAAGCCAGTCTCAGCAACTGCAAGGCGCTAAGCAACTCAGACCCCATCTCTAAATAAAATACAAAATACGGCTGGGTATGTGGCTCAGTGGTCAAGTACCCCCAAGTTTAATCCCTGGTACCAAAAAAAAAAAAAAAAAATTGGGGGCTGGGGTTGTAGCTCAGTGGTGGAGCGCTTGCCTGGCATGTGTGAGGCCTGGTTCAATCCTCAGCACCACATATAAAAAGTAAAGAAAATAAAAAAGATCCATTGACAATTAAAAAATAAATAAAATTTTTAAAAATTAAAAATGCTGGGGCTGGGGTTGTGGCTCAGCGGCAAGAGCGCTCGCCTCACACGTGCGCGGCCCGGGTTCGATCCTCAGCACCACGTAAACATAGATGTATTGCATTGTGTACGACTAAAGTAGATAAATAAATATTTTTTAAAAAAAAATTAAAATGCTGGGTATTTCTACTTCTGTTTGCCTATACTAAAGATAAGAAGAGGTGCACGTTGCAAGTCACTAAGTAGACAACTGATCCTGGGGTTGCAGGCAGAGGAACACTTCATGACCACCAGGCTTCTAAGGATAAGGCACAATCTCAAGACTGAATACAAGGGTAAAACCCTGGTGCTGACTGGTGGTGAAAGGCAGCTCTGCTGAGGCCCTCCTCATCTGAGGAAGCTGAACCCTCTGCACAGGGAAGCTAAGCACTCTACACAGGGACTATAGGGCTTAAAACATCACAATGTTTGTCATTTGTAGTCTATATAATGGTTTTCCTAAGAATATCTAAGGTTTAATAACTAACTGTATGACTTCATCAATTATAAAATGGTGACCTGAGAGAATTTTAAATATCCTGTACGGAAAGGAATGAGGATAAACACCAGCTCAAATTTCTCCCATTTAGAGAGTGAGCAAAGTTTTTACAGTTTCATGATTGTTATATTTTTAAAAACCCAAGGAAAACGTACTCTATAGCTTAGATATGAGGTGTCCCCCAAAAGCTCACGTGCGAGACAATGCAAGAACAAGAAGGTTCAGAGGTGAGATGATTAGATGAGGACACTAGTAACCCCACCAGAGGACTAATCCAGACAGGCAGGGGGCTGTAGCTGGAGGAGGTAGGTCACTGAGGGCGAGCCTTTGGGGCTTATCTTCTGTCCTGGCGAGCAGAACGCTCTCTCTGCTTCCTTGCTGCCATGTCCCACATGGCCTTCCTCCACCACGCTCTTATGCCTTGATGTCCTGCCTCATCTCAGGCCCAGAGCAATGGAGATGGCTGTCGATGGACCGCGACCTCTGAAACCATGAGCCAAAATAAACTCTTCCTCCTCTGCATTGCTCGTCAGGTCTTCTGTTCCCCGTGGTGAGAAACCGACAAAAACACATACCCATATAAGAAAATGTGTCCTTGCCAAGGGCAGGCGCTGGCTCTGTGTTCTTTCGCACATACTTCGCACTTGGCTCTGAGCTCTCTTCTTTGTCTTCGTCTGAGGGCTCTCTGGGCCGCTTGCTGACTTTCACCTGTGACTCCTGTACGTGTGTATTTTTTTGCCCTGGAAGACAAGAGCCTATTCATGAGCCATAAATGAACTACTAAGAATTAAGAATTCTGGCAAGTTATTTACTATCACTAACTCAGACTCAAACACCCTACAAAGAGGAACACACCATCTCAGATTCTTTTTGGGTATTTTTTTTTCCCCCTTATTTTTTTTGGGGGGGGGGGGGGCAGGGATTGAACCCAGGGCATTTAAGCACTTAGCCACATCCCCAGTCCTTTCCTTATCTTATTTAGAGACAGGATCTCACTGAGTTGCTTAAGGCCTTGCTAAGTTGCTGAGCCTGGCTTTGAACTCCCAATCCTCCTGCCTTAGCCTCCCAAGCCACTGGGATTACAGGCATGCACTACCATGCCTGACCCATCTCAGATTTTGACACCCTGTGAAATAATTCTCAATTCTCCAAAGTGAGCTTAATAGCAGCAATATGAAGACAATAGCAGGGCTTCTGTGGAAAAACCTGGGTTTGATGGAAATAATAGACATATCAGTTAGGGATCACAATGTGAAAATCTGAGGGGCTCAGATTACCCAGGAAAAACAAGGACCCAAATTTGTACATAGGATCATTGGTGTCTATGGCTCAGCCCCCTTGCTGCCCCAAATATTGCAATTACATGAACTCCACACTGAAAACCTCTAGGGAGGCTAAGGGAGCACGGGTCAAGCATGAATAAGCAGGTAATGGGACACATTAAGAAAGAAGACAAGCCAGCTACTGTTGTTGTTTCTCTTCAGGGTGGACCCGGGGTTAACTGGATGGCCAGGCTCTCATGCCCCCTCTCCCATCACAGTGCTGAAGCACAGATGAATGAGACCAGACTCACCAACAAGCCTCTCAAGGGCAGCTCCGCTTTCATTGGCTGAGGACATGAGCAACTGACACGGACCCTCTAGGCTTCTGTAAAATGCTGATCTGAGGCAACTCTCCCACAGAACATTTTATGGGGAGGGAACAGAGGTACAGAAGGAGCAACTGATTTAACTAAAATCTCCAAAACAGCAACCTTAGCCCAAACCACAGAACTGACCTATAGCTCTAAACTCTCACGGCAGGGATGGAGCAACAGGGCACTGACACCCACCAAGCGCCTACTGCACAGCTGCGAGACCACCCTTGTGCCTCCAGCAGCTTCCCGCCAGGCCTCTCCATTGTCCAGGCAACGTGGGCAACCTGAGCAAGGCAAGGTGGCAGTGCTGGCATTTCCACCCACCACCCCTGTGCCTCTTTATTTACCTCAAAGGTACTCTACAGAAGTAAATGCAAACGCACAGGCACAGGCCAAGGGGCAGTTGTGCAGGATTTTGATACTGACACAAATACCGCTTTATCCACTACAACAGAGTTAAGTTGAACTGAACATTTTTAAAGAGCAGGCAAGTCTTTGAAAGATGGGAAAAACCACAGTTCTCAGGTAATTTTTACTTCACAAAATTGTGTTTTTCTTTAAGTAAATCAGCTTTAAGCCACACAACTAGAAACAAATCAAAAATTCCAAAGTGAGTACTTAAAAAAAAAAAAAAAAAAAAAAAAAAACTGGAAAAGGGGCTAATATTTTTTCTTTGATATAGTTCCTAAACATTAAAAGTGCTAAATCTTAATCTATAAACCTAATCCACTGACTATGAGGTCTTAGTAAACTTTTAGGAAAGCAGATTCATAGACAGGAATAGTGTACATTGGAAGGTGTGAATAAACTGTTAATTGGTTCAAAAAAACTATCAAAGGCAATGAAAAACTCAACCAACAGACAAGTGCCATTCTTTCAGACTCAATTTCTTTCTCAAACTGATCTCTCCACCTGAGTAACTACCCGCGGGACGCTCCTTGAAAAGCTGCTGGGGACAGAGGATGAGCAGATGCACAAAGGGAGGTCTCCCTGCCTCAGAAGCTAGCCCCTGAAAATACCAGTGTGAGCAGGACCTGCCTCTCCCTGAATCCTGTCTTGTCCAGAAGTGTTATCACATACCAAAGAAGTTCGGCATTCAAGCATCTCGTGAACTTGAAATTGTTCAAGAGCACATGAGCATATTAGGCTCTGCTCAGTCTTAGTCTCCAGTAAACTCTGCAAGTGAAGTTCACCGAAAACCTACTCCGGCCGGATGCGATGTCACATGCCTGTAATCCCAGCACTTTGGGAGGCTGAGGCAGGAGGATCACAAGTTCAAAGCCAGCCTCAGCAATGGTGAGGCACTTAACAACTCAGTGAGACCCTATCACTAAATAAAATACAAAAAGGGGGTGGGGATGTGGCCCAATGGTTGAGTGCCCCTGAGTTCAATCCCCAGTACCACAAAAAAAAAAAAACCTACTTCCTCAAGGTAGGTTCATATACACACGTACCACACACATGCACACACAGATATGTGTGTTGCTGGATTGAACCAAGGTTTTGTGTGTCGTCAGTAAATGCTTTACCATTACGTACATCCCAGTCCCCAATATGTATTTTTTAATCTTATGCTCTAAATCAGAGTCACTTTGCTTATCTGAGTGGTGTGTATCAAAGTTGCAAATCTTATGTCCCTTATATTAGGCCTTAAACTCCTAATACTTTCCGTAACACATGAAATTGAAATAAATTGAAATTGTGTGACTCTGTCCCAAATGAAAACACCATATACACACATGCTGGGGAGGGAAATCACATTCTATCCTTTAAAACCACAGCCTATTAGGTTCAATAACAGTACAAGTACTTTTTTTAAAAAGAAGGGAATTATGCCAGGAATGATGGTGCACGCCTGTGGTCTCAGTGGCTCAGGAGGCTTAGGCAGGAATATCACAAGTTCAAAGACAGTCTCAGCAACTTAGCAAGACCCTGCCTCAAAATTTAAAAAAATAATAATAAAAAGGGTTGGGAATGTGTCTCAATGGCTAAGCACCCCTAGTTTTAATCTCTCAGTACCAAAAAAAGAAAAAAAGGGCTGGGGTTGTGACTCAGCGGTAGAGTGCTCGCCTAGCACGTGCGCAGCACGGGTTCGATCCTCAGCACCACGTAAACATAAATGCATTGCATTGTGTACAACTAAAGCAAATAAATAAATATTGAAAAAAAAAAAAAAAGAATTATGGCCTAGTGAGTAAACTGAATGCAAAAAGAGATGAGAGTCCTGGTGTGTCTAACACTATTATTGACATAAGCACTACTCTTTAATCTGTACAACAGGAAAAAAAAAGAGAGAGAGAGAGAGAAAGAAAGGTTTGCAGAACCTCCTCTGTGTATAGATCCAATGACATGTGGCTATGAAAGGCTCTGATATGAGAGGGGAGTACCTTCTGAACCATCGGGGCTCACAGAGTTTCTCACAAAGGCCCAGGCCTCATCTTCCGTGGCAAACTTCTTAAATCTGGCAGCAGGAAACCGGTCCACCTGTGCTTTGCATTCATTCCTGGAAAAGGAAGGCGTGTCATTTCTAACCTCCCTCCCTGTCCAACATATCTCCTTTCTAATGAAGATTCTTTTCTTGGGTGGGAAAGTGTGTGAAAAAGGATGGACTGTCAGTTCCTTGGAGCAAAGGTCACACCTTACAGTATGTAGTTTCCCCTGACATGTAGACTCTACACCCCCTGTCCTGCTATCTGCCAGCCACAGGGTACATCAGCCCCACTGGCTTTCCTCAAACGCAGAGCATGCGAAAAAACCTTGGGTCTTTGAAATAACAAGGTCTACTAGTCACTTTATGACAGCAAACAGGGTGGGCATCTGAGGCGCTTCTTCCTCTCTACGGTCGCTGCCTGGCACAGGGAACACACGTGTGCATAGACGACAAAACCTGGTGCCACGGAGTGGGAGGGTCCCGTCCTGCTTCTGCCACTGACTGCCCGTGAACTCCCCGACAGCAGTGCCCACACCCACGACGGTCACCGCAAAGGCCCCTCCGCGGATCCCGCGGGGAGATCGCGCGAGGAGGTCCCGCTCCGTCGGCGCAGGGAACCTGTGCTGGCGCCGCCGGGCTGCGCGCCTCCCGCGGGGACTCGCCGGCAACTCAGGGCCCAGGAAGGCCGGGCCGCCCCACAGCCGCCTGGGGGTCCGCCACAGGCCACTCGCCCGCTCACCAGGTAGGGAAGACGCCGGTCCTGCGGCCCCTGCGCACGGCGTAGAACATCCCAAGCCCGCAGAAGCCGCGGCCGCAGCACAGCGCGACCAGAGCGACTCGGCGGGCCAGAGGCAGCAGCCCCCGCATTGCTCAGGGCCGCGCAGCCCGCCGCATCGTTCTCGGGGCTCCGCCGCGCCAGCGAGCTCACTTCCGGCGGCGACGCGGGGAGATGACGTCGCGAGCGTGCGGGGGCGGAGCCATCCGCAAGGCGGGGCCTGCGCGCCTGCGTTCCCGGAAGTCAGCGCCTCCGTGGTACGCCGCGGTTCCCGCCGTGTCCTCGCACGCCCAGCTGCTTGGGTTCCGGCGCTGCCCGTAAAGCGCGGAGGAGAGGGAGTGCGCGCCGGTGGAGGGGAGGCGCGGTCCGCTCGCGGTCGTTGCGCACCGCGGGTCCTCCGAGCCTCGCGGGGCGGCCCGCGGTTCAAGTGCCGGAGTCGGAGGTCTAGCCAGAAGGGCGTGTCTGGAGTCGCGATCGGCTCCGTCTCCGCCCGGGCGCACGCCGACTTCCAGGGGTGCTGACGCCGCCTCTGCAGACCCTGAACGGATCTTTGGGTCGCCAGCCGTTCGCCGAGCGGGCCGTGTTCCGGGGTGCCCTTGAGGGAGACGGGCCAGGGGTCTCGGGAGGCCTGCCGCGCTGCCCCTGCGCGGCTTGGCAGGCAGGCGGAAGGAGGAGGTGGGATAGTCAGGGAGAAGGCACCGTGGCGAAGGTGACACGCCCGGTGTGCTCAGCTCCGTGCTTCCTGGGAGCCCAGTGGACGTCGCTCCTAAGTATTTCGGCTTTCCTAGCTTGATTTTAAGTGGGCTTTCATGCCTCATTCCGTTTAGTGCTCCTCAAGATAGCTTTTTTATTAAAAAATAAAAAGACCTATCCCTGTTTAATATGCCAAAATACATTCTACTGTCGTGTGTAACTAAAAAGAACAAATAAAAAATTAAAAATAGGGACCGGGCGCGGTGGCGCACGCCTGTAATCCCAGCACTTGGGAGGCCAAGGCAGGAGGATCGCGAGTTCAAAGCCAGCCTCAGCAATGGCGAGCACTGAGCAACTCAGTGAGACCCTGTCTCTAATAAGATACAAAAAAAAAGGGCTGGGGATGTGGCCCAGTGGTCGAGTGCCCCTGAGTTCAATCCCCGGCACCAAAAAAAAAAAAAGAAAAAATAAATTAAAAATAGGGCTGGGGATATAGCTCAGTTGGTAGAGTGCTTGCCACGCATGTACAAGGCCCTGGGTTCAATCCCCGGCACCACAAACAATAAATTGATTAATTAAAACTTTTAAAATCCTATTCCTGAAAATTAATGATGGAACGTTGTATTCTTCCTGCAAATGTCTCATGAAACCTAAAAATGTCCAGGGACTGGTCTCAGGATAGCCTGTGAGGGCTCCTGCCCCTCTGGGTCACAACTACTTAGGATTGCTCTTTCATGTAGATTGGCTGGCTGTGGTCCTTCATCACCCCATGAAGTACCTGGAAAAAGGGACTTTAAAGGGTTATGGCAAACTTTTTCAAAGTCATTGTGAGGATAGAAGAAATAAAAGATAGGTAGAAAGGACACAAAAGGATAGACAAGGAAATGGAATTTTAACCTGAAGTTCCATATGCCTTTTCAGGCCTGTCACTGCCCAAATTAGTTCTCCCAGCCTTCACTCAAATTCCTGGAAAATGTAAATCTCAGAGTTACCACTCATGAAAATTACTTATGAAAATCACCTTGTGCACTATTAATTAACCCACACACAAGTAGATCAAACGAAGAGAGAGAAGATAAAAGTATCTGTAGCAGTGTACTTTCCAACACCATGTACTGATCAGATAACGGAGACTGTCAGCTGAAGGGTTCTGAGAATGACCAGAGCACCACCAACCGCCTTGTGATCACCAGACTGGGGTCATCCCTACACACCTCCCCACGCCCCCCCTCACCAACTTCCTTGGGAAGAAGAGCCTGGGAACCCTGCAGCACCTCTCAAGATAGCCGCCTTTCCCTTCAGGGGTCTCTACTTCCCTGAGTGAGCCTGGCTCTAACTGACGCGTCCTTAAGCTCATCCCTGCGGCGTTGGTCAAGACCCTCGCTCATCCTGCGCTGAGGCCCTTGGTCTCTTCATCCTTCACTCTCTACAGAAAGTTCTGAGATCCCACAGAATCGGGTGTCATGTTTCTGTTTCTCCCTGAAACTCGGCTTTGCCAGACATTTTCAAGTTTGTGGGTGGATGACAGTGGCATCACACCTTGGTCTGCACCTAGGTTTCTTGGCCACCAGTGACAGCGGACATGCTGCCACATGCTCCCCTCGCTGTTTCTTCTGTGAAGTGCTGCTCCAACAATCCCAGGCTGAGGCTGCTGTCCTGGAAGACCTCGGAGGACCACCGCCATGTGAAGGAGTTGCCTGTGTCTCCGCTGAAAGTCCAAGCTGCTTCTGACGGCCACCTGGCGTTGCCTCTGAGTCAAGGACATTCAGACGCCTGTTGCCCGCAGTTCCTCCGAGATGCTCGCTGCTGGCTCCAGGCCTGGAAGGCTGTGAGAGCAGGGTGCCCGTGACCTCCACAGAAGGGAGGATGTGAGATGATCCACATGACGTCCGTGGAAGGGGCCCTCCCCGCTGTGACACGGTCACCTGCTCCACCCAGGAGGAGTGGAACACATCACACGCAACAGTATCATCCTAGCAAGATGATATTAAGTGGATGTGGGCTCAGCAGTAGAGCGCTCGCCTAGCATGTGCACGGCCCTGGGTTCGATCCTCAGCACCATGTAAAAATAAATAAAATAAAGGTATTGTGTCCAACTACAACTAAAAAATAAATATTAAAAATATATAGAATATTAAGTGAATGAAGCAACTCGCTGAAGAAAAATCCTTTCTATAAATCTAAAAAAAAACAACTAAATTTTTAAGATATACTCATTGAATTTTTATTGAGGTGCAGAAAGCACTAGCTACCAGGGAAAAAAAGGAAAGGATGCACTCGGTTCTTGCAGTGGTCACCTCTGGCTGTCCCGTATAAGCCCGGCATCATGAGGTTGGCAAAATGTACACAATTCTACTTTTCATTTTTGAAAATACAGCCTGCTTTTTCTTTGCGGTACTGTAGGTTGAATCCAGGGCCTCAAGCATGCTGAGTGAGTGTTCTACCTCTGAGCATCCCTTTTCAATTTTTCAGATTTTCAAATTTTATTTTGGGACAGGGTCTAGCTAAATCACACAGGCTGGCATCCTACTTGTGCTCCTCCTGCCTCAGCCTCCGAGTTGCTGGGATTACAGTTGTGCTCTACCCGCCTGGCACAAATAGTTATTTTAAAATAAAATATGTTATTTATGGCAGCATGTTAACATATAAATTTATTATTGTTAAGGAACTAATGATTTTAGTTCCCCGTTTATTTATTCATTTCTTGTGTGTGGTGCTGGAGATTGAACTCAGGACATCACACATGCTAGGAATATGCTCTACCACTGAACTCGACCCCCAGCCTCTCCATTGTATTTTTATGTGGCAAATGTTGATAAATATTAATGCAGCCGGGCGTGGTGGCGCATGCCTGTAATCCCAGCACTTGGGAGGCTGAGGCAGGAGGATCGCGAGTTCAAAGCCAGCCTCAGCAATGGCGAGGCACTAAGCAACTCAGTGAGACCCTGACTCTAACAAAATACAAAAAAGGGCTGGGGATGTGGCCCAGTGGTCGAGTGCCCCTGAGTTCAATCCCTGGTACCAAATAATATATATATATTTATATATATATATATATATATATATATATATCTTTATATATATATATCTTTAAGAATTCTTATTTGCATTTATATATATATATAAATGCAAATAAGAATTCTTAAAGATCTCCAATGATTTTTAAAAGTTCGAAGAATTGTAAGACCTAAATATTTTATATATATGTATATATATACGTATACATATATGTATGTATACACACACACACCAGGGATTGAACCCAAAGGTGCTTTAACCACTAAGCCACATCCCCCAGCCCTTTTTACATTTTATTTAGAGACATGATCTTGCTGGATTGCTTAAGGCCTCACTAAGTTGCTGAGGCTGGCTTTGAACTCTCAATCCTCCTGCCTCAGGCTCCTGAGGATTTATTGTAAGCCGCTGGGACTACAGGCATGTGCCATAGCACCCAGCAAAGACCTGAATCTTAAGAACTATTGACCTAAAACTTTATCATCAAATAATGTCAAAACTACATATAAAGGGGCTGGGGTTGTGGCTCAGTGGTGGAGCACTTACCTCACACTTATGAGCACTGGGATCGATCCTCAGCACCACATAAAAATAAATAAAATAAAAGGTATTGTGTCCATCTACAACTAAAAGAGGTATGTTTTTAAAAACTACACATAAAATGATAATGTTCGAATTATGGGTTTGTAAACTAATTTATGTTTTACTGCAAATCATATTTTTTGATAAATAAAATCTGAAGTCATATTTCTGTAAAGCACTTTAGAATTTCCTAAAGCCTGCAGTTTTAGGCAGACGATGCCCTGGAGCCGTTCCCTCTTGGGGAATGTGCATGTTGACACACCGCAGTGGCAGGTGGCAGCAGCCGATGGCTTCTCTGCCGTCCCGCCGCCCAGCACCTGTGCCGTCCAGGCGTGTGCTGGCCCTGAACAAGCCGCAGGCCGTTCCTCACGGCGCGACACAGTGCCATCCTGACTGTGGCTGAGGCTGTCGAGACGGGCATCACTTGCCCGTGGACACAGAGACAGGAGGTGGCCGAGCGGAGACTCAGAGCTGGTGGCACAGCCGGCCTCAGACGGACTCAGGCCTCGTGCGAGCTGGAGAAGGCTCCCTGGGAATTCCGAGGGCTGTTCCAGGCCCACCCCAGGCCACAGCCTGGGAGCTCCAGGGTGAAGACAGGTCTGGGGTTCCAGGGTGTTCCCCGGGCACAGCCGGCTTCGCTTCTGCTACTGCCTGCTCCTCGCAGCACCCTGTGACGTCCACGGGCAGATGCTTACTTAGTGGCCAAGAAACAGGCTCCAGGAGGCTTGTGGCTGGCCCGGGCACCGGGTACCTTGGCACCCGACAGCTCTTGCTCTGGGCTGTGCCCAGCATCAGGAGGGCTCTGCACTCGGCTCACCACGGCGGGACGGTGGTCGGGACCGGGCTGCTGCCTTGGTCAGGAGCCAGAGCACCAGGTCGGCTTACCAGAGGGGGCGGCCCAGCATAGCCAGACACCAGGGCAGCTGGCGCGGCTCCGCCTCCCTCCCACAGCCGTCCAGGTGCACTAGTTCAGACTCTGAGCCGTCCACGCCCGGAGGCCGGTCACCACCCACAGGAGTGAAGCCCAGACGAGCTCTGGTTCCCAAAGCCACCATTTCTTAGTCTCAGGCTCCTCACGTTCCTCCGTCATCCCACACCCACCCCTGCACCTCCACCTGCGTGACCCCAAGGCTGGGCGGTGAGATCTGCACCCAGTGCAGTGACACAATGACACCTTCCTGCGGAGACTTACAGACAGTAAGAAAGAACACTGGAAATCAGACTGCCGTGATCATCACCAAACACAGCCCTTCTCAACACTGCTGTGACACATGCCTTCCCTTCCCAGGAGAAATCTTCCTTCATGGGCTAAGAAACTACTCATAGTTATGCTGGGTTTTAATTTAAATCAACATCTATTCTTTCAAAATATAATTATTGGTCTTAAAATTAATGGATTAAGAAAATGATGACTATCACTGTGATATGGCTGGAAACATTTCGTTGAATGAGTGGAAAGGGTTTGGGCTGATCCACTCCTGGTGTCAAACTCCCCTGGCCGTCACTGTCCTTTGGACACTCCCTCTGGAATCTCTGGCTGTGGGAGACCTGTTCAGAGAGCCCCCAGGCTGACCCAGTAGGAAACGCCCTGCAGCCCAGGAAGGGTGGACACTGCCAGGGCGGCCCCCCGCATCCTGCAGGCTCCTGTTCTTCTGCTACTCCCCCAGTCATCGAACGCACCCCAAGGGTGAGCAGGGACCCGGGCTTGAGACCTGGCGCACTCACTGTCACACGGCTTCCCCTCAGACCTCAGTTTTCCTCACTGGCAAAGGAGGGTGCAGTGCCTGGTGCACCAGAGCCAAGAACTGCAGTGGGGTGGAGCAGAGGGCTCTGTGCCCTCCGGCCCTCCAGCCCTGGAAGAGCCACGGGGACACCCAGGGCGGTGTGGGAGCCACTTCTCAGCTGATCCCTGCTTGTCCTCCCATCCCTGAGCTCAGAAGTTCATGCACGTCAGCTTCAAATTCCAGCTCCATGGGCTGGGGGTGTGGCTCAGCGGTGGAGCGCTCGCCTAGCACGGGCACGGCCGGGGTCCTCAGCACCATGTAAGAATAAAGGCATTGGCCGGGCACGGTGGCGCACGCCTGTAATCCCAGCACTTTGGGAGGCTGAGGCAGGAGGATCGCGAGTTCAAAGCCAGCCTCAGCAATGGCGAGGCACTTAGCAACTCAGTGAGACCCTGCCTCTAATAAAATACAAAAAGGGCCGGGGATGTGGCCCAGTGGTGGAGGCTCACCTAGTACAGGCACGGCTGGGTCAATCCTCAGCACCACGTAAGAATAAAGGCATTGTGTACAACCAAAACAAATAAATAAATTAACTTAATTTAATTTAATTAAAAAGAATTCCAGCTCCACAATCACCAGCCCTATACATCAGATAGGCTGCTTGAAGTCTTCTCTCTCCTGAGAAGAAGGAGGTGGTAACGCTGTGCATGGTGATTGTGCCTGCTGACCAAGGATGAGTGCGCGTCCCCATTGCCTGAGGTACCTGCACGGTCTTGGGACCACGCTCCTTCTGATCTCGAGCCCATATCATGCAAGTTAATGGCAAGAATGTGTTGCTTTTGGTGAAATATATTGAAGAGGAGCAAATCATCAGTTTACAATAAAAATCAAAGGTGTGAACATTTCTGTATTTTACATTTTGACATATGAATCTTCAGGCACAGGGGATCTGCAAGGCAGCCTATCAAAAGTTATACAAGGGTGCCTAACGACCATTACGCTGATTTTGTAGATAGGCTCTTAAAAACAACATCTAGAGGTTTTGGAGAAGTCGAGCAAGCTATGCCCCTAGTTATCCAATTAGCATACGAGAACGCTAATAAATATTGCCAGGATGCAATAAGGCCATGGAGAAGTAAAAAAGACTATCAATTTATATCAGACTGTGCAAAGACATTAACGAGGCTGTTATCACAGGCAACGTAATTGCTGCAGTGATGAAAAATTCCTCCCTCAAAATTTCCAAAGTTTTCACCTAGAAACAGGATATATCCAGACAAAAATTATTATAATCAACCAAGATATGCTAAGCAAATTCCCCCAAGGGTAATAAAAAAAAAAAAAAAAAAAAAGTCAAATTACATACCGTGCTCCAGGCCGATGCCCCAGATGCAAAAAAGGTATACATTGGGCCAATCAATGCCATTCTAGATATGATATATATGTAATGATTTATCAAGGATTTCAAAAAACGGGGCACGGGGCCCAATGCCCCCGGGGCCCACAAATGTGAGGCACTAGAGGAGGAAGGCCCTCAGATTCAAAATGATTCCTGAGTCACAGTCCACTACCCATTAAACTCCCTTATCAGAGGGACAAGAGGAAGTGCAGGATAGATCCCTGTTCTACTGCCCGGAATGGTCCTGACACCTGAAATGGGGGTTCAGCTGATTCCTACGGGAATCAGGGGACCTCTCCCTTCAGGAACTGTGGGACTAATCCTTGGGCATAGTTCCAAAAGTTTATTAGGCTTTAATGTTATACCATGGGTTATTTGGTGGGAAATTGGTAGTTTCCATCCTCCTGACAGGTCTCTGTGCCTGAAGATCATAAGGCGTTGCGCAGGAAAGGGACCTTGAAGCTTTACAGAATAGCCAGTGACCTTGCTCCATTAGGTTCCTAGCTCAGGACCTTAGCCTCATCCTGCGGCTCCCATTCATTCCACTTACAGTGGCCAATGGGTGATGATGAACGGAAGCCCTGCTAGCTGCAGACCTTCTGTTAGATCCCATCCATTGATTCTTGGTCAAACAGATAGGTCCATAAGCTCATCTCTCCTGCACGGACCCATCAGCAACTCCTCTGTCACCTGTTTATGAACATGAGGATCTGCAGGAGAAGGAAGGACCTTGGAGCCTTGGGCTCCCCCACGGGTCTGCCTTCTGGGCTTTCTGCCTCTCGGGGCTGAGATCCTCGTCTCCAACTCAGGATCCGGCCTCGTGGCTCTTTCACATGGTGTGGACGTTGGTTTGTTGTTGTTGTTTGTTTCTTTTTTTTTTTTACACTTCCAACATATTTTATTTTTATATTTTTTTATTATTTTTTTTTTTTCTGAGGATTAAGCCACATCCCAGGCCTTTTTTATTTTATATTTTGTGACAGGGCCTCGCTAATTTGCTGAGGCTGGCTCTGAACTTGCGATCCTCTGCCTCCTAGGTTGCTGGGATTCCTTATCATACAAGTCCAGTTAAGTGGATTTAGTTTGTTTATTTGGTCCCTGTTTCTTGGCTATGCGGCTGCTGAGCCTGCTTCACAAACAGGAGGGAGGCCCGCCACCAGGAGCCCTGTTCTGTCTGAGTTCCTGGTTGGAACCCCTACCCCCACCCTCGGTCTACGCAGACCCATGTCCTGGGCCCCCTCCTCTTCCTCCAGTCCAGGCACCCACTGGGTAGCACTCTTGGGGATAAGGAGAGATGATGAATCTAGGTTGCAGCTGGGTTTCCGAATTTGGCCACTTATCACTGCTAGGGCAGGAAAGCCACTTCACTGCCTTCCCAGGGGGCAGCGTCGCATCCCCTGCAACCAGGCTTCTCCCCTCTAGGAAAGCTAGCAGCCTTAGGCTGGCAGGGACGAGGGGCATGTTGAGGATGGACCCATCACTGATCCTGGAAGTAAAGCAGGACCCTGAGTGTGAAGCATGGTCGTTAAGCCTACACATACACTTTGCTCTGGAGAAAAGGCATGGGGATGCATTTGGGACCTTTAGCCCTGAATTAGCAAAGCAACACGGTCGCATTTAACACCCACGTAACTAGCACGGATGGCCTGCTACCCCTACGCACCCTTCCACCGCTGACAGTAACACAATCTAAAAGCCAACTGTGAGGTAGGTCTGGGCTCGTGAATCAGCTAACGGGAACTTCCGGTGCCACAGGTCAGCAAGGGCTCTGTGATCACAGCAACCTTCGCTCCTAAACAACCGGGGCCGTCCTGCAGGCCGGCAGCACCACGGGACTCCAGTGTCTCTACTTTCCTCCTACTCTCTCTCTGTGGGTGCTGGGTGCCCTTCCACCACCCCGGAGGTCAGACCTTCCTGAAGCCGCCTGGCCATTCTTCCCAGGAGACTCTTTCCTGATACTGATGGAACTTTCACTTGCACCTCACTGAGCCCGACTTTGTTCTTTCTGCCAAGCTAACAACGGGTGTGTGTTCTCTGTCTCCAGTTGATCCTCTCACTTTAACAGGAGCTAGAAATAAAGTATTGACTGGAAGAAAGTAAAATCTCCTTGTCAAATCTAGTAAAATAGATCTTTAAAGATTATTAACATTAGCCGGGTGCAGTAGCACGTGCCTGTAATCCCAGCAGCTTGGGAGGCTGAGGCAGGAGGATCGTGAGTTCAAAACCAGTCTCAGCAACTTAGCAAGGCCCTAAGCAACTTAGCAAGACCCTGTCTCAAAATAAAGTACAATGGGATCCTAATTGGAATAAATTATACTCTATGTATGTATGAGATGTCAAAATTCACCCTACTTTCATATATATCTAATAAGAACGAATAAAAAATGAATAAAATATAAAAAAGGGCTGGGGATGTGGCTCAGTAGTGAACGCCCCCTGGGCTCAATCCCCAGTACCAAAAAAAAAAAAAAAAAAAAAAAAAGTTATTAACATTGGAGGGACAAGGGAATAATATGAATAATTCTGCACACATAATGCTTTTTTCTTTTTATGTTATAATTTCAATGTTTCATTTATTCCATAGTTTCACAGATGCATTGTATTTGTACTTGATGATAAGACTTGCTGTCACACATTCGTACATAAACACGGTGAGATTTGGCTGGTTCCGTTCCCCAGCCCTCCCCTTCCTCTCCACCTCCTCTGCTGGCCCCTTTCCTGAGATTCACCACCTTTCTTTCCTTTTTTCTCTAGCTTCCACGTGAGAGAAAACATAGGACCTTTGAGTTTGGTTTATTTTGCTTATCATAATGGTCTCAAGTTCCATCCATTTTTTGAAAATGACATGATTTCATTTTTCCCCCACTGGAAGGACCCGCACACAGCAGGCAGTGAGGGTGACAGAGAACAGGGAGGTGGGAGGGGGCACGTGAGCAGCTGGAGGCTAGAGCAAGGGGAACGACGCAGCCATGTTGCTTGCAGTCTGCTGCAGGGCAAGGCCATGCTAAGGTGGGGACAGGGAGACACCAAACTGAGGCTGGGTCTGTGGGCAGCACAGGAGAGATGGACACCCTAGCCTCTACCAAGCTGAGGTGGGGGTGGCGCAGGGCCGAGGCCAGCGGGGTTGGGAGCAGCAGTGTGACCCCCAGCCTGGGACTGGTGGGTGCTGCAGGTCAGCCACACCAAGTTCCTGCAGCTCCAGCAGGCTTTTCTGAGGGCAGGCAGGAGGGGGGGTTGGAGGCCCAAAGCCAGCGGCTCCCATCTCGGTGACTTCCCCGCTGAGGAAACCACCGGGCAAAGGCGGACGCAGGCCTGCAGTGTGAGGTCATTGGCTTCAGTCCAAGGAGGGAGGCCTGGGACAGGGAGCTGCCGGTTGTCACAGCAAGCTCATAGGAGGTACCCTGTCCCTGACTTGAAGCCCCCATACTCTCACTCCCACTCACATCTGGGACCTACTGGAGGAGGGCAGGCCTCCAGAAGCCCACGAGGGGACACAGCTTCAGGCATGGGTACGTGCTGAGGAGCTTGAGGTGCAGGTGGGAACAGGTGGCTCCCGATGTCCTTGTTCGGCCTGCGCCCGGGGCAAGGTGGGGTCAGAGTGAAGGACATATCATACCTGTGCAGGATCTTCAGGAAGCTGATCTTGGCCAGAAAGCTGCTGTCACCCTCTGGGGTGACCACAACCACTGAGTCATGTAGCTTCTCATCAACGTGGACGTGGCTCTGGGAGCCTTCAGCATCATGGCCTGCTGCAAAGTGGATACTCCGGACTCTGGGCTTATTGCCCTTGTTGGCCGCAGCCATGGACGCCCCCGGCCACCGGGTGAGACCCACAGCCCCTGCTCTACTGCCCGGCTCCAGCTCAGTGTTCCAGGGACACAGGCAGGCGCACTTCTGGGATGGGCCAGGCAGGGACGTGTCCCACCGTGGTGGTGGCAGCAGCAGGGGGCAGCTGCAGTGGGGGCTCTACCTTGAGCACCAGGAAGACAGCCCCGCGCCCAGGCCTCCCGCCTCGCCGCACGCCCCTCCTCCGCCCCTCATTTCACGTAAAGGCTGCGTAAATATCTCCATTGTGTGTGTGTACCACACTTGCTTTAGTCATTCACTGATGGACCTAGGCTGGCTCCATGGTCCCGTTATTTTGAGTTGTGCTGCTCTAATCATGGGTGTGCATGCATCGCTATGGTATGAGGACTTCAATTCTTCAGGATAAACACCAAGGAGAGGTTACAGAGGAGTCATATGGTGGTTCCGCGCCTAGTCTTTTGAGCAACCTCCATACAGATTTCCATCGTGGTTGTAGTGATTTACAATCTCACCAACAATATAAAAGTGTTTCTTTTTTCCACATGCTTTCCATCACTTATGATTTTTTTTTTTTTTTTTTTTTTTTTTTTTGATACCAGGGATTGAACTCAGGGGCACTCGACCACTGGGCTACATCCCCAGACCTTTTTTGTATTTTATTAGAGACAGGGTCTCACTGAGTTGCTAAGTGCCTCGCCATTGCTGAGGCTGGCTTTGAACTCGTGATCCTCCTGTCTCAGCCTCCCAAGTGCTGGGATTACAGGCGTGCGCCACCGCACCCGGCCACTTATGATTTTTTGTATTCTTGTCGATTGCCATTCTGACTGGTGTGAGATGAGATCTCAGTGTAGTTTGGATTTGCTTTTATTGCTAGAGATGTTGAACATTTTTTTTTCATATATTTTATGGTCATTTTCAATCTCTTCTTTTGAGAAGTGTTTAGTTAATTTGCCCATTTATTAATTGGGTTAACTTTTCAGGTTAAATTTTTTTTTTTTTTTTTTTTTTTTTTTGTACCTGGGATGGAACTCAGGGGCACTCGACCTCTGGGCCACATCCCCAGCCCTTTTTTGTATTTTATTAGCGACAGGGTCTCACTGAGTTGCTAAGTGCCTCGCCACTGCTGAGCCTGGCTTTGAACTCGCGATCCTCCTGCCTCAGCCTCCCAACTGCTGGGATTACAGGTGTGCGCCACAGCGCCGGGCTAAGTTTTTGTTTTACTACTCCCTGGCGCTTTACCAGGGAGCTACATCCCCAGACCTCCCCCCAACAGACTCACACCTTTTTGAGACAGTGTCTCATTGGTGAAGTCTTCCTATATTGTTGAGGCTGACCTTGAACTCGCCAACCTCCTGTCTTAGCCTCCCAAGTCACTGGGATTACAGGCATGCGCCACCCTGCCCAGCTGGTGTTAGGCATTTTGAGTTCTTTATATATTCTGGATATTAATCATCTATCAGAAGAGCAAAGACTCTCTCCTGTTCTGTGGGCTCTCGCTTCACATTCCCACTTGGTTCCTTTGCATACATAAATTGGACAACTTAGATGATTTGGACCAGTTCTTTGAAAAGCACCAACTACCAAATCTCACCCAATATGAAATAGAGCATTTGAATAGTCCCGTAATTATTAAATAAATTGAAAAAAGAAATCTTCAGACCCTGATTTCACAGAATTTGTCAAAATGCTCCAAGCAGAATTAATTTCAATTTTCTACAGTCTTTTCCAGAAAACAGAACACAAAGGAATATTTCCCACCTCCTTTTATGATGTATTAACCCACTGCCAACCAGTGGGTACCCAGGACCGCATTCCTGGGCGGACAAGCGAAGTCCACACACTCGTCCTCCAGACCCACTTCCGGGACTCTCTAGTTGTCCTGCTACTTCTCTGTGGTTCTTCCGGTTTCCGCCTTCTACTTTCGGTGTTCCCGCCTCTTTCCTTCCGCCTCCTGGATATGATGAGCTCTCGCGAGAGTCGGGCCTCTTTCTAAGCCGGCTCTCCTCAAGGTAGGTACGCGGCCTGAGCTCTGCTGCGCTTTTCGGCGGGCTTCGGGAGAAAGGCCCTGTGGGGTCTACCGGGACTGTGGGCCCTGCGCCCCGGTGGTGGGATGCAGTGGATTACCCGGCCCGCGCCCGCCGATGGCTCCGGCAGGCCGGGCGGGTGGCGGCCGACCCCGCTGACCGCGCCTGCTCCCCCAGGACCGCGCCATGTTCAGCTCGAGCGCCAAGATCGTGAAGCCCAATGGCGAGAAGCCGGACGAGTTCGAGTCGGGCATCTCGCAGGTGAGCGGCCGCGCGGGCGGGACCCGGCGGGCGGGTGGGCGCGCGGGGCGGGCGCCCACGCTGTGTCTGCCCGCAGGCGCTGCTGGAGCTGGAGATGAACTCGGACCTCAAGGCCCAGCTGCGGGAGCTGAACATCACGGCGGCCAAGGTGAGCGCGGGAGCGCGGCTGGACGCAGGCCGCTTGACTTGAGTGAAACTGCTCCTAGTCGCACTCACGGTGCGTTTGGACAGTTGAGCATTTGGTGCCGAGCACAACCAGCCGTCGTTTTGGGTCGCAGCACGTTTGCCAACTGGTCTGCTGTAGAAGAGATTGACCTTGCGTGCAGGATTGTCATTAGGTTCACAGATTAAAAGCTGAGCGGGCCAGATCTGTCAGGCGTGAGACTGGAGCCTGGTATGTGGCAGTGAAATACGAGCTGGTGGATTGTAGTCTTGCGTTTTCTTTGCCAGTGACAGTGCCACAGACCGGTTGAATTGTAAAGAAGGGGTCATTGTGACCCAGCTCTGGAGGTCCTGGGTTGAGGGGCTGTATCTGGTGATGACCTTGCAAGCATCACATGGCAAAGGACAGGGAGGGTTCATGTGTGTCTGCCTGATCTGGCCCTTGCAGAGCCACCTGCAGTCGGGCCTGGGGCTCCACTCCAAGGACCCAGCCTAATCACTGTTTGAAGGCTCCACCTGTAAGCCTCATTCACAGTGGGGCTTAGAATGCAACACATGAACCTAGACCGACACTCAAGCCATATCTAAACCATAGCAAAGTGATGTTTAGATAGGGATCTCTTAATGGGACAAGTGTTCTGGTCTGTGACAGCTGGTGTTCACATTGAACACTAGATAGAATTGTGCTGTGGTGGGAAGAAAGAAGGTTATCAACTCTGAAAAGTGATTTTTTTTTTATTTATTTTTTTTTAAGGAAATTGAAGTTGGTGGTGGTCGGAAAGCTATCATAATATTTGTTCCAGTTCCTCAGCTGAAATCTTTCCAGAAAATCCAAGTCCGGCTTGTGCGTGAATTGGAGAAGAAGTTCAGTGGGAAGCATGTGGTTTTTATTGCTCAGGTATCTGTTCTACTGTTAAAGGTTCTTTTTCCTGAATTTGACCGGATACTTTGGTTTAAGCTGTGTTGGTAATCAGAATGCTGACAACAACCCTATTAAGAGCACAAGCACACTAGGCAAGTAGGGTGCTGGGGCGGTTGTGGTCACATTGAGTTAAAATGATTGAATACATTCTCTTGAGGGGTCAAAACATTGTAAGAGGTCTGTTAAGTTACAGAATGGTGTGTTTAAAATGGCTTTCCGTGTTATAGTGCCATCAATGTCTGGGGGGTGGCTGACAGCAACCAGACTACATGGGGTCTGTGAGGTTGTGCTGAGCAGGGCTTCTTCATGGCGGAACTGCTGGGTCCACGCTTGCCTGCTCTGCTGAATCAGATATGGGCTCTGGGATTGAAAGATGCCAAAGGACAGGTGGTAGGGAAGGGGGCAAATGGGTGTTTTAACTTCACATCTGGCTTTGGTGTTAACTAGTCTGTGGGGAATTAAGTGCCAGAACTGATTGGGAATATAAGAAGTAGTACTCTGGAGCTGGGGTTGTGGCTCAGTGGTAGAGTGCTTGCCTCACAGGTGTGAGGCACTGGCTTTGATTCTCAGCACCACATATAAATAAATGAATAAAATTAAGGTCCATCAACAACTAAAAAAATATTTTTAAAAAAGCAGTAGAAGTACTCTGGGTCTATAGGCCTTCTGATGCCCATGTTGGTTGGGTAGTGGGCCTTTTTGAATATGGGAAGATGTCAGAAATGTGGGAGTTTAACTTACGTGAAATAAGCTGTGGATTCTGAATTACTGAATAATGAGGAAGTAATTCATAGGAAGGGACTCCTCAGTTGTTTGGTCTAGGTTTTATTATCCCAAACTTTTGACTTTGTTATTTTTTTCTTTTAAAACCAACAGTTCTTAGCTTTCTGTCAACTTAAGGTCCTTTTTTGCAATTTGTTACCTTACAGAGGAGAATTCTGCCTAAACCAACTCGAAAAAGCCGCACGAAAAACAAGCAAAAGCGTCCCAGAAGGTGAGTTTTTCAGCTGTGGCTGAATTGTGCAAGGTATGATGTATATTGCAGCAAGCTGTTCACTAAGAATCTTCACTGAGTGATATTGGTTTCCTCTTGTAGAATTAATTCTAGATGTAGAAGTCAGGTTTATTCATGTAGGCATTTATACGGTGTAATAGAGCAGTGATATCACAAAAGATTAGTCTGTCCATTCTTTCAGCAAAGGATAGAATGAAAGGATTTACAACTTTGAATTTGTTTCATGGGCAGTGGGAGTGGCCTAAGAATTCAGGGTTTTTTTGAGCCTGGTGCTTGTTCTTTTTTTTCCTTTTTTCAACCAGCTTCTTTTTTACATCTTGACGCTTAGAAGGTAGAAGGGGTTTTGTAATTCCAGTTCTGAAAACCTGTGAGGAATGGAGCATAGGAACACGGCTAAGGGACTGCCTCCCGGATCTGCAGCCTTGATGCTCCCTCACCCCAACCTGCGATTTCCAGATGTTCTCAGCCAGGACTTGGCTGTTCCTGGGGCCCTGTGGATTAGATCCTTATTCTCCTGCATGCAGGTGGTGGTGACTGTGCCACTTTTCCAATCTGGTCACCTGCTTTCAGATTGACTTTGCTTTTCAGTAGGTGTTGTGTCCCCCATCCCAACTCTGATCATGTCCTGAAATTCATATATTTTTTGGTTATGGTAAGGGTTCTTTCCCTCTGAACAACTTCAGTCCCATGGTTTGTGATTATTAAAGTTGCGTTGCCATTGCTTCTCCTTTTAAATTAATTTAAAAGACAATCTGAGAGGTGACTCTTAAGAATAGCTTTGTTTCTGTTTTAGTTTATATTTTAAAGGAAGTAATTGACTAATTTCCACATTTTTTTTGTTTTCCAAGCACTATGAGAATGTTTTGCTAGTGAGTAGTAATGACTTTGTGAAAGGTGGTGAAGACTTTGGAACAGGGATCCTGAGACCACTAGAAAGCAGTTCCTGTGTGGGCACTGCCAGATAGGAGGTACAAACGAGCACGACGCAGTGTCTTCACCCACCCTGTGGTGACTGAAACCTAGACAAGTAGCACAAGACCAGTCTGCTGTAAATGTCAGAAATAACAAGTGTCTCTTGATCAGTCCTGGTATCATGTGGTACATAGTAGGTACCCAAAAGTTAGGCATTACAGAAGGTCCCTGACTTGTCTTGACTGTAAAGTCATGCAAAAGTGATAGAAACTGTGCTTGAAATTCTGACTTTGGCTCTTTTCTCAGACTAGTGATATGTGGTACAGTCCTCATGATGTTGGGCACTGGCAGTGAGCCCACAGCTCCTGGTCAGCTTCATGATCTCGAGAGGGAGCAACTGGAGGTCCACAGTGGACTCTTGCTAAGCTAGGGCACTCAGCAGTTCAGGTGTATTAAATACATTTTTGACTTTCTGTGTTTCCTGCTAAATGGTGGGTTTACCATGTACAATCACATTGTAAGTCAAGGGTTGTGTGTGGTTGAACCTTTTTGACTGTCAGTGAGGCAGCAGCTGGCAGGTGGGGAGCTTGATGGGGCTGCTCCAGTGAGGAACAGGTGTTCATTGTCAGTTTACATAATGGGGATGGATGGAAAATCAGGGTCCACCTGGCTGGGGCCACCATCGCAGGACTGTGACAGAACAGCGCCTTTTGGGATGGAATAGTAGAGGAGTTTTGGTGACATCTTAGAGGCCATGGAGAGCTCTTAAAGGACCTTTAGTGGGTAAATTATGTGATCATATTGGTATTTTCAAAAGATTACTTTGACAACATGGTCTTAGAGGTAGACAAGGATCCACAAAGTAGTAAAGAGGTTATTTTAAAAATGGTGTGAAAATAGAGATGAGTCCTTAGAATGTCTTGGTGCACGTGTAGTTTGCCAGGGTGTCACATTTAAAATAGATGAAATAGAACTGTTACTCTTGCATCTAGACAAAGGCTTGAGTGTGGTTATGAAGTGTAACTAGTCTCCTGAAACCTGTGTCTGTTGGATTTCAGGAGTCTGGGTTTGCCATTTTGTTGTGACTGAGAGGTGTCCTCTGGGGCTTTCTAGGGCACAGACATTGCTAGATGGCTTACTTTTCTGCCTGTTTTTTAAGCCGCACTCTGACAGCCGTGCATGATGCGATCCTTGAGGACTTGGTCTTCCCGAGCGAAATCGTGGGCAAGAGGATCCGTGTGAAGCTGGATGGCAGCCGGCTCATCAAAGTTCACTTGGACAAAGCACAGCAGAACAACGTGGAACACAAGGTGGTGGGCTGACCCTCACGGAGGGGCCTGGCGCTGGGAGAAGGGTGCGCCCCAGGACAGCCTGTCGGCTCAGGGCTGGCTGTCCCCTTGCCGCATCGACCCGAGCCCTTTGGATTATATATGCCAGATTCTCAATTGGGGGGGGGGGTGTTTTAGAAATTGACCGTGGTTTGGCTGTGGGGAAGGCTTGTGTTCTGACACATCTGGGTGGGTGGCTAGTGGGGTATTAGAATATGGTGAGGACTGACTTGAAAAACCTAACCTGGAGGACACCCACTGCCCACTGCCCCCTGCCCCCCAGCTTGGTCCACGTGCTGCAGAGGGGGAGCAGCACTGTGTGCCAGGTGCAGTCCGTCCAGTGACGCTGGAGTTGAGCTTGTCCCTGGTCCTGGGACTCTCAGGGATGCCACGAGGAGTTCTCCCTGGTTGTCCAGGAGAAAAACCATGCCAGGCATCTTCACAGATGTTAGGTTTTAGGGGGTGTGTGTTTGTGATTAATTTGTGATTAATTTATTTTCTTGCAGGTTGAAACCTTTTCTGGTGTCTACAAGAAGCTCACGGGCAAGGATGTTAATTTTGAATTCCCAGAGTTTCAGTTGTAAACAAAAAGACTAAATAAAGTATCGTTTACAGTATTCTGTTTTCAAGTATTCTGAAGATTGCAAAATACCACCGGTTTGTGTTTTAGCGGCTTCCCATGTAGACTGGAGAATTTGAGCAGAGGGCACCTGTCAGGTTTGGTACCCATGAAAGGTGTGCTTGTATCCAGGGTGTTGTCACACCATAGGTGTAGTCATGTGATAGTAAAAAGCTGGGAACTGGCATGTTGGCATGGTGTGACCTCAAGCAGGTGCTTTTCTGTTGTGAAAGCAGCTTACTGTCTTACCCATGTTTAAGTTAAAGTACAGGCCTGTAGTCTTAACCCTGGTGTTGTGAAATGTTTTCTTTCACTCATCATCCGTTCATCTTGTAGAACTGAAACTACACATGAAACCAACAGCTCTGTTCCCTATTCCTCAGCAACATTTTTTTTTTTAATATTTATTTATTTGCCTTAGTTGTACACAATGTGTTTACTTGTACGTGGTGCTGAGGATTGAACCCAGACTGCACACGTGCTAGGCAAGCGCTCTACCACTGAGCCACAACCCCAGCCCTCCCCAGCAACATTTTTTTAAAAAATTTTATAGTTGTAGATGGACAGAATGCCTTTAATATTTAGTGTTTTTTAAAAATGTTTATTTAGTTGTACACAATGCAATGCATTTACGTTTACGTGGTGCTGAGGATCAAACCCGGGCCGTGCGTGTGCGAGGCGAGCGCTCTGCCACTGAGCCACGACCCCAGCCCTTATTTAGTTTTTTTTTTTGGTACCAGGGATTGAACTCAGTGGCACTCGACCACTGGGCCACATCCCCAGCCCTTTTTTGTATTTTATTAGAGACAGGGTCTCACTGAGTTGCTAAGTGCCTCGCCATTGCTGAGGCTGGCTTTGAACTCACGATCCTCCTGCCTCAGCCTCCCAAAGTGCTGGGATTACAGGTGTGCGCCACCGCGCCCGGCTCTTATTTAGTTTTTTATGTGGTGCTAACGATCGAACCCAGTGCCACCTCACCCATGCTAGGCAAGTAAGTGCTCTGCCACTGAGCTACAGCCCGAGCCCCAGAAACATTGTTTTAATGTAATCCACTTTAGGTTTAAGTGTGCTTTCAAAAGCAAGTGTAGGAGTACAGTTAGGTGGAAACTTGGATGGCTGAGCTGGTGCCTCAGCTTTCTAGTCTGCAGGATAAATGCACTGGGCAAGAGAGCTCTGATGGCTCCTGGAGCTCGGCACTGGGTGACTGCAGTTGTGGAGAGGGGAGCAGATGTCACAGGTCTTTTTTTGTGTGTATCAAGCAACTTTTGAGAATTGCCACGCCTTGGTGAATTGCTTGCCTAGCATATGGGAGGCCCTGGGTTAAATCCTTAGCACTGAAAGAAACAAACCCACTATTGCTTAGCCTGCAAATTTGTCTTGCTGTGACAGGTTCAGGAAGGCTGCCGCCAGAGGCATCTTGCCTTTGGTCACCCTATGTACGGATGGCTCGTGTGATCCCGTGAGCATTTGAAGGGCACCACTTCTTCCTCTTCTGTAGGTGAGGGTGAGGTCTGGCAAGAGGCTCCTGATGGCCGTGCATTAGGTGGGTTGCAGGCAGTCTTAGAAACAGTCTTGATGCTGCCCATCCTTGGCCAGGGCTTTGGTAGATGTGTGGGGTGGGTGAGGAAGGCACCGGTCACCAAGTCTCTTATTTCACCAATATGCAGTCTGCACCCTGCCCCTGCTGTCCACACTGTGCTCCTGCCTATCATGGAAACCACGGCTGTGATCCTTTGCCCTGATTCTCTGGAACAAAGTCTCGGAATGAGCTGGGCCTTCCATCCTGCCCCCAGCACCCGGCCCCGTGTTTCCTGAGCATGCTCCATGGCTTTGCAGGAGGCTCCGTCTTGTCTTTATGTGTCAGCATCTCAGTGTTGAGCTGATACCAGTCTTTAGGAAATATGGGGTGAGTGCAGCAGGAAAGTCCAGCTGTGTCCATAAACCTGGAAACACGTGCAAGGGCTGCAGGCAGGTGCCCATGCTCCATGCAGGATGCCATGGGGCGTGGAGATGGCATGCTGGGTGACGTGAGTCAGCGGGGGTGGCTGGATCAGATAGTCTGTTTTTGAGCAGCTGGTGGGTTAACGGGCCCTGTGAAGTGGTCTGCTCTCCTTGAGGGACAGCGTGGGTGAAGCTTGTTGGTGTCCGTCATCACAGGCTCATTTGTTAACTGAGGTAGCAAGGTCTACAAGCTGCCCTGGGAGGTTTCGCATTTTTCTTAAAGACAACAGTTGCTAGGCTTGGTGGTGTGCAACTTACACCCTGTCTGAAGAGGACAGGGTGTAGCTCTTGGGTAGAGTGCCCCTGGGTTCACACCCCAGGACCACAACATGACTGACTTTCTATGATGCTGCTACTATCAGCAGAACATCTCAGACGTGTTAGAGCAAAAATATCCCCATGAACAGAAATGTCTGACATTATGTGAGAGCATGATTGCCTTTGAAACGTATAAGGATCGAGTATATTTTAAGATGACCTTTTGGAAATTCTGATTT
This sequence comes from Tamias sibiricus, assembly GCA_025594165.1. Lineage (NCBI taxonomy): Eukaryota > Metazoa > Chordata > Mammalia > Rodentia > Sciuridae > Tamias > Tamias sibiricus. Next base: position 97,894,134 of record CM046670.1, on the reverse strand, counting down.
AAATTAGATTATCCTGTAAGATTCCTATATTTAGGGGCTGGGGTTGTGGCTCAGCGGCAGAGCGCTTGCCTCGCATGTGCGCGGCCCGGGTTCGATCCTCAGCACCACGTAAACATAAATGCATTGCATTGTGTACAACTAAAGTAAATAAATATTTAAAAAAAAAAGATTCCTATATTTAATAAAAACACTTGGAAATGGTTTTCCAGTCAAAGAATTCCAGTTGGCTTTGAATCCACTTGTTAAACATTTAAAATATTCAATTATTTTTTTTTAATTTTTAGTTGTAGATGGACACAATACCTTTATTTATTTATGTGGTGCTGAGGATCGAACTCAGTGCCCCCTGCATGCGAGGCAAGCCCTCTACCACTGAGCAACAACCCAGGTCCCATAAAACTCAGTATTTTCTAATTACTTTGTAAGAACAAAGATTACCAGAACACCAGGATGAACGCAAAATTTTTGGTTGGTCTTCAACAACAACTGCACGGTTGCAGGATAGGAAGCACAAGGATGTGCTGCTTCCATTTGTATCTGTATGGAGTCTTAAAAACAAGAAGTGGTAGTGAAGATTTTCTGTCACACAAAGGTAATGGTCATGTGATGAAATGAGGTGCCCCTCTGCTCCCCCTTCTGTTCTTTGTTTTTTTTGTTACTGAGGATTGAGCCCAGGCGCCCTCTACCATTCAGCCACATCCCTAGCCCTTTTCATTTTGTATTTTCAGACAGTATTGCTTAGGGCCTTGCTAAGTTCCTGAGGCTGGTCTTGAACTTTTGATCCTCCTGCCTTAGCTTCCCAAGTCTGGCTCACAGCCTCTTATTAAAGTGAATTCTAAACTCCTTCTTAAGTTTTTCAGATTTGATAATTATTAAAATCAAGAATCAAAGTAAACTAAGCATAGAGTTGGTCTTACAGTTGCTGTAAAGTACTGAGCCAAGCTTTTCAAAATGAAGTCAGTCTCACTGCTTCAGCTACAATTAATGCTTTGGTGAGCAGAAACGTTTAGGGACCATTCCCAATTTTATCCCTAAGTTTCATCATAGCTGGGGTAGTAGCCCAGCTGTAGCATGCGAGGCTCCAAGTTCAATCCCCAGCACCACAAAACAGTGGAAATGCCTGAAATTTACACCTTGTAGGTGAAGGAAATCTAGCAGAAGCTTCTCATGTTTGACAACTATTCAAAAACTGACAGTGATGTTACCCATGAAGGCTGTGGAGCTGGAACTGGTGTGTGTGCTCGCTCTTGTCCTGCAGTGCCCGCCATCTTGCTAGCTGCATGTTGGAGATCAGGAACTAGCACGCTCAAGTTGCTACCACAACTTTCATTAGTAAACCCACCGCTGAAGAACCCATGAGCCAAACGGAATATTTGGGGAAGATAAACAATGGCATTTGTGAATTTCTAACGTGCCTTAGGAAGCTTGTTTTTCTTTTTGGCCTCGGGTCTGTTTCCTTGACTAGAACTTGCCTCATTTCTGGAGGCTCTTGTGAGCCTCGGAGACCACCTGGAATGGTGAGAGGCCTAGGGACCTCCCCACAAGGAGCCTGGTGTAAGTTCAGGTTCACAGCTGCCCTGAGTTCATTCATCTCTTCTCCCATGCGTGAGGAAGCCATGCTGGGTGGCTGGCCTTGTCCCTTTGTGTTGGTGGGTGTGCTCGCTGGCCTGTGCGGGGTTCCTGACTGGCCTAAGTGGCCACGGGCCAGAGGGTTAAGTGGCGTTTCTCCAAGACAGGTGCCGCCAGCGCCCTTCCCTCCAGCTGGGGTGGGTCTGTTGGTTTTCTGTTCTGGCTCGTGCTGGAGCAGGCGTGTGCAGGCTAGTGTGGCAGCGTGTGCAGGGCAAGGGGGTCAGGCGCCAAGCAATGCCGGCCGCAGCCGCTGGTCGGTGCTCCCTTGGACGCCGACAGCCACCTATGAGGCAGGCATGGTCCTCAAAGTGTGGTCCTGGTCCAGCAGCCTCAGCTCCTGGGAACTTGACAGAGAAGAAAATGCTTGGGTCGGGCTGGGGTTGTGGCTCAGCAGCAGAGCGCGCTCGCCTAGCACGTGCATGGCCCGGGTTTGAACCTCAGCACCACGTAAACATAAATGCATTGCATTGTGTACACCCAAAAGCAAATAAATAAATATTAAAAAAAAAAAAAAAAAAGAAAATGCTTGGGTCCTACTACCGACCTATTGGTCAGCAACTTCAGGGGTGGCACCCGCAATCTGTCCTAAGAAGTCCTTTAGTGATTCTGTCACTGGCTGAGTTTGAGAAGCTCTGATGATGCCCTGGTTTCCGTGTGGTCACTGGTTTCTGTGTGATCATGTGGTCAGCAAAGTGATCCGATCTTAAGCCCGTTAGGCTCCCTAAGCATCTGATGGTATCCTCTAAGGCAGGGCGACCACCCCCTCCAGGCAATCCGTGGCAAGCAGTGTGGTCCGGATTCCAGTGCTGGATAGAAGCCTGGACATAGAAGCCCGACCGGCCTCTGATTCGGAGTTTCAGCTGGCTCCGCGTCCATTCGCTAAGCATGTGAGTCTTCGGCGCCTTCTCATTACTTTGCAAGAACAGAGGTCTGGAATGTGTAGGCAGCGATGCGTGTCCCCGGGACCTCCTGGCTGTGGGCCTTGGCAGGTTTGGGCTGGGAGGGAGGGGTGCTTAGGACAGGACGGGATGAGCAGGCCCCGCCCAAGGAGGCCTCGCTGCTGCCCTGCAGTTCACAGGACTGGAGAAACGAAGCCTTTGGGGATGAGGACCCAGAGGTGGCCGCGGTTAATGTCCTTATGGACAAAGTGTCCCAGAGATAGGGAGCACGTCTGGCGTGACCCCCTGTGAAATTTCCCATCCAGAGGCAGAGTGGTTTTCATGTGACTCATGCTATCTGACCTCTTGGTTATCTCTGAGAAATGTAAACACTGGATGTGACCAATCTCGTCCTGGCCCTGGATCGGAACAGTCTGGGGCCAGAGCTCAGGAGCACAAAAGTGCTTCCAGGGCACGGAGCTCTCCAGAGGCTGGGAGGAGGGGACAGGAGATGGGCCCGACACGCAAGCGGCGGGTGCCTGCTGGTGACTTCCGGTACTGGTGTGCGTGCAGTGTGAACCTGGCTCATCACCTTAAGGGTTCTGGTTTACAACCTATGCAAAATAGGCAAATGGAACCGCCACTTTTATTTCTGTAACAGAGTATTTCTCAGGTTGTTGGCGGGTTTTGAAAGCCCTTTACCTTTCAGGACACTGAACAGACATCTCTACAGCAGCTGTGCGGGGAGGGGCACGGGCAGGAGGGCACCGAGCTGGCTCGGCAGCGGCGGCCTGGGCATGCAGTGTTAGCCTGCCCATCTTGGCCTGGCGCACTTCTGTTTGGGCTTGGGCAAGGTCTCTGGTTGCTGACTACTAACACGGGGTGGTGGTGAGACAGTGTAGTGGCTGTGGTCTTAACCAGCACCTGGGGCAGATCTGGAGGGCCGGCTGTCTTCACCGTTTGTGTGCCGAGGGGGCAGAGGGCTGCCTGGTGTCGAGGTGCGGATGTGTCCAGCCCCCGTCGTCGCACACTGTGGCCCAAGACGTCCACAAGACTCGTTCCTGCTTCTAAATGCAGCTTAGGTGGCATTAGTGTGGGGCTCCCTGCCTGCCCCGCCTCCCTGGCAGTGGTGAGTGCCTCCTGCGTTGGCAGCGAAGGGCAGGAGAGGGGACAGGGCAGGAGAGGCTGGGCTGCGTTCTCTTCTGGCCGAGGAGCTGCCAGCTGCTGGTCCCCACTTGTTCTTCTTCACACTCAGGAACTTCTCCAGAGTGTGCTCGTCACAGCCACAGAGCCCCAGGAGGCTGGGCGCACGCCTGCGACCCTGCAGCTCGGGAGGCTGAGGCAGGAGGATGCGGGTCCAGACCAGCCCAGGCAACTCAGCTGGGTCCTGTCTCAAAATAGAAAGGGCAGGGAACGCGGCTCAGTGGTACCGCACCCTGAGTTCAGTCCCGAGCACCACAAAACAAACAAACCAATAACAAAGAAAAAAGGAAAAGAAAGCAGAGAGGAATTCCGCAAGAGGCAGGAGGGGGGGGTGGGGGGCTGGGGCCATCTCCAGGCCCCCGTGCGGCATTCCCACACTCAGCCACCGGCTGCTGCAGCTGAGGCGTCTCAGACAGGAAGCTCTTGCAGATAAGGCTGCAGCCGCCCAGCTGGACTGCTGGGCCGTCGGCAGCCAGGCAGGGTCCCCTCTGAGCGTTGGACTGGGGCCGGCCCCTGTAAATAGCAGCCACAGGCTCTGCGGCACAGTGTCCTCGCAGGCCGGCCGCCAGGACAGCCCCTCGCCTCGTGTGCCCAGGTAGGAGACGCTGCCCGGCGGCTGGAGGCTTGCCTGGGCGCTGAGACCCAGACCCGGGAAGAGGCTGCACGTGGGGCTGGAGGTGGAGTCGGGCTGCAGAGGTGGGATCTGTTTGGATGCAGGCAGAGACCGGGTTCAGTCGTTCACCGTGGGAACTTCGTGGAGACTTTGGCGACCGGGAGTCAGGTCCTGGGGCTCACCAGATGGGGTCACCAGTCATGTAAAACTCAGCCTTCGGCCCAGAGCCTGGTGCCTTCTGTTTTCAAGCCACCGGGTTGTAACTGGCGCAGACCTGTCGCCCCGTGAGCAGAGAGCAGCGTGTGAGTGCAGTGGCCCTCCCTGGGGACCTGCTGCTCTGCCTCCCCTCCCTAGCTGTCATCCCAGGCGTGAGGCAGGGCTGGGACTGGAGGAGGCCACCGTCAGGGAGGGACGGTCCTTCCAGGCGGGGTCATTCCTCCAGCAGGAGTCCTCTTGTCTCCGAAACCTGGACGAGAGCTCAGAGGGTGGCCCTGCTGCCCGGCACCACCCTAAGGAGCCGCGGTCTTGCTGGAGCAGGGGAGCTGTAGCACCTCCCAATCTAAGGGGCGATGCTTGAAGCCACTGCACGAGATAACCGGGTTTCAAAGTGAGGGACTCCGCCCGGTGCCAGGCGAGCCGGACCTCGCAGCTGTTCACTGGCCTCTGGTCCTGGGAAGGGACCGGCCATGAGCTGCTTAAAGCCAGGGAAGGCAAGAGGGAGGGGCCCTTCCTGCCGTGGTCCTGGTGAGGAGCTGAGAACGACGGCCGCAGACCCTGGGGGCACTGGGGGAAGCCAGGTGGGCGGGCTGGTTTGCCAGCCAAACAGCCTCCCTCCTGCCAGCCTCCCTCCTGCGCAGGCGTGGTTCTCGGTGGGCGTCGCGGTGTCCGTGAGGTGCGGGTCCTGCTGGAGGTGCCCAGTGAGAATGTGCTTGGCAGCCTAAGTCACACCTGTCCCCTGCGCTCTTCTGAGCTTCGTGTGTGCAGTCCACACTTCGCCCCCTCCCTGCAGAGCTGACCTCTCATGGACGGTGGCTCAGGGACGGCCTGGCTGGAGATAAGGGTGTGGTGCTTAAAGAGACCCTGCGCCTGCCTGCTGCAGCTTTCCCTTGATACAACCAGATTCCTCTTCTGAGCAGCAGGAGCCAGAGTGCGGGCCAGAGGCTCCGCGGGAGGAGGGGCCTCCGCCCTGTGCCTACCTGCCCTGGTTCACAGAGCGACTGCAGGGCGGGTCTGTGCCTCTTTCTGTCCCCAGGGAAAGGCCTGCTGGAAAGCAGGCCCCCAGCAGGTGCGTGGCAGGGGCTGGTGAGGGCCGCAGAAGGCCCCACGTGGCTCACTCTGGCCTCGGCCTCACCCTGGTCACCTCCTTTCTTGGGCGATAGCAGCCACTGTGGGACCTGTAGAGCAAGAGCGGGGATGTCACAGAACGCCTGGCCGTCTCTGGGCAGAACCGCTTCTGACTGGAGAGGAGCCCGCCGGCGGGGGAGCGGGGATCTGGAGCACCTCAGCATGGCTCGCAGCCCGCAGGAGCGTGGAGCGTCGAGCGTGCTGCAGGGGCTGTCACTGCTCCAGTAGCCAGAACCACAGCACTTGCTGCCCAGGTGGTGGCCAAGTGCGTGGGGTCAAGAGCGCTTCAGGAGCAGACCTGGCTGTGCACTGTGTCCCCTTGTTACTTAAACTCCTGGGAATTTCAAAACACTGATGGCAGAGCACTAACCCATGTGTGGCAGCCATGGGCCCCCACGGGTTGGCCATGTGGCCAAAGACTGACCCTGGGAATTCTGTGTGGACATTAGATGGGGAGCCGGGCATGGTGGCCAAACACCTGTTGTCCCAGCAACTCAGGAAGCTGAGGCAGGGATTTCAAGTTCAAGTCCAGCCTCAGCAACTTAGTAAGGCTCTGTCTCAGAAAATGAAGAGGGCAGCCAGGTGTGGTGGTGCACGCCTGTATTCCCAGAGACTGGAGGCTGAGGCAGGAGGATTGCAAGCTCAAGCCAGCCTCTGCAACTTAGCAAAGTCCTTTCTCAAAGTAAAAATGAAAAGGGCTGGGGATGTGGCTCAGTGGTTGAGTGACCCTGGGTTCAATCCCTGGTAAAAAACAAAAACAAAACCAATTAAACACCCCCTAAGGAACCCCCCCCCAAATCAAAACCAAGCAACCAAACAAACAGTGGTCAGAGGCAGCAGCAGTGTGCAGAAGAGGCTGGCCTCAGAGCACCAGCTACACGGCCGGAGGTTTTTTGTTTTAGGTACTCAGGATTGAACTCAGGGGCACTCGACCACTGGGTCACATTCCCAGCCCCTTTTTTTTGGTATTTTTATTTAGAGACTGGGTCTCACTGAGTTGTAAGAGCCTCACCATTGCTGAGGCTGGCTTTGAACCCGCAATCCTCCTGCCTCAGCCTCCCAAGTGCTGGGATTACAGGCGTGCGCCACCGTGCCCGGCAATGGCTGGAGGTTTGGGGCTCATCATCCAGCTCTACCTCATGGTCCTTAAAATGAAGAATCGTAACATTCACAGGATATGCATGTCCACACTTAGCATTCACTTTATACTTGCTCCTTTTTTCTTTTCTGTGCACCAAAAGTAAAATGCAAGAAAATAAACTCTAGTCCCATCATGATTCCAGGAGAAAGCCTGGCCCTGCCTTGGTGTGTGGGAGCTGACACCCTGCAGGACGGAGAAGTGAGCCACAGTGACAGGAAGCCCCAGACTCAGCTGAAACACGTGTTGCCTGGTCGGCCTGTTGGGCTTCGCGACGCACTGTCACCTGGGCCGTCTTCCTACCTACCTTTCCACTCCACCGCTGCAGGGCCACCCACGCTCTGCGGGAAGCTGCTGCTTGCTGTCTGGTGACAGTAAGGCAGAGAGCACGGTTCACGGGTGGGGCCTGGGGTGGGGTGGGCTGAGGGGCAGAGGGACGCAGCTGTGGGCTGAGCTCACCCAGAGCCTCTGCAGAGCAGGCATGCCATTCACATCTGCTGGTCCCCAAGGGAGTCCTGGTGCAGCTCACAGAGCCACCACGTGGGGCTTCGGTGGCCAGATGGCGCGGTGCTTAAGGGGCAGCCACGGAAGCGGCCGCGCCACTTACCAGTACCTTGGACAAACGCCTTTTGTAAGGGGCTTTCTCGTCTTAAAATGGAGCTGAGAAGCCCCTTTGGCTATCTGGGGGGCTGCAGGGGTGATGCCCACAAGCCTTGGGCACAGGGCCTGGTCCGTGGCAAGTGCCCCCCAAGAGGTGCTGTCCATGGCACCACGGCAGGTGCGAAAGGCCGGAAGCCGGCTTCCCGCAGAGGAGCGCTGAGCAGCACGTCTGCAGGTGCCAGCGTCCCGACACGCACACAGCAGGAGCGCCTTCCACCCTGCACCTGGCTCTGTGCCATTCACACAGGGGGACACGGCTGCTCTCCACAGCGTCACTGCAGAGGACAGAGACGGGCAGCGTCCATCAGGTTGGAGGAAACAACTCCAATGCTCCTCAGAGCTGGCTCCACTGTTGCCGCCTGAAGCGCAACGAAGCTGCGGGAAGAAGCTCAGAGGCGAACTGGAAACAGCTTTTTATCCTGATAACTTTTCTCTCTGGCTCTAACAACGACTTTAACACGTACTATACACACCACCAAACAACCCAATGCCAAAAGGCGCAGACCTGATCAGCAATCTTGCTCAAGTCCCTCGAGATCTCGGGCCAAGTCCCGCGAGATCCCGGGCCAAGTCCCGTGAGACTATGGAAGGCGGCAATGCCCAAAACTCCATGGCCCGTAGTCATCCGCAATCTTAGCCATTTCCCCAAACAGGGCTCCTACACTCCACCATTCCCGGGTGCAAATGAGGAAGCACGGTCAGAAACACTCAGCAATGTCCCAGAATTACCCACGAAAAAGTGCTGAGGACACTGGTTGGGCGTCACCCCTGCAGCCCCCCAGATAGCCAAAGGGGCTTCTCAGCTCCATTTTAAGATGAGAAAGCCCCTTACAAAAGGCGTTTGTCCAAGGTACTGGTAAGTGGCGTGGCCGCTTCTGTGGCTGCCCCTTAAGCACCGCGCCATCTGGCCACCGAAGCCCCACGTGGTGGCTCTGTGAGCTGCACCAGGACTTCCTTGGGGACCAGGCAGATGTGAATGGCATGCCTGCTCTGCGGGGGCTCTGGGTGAGCTCAGCCCACAGCTGCGTCCCTCTGCGCCCTCAGCCCACCCCACCCCGGGCCCCACCCATGAACCGTGCTCTCCACCTTACTGTCACCAGACAGCAAGCAGCAGCTTCCCGCAGAGCGTGGGTGGCCCTGCAGCGGTGGAGTGGAAAGGTTGGACGCAGAAGACGGCCCAGGTGACAGTGCGTCGCGAAGCCCAACAGGCCGACCAGGCAACGCGTGTTTAAGAAAACGTGCCCGTGTCGCAGTTCTGCTCACTGCTAGGGAACCATGGGCCAAGAGTTCAGGGTCGGGTGCTCTGGGGCTGTTGGCAGGGAGGGGCACCTCGAGCTGAGGGTTGGCCCTGGGCAGGCTCAGAGCCTTCCCTTTACCGCCGAGTGCCGTGGTCTGGTGGGCTCCCCCATGTCCTGTGTGCCTACGGGGTGTGGATGATAGGCGACTGGAGGGGAATGACAGTAGTGCCAAGGGGCAGTCCGGGCTGGGCAGCGGGTGCCGAGGCTCATGGCATTAGTTGTGTGCCTAGTTCACATTTTCATCAAAACGTCACAAACTGACAAGGGAGTGTCATCAGGAGGCGCTGGGTGGCCGGGCTCTTGTTGGGACAGTGGCCGCTCAGCAGGACCAGGCAGCCGCTCCCTTTGCCACGGTCACCCCCTCTCTCCTTCCTGATTTTGAATTGACACCCTTTGCTGTCTGCTCGGTCCAGGTGTCTCTGTCTTATGAAAAGCAGAAGCCGAGTCCCTGCTGTGCGTCCTGGTGATGGCCGGTGACTGGGGGTGTGCGTCTGTGCTCACACGTGCACGGAGGACCCACGGCCTGTCACGCACCACGGCGTGGGGCCAGTGGCCTGGAGGGCAGGGCCTGCTGAGGGCTGCCCTGGGGGCTGTGCTCCGTGGAGGCGCTCAGGCCCTCTCTGTGACTTTGAGCTGTGAGGGTCGTGCTCCCCTGGGCGTCCCGGCCACAGAGGGCGGGCTGTGCCCGCGGGCCTCAGGTTCCAGGAAGGCGGAGTGGGCGCACCTCGCGCACAGCCCTGGAAGCCGCCGCGCCTCTGCTCGCAGCCTCCCCGCCCCCGCCCACCCCAGTGTTCCTTAGCGCGGTGGGGACGGTGGGGACGGGGCCTGTGACTGTTCCTCCTCCTGGTGGTGGCCTCAGAAAGCCATCTTCACATGACCTCCCTGTCTTGCTTGGTGGAGGAGAGACCTGGAGGGCACCTTCCTGGTCCCGCGTCAGGCCGTCCCTGGCACCCCACATGGCAGCCCCCACGTGCCTGGGCCACCTCCCTGCCCTGCCTGTCCCTGCTGAAGGCCGCTTCTCCTGCTGCCCCTGGACTCGCCTGCCATTTCTCTCCTCCACACTGAAGCGTCCGTTCTGGCTCTGCTCCTGCGTGGGGCTGCGTGGCGTCCACACCTTGTCAAGTGGACGACTGGCCCAGTGCCGGGCAGCGTCAGCGGGTGGCCGTTCAGGGTGGGCGTGCTGGAGCTGTGGAGCGCCCTCCCCTCCTCCAGGCCCTCCGCTGGTCCTCCCTGGGCTCCCCGACGCCTCCCCTCCTGCCTCAGCCCTGGCCTCACCTCCGTCCCTCCCCCTTCTGAGCCCTCCTCCTAGAGTCCGATGGCCTCTCTGCTCTCCAGGCTTGTGCCCTGGTGCTGGGGAGCGGGGCAATGAGCCCCACCCGTCCTGGGACAGGCACAGAGCCATGGGGCCACTCGTGCCCACGGCCCCTGCAATTCCCAGGTGGGCTCCCTTCTCCTGACTGGCCTCTCTGGAGGAGGCCATGTCCAGCTGAGCCATCCTGACCTGGTCTCCTGGTGGACGGGGGCGCGGGGCCTGGGCTCCTGTCTGTGAGTGGGAGCGTGGAGCCCTGGCGCCTGGGCCATTCCCTCTGCACGGCTCTGCCCCGCGCTGTGGAGGCCCTGCCCATGCCGCCTGTCCTCTGTGCCCGAGTCTTTCTGAGGATCACGTGGGGTCCCAGGGCAGGCCTTGTGCTGGGCGACTCGTCCAGTGGTGACCGCCCGTGTGTCGCCGCCTGCAGCAGCGATACCGCGGGAAGGAATTCGGAGGCAGACTGGGAATGAATAGGCTCTTTATTCTTCCTTCTTCTAACTTCTCTCTCCAGCTCCAACAACCTCTCCAACTCCAACCACCCCCTCCAGCCAACCTCACCTGGTTAAATACTTTTTGCCTTAACAAGTATACATGTGTCAAGAGCTCGAGCTTACAGGTGCGTCACACAGTGTTCACGGGCACAGGAAGATTCTTAGATAAATGCATGAATATCAGGTGAAAATACTGAAACACCTCTTATGGCTCTCACCTAGCCGCCATCTTGGCTATCTCCTTGTTAGGGCTCTTACAACCGTGGACACGTCAGCCTCCGCCGGCTCAGGGAGGGCTGAGAGTGTCCCCCTGACTGGGGTTTGCGGTCAGCTCACGGCCCACCAGGAAGCAAGGCTCGGGGGCTGGAGGGGAAGCAGAGGGGTGGGCTGGACGAGGCGGCTCTGCGCCAGGTCAACCCTGCGCCCTGGAGTCCTTCACGGTTCACGCCTTCCCTCCCCCAGGTCAATGTCCTGCCCGTGCTCACCATGAGGAGGGACCTGGCTCTTGTGGGCACGCTGCTCGGCCTGGGCGTCCTGTCGCTGCTGCCCTCTGGATGTCCTCAGCAGACTGTGGACGACGCCTGCTCTGTGCAGATTCTGGTCCCGGGCCTCAAAGGTAACAACTGCCCGGCGCAGTGGCCACGCCTGTAGATCCCGGCAGCTCAGGAGGCTCAGACAGGAGCATTGCAAGTTCAAAGCCAGCCTCAGCAAAAGTGAGGTGCTAAGCAACTCAGTGAGCCCCGTCTCTAAGTAAAGTACAAACTAGGGCTGGGGATGTGGCCCAGTGGTCGAGCGCCCCTGAGTTCAATCCCTGGTACCAAAACAGAAAACAAAGGTAACAACTGGTCCTGAGCCTGGCTGGGGCCCCGCAGTGGCCTCCGGGGGCTCAGGGCCCTGCAGGGTCTGGCCATTCAGCAGAAGCACAGAGACTGACTTGGGGCCCAGGGCAGCCCAGGCACGGCTGCCCATGTTGTGCTGGGCTCCCCTCTTAAGTGCTGGACACTGGCCTGTGAGGATGGGGCGGTCACCGCCACTTTCCACACCCCAACTTCGGTTTTGCCACCTGCCATCTCTACCAGGGCAGGCGGCCTGGCCGTGGCCCAGGAGCCCTTCTCTGCAGAGGGCTGCTCTTGGTGTCGAGCTGCGGCAGCGGGCCTCAGCTGCCAGCCCTGTGGACCCCAGCCAGCACAAGCCTGGCCCCCATGCCTCGCACCAGGTCGGGCTGTGGGGGCCCGCGGGCGGTGCTGCCCGTGCCCTCTCCTGATGCCAGGCCCGAAGCCAGCTGATAGGCTCCTCCCAGGAGCCGTCCCGGAGTTCTCCACCAGGAGGCCCTCTTGGTCTGCTGTGTGGAGGCCACGGGCCGTCCCTACTGCCCCCCACACCCCTGGCTTTGTGTTTTTGTCTGTGATGAGCGCGCGCTGACCCTCTTTAAGAAGATCTCGATCATGTTGGAAGAAATCCAAACTATCTCACACATGCCGCTCTCTCAGGAGTCTGGGAAGCTGGTTCTGGGCCCTGCCTTTGTGGGCGTGGGCGTGGGCCTGTGAGTGGACCTTCAAGTTTAAATCAGGAAATGTGACTGTGGGGGTCACTCCCCGTCCGCCACGCGGGACTCCCGGCGTGCTGTCGGCGCTGCGTGTCCGTGTCTGTGCAGGTGCGTCCTGCAGGACGGTGGGCACGGCTCCAGACCCCCTTCCAGGTGACTTTCCATGCTGTTGTGAGGAGCCGTCCCCGTCCCGGCTGTCATTCCTCATCAGTGCAGGTGGGGCAGGAGGCGGCTGAGGGAGGCAGGCCCACGTGCACCTCACACTTGCTGCAGGGGACAGGCCCCTCCGCCCCGGCCCTGGCCTCTCCAGCCATGGGTCCCAGCCTCCCTCCTGCAGGGTCTGTGGCGAGGTTCCTGCGTGGCTGTGGCAGCTCTCCACGCACCCCGCAGGGGGTGGCTGGCGGTCAGATCTGGACTTCAGCCATTCCCCCCCTGCGCCCTGGAGTCCTTCACGGGTCACAACGAGCCAGCAGAGCTGGAGTCCCCAGTGCTGCCCGTGGGGTTGGCAAGCCCACCCTCCAGCGTGCTTACCTACTGTGTGCGCACCCCCGTGGGCGGGTAGGTCCTGAGCAGGTCCCCTCGGTGCTCCGGCCTGGGTCCTGCCCTGCAGGGCTGCTCGCGGAGCAGGCGGACGAGGCTCGCTCCTGTAGCAAGCCACGAGCGCCGGCCGCCCTCTGCCTCCTGGGTGTGAATCCTTGCTTCCCGAGACTGGCCCTCTCTGTCAAGGCCAAGGGACAGCCACTGCAGGAGTGTTGTGACATAGCCACTCAGGACCTCGAAAATCTGACCTCTGACGTGGATGTGGCGGCCGTGCTCTGTGGTGCTGGGTGTGGTGGCTGAAGCAGAACCCAAGACCTCCATGTTGTGGTGTTTAAATGGGGCGGCAGGGGAGAGTGTAGACAGGGAGGAGGAAGCAAGCTCCGGGTTTCCAAGCCATAAAAACTCAGGGTTTATGTGAGTTCTTGTGAACCGTGAAGCAGGCGGACAGGCGTCAGGTGAGAAGGCCCAGGCCTCGAGACCGCACCCTCCTGGTCCTCACCGCACAGGGCGGGGAGCGAGGGCTACACCCCGACCCGGGGCGGCCCACGGGTGCTCAGCACGTCAGCAAGTGGACGACCGCCACTCTTACGTGGATCAGGACCCAAGGCCCTGCGGAGAGTGCAGCTCACACAGGCAGCGCAGGAGAGCCGGGAAGTGGCCCCAGCCTGGGGGAGGAGCTTCCCAGCCTTGGCCCCTCCCCCAAGTCTCTGCGTGCGGGCACAGGCTCGGCCTCCTGTTTCTGGACAGGGACGCAGTGACAGCAGGGACCAGCCCCTGCCGCCCTGCTCCCAGATGGTGGCTTGCAACTGTCCAGGGAGGAGAGAGGTCTCCCTGCAGCAGTGTCCCATGAGGACCAGCAAGTCAGAGGGGAGCTCAGGGAGGGACAGGGAGCCGGATGGTGTTTGTCAACACTGATGAGTCAGGAATCACGGCAGTTCATGAAGCGAGACTATTAACACAGCACGGTTCTTGCTTTTAAGGAGAAATAGGAACACGGTGGCCTTTGGTTCATGACATGGAACTTACTAGGCCCACTAGGGCTAGGCTCAGGCTGGAGTGAAGAAGCCGGTGTCTGGCCTGAGAGACAGGCACACGCCCTCCTTGCCGTGGGCACCTGGGTAACAACCTTGGCTGTAGGCGGGGAAACACGTGTTTCAAAATTCTTTATTTAAAAAGTTTTTTTGCCGAACGTGGTGGTGCACACTGGTAACCTCAGTGACTCAGGAGGCTGAGGCAGGAGGATCGTGAGTTCAAAGCCAGCCTCAGCAATGGCGAGGCACTTAGCAACTCAGTGAGACCCTGTCTCTAATAAAATACAAAAAAGGGCTGGGGATGTGGCCCAGTGGTCGAGTGCCCTGAGTTCAATCCCCGGTACCAAAAAAAATAATTAAATAAATAAAATTTTAAAAAATAAAAAACTTTCTAACATTGGTGCATTATAACCATACCCAGTAGTGGGAAGTGTTGATATGGATGCGGAAGACTGCTGCTCAGAAATGACAAAGGGCTTAGTCATTCTGATAGGTTTTATCAGATTAAAAATCCATTGGCAGTAATCTCTCAAAAGGAGGAAGGCAAGGCTCGCTGGGGCCTGCCTGACGCTTGGCTTTGCTGGGCCCAAGGCAGTGGCTCCAAGGCCGCGGCTCTCCTGCTTGTGACACTCGCAGACGGGCTTGTTCAGGTCAGAGCCGTATGTTGACCATGAAGGACTGTCCCTGGCCCTCCTCAGCTGGCAGCAACTGCACACCTAAGTATCTCGTGTTGGGCATCTTCCTAGTGCAAAAAAGACCCCAAGTGACGCTTGGGCAGAACCTTCCTCGGGGACTTCGCAGGACGGCAGGAGGCGAGGGCGGGCCGCACACTGCCCCTCTGCTCCTTTCTCGAGAGGAGACACGTCAGAGGTGGTGGAGCAGGAGCGGGGAGCCGAGACGCTGGCCTCCCGGCACAGAGAAGCCTAGTCCTGGAGCTCTGCCTGGTGACTGGGTCCGCCTGAGGACTGGTGCCGTGCAGAATGCCGCACCTCGTTCCCACGTGAACGCGGAGACCAGCTGTGGAAAGCCTGGCGCGCTTCTGAGGGCGAGGGCCGGTGGGCGTTGCTCGGCGGCTCTCCGGGCCTTGGGTCCTGCCCTCAGCTCTCCAGGCGGCCTCGCTGCTGGGGAGACTCGGGGCCAGCCCAGGCTCAGCCGCCGTCCTTCGCGGTGGTGTGGTCTAAACAGCGCCGCGTCGGGTCTGCATTCGTGTGCATTTGCACGTTACCCTGGGTCGGACATGGACCATCCGCTCGTCCACCACCTGGACACTGGCTCCCTGTGTCCTGTGTCCCTTTGGGCTGTGCTGCCCTCAGGGGTTTAGGGAGGTGCAGGTGGCTAAACACCTGTGGTTCTGCTCTCTACCTAGTGGTGGCTGGTGGTGGAGCTAAGTGCCCGGGGAGCCCTGTCACGCGCGCGCGGGCACGACGCCCTGCTTGTCCCTCCTGGCGGGGCCTCTGTGGGTTTGCTTCTGGGTGGCGAGGCCCGCTGCTGAGGGCGTGTGTGCCGTGAGCTCTGCTGGGACATCTCGGTGAGCGCAGGCCTGGGAGCAGACGACGGGTCCAAGCGCCTGGTGCTCAGCTCTGGGCGGCTGCAGAGCCACGCCCTGTGGCTCCCTGACTTGGGGCCAGCTGCAGTGGGCGAGGGAGCCTGGCAGGCCTGACATGGTGCCGTTCGGTTTTTTATTTATTTATTTTTATGTGGTGCTGAGGATCAAACCCAGTGCCTCACACATGCTAGGCAAGCGCTCTGCCACTGAGCCACACCCCAGCCCGGTGCCACTCGTTTTTTTTTTTTTTTTTTTTTTATCTTTATTTATTTACTTTAGTTGTACACAATACAATGCATTTATGTTTATGTGGTGCTGAGGATCGAACCCGGGCTGCGCACGTGCAAGGCGAGCGCTCTGCCGCTGAGCCACAACCCCAGCCCATGCCACTCAGTTTTAAGGCAGGTATTTTGCACACGTTGGTTGACAACTATAGTCTGTGTATTTCCTGTTTAATTTTTACGACATCAAAGTCTTTCTTTCTTTCTTTCTTTCTTTCTTTCTAATCTTTTCACTTTGGAGCTGGGGATTGAACCCAGGGCTCTGTGCATGGGAGTCAAGCGCTTTACCACCGGCTACATTCTAACCCACATCAGAGTCTTTTTGTTGGTAGTTTTTAACACTGACCATTTTTTAAAATAGTGGGTTTTGCTGGCAATAAATAGAAGAAAGACATTGTGACTGTTCAGATTTCTCCTTGGAGGTGCAGACGAGAAGACACCCGTCTGTCAGAAATAAGTGCCCACAGGTGAAGCACATGCTCCAGCTGTCCTCAGGGGCGTGGAGGCTGGCAGCACGTGCCGGGCAGCAAGGAGCTGGTCTAGAGTTGTGCACCCTCTGTGCCTACCTGTGGCTGGCTGTGAGCTGCAGCATTGAGCCGGGTCCTGCTAGCGGAGGGGCTTCCTGGTCAGCCAGGAGATGGGCAGTGACACCCACGGCAGGTCCCACGTCTTTTCTTGATCCTGGAGATTGAACCCGGGGTGCTTTACCACTGAGCTACCCCAGCCTCTTTTATTTTGGGGGGATTTTACTGGGGAGTCTATAATCTCAGTTGAGCCTCTCACCAAGTCAAAGTGTATATGGAGAATCATAGAGAATTATCGTACTCGAATGTTGGCCTGCAGCGTGCAGAATTGCACGCTCATGTGCACACACACACACACACACACACACACACACACACACATTCTCTCTCTCTCTGTTCCTAGCGGGACTAGTGGAACAGGTAAGGAGGTGAGGTCACAAAAAAGGCTGCACATTTGTAACAGGCTCCCAGCACCCTGGGAGAGAGAGAGGTCGGGCTAGCCGGGTCAGGAGAGGCCACTGGAGAGCCAGGTGAGAGGGGAAGAAAGGACTGGGGTCTGGGTGTCCTTGATAACTAAGCTCAGCTTGGTGTGCCTTTTGAGAAGGGAAAGACGTGATATGGTTTGTGTCTTAGGAAGATGATCTTGGTAAGGTTAGACTGGAGAGGGGAGGGCTGGGGGAGGTCAGGTCCTGGGCTTTGGTGGCCCTGCCCCTGTGCAGTCTCTGTCCTGTCTGGGGGTGTCTCCTCAGGTGCTCGTGTCTGAACCCTGGAATGGGGCGGCTGTGCCCTGGTCCAGGTGCCCACCACGCAGGCCCCACTCACGAGGTGTGCTCCACAGGGCTCGTGCTCAGGGAGAAGAGGGCCATGCCCAGCACGTCAGGTGGCCCGTGGCTGCCCTGGGCCCCGCGGGGCAGGGAGCGGCTTCCTCTCTTCTCCTTAGTGTTGGGATGGGCCCGAGGGAGTCAGCTCAGAGGGACGTCTGAAGGACACCTCAGGGGCCGAGGACAGTCATTCCCTGAGGGAGACTATAACGCCAGGCACAGAGCCTCGGGGACAGAGGGGCCGCTGAGACTGGGGGTGGATGGGGGAGGGGCACGGGCAGGTGCACGTGTCACACAGCACTGGGTCCCAGCCAGGTCGTCACTAAACAGATGCGACTTCTTCCACAGGGGACGTGGGAGAGAAGGGAGACAAAGGCGCCCCGGGAAGGCCTGGAAGAGTTGGCCCGACTGGAGAAAAAGGTACCTGCCCCGCTGGGGGGTGGGGGCGATGAGGAGGAGGGGACCCCCGGCAGCAGCCTGCGGGAGCCCAGGGAGGCCCTGCAGCTGTGCTCCGGGGCTGGCCAGCTCCAGGGGGTGGAGCGTCCTGGACACAGTGCTGGCCCCCTCCCCGAGCCGCCCCTGTCAAACAGGCGAGGGTGCCGTGACCCTGGTGGCACCGGGAGGAGCGGGGCAGGCCTGGGGCTGTAAGCGGTGCCTCTGGGGTCCGCGTCCCCGGGAAGGTGGCAGAACTCTGCTTGCCTGTGGGACGTGCCGATGCCAGGGTACACGAGAGGGGGCGGTCGTGGCAGAGTTGGGGCGCGCGGAGGAGCTGGCGTGTGCGGATCGGGAACAGTGCGGGACCCTGGCCGCTCTGAGTGTGCTCGCTTCTCCTGAGACCTGGGGACCGGCCTGCCTGTGGTGCTCGGGGCTCCTTGGCCGTGCCGCCGGGGTGTGCGTGGACTTGATTCTCGTGGCTCCTGGACGTCCGCTGCCCGACAGCCTGGTGTGCGTGTCACTCATGCGCGCGGCAGCCCGAGGACAGGCCCCAGCTGTGTCGCTGTGGCGTCAGATGAGTCGCTGGAGCCTGGTGGACCTTCTGAACCACCGAGACAGCGCCTCTGCCACGGGCCCACGGGGCTGGTCCCCACCCTCGACCTGCGGAGCTAGGGTGACGTGCCAAAGTGCCGCCTCGGCCAGGTGTCACCCTCTCTGGCGAAGGAGGCGGTGTCCCTCGTGTGTCTGACAGTGCTCGTGTTTCCTTCCTGCCTTGCTGCCTTGCCCCGTTGTGCTTGAACCCCTTTGGCTCCTTCAGGTCAGTAGCTGGAGCCGAGTCCCGCCGCCCTGGCTTCCCGCCCCGGGCCACCTCCCTCCAGGAGCGCTCAGTCTGTGCGCTGGGCAGTGCAGACGGAGGAGCCCCGGGGAGGCCGCTGGAGGGGACCCTGCTTCCTGAGGCTCTGGGGTCGCTGCACCGCTGTCCCGACTGTGCCTTCTCTCTTCCTCGAGGCTGGGGCTGAACCCCGGGCCTGGCAGGCTGCCGAGTGCTGTGCCCCTGGCCACGCCCCAGCCCCACTCCTGTCTGTCTGTGCCGTGGTTTTGGGGTGCTGGGCCGCGTCTGTTTCCTGCCCCGTGCTGCAGGCTAGTCGTGCAGCACCTCACTGCTGACCTGGTCATGAGCTCGGCCCAGCTAGTGGCTGCTCCTCAGTCTCTGGGCTGGATGATGCCCTGTCCCCGCTCTGGACGGGGGCAGGCTGCGTCCGTGCTGCCTCAGTCCTGCTCATCGAGCTCCGCGCTGCCTGCAGGCGGGGCCTCCCCTGCACGTGGACGAGGCTCGTCCAGGCTGGCCCTGCGTCCGCGGTCCTCACAGCAGGTGCCGTGCGCGTGCTCTGTTGCGCTCACCCGCGTCCTCACGGCCACGGGATGCCCAGCACCCACGAGCGTGTCTCCATGTCCTCAGCTCCCAGGGTGCTGCTGGGCACAGAGCCCATGCGCGGCCTGCTCCTCCCGTCCGGCTCCCACATTTCCTGAGTGCTGCAGCTCGCGGGGTGGGGTGTCCACGCTGTGGAAGGCTCCGTCCTCGCCCCGGCCATGCAGCCGGAGGCACGGTGCGGGCCCAGCTGGTGAACCAGGGCAGAAGCTGTGGCGACGTGGCGCTGGGTGTGGGCTGGGTTAAAGGACGGCCTTGTTTCAGGTTCCACTGACCTACAGTGTGACACGCGCGTGATGGAAGAGGGACCCGGGGAGAGTCTGGGGGACCACGCGCTCTCCTCCACGTCCCCCTCGGGCCTCTCCTGTTCTGCGTCGCCATCACCCTGGTGTGAGTGTGCACCCTGTTCTCACGTTAGTGCGGGCGTGAGCGTGTGCACGCAGTGCAGCTGCTCTGATGGCTGCCCAGTGTCCCGTGACCAGTCCCCCCTGGCTGCGTGGGCACCGTCAGTCCTCTGCGGGCTGCGGAGCTGGGGCAGGCGCCGGGGTGGGCTCCTCAAAGCCGAGCTGTGGAGGGCACCCTTCCCACGCAGCCTCCCGTCTGGGCACAGCCGGGCATCGGGCAGTGACCTCAGGTTGTGGCAGGAGCCTGGTTCCTGCAAGGGCCAGCAGCTGCGCCGTGGAGATCACACCCACCGCGGCACGTGGAGCAGGTCAGGGCGAGGGTCGTGTGGGCCACGAACAGCAGGAACAATCGTGGGAATTCAGGAGCTGCCCCTTTGTCAGGGACAGTGAAGGAGGACTGGTCTGGCCTGCTGTGCTCTGGTGAGCTGGAAAGGAGCCAGAGCAGACGCAGCCCTGTACGAACTTCTGGAAGGCATAGAAAACGCTCGAGACCACAGACCAAAATAGGAGTCGATGATTCTGAGTTTCGGGGTCATGGACATCCACATTTTCTTCCATATTCTTCGTATCTCCAACCATGTTCATGTTCTGCAGTTGTGGAATCATTTCATCACTGATTCTTGTGGTGCTGGGAGAGGATCCAGGGCCTCACACCTGCTAGGCAAGCGCTCTGCCGCTGAGCCGCAGCCCGTGCACATCTTCGTCGTGTCTCGCAGCCCCGGGGACTGATCACGGGGCACGCCCCCCCCGCGCTGCCTTCCCAGCATGTCCACTGCCAGTCTTGTCAGGGACTGGCCAAGTCATCCAGGCTGGCCTCAAACTTGTGATCCGCTCCTCAGCCTTCGAGCAGCCAGGTGTGCGGGCGTGCACACCCTGCCCCGTGCACGTGTGTAAAGGTGGCTGGACGGCCCGGTGTTGGTGACCAGGCTCAGCTGGAGGGCCAGGTGCTGGGCTGGGACCTGTGGTCTCCCTGGGACGTCAGGCACTCACTCCTGGCCCCACGCTGTGCCTTGCTCAGGGCCGCCTGCTGCGCTCGCCCCGCCCAGAGCCCAGAGCAGGCTGAGATCTGCGTGAGTCTCAGAAGCACCCAGCCCAGCACCAGGGCTGAGGTGAGCCGGCTCAGAGAGGCGGGGCTGCCGCTCAGCTTCTGGGTTCTCCCTCTGTGGATGGAAATGTGACCTCAGAGCTCAGGGGTCCAGGAGGGGTCATCGATCCAGCCCCACGTCATGCAGAGAACTGTTTCAGAGACGAGGCTGCAGGGGCAGCTGCTAGATCACACAGAGCGTGGCAGAGAATGGCTGAGCAGGGGCCAGATCCCCGCTCCTGGGCGCACCCGTCCCTTGTCTCGGCAGTGCCCAGCCTCCCCCAGGCAGTGGAGAGCCCAGCCTCCCCCAGGCAGTGGAGAGCCCAGCCTCCCCCAGGCAGTGGAGAGCCCAGCCTCCTCCCCCAGGCAGTGGAGAGCCCAGCCTCCTCCCCCAGGCAGTGGAGAGCCCAGCCTCCTCCCCCAGGCAGTGGAGAGCCCAGCCTCCTCCCCCAGGCAGTGGAGAGCCCAGCCTCCTCCCCCAGGCAGTGGAGAGCCCAGCCTCCTCCCCCAGGCAGTGGAGAGCCCAGCCTCCTCCCCCAGGCAGTGGAGAGCCCAGCCTCCTCCCCCAGGCAGTGGAGAGCCCAGCCTCCTCCCCCAGGCAGTGGAGAGCCCAGCCTCCTCCCCCAGGCAGTGGAGAGCCCAGCCTCCTCCCCCAGGCAGTGGAGAGCCCAGCCTCCTCCCCCAGGCAGTGGAGAGCCCAGCCTCCTCCCCCAGGCAGTGGAGAGCCCAGCCTCCTCCCCCAGGCAGTGGAGAGCCCAGCCTCCTCCCCCAGGCAGTGGAGAGCCCAGCCTCCTCCCCCAGGCAGTGGAGAGCCCAGCCTCCTCCCCCAGGCAGTGGAGAGCCCAGCCTCCTCCCCCAGGCAGTGGAGAGCCCAGCCTCCCCCCCAGGCAGTGGAGAGCCCAGCCTCCCCCCCAGGCAGTGGAGAGCCCAGCCTCCTCCCCCAGGCAGTGGAGAGCCCAGCCTCCTCCCCCAGGCAGTGGAGAGCCCAGCCTCCTCCCCCAGGCAGTGGAGAGCCCAGCCGCCTCCCCCAGGCAGTGGAGAGCCCAGCCGCCTCCCCCAGGCAGTGGAGAGCCCAGCCGCCTCCCCCAGGCAGTGGAGAGCCCAGCCGCCTCCCCCAGGCAGTGGAGAGCCCAGCCGCCTCCCCCAGGCAGTGGAGAGCCCAGCCGCCTCCCCCAGGCAGTGGAGAGCCCAGCCGCCTCCCCCAGGCAGTGGAGAGCCCAGCCGCCTCCCCCAGGCAGTGGAGAGCCCAGCCGCCTCCCCCAGGCAGTGGAGAGCCCAGCCGCCTCCCCCAGGCAGTGGAGAGCCCAGCCGCCTCCCCCAGGCAGTGGAGAGCCCAGCCGCCTCCCCCAGGCAGTGGAGAGCCCAGCCGCCTCCCCCAGGCAGTGGAGAGCCCAGCCGCCTCCCCCAGGCAGTGGAGAGCCCAGCCTCCTCCCCCAGGCAGTGGAGAGCCCAGCCTCCTCCCCCAGGCAGTGGAGAGCCCAGCCTCCTCCCCCAGGCAGTGGAGACCCCAGCCTCCCCCTCAGGCAGATGAAGGAGCCCAGCCTTCACCCTGCACAGGGTTAGGAGAGCCCAGCCTCCCCCCCCAGGCAGTGGAGAGCCCAGCCTCCCCCTCAGGCAGATGAAGGAGCCCAGCCTTCACCCCCAGGCAGTGGAGAGCCCAGCCTCCCCCTCAGGCAGATGAAGGAGCCCAGCCTTCACCCTGCACAGGGTTAGGAGAGCCCAGCCTTGTACAGCAAGCATGAATCTCCTGACTGTGGCTTTATTCATATTTTTAAAACACAAGATACTAAATCATAAGAAAGTTACTAATCTCTTGCTTTTTTGTTGTTGTTGTTGGAGGTGAGCTTTGTGCCAGGGCAACGCCCTCCTGCCTGTGGAAGCCTGTTTCCCCGCCACTGTTATTTCTGTCCCTGGTCGAGGACTGCTTGACCCTGTGCCTGGGCTTATTTCTGGGCTTTCTCTCCTCCTCTGTTGGTCTATGCCTGTTTTTAGCCACTACTCGTTCATGCTGGTGCTGTTTTCATTGTAATAGGTTTGTAGTGTCATTTGAAATCAGGAAGTATGACTGTTCCCTTTTGCTTTCTCCAGATTGCTTTAGCTTCACGTAGCCTTTTGTGTTTCTGTGTGAATTTTAGGATTGCTTTTCCAGTTCTGTGAAAAGCGTCATTGGGGTGTTGATAGGGCTGCACCGGGTCTGTAGCTTGCTTGGGGCAGTTGGGACCCTTTGACAACGTTACTTCTTCCGGTTCAAGAACAGAGGGCACCTTCCATCTATCTGTGTTCTCCTCTTTTCCTTTCATCAGAGTTCCACGGTTCTCAGCATCCAGATCGTCACCTCCTTCGTTGGATTCATTCCCAGGTGCCTCCTTCCTCTCTTTGCTACTGAAATGAGATTGCTTCCTGCATTTCTTTTTTGGATAGTTTGTCATTAGCTTATAGAAGTGACAGTGACTTCCGTATATTGATTTTATCTTGCAACTTTACTGAATTTGTTTATTGGAGTGCCTTTTTGGGTGGAGTCTTGGAGTTTTCTATGCACAAGATCATGCCATCTGCAAACAGAGCCAACTTTACTTGTTTCCAATTTGGAAGCTTCTAATTTTCTTTTCTTCCTGATTGCTCTGGCCAGGACCTGTAGTGCTGTGTTGAATAGACGTGGCAACAGTAGGCACCCTTGTCTTGTTCTTGATCTTACAGAAAAACCTTCAGCTTTTTTATTTTTTAAATATTTATTATTTACTTTAGTTGTACACAATGCGATGCATCTATGTTTACGTGGTGCTGAGGATCGAACCCGGGCCGCGCACGTGTGAGGCGAGCGCTCTGCCGCTGAGCCACAACCCCAGCCCACCTTCAGCTTTTTATCACTGAGTTTGGTAATAACTCCGGGCCAGGCTCCTTGACGTGTGTTGTTAATTTTTTTTTGCCATACAAGATTTTACCAGTTACACCTTCGGCTGTCCTGAGTTTTCTGTGAGCCATTGTTGGCACCAGTTCCGTCCCCGTTAAAATGCTCAGTTTCTCACTGGCAGAAAGAGGATTCTTCCTTCCATCTTTAGTCACTGGCAAATGTTTCCCTATAGTTGTGGCCACTGTCATTTTTTTCTTGATGGCTATTTATACTGATGATACTCCTTTTGAAGCTGTTGGGAGACTGGTGACCACAAAGTTTTGCTGGTTTGCGGGAACACGTGAGGGGTCCCTGTGGATGCTTCCTGACTGCTGCCCAGTGCTCCGCTGTACCCCATGGTGCTGTGGCCTCTGCGCCTGGCTCAGTGGCTCCGGGGTCACTCTCTGGAGCACTCGTCCATGAGGAGAGGGCCAGGGCAGGGTGCAGGTCCTGAGTGTCCTGACCACGGGCCAGCACACAGAGCAGCAGCTGGACGCCCCCCCAGCTCTCCAGTGCACGGCAGCGGTGTCCTTGAGACCGACAGGAAGGGCCACAGCTGGCTCCCGACTGGAGGGCAGTTCTAGCCCTTGCAGGCTCATGGCCTGGGGAAGGAGATCAGGGATTTTTAGAAGCTCCACAAGGTGTTGAAGGCTGCCTTCCCTAGGAACAGCTGCCGGAGTCCTGCTTCACCTCCGATCCTGCTGGGCCATAGTGCCAGGCCTGGGCCACAGGCAGGGGCTTCCCCCAGCTCTGTCTAGGTGCAATCTCCAAGTGGACGCAGGACCGACCTCTGGCTCCTCGAGGTGACACGAGGCTGCCTAAGACCTCTCTCCAGCCCTTGGCTCATGTGTCAGCAGCTGTGAGCACGACTGCGCTCCTCACGACTCCTTCCAGTCCCCTTTCATGTTCAGGTCAGTGTGGCCTTGAGTCCTGTGAGGCCTGGCTGCCTCCCTGGCCTCTGCCCTCGGGGCGTCCTCTCCCTGGTAGGCTGCCCTGCCCTGGGTCCTCAGCACGTCCTCCTGCGGTTCCCTCCCTCCTCTCTCACTGGCGGGTGGCCCTTTGCTCGGGCCCCACAGCACACACTTGTCTGGAAGCCCAGGGGCCAGATGATCTCTGGTCTTTGTCATGACGCTGGCGCCACCTGTCTCTGCAGGTCCTGTGTGGCCTTCCTGTCCAGGCAGCCTTGGGGGCAGGGCAGGGCAGGGGACCAGGCCCTGCTGCTCTAAGCTTTGGCCTGGATAGCTTCCATGCCCACTGGGGAATGCAGGCGGCCACGCGGGGTGTGTGCCAGGCACCAGGCGCAGGTGCACTGTGGATGGCATTGTGGGGTAGGCCCTGCTGGACTTTGGCTCCATCTCTCAGGAACGGCCCGGCCTGCTCCACTGCTTCCTTGAGACCACAGCGATGTCTGCAGTGTGGACTTGACTCCTGACTTTCCTGCCTCGCTCTTTAAAAATTCTTCCCTGGCTGGGCACAGTGGTGCATGCCTGTAATCTCAGCATCTCAGGAGGCTGAGGCAGGAGGATTGCGAGTTCAAAGCCAGCCTCAGCAACTTCGCAAGGCCCTAAACAACTCAGTGAGACCCTGTCTCTCAATAAAACATAGAAAAGGGCTGGGGATGTGGCTCAGTGGTTAAGCACCCCTGCTGGGCTCCTGCCAGTGTGCTCACCTCAGTCCCTGAGAGGGCACCGTGAGCTCCAGGCCCATGTGGTGTGCCCTGCCGAGGGCCTCCATGGTCCTCGCTGACCCTCAGTGCTGCTCTGTTTTCTCGGTCTGTCCTCGGGGGTCCCTCTCCCGCCCCCGCGCTTCCTGCTCACCTCCCTGGTTTTGTCCTGCTCTGTTAAAATACAACAAATCACACCTCCACCAAGTCACACCTCCACCAAAGCACACCTCCACCAAATCACACCTCCACCAAAGCACACCTCCACCAAATCACACCTCCACCAAGTCACACCTCCATCAAAGCACACCTCCACCAAGTCACACCTCCACCAAAGCACACCTCCACCAAAGTCACACACACCTCCATCAAAGCACACCTCCACCAAGCCACACCTCCACCAAGTCACACCTTCACCAAGTCACACCTCCACCAAATCACACCTCCACCAAAGCACACCTCCACCAAGTCACACCTCCACCAAGTCACACCTCCACCAAATCACACCTCCACCAAATCACACTTCCACCAAGGCACACCTCCACCAAATCACACCTCCACCAAGTCACACCTCCACCAAATCACACCTCCACCAAGTCACACCTCCACCAAGTCACACCTCCACCAAAGCACACCTCCACCGAGTCACACCTCCACCAAGTCACACGTCCACCAAAGCACACCTCCACCAAGTCACACCTCCACCATGTCACACCTCCACCAAGTCACACCTCCACCAAAACACACCTCCACCAAATCACACCTCCACCAAGTCACACCTCCACCAAATCACACCTCCACCAAGTCACACCTCCACCAAAACACACCTCCACCAAAGCACACCTCCACCAAGTCACACCTCCACCATGTCACACCTCCACCAAGTCACACCTCCACCAAAACACACCTCCACCAAAGCACACCTCCACCAAATCACACCTCCACCAAGTCACACCTCCACCAAGTCACACCTCCACCAAGTCACATCTCCACCAAGTCACACCTCCACCAAAGCATACCTCCACCAAGTCACACCTCCACCAAAGCACACCTCCACCAAAGCAGAATGTGTGGACAGAAAAGATCACAACCGTATGTATATTTTTCATATAATAGACATCACATAGATAAGATCAAGTTATTTAAAAGGTAGCAGGGATATAAAAGATGGCTTTCAATTCTCTAGTGTGAGTGTGAGACACAGATAAGTGTGTCAGTGATTTTTAAACCTGTTTTGAAAAAGCAGTGGAGGTGTGTGCGGCTCGAGACAAGGGCGCTGCTGTGGAGGGGAGGCTGGGGCTGCTTGCCGCACTGCGGCCCTGGGCTGCCTGGATCGGCCTCTCCCTCGGGCTCTGCAGGTCACCCACGGAACACTCCCCGATGATCTGACGTGACGTCCATCTGAGCAACACGTCAGCTGCCTGAGACACCCAGCTGCCCCTGGCTTGGAGGTGGGGCACCTCTCCGTGGCCCCAGGAGGTGGGCCAGGCAGTGACCGGTACCCTTCGGTGCACACCATGAGTGCTGCTCAGTGAGGCCAGGTGGGGCGCCGCATACCTGTTCCGTTGTGTGTGTGGTGTCTGTGCAGTCTGTAGGTCCCTGGGGACAGATGCACTTTGTCGACTTCAACTTTGGGTCTGCAGGGCTCAGTGCGGGACTGGCACGTGGAGGGCACTGGTTGTTTGCAGCAGGTCTTGGGCTGGTGCAGTGGTGCACACCTGTGTTCCCAGCTGCTTGGGAGGCTGAGGCCAGAGGATCACCTGAGCCCCCGAGTTGGAAACCAGCCTGGGCAACACGGTGAGACCCCTTCTAAAAGAGAAAATCCATAAAAAGAGAGCTGTCTTGAGAAGAAATTGTCTTTGAAGATCTTTGACATCTGTGGTCACTGCAGCACGAAGGAGGTCCCAGGCCTGTGTGCTCGGCTTGGCCGCAGGTGAGGGGCTGCCCCTCCTGCGTCCAGGGAGCAGGTCTGTGGTCTGCGGCTTCTGGTTGCCTTGCTGGGCTGCGTTCTCTGCTTGCTGCAAACAGGGGCTCTGTCCAGCTGAGCGTCCCTGCTCAGCCATGGCCTGGCCCGCAGCGCATCAAGCCGCTCGGCTTGTATTAACAGGCCTGGGTGCTGCCTGTGGGACTGGGCTGCCCACCAGGGAGGGGCCAGGTCTGGAAATCTCAGCTCCCACCAGATGCAAGCCATGCCCAGCTGGGGCCTGGCCTGCAGGAGGGGCTGCCTGGAACTGCTGACTCACCAGGTGGCAGCCCCTGCTGGGGAGAAGTGCTTTGGTGCTGCCCTTCTGAACTAATAGCCAGGTGGGGGCGGCCTCCTGCTGTCCTCTGCCCTCCTGGAGAGAACCGCATTTCAGCCTGAGGTGGCATGGAAACGGTCAGTGGCTTTGCCACCTTGACCTCCAGGGTGTGTCATCTCAGCTTCTCGTGCCTAGTTCCCAGACCTGTGTTGGGCAGGAGCAGGGCAGCGCCTGGTCCCACTGTCACAGAGCCTGACCCCCCGACTACGAGTTGGAAAGGAGGAGGGCGGCCGCCCCAGCAGGGCCCTCTGCGCTGCACGTTACCCTTCATTAAAACTCGCCGAGGAGGCTGAATTCCGAGTGCTCGCTCTGCCCCATCTCCACTTCAGAGGACTGTGCGACACGTCTTCATTAAAATTAATAAGCCTGGCCCAACCTGCTGTGAACTGCGGCCGCCGTTCCTTGCATGTGTGTCTGCTGGACAAATTGAGGTGTCCCTGCCTTTGTTCATGGAGTGGGGTAGAGGACAGCATGTCACAGTGTCCCCGGTGCTTGGGGAGCCCAGCTGGAGGCCCCTCAGCTCAGGGGCGTGGGCTCTGTGTGTGCCGGGTGCTGCCAGGGTGCAGCGGAGGGCCTTGTGTGGGTCTAGCTGTCATCTGCAGCACGTGAAGGCCTTCCTGGAAGCAGGAGGGTGTGGGAGCTCCCAGTGGGGTATGCTTTCCGGGGCACCCCCTGAGTTTGCAGCCATACCACTGCTCCTCCTGGGGGTCGACCTCCAGTAACACCCATCTGCTCCGGAAAAGGCCTCCGGCTGCCACAGAGAGCAGTGTTGGCCAGCTCTGGGCTCTCACGCCCCACCATCTCCTCTTCCTCGACGCACCCACAACACAGGGTGTTCCACAGACTCAGTGGCTCACAGCCGCAGCAGGGCCCGGTACAGCCCAGGGCAAGGAGCAGCAAGAGGTCTGTGCTTCTGGCCATCTAGGTTCGAACCAGCTCTGTGCTTGTGAGCTTTACAACGTGGGTTGTGCAAGGACCAAGGTAGGCCTCTGCACATGCACTCGCGCCCCTGTGTGTGGTGTGTATGAGCACCACACATGCATGCAGGTGGTATGTACTGCCATACACACACCTGTGTCTTTGCATGGACAAACGTGTGTAAGTATTTGTGTTTGTACGTGTGTGTCTGTCCACATGTAAGTGCATATATAGTGTTGTATATTCGTGGATGCATGAATGCACACATGCTCCGTATAGAGTATGTGATATGCATCTGTTTACACAGTATACGTGTGTTTGTATTTGCACGTGTGTTGGTATTTGTGCATAAATATGCACAGCAGGCATGTGTGCACAAGTGTGTTGTATGTGTATGTATGCATGCATGTGTATGCATGTCTCTGCTTCTGAGTGTATGCTTGCATATGTTGATGGTGTGCACATGTATGTATCTGTATATATCTGTATATATGTCTGCATACTCATATAGCATGTGTGTGTACAGAATGTCTATGTGTGCACAGATAGCGTATGTGTGTATGCCTGTGTCTATGTATGCAAATGTATATTATGAGTGTTTTTTGTATTTACACACATGTGTACATTTACACACACTCATGCATGCATGTGTTTATGCCTTTGTATTTGTGTATGTGCATGTGTATGTGCACGCTTGCATGCAGATATGATTGCATATTTATCATGTGAGGCTACACTTGTATATGCATACTTGTATGGATGATGTGTATGTATGCATGTGTGTATGTGTGCATGCCCACATAGAGTATGTATGCATACATGCCCATACGTGTGCAGCATGTATGTGCACACACGTCTAGCACACACATGTATGGGAAAATGTGACACATACACACTATGCATGCTTTATGTGTATATCACACATGTGCACACATGTCTCTATGCATGCATGTGCTGATGCATGCATAGTGTGCACAAGCACAAAGAGCACGCACGTGTGTGTGTGTTCACAGCGTGTGCGGGTATGCACAGTGTGCATAGGCACGTGCGTGTCTACATACCCACAGCCAGCGTGGGCGTCTGTGCATGCGTATTGCCCAGTGCAGCCCTTGGCAGATGCCTGGTGAGTGACAGCTCTTCTCAGCTGGTTAGATCAGAGCAGGACGGGGACGAGGCAGGAGCTGTTCATGGGCTGATAGGTCTGTCCACTCTCTGGTCCACCCTGCCCCCAAGTCCTTCCTGTGAGTGTGACCAGGTTTTTTCCTGTCTGTAGGTCTAAATTGTGGGTGTGGGACAGAAGGGAACCAGAGGGCCAGGAGAGACAGTGCTGCCCAGGTGCTGCCCACTGCCTTCGCCCAGTGTCCTCAGCCACTGCTGACGCAGGCAGGCGGGCTCTGTGGGGCTTCTCCGTCCCTGGCTTCCTGACTTTGGGGCTCTGGGAGGGCCAGGTTTGTCTTCCCATAGTACTGAGTGGCCACCCGCCTACACTGGACGGTCAGCCCTAGTTTTCAGGGCACAGTAGTTCCTGGACCTGCAAGGCGTGGGCTTGCTGGCCCTCTGCGTGGACCAGCAGGGAGGTGGAGCCCTGGCTGAGGGCGGGGTTCGAAGCCCTGGATGGGGAGCCAAGCTGCCTCGGTCTAGGTGGAAGCCACGTCACTCGGCGGCCACCCTGTGCTCTGCACGTGACATTCTGTGTTCCTGATGTTCATGGTGACCCAAAGTGCTGCACACCTTTAGGACACTGTTTACAGATGAGGAAACTGAGGGTCAAAGAGTGTCATCACTTGTCCAAGACTTTGTGGGTAGAGACCTGGGTTTGGAGCCAGGTCTGCCTGCTTGCAGAGTCTGCACTTGGGACCACTGGGCATTGGCTAGCTTGCTGCATGGCCAGTGTTGTCCCTCAGACTCTGAGCTCCTGTGCTGGAGCAGAGGGGTGGCCTGTCAGTCAGCTCAGGCTGCTGCAATGAATAATGTAGACCGACAGTTTAAATGGAGATTTATTTCTTTGCAAATCTGGAGCCCGGAAGTCCAAGGTCAAAGTCTGGCAGAGTGGTCTCTCCTGAGTCCTCTGTCTGTGGCTGGCAGACAGCTGCCTCTCTGGGCTAGCGTGGCCTTCCTCCGTGGTGTCTCACATCCTCCTATTAGTTCAGGGCTCAACCTACGGCCTCACTTAGCCTCAGTGGCCTTTTTTTTTTGGTGGTACCGGGGATTGAACTCAGGGGCACTCGACCACTGGGCCACATCCCCAGCCCTTTTTTTGTATTTTTAGAGACAGGGTCCCACTAAGTTGCTAAGGGCCTTACCATTGCTGAGGCTGGCTTTGAACTCACGATCCTCCTGCCTCAGCCTCCCAAAGTGCTGGGATTGCAGGCGTGCGCCACCGCGCCCGGCCTCAGTGGCCTCTTTTAAAGAAGCATTTGCCCTGGGGTTTAGGACTTCAACGTAGAATTTTTAGAGGGACAAAATTCAGCCTTAGCAGAGACTGAGACTGTTGTGAGCTTGAAACCAGCAAATCCATGTGAATGTGCTGTCCTGCCCGTGTCCTGGGAGTATGCCTCTTCACCTCTGGATGACGGATGAGTGGATAGAATCGCGGGGGCTTCCAAGCGCCTCTGCTGCTAAGTCTCCCCTGTACGTGCTGAGTTCGGGAGCCGGCTGGGTAGAGTCCCCACCAGAGACTCAGAGAAGCTGTCGGGTCTAGGCCAGTGCCCTCGAGCGTCCGTGTCCATGACGGTTCCTGGGGAACGTGTTAAAGTGCAAGGGCACCAGCTGTCCAGCCCCGGGTGATGTCCCAATTCCGACGGTCTCTGCCAATGATTGCTGGGGTTTTTAGCTCCCCGGACCCGGGATCAGCCCTCGCCGGCCAGCGGAGAAGGCTGGGGGAGCACGCCCCAGCGGTGAGGCTGAGTCGGGAGGAGGCAGGAGTCGGCTGGTGGCCCACACTCAGCCCTCACGGTGGAGGACAATCAGAGACACCAGGGAGACCAGCCAAGCAGGAACTCGGTCATTGAGGAAGTCACACAGCACATATAGGGTGATTCAGCCAATCAGCTTTAA
The DNA here is from genome assembly GCA_025594165.1 of Tamias sibiricus. Lineage (NCBI taxonomy): Eukaryota > Metazoa > Chordata > Mammalia > Rodentia > Sciuridae > Tamias > Tamias sibiricus. The sequence goes on along the minus strand of CM046670.1, from coordinate 97,863,102 downwards.
GACCAGCAAGCCGTGGGCGGGGACACGAGCCAATCATGTTCATGGGACTGGCGTGAGCCAATCAGGGTGTCACACTCTCCCCCGGCCAAGTTCCCTCAACAGCAAGTGAGCCATTGTGCTGAGGTGGCCTTTTTTCACCACAAATGATGAGTCATTGCTGCTGGTAACATGTCCGCCCCACACCTGACACGTCCACCCCACACTGGACATGTCCATCTGACACGTCCGCCCCACACCGACAGTCCACCCCACACCGACACGTCCACCCCACACCGACATGTCCGCCCCACACCGACATGTCCACCCCACACTGGACATGTCCACCTGACACGTCCACCCCACACCCGACATGTCCGCCCCACACCTGACACGTCCACCCCACACCCAACATGTCCGCCCCACACCTGACACGTCCACCCCACACCGACATGTCCACCCCACACCGACACGTCCACCTCGCACTGACATGTTTGCCCCACACCGACACGTCTGTCCCACACCCACACGTCCACCTCGCACCCACACGTCCACCCACACCGACACGTCCACCCCGCACCGACACGTCCACCTCGCACTGACACGTTTGCCCCACACCGACACGTCTGTCCCACACCCACACGTCCACCTCGCACCCACACGTCCACCCCGCACCGACATGTCCACCCCGCACGGACACGTCCACCCTGCAGGGACACGTCCACCCACACGCTACACGCAGGTGCTCTTCCCGTGGCTCTCGTTCCCCCACAGTCTAGGAGGGGCACTGCTCTCAGCCCTGGTTTGTAGGTGGGGCACAGTGCGGAGGCCACACAGGTGGTGAGGGAGGACTGAGCCAGGCTCAGAGCCCATCTGCTGAGCAGGGTGCTGGGCGGCTGTGTGCGTGGCAGCGGGTGGTGGGCACGGAGCCTTGGGCGTCAGGAGAGCTGGCAGCCACGGGCACTTGCTAACGTGGGCTGTGGCATGCTCCACCATGGCGTCCAGTCTCGCACACGAGGAAGCTGCAGAGAGGATAAGTGCTGAGGTCGGGGTGCAACGCGACACGTGTAACGCGGCACGGGAGTGAGGAGTCAGTGACGGAGAAAAGCACACACCCCAAGGTCTGAAGGCTTAACTCTAAACTTTACTTTTTTGGTTCAGTTTATATAGCCCAGTAAGCACAGCAATTCACATTACAGCTTTTTTGAAGTTACATCAAAGAATTTCAGTGTTATACATTGGGAGGGGGAAACAGGATGTTTTTTTCTAAGTACATTCTACTGGTTAATCTTAGAGACAAAGGAAAAGCATATATTGATCAATCATAAATGTCAAGAACAACGTAAAACATGTTTTCACCTAAACCTATTCCCATAACCCCTTAAGTCTAGGCAATACCACTCATAATGTTCTACAACTAGATGACCCTGATATATCTTATTTAAACTTTAACTGAACCCAGACTCCTAAGTTCCTTTGTTTTCTATAATGACTTTGTTTTGAACTCAGGAAAAAGGAAGTATGGTTATTTTTTAGAAGTCGAGTTAACAGGTGTTGTTTCATTGATCAAGTGTCAGAACTAAGGGGTCTCTACCATGAAAAACTTATATATAGTTATTTATTTATCCTAAACTACTTAAAATATAAAAGGAGTCCTAATCAATCACAAGAAGACATGTAAAGCTTTCTCATAGTGCGCATAATTATGACAAGGAAAGGTTAAACAGTGGGCATTTGCAAAAGCTATTTTCTAACTAGAAACCTGTTATACTAGTTCAACTTAAGAAATGTTTTCATGCTCCTTGCTCAGACTCCACAAAGCCACAATTCCCAGAACCAGTTTCATTCTTAATAATTAATGCGTCTGACCTGATGGTCATATGAGCAGAAAACAGAACAGTGAGAATGTAGAGAAGCACAGCTAGCCATTCTAACGCCATTTTTATGTTGCATCTTCCTTTGGGGAAATCGCCTTGCGTTTCCCCAGGTGGAGGGCCTTGCTCCTGCATCTAAGAGGAAGGTGCCACAGATAAGCAGCGTGCCCGGAGCTCAGCTCCTGGCTGGAGGAGCTGAGGTGCAGGCTGAGACTCTGGTCCCCTGCTGGGGCCCTGTTCCTCCAGCCTTCTTGCACCCCAAACCTCAGCACTTCCCAGGGTGGCTCTTGGACCAGGGGCATCTGCACCATGTGGGAACTTGCTAGAAATGCTGGAGCCCAGCCTTCCGAGTCACCCCGGGACGGGCCTTGCCACCTGTGGTTTGTAAGCCCCCAGGAACCCCGAGGCCCTAACGGCAGTGCTTGCTGTCCCAGGCCTGGAGCTCACGTCTGTCTCCTGTGTCCTGCTTGCTGGGCGGCGACTGTCCACACAGCATTCAGTTTCCTGTGTCTGTGCCTCACCTCTTAGTGCCCTGTGGCAGGGACGCGTCCCATACTTCTCCAAGACGGGAACTGCGCTCAGCACTTGGCTGGTGACAGGCCCCGGCGTCGCAACCACCTTGAATTCTGTCAAAGTTCGGCCCGTGGTCAGAGGTGGGCCTGAGGCCGAGTTCTCACTCTCAGGTCACGGCTGACTCACAGCCGCAGGTGCCCAGCCGCTGGCCTTGCCCTTAGCTGATGGAATGGGTGCTGATCGACCCCCTGTGCAGGGGTCCGAAGCTGCTTCCCCTCCAGGGATCTCGGGATCCCTGCCTGTGGCCTCAGGGTCTGACCCTCCAGGTGAGGGCTGCAGGGCTGCTCCTCTGCTTCCCGCGTTGGGCCCAGCTCGGGGCCTCAGAGAAACAGTCCACGTGGGCAGGAGGCCCACGCCCTTCCCATCTGTTCCCAGAGTCCCACTAAGAGATGGGCAGCTGGAGCCGCGTGGCTGGGCAGGAACGCTGCCCTTTTCCAGGCAGGACTCAGTGGTGCCCTGGGTATTGAGAACGGGCCGCCCGGCTTTTGCTTTATGTGCTGGGCAGGGCAGGGGAGTGGGGTTCCCGCTGGGGGTCGGCAGGCTGGCCCCGTCCCAGCTCTGCCCTGACCCAGCCGTGTGAACCTGGGCAGATCCTGAGGCCGCTGGGCCTCTGCCCTCCACTGGAAGCTGTGCTCTGACAGGCGGCTGCAGGACTCCTCCTCCCTGGGCTCCCGCGAGGTGAGAGCCCACGTGCAGCCCACGTTTGCCGTGACCCAGTGTGCGAGGGTGCCACAGACCCCCCCGCATGGGAACAGCATGGAAACAGAACCCCCAGACTGGGGAGGAGCACGAGTGGAGCTGGCCGCCGCCCTCCCGCGGCTCACTGGAGTGTCGGGAACTAGGGGCCGTGCTGGGCTGCAGGACGGGCTGGGGTGCTGGCCGTGAGCGGTGGGCTGAGGACAGGCCGAGGAGAAGCTGTCCCTAGGCGGTGGGCAGGCAGGAGGGCCTCCGGACACGCTCTACAGCAGACGTGCCTTTAAGGGGACCAGAGTTCCTGCAGGGCCCACTTGGCACGAGGCTGAGCAGAACCCTGTGGTCATCTTTCCTCCTCAGGCCACGTACAGTGCAGAGCAGGGGCACACGCTGCCCAGCACAGGCTGCCGTGACCACGGGCCACGGGGTGGCTGGCTGCAGACGCTCACAGTCACAGCCCCAGGGCTAGCGGGCAGTGGGCGGTGAGCGGCCGTCTGGCCACTTCTCACCAGGTCTCCCAGAGGGGGCGGAGCAGGAGCTCTGGTGTCTCCCCATCCTCCCAAGGACCGGCCGTCCCGCAGCCCCTCCTCTGACTCCCCCAGGCACATCGGCTCCCGAAGGCCCCGCCCCAAGAGCATCACCCTGGGATCAGGGCCCAGATGGGCACTGGGGCCTGACAGTCCCAGCGGGAGGTGCTGGGCCTCCTGTGGGCACCCCGGACTGGCCCGAGGGAGCCCAGCCCCACAGGCAGGACTCCAGAGAGGAGCCCGAGTGTCTGGAGCACTGTCCTGTGGGGGTGGGCCGACCACCTTCACACTCCTCTGGGGGCAGCCCAGGGTGCTGGGGGGTCAGAGGGGCAGCCCCGTCCCGTCCGGTCGGGGGTGGACACCGGCTCCTCCCTCGGCAGGGAAGCAGGCCCTCAGCTGTGGTCGAGGAGGGGGCCTGGCGTCCCTCTCACGGAGCACTGGGGCACACAGGCTGACGCTGGTGAGGACCTGGGGACCGCCTCCCCCCTGACGGGCCTTGCGGGCAGGCGACCACTGACCGACTGGGAGCTGCTCCGTCTTCCCGGTGATGCTTGGCTGTCCTGGAGAGAATCGGGGCGGTTCCGTCCCGCTGTCGCAGGGGTGGGGGCGGGTCTGGGGATGCGGCAGGCACTTGGTCCCCGGTGGCTGCGGACTGAGCGGCAGGCCCCGTGGCTGACGCTGGGGACAGCTGGTGGGGTGCCCTGCGGCTGGGCTGAGGCGCGCCCTGCCCTGGGGCCTCCTCCTCACCTCCACCTGCTCTCTGGCCACCAGGGACGCCCCTTTGCTGCCGCGCAGTCCCAGCCGTCCCTCGTCCCCCCTTCTCCTTCCTGAGCACCCAAGGTTGGGGCCACAGACTGTCCCCCGTCTCCATGTCCCTCAGGCCCCGCCTTCCCCAGTGACGTCACCTGGTCCTGTTCCTAGTTGCCATCGCCACACCGATGGCCCCAGTTCTCCATCCCTGCCCAGCCCCCACCTCACACACCCAGCACCCCTCCCCGCTCTTCCCCAGGGGCACTGGGGCCCGGTGTCCCCTGCCTCTGCGTCCCAGCCTCAGCACTGCTGCCTGGCAGCCCAGGCCGCCGGCCTCAGCCCTCCCACCTGACCACCCGCAGGGTCTGACCACAGCCTCCCACGTCCTCTGAGACCCGGCCACTACCTTCCACGGGCTAGACCTTGTCCACTGCCTCTCCCCCCTCCCAGCCGGCCCCACCCTGCCCCTTCCCGTCTCTCACAAGGTGGCCGGCTGCTTCCTGGGAGGGATCTCGCCCTCTTCTTCCAACTCCCTGGAGGTTCAGAGGCTCCTCACACCTCCGGGTCAGCTGCCGCCTCGTCCCTGTGCCTGGGCTCCTCAGGGCCTCCGGCTTCTAAATCGTCAGTTTCCTGTACTGCACTTGCTGCCCGCCCGAGTTCCCAGCAGACTCCATGCGCTGTGTGGGCACACACACCTGCTGCACCAGGGTCATGCTGGGGGTCAGGCCCGCCCTGCTGGTACCCCAGCTGCACGTGGCCCCAGAGACTGCTGGGGACCCCCCCTCTAGTCCTGCTTCCTCTGGTTGACCCACAGGCCCTCCCTGCAGGAGAGCCACCGAGCTTCATCCAGCGGACCTGGGTTCCAGTCCTGGTTCCACCCTGCACCAGGCGCGAGCCTGGTCAAGCCCCGCAGCCCCGCCCACTGCTGTGCGCGACCCACTGGCCACCCTCAGGGGAGCGCGGTGCTCCCAGCCACGCCAGCACAGCACTCCCTTGCCCTTCCCGCGGGCAGCGCCGGCCTCAGCGTGGCTCAGCCGAGCCGTGCTCTATGCTCTGGTCTCAAGCTGCCCCTGCTCACCACGCAGCCCAGAGTTCCTGCCAGGAGCCCCCCTCTGTACAGAGCCCCCAGCCCTCCTGGGAGCCGCTTGCCCGAGCTTCCCTGTTCCCGTGACAGTGCGGGCTGGGAGGGATCCCGAGACCCTGGGCACACAGGACACGTTGGGACGAGACCACGAGGCTGAGCTTCCTGCTGCAGTCCCCTTGCCTGCTGTCAGTCGGTGTGGCCAGCAGTGACCACCAGTGGACAGGCAGGAGCACGTGCCAAGGCCGCAAGAGGCCTCTGGGGAGGAGGAGCGTGGCGTCCAGAAACTGTCTTCTGAGCTTGTTCTGGGGCCGTGCAAAGACGGCCACTCTCAGTCTTGGTGTAGTGACCAGAGGGAGGTCCTGCAGGGTCATGGTGGTGTGAGGCCAGGCGCTGTTCCCTCCTGCAGGAGACGGGAGGAGAGGCAGAGGGGCCGGCAGGGCGTGTGGCCCTGGCCAAGTGACGAGGCGTGCAGGGGTACCCCCTTCCTGCTCCCTGCTCTCGCTCCTAGAGTCTCCTTCAAGTGCAGCCAGGGCGGAGCCCGGGCTCTGCCATCTGGCACTGTGCCGGTGTTCCCAAGAGCACCCACTGTGATCACGGAGTCCTGTGACTCTCTGGCTCAGCGGGGACAGGCCTGAGAGCTGGCAGCACCTGGTGCAGGGTGGACGACAGACTGTCCCTCCACCTTTCCCCGTTACAGAGGACCTGCGTGGCCTGGAGGGTTAAGGGCTGTATCTTTTTCAGCCTGTGTGTGTGTGTGTGTGTGTGTGTGTGCATGTGTGCACACGATGTGTGTGCCCGTTCGAGTGAGATGGTGAGGAGGGGGCCTGTGGGTCACCTGTGCGTCTGCCAACTTTGATCTTATCGTTTTCTACAGGAGACATGGGGGACAAAGGACAGAAAGGCAGTGTGGGTCGCCACGGAAAAGTCGGTCCCATTGGTGCTAAAGGTATTCTGACGCAGTCTCGCCCCACCCCAGGCTCGGAGCGCCCGAGGACAGCGTAGATGCCCTCGCCTGGCGGTCTCACGGGCTCTGTGCCCGCCTGGTGAATCCCGCCCGGTTCTCGCTCTCAGAGGCCAGGCCAGCGGCTGCTGCACCCGTGCTGGGGGCAGGCAGTGTGCCGGGCGGCAGGACGCAGGGTCCCCTTCCAGGGCACAGGGTCAGAGCTGTGCGTGGCCAGGCCCGTGTGTCCAGCCACCCCCTCGACAGCGTGGTGCACAGGTGTTCCCCACTGGAGTGACGATGGCGCGTCAGGAAGCCGGTCCCTTCCGCCCAGCCTTGGTTTCTCAGCCTTTGTGAGGCTGTGGGATGGGTCAGCCAGAGCAGGACGTGGGTTGTCCCCCCGAACAGGAGGCTGGGCCGGGGCTCCTGGCTGCCCGCAGAGGCCAGAGGGAGCTGGGCTTCAGCGTGAGGGCACAGTGTGTCCCCTCCTGGACCTGGCAGTCGCTAGGCCCAGCTCCACCCTGTATCTGTCTGGATCTCTGTGCTGCAGGGAGGGGCCGGGAGGGGCCGGGAGGAGCTGGCGCCGAGCCGGCCGCCTTCGCTCTGGAGCTGAGGACGTGGGTGCTGCCTGCAGAGTTGCCCGGGGAGTGCCCGGCTCTCCCGAGCGGCTCAGCTGGAGCGCCGGGGCCGCCTCAAGCCCAGGACACGCAGGGCCAATGTCCCACAGCGGGCACTCCCTGCCTTCCCTGCAGAGGAGGGTCTGTTCCCTGCAGAGGAGGGTCTGGGCAGCTCTCAGGCAGGGACCCGAAGCAACAGGTCCCACAGGAGCCCTCTTCACTCAACGAACACATCAGCTCCCAGTGCTGACCTTGACTCTGCCATTCTTTTTCAGGTGAAAAAGGAGATTCTGGTGATATGGGACCCCCTGGCCCAAACGGAGAGCCAGGTATGGCACAGCAGCCCAGGGACATCGGGGTCACCATCGTCATCATTATGTGTTCTACTTAGCTGTACGTGACAGCAGAATCATCTCAATCCACTGCACACGAACAGAGTACAACATTTCAGTTCTCTGGTTGCACATGGTGTAGAGACCCACCATTTGTGCAGTCATACACGGACCTAGGGTGGTGATGGCCACCTCGTCCCACCATCTGTCCTACCCCCGTAACTCCTCCCCTTCGCCCAATCCAAAGCAGCCCAAGGGATTTTTAAAAATATTTATTTATTTATTTGTATGTAATGTTTTTATTGGCATGTGGTGCTGAGGATCAAACCCGGGCTGCGCATGTACTAAGCGAGCGCTCTATCACTGAGCCACAATCCCAGCCCCAGCCCAAGAAATTTTTTTTTTTTTTTTTTTTTTTGGTACCAGGGATTGAACTCAGGGGCACTCGACCACTGGGCCACATCCCCAGCCCTTTTTTTGTATTTTATTTAGAGACAGGGTCTCACTGAGTTGCTAAGTGCCTCGCCATTGCTGAGGCTGGCTTTGAACTCGCGATCCTCCTGCCTCAGCCTCCCAAGTGCTGGGATTACAGGCGTGTGCCACCATGCCCGGCTAAAGTACAATTTTAACATATTTTATTAAAAATCCTTGGGCAAGCCGGGCGCGGTGGCACACGCCTGTAATCCCAGCACTTGGGAGGCTGAGGCAGGAGGATCGCGAGTTCAAAGCCAGCCTCAGCAATGGCGAGGCACTTAGCAACTCAGTGAGACCCTGTCTCTAAATAAAATACAAAAAAGGGCTGGGGATGTGGCCCAGTGGTCGAGTGCCCCTGAGTTCAATCCCCAGTACCAAATAAATAAATAAATAAATAAATAAAATAGCAGTGTACTTTAGCACCGTGAAGAGCTGTGACGCTGTGGGGGGCTGGGGGCAGTCTGTCCCCAGTCCGCCTTCTGGTGGAAGTTCCCCGTGTCCTCCACCTGGGTGTCTTGGTGCCCCTCGGGGGCCTGCGTCTCTCTGACCACTGCATGGCTGGCTCAGGCCTGCCCGCCCCACAGCCTGTGCTGGGTTGTCACCTCTCCGGGCGCTCCACAATCTCGCCTTCCTGTGGCTGCCACACCCCGCAGAGGGGCGCACCCTAATGCCCAGTCGTCCCTGCTGCTGTCCCCACGGTCCTCACCAGGGTGGCTCCCTTGGGGTCCCAGGGATGTCTGGGCTAGCTCAGGGGCGTGTAGCTCGCCCCGGTTGACAATGCTGGAGGTCCCTGCCCTGGTCTCTCGCCCATAGGGCCACACGGCTCTGCCCAGCCCCCTCCCCGCCTGGGCTACTCCCCGCAGGCCCCTGTGCGCAGGCCTCACTCTCAGCCCATGTGTGAGGCGGGAGGGCAGCAGGTGCGGACTCGGGCTGTGCGTGGCCAGGGTTGGGGTGTCCCCACCCGCCTGGAGGCTGGGAAGGTCGCTGCTCACGCTGTTCCAGTGTGGCTTTCCTCGCGTGCTGTGTCCTCCCCTCCTGCCTCCTGGGCCGGCTCTGCCCTCCCTCCCTGGGAGCCCCTCCCCTCACCATCCACGCACTGGCCTTGCAGGTGCCTCGCCAGCCTCCGCTCCTGGTCTCCAGCCGCTCCCCACCCAGGCCTCTGGAGATTCCTCACTGGGGCTTCCCTGTCCCCTCCCCTCTGCCCCACCATCCTGTGGAGATGCCTGGGTCCCTTCAGGTGGCCCCTGGGAGGGACGCTCTGAGTCCTTCTGCGGCACCTGCCCGACCCTCCTCCCTCCCCACCCCCATCTGCTACCTGGAGGTGTGTCTGCGGCTGTCTGGCCTCCGTGTCTCCGGCACTCCGGGCTGCGCCAGCAGCGCAGGCCCCATGCAGAGTGCTGCCCAGGATCGCGTGGACACCGCCCAGGCTCCTTCGGTGTTGCCACCTCCCGTGGAGGTGCTGCGGACGGTGCTGCCGCCACCACTCAGGCCCCGTGTGCAGCCCTGGGCTCTGCCGACTCCATTCCTCCTTCCCCGTGCGCTGGTGTCCATGCACTGCCGTCCTCAGCCTTCCGGGGGACGCCGCCATGCCCCTGCCTCCTCCTGCCCTGCAGCTTCCCCGCGTCCCCGGCTGCCAGGAGACACTCAGAACCACAGACCTGGTCTTGCCTTTAGGTTGAGGTGTGACAGCGTGGTCATGGCCTGGAAGGCCGCCGGGTGTCTGCTGGGGAACATCATATTGGGGGTGGGAGCGCCCCCTTCCGGACCCCCCGCTCAGCGGCTCCATCCCTGCAGGTATCCCCTGTGAGTGCAGCCAGCTGAGGAAGGCCATCGGCGAGATGGACAACCAGGTCGCCCAGCTGACGACTGAGTTAAAATTCATAAAAAACGGTATGTTGGCCCCGCCCCGCCCCAGCCGGGTGTGGAGCCCGCCGGTCCCCGTGCTCCTGACGGGAGCGCGGTGCTCACCTTCCAGCCCTGCCCCCCTGCAGCTGTCGCCGGCGTGCGGGAGACGGAGAGCAAGATCTACCTGCTGGTGAAGGAGGAGAAGCGGTATGCGGACGCCCAGCTGTCCTGCCAGGGCAGGGGCGGCACGCTGAGCATGCCCAAGGACGAGGCCGCCAACGGCCTCATGGCCGCCTACCTGGCCCAGGCCGGCCTGGCCCGCGTCTTCATCGGCATCAACGACCTGGAGCGAGAGGGGGCCTTCGTGTACTCGGACCGCTCCCCCATGCAGACCTTCAACAAGTGGCGCAGCGGGGAGCCCAACAATGCCTACGACGAGGAGGACTGCGTGGAGATGGTGGCCTCGGGCGGCTGGAACGACGTGGCCTGCCACATCACCATGTACTTCATGTGCGAGTTCGACAAGGAGAGCGTGTGAGGCCCGCGCCCTGCGTCCTGCAGCCAGGGGTCCCCTGCGCGGGAGGGTCCCCTCGGCCAGCGAGCTCCCCAGGAGTGCAGGGGCTCACTGGCTGCGGGGCGTCCGGCCCTCAGAGAACAGCGCGAGCTGAACAGGAAGGCCGCGTTCTGGTGCTGTGTGAGGAGGGGCCTGCACCAGCACGCTCACGGTGGTGGGCTCAGGCGGCTCGGGCCGTGGTGCAATAGCAGTGCCGCCCTTAAATACCACAGTAGTGAGGTGCCAAGGATGGCTGTGGGCAGGGAATGACCGCAGGCCTTCTCATTCCTGTGTGGAAGGGAACCCGCTTTCCGGGGCCGGGGTTTCCACAGTTAGACTAACACGTAGGCTCCTGTGCACTGTTATCCAGGTAGAAACCATCTTGCTCTGCTTCAAACCCAGATTTCAGGAAGATAACAATAAATTCTGCCAGCTTTGTTATGGGCTGTGTGGTGTCATTTTGTCCTCTTACCTTTAACAGTGTATTAGTTATCTATTGCTGTATAACAAATTGCCCCCAAACTTAGTGGCCCAAGGCAGAAATGTTTAGCCCTGTGAGTGTGCATGGACCAGGGAATTGTGCAGGGCCTTAGCTTCCGGGTCTCCCACCAGTTAGAACTGGATCCACATGGCCTGGGCAGAGCTCAGCTCCTCTGGGGCTGTGGGACTGAGGCTGCTGGGCAGAGGCTGCTCTCCGTTCCTTGAGAGCTGCTCAACACGCGTCAACCTCGTCAGCGCAGCAGGGCGCGGAGCTGCAGAGAGAACGCGGAGCCTCTGGAGCCTGGCCCAGCGACAGCCCTCATCTCCAGCACGTCCTCTTCTTAGGAGAATGGCCAGGTCTGGCCCCACGTGGGGAGCCAATGCCAGGTGGTGGTGACCCTTGGGAGCTGGTCGCAGTGACCCAGGGTTCTTTTGTATTTCACATTCCCTAGTAAAAAATAACGAGCACCGTTGTTTCCCCACGAAGGCACACAGACGTGCCCCTGCCGTCCCCGAGCGGGTGATGCCGCAACTCCCCGGGCTGCCTCGGGTTTCTGTGTCTCTCTCGAGGCAGGCCCTGACCGCCCGTTGTGCTGGACTGTCTTTCCTTTGGTGGTGCTGGGGTTGGACCCAGGGCCTCGTGCGTGCTGACAAGTGTTGTGTCATGGAGCTAGAGCCCCAGACCTGGACGTCTTTATAAGGGTGTCTGCACAGAGTGGCCTTGGGAGATGGAGATGGCTCTCTCCACACCGTCCCCGCTGGTGGAAGGTCTGGCGGCTTGCTCACGGCCTTGGAAGAGAGAGGTGGTATCTCTTGCAGGCCACTGTCCAGCACACTGACCGCCACGTCCGCCTCCAGAGGAAAGAGCCCGCCTGCTTGCTGCCTGCCTCAAGGGCGTGGGTGCCCGGGCTCAGGGTCCTCCTGTGAGCCGCCCACTGCATGTGCAGTGTTGGGCGTCCCTCTTGATGCTCCTCACGGGAACTGGTCAGGACGCCCGCGTTCTGGCCACTGCTGCTGCGAGTGATGCGGGCGCGGGAGCCTCGTGCTTCTGCCAGCGTCCATCATGAGGCAGGCTGCCAAGGCGGCTCCTGAGAGGGGTGGACCTCAGGCCCCTCCCAGTTCCTTTCCTTTCTTTCTTTTCTTTTCTTTTTTTTAACTCATAGGAAGACATTTTTAAAAATACTTGTTTGTTTTAGTTGTACACAATGCCTTTATTTTACGTGGTGCTGAGGATTGAACCCGGGCCACACACGTGCTAGGCAAGCACTCTACCGCTGAGCCACAATCCCAGCCCTCTTTTTTTTTTAACTAAAAAAAATGTTTTTTTGTAATTGTAGATGGACAGAATACCTTGATTTTATTTGTTTTTGTGCAGTGCTAAGGATTGAGCCCAGGGCCTCACACGTGCTAGGCAAGTGTTCTGCCACTGAGCTGTAGCCCCAGCCCGCCCCTTCCAGTTCCTTTTTTTTTTTTTTTTCTTGCAGGGGTGGGGAACAGTTTATATTAAGGCACATTCTAAAGATATCACCTCAACCTTCATATTTACAAAAGATAATCTCTCTTAAAAAAAAGTGATTTCATCTCTTGGGTCCCACCTGATCTAAGTAACGCTCTTTCTTTGATTCTTCTAATCTCAAAGTCCTCTTTCCCACAGTGCACTGCACCCATGACGTGGTCACCAGGACCAGCCAAAACAAGGAGCTTGCTTTGGTGTCAAGTTGGCATTAAGGTGCCCAGTGATGAGGTGAACTGCCTCAGGTTTGCAGGAGTCGGTGGTTTCTGTCTTGCTTCTGGGGGTACTTCCAGAAAAGCCAGAGGCGGATAAAGCTGGTAAGGATTCCTGGAAGTTTGGCACCGTGACGTAAGGATCTCAGAGTCGAGCCCTAAAGACAGCCTTTCCCCACGCAGCCGTGGCCCTCTCATTTGATATCCATGGGGAGAAAGGGCAGGAACGGGACGCTGCCCACTCTCCGGGTCATCTGCATATGTCTGAGGCCCGAGCTGTAGGGGGTCCCGAAGGGAGGGGTGAAGGGTGGGTGGGAGATGCCCAACACCCACTGCCCTCCCAAGGACCGCGGGCCCGCCCCCTTCAGGCTTGCCAACAGCCTCGCCCTTGCACCCCCGGTCCCCTCAGCCGGACCCCGAGCTCCGGACGCAGCCCGGGCTACGGCCACGTCTCGGCCCTCTCTGTCCTGTCCTGGCTTCCTGGTCCTGCCCCAGTCTGGCCGCCGCGCTCTCAGGCCGGGGGAGAAGTGCCCGGAGTGAAGAGCACAGGCTCCGGAAGGAGCGAGCGGCCAGCGCCGGCCCGCCCTGCGTCCAGCCGGGCCAGCGCCGGCCAGGCCAGAGCCCCGCCCCCTTCCGGGAGTTGATGGACACTTGCCTGAAAGGTCCTGGAGAACCAGTGCGCTCCAGTATGGGGGTCTCCAGGTGCCTGCTTCGGTTGGAGGAGGGGCTCGCTGTCTTTGGGAGCAGAAAGTGGGATCAAGTGAGGGGTCCACGGGCTCATCTGCCTTGTTTGTTGGACAGGGACGCCAGCAGCCAGGGCTCTCTCTGTCCAGAGCCCGGATGGGCGGGGCCTGCCCTTGTCACGCCCCCCCCCCCCCCCCCCCCCCCCCCCCCCGCGCCTGCTCAGGATGTGCTCTTACTGCGTTTTCTTTCTTCTCGCTTTCTCTCTCCATGATATTGGGGACTGAACTCAGGGGCTCTCTGCCACCAATCTACATCTTTAGCCTTTTTTGATTTTTCAATCTGCAGACAGGGTCTTACTAAGTTGCCCTGCTGGCCAGGAACTTGTGACCGTCCTGCTTCAGCTTCCCGAGCAGCCGGGGTCCCAGGACTGCGCCACCACACCTGGCTGTTTCTTTAAACAACTGCAGGATGGACCACATGAGCGTGGTGTCTCTCCTGGGCTCTTCATCAGCCACACGTTGCCCTCACACGAGGCCACCAGGACCCGGCCTGCTCTGCCCCTGCAGGGCTGACCTCTCTGGCCACAGGGACCTGGCCTGCTCTGCCCCTGCAGCAGTGACCTCCCTGCATGGCTGCAGGGGTTCCCAGTGCGCGCCCTCTCCATGAACACTGGGGCTGTTTCCCCATCTCCACTCGCAGGGAGGATGCTGGGCCTGCGTCCTGGATCATGGCTTTGCATGGTCACGGGGATGGTGTGCTCACGCCCCAGCACACCTGCACACTGCGTGCTCAGCAGCAGGGACGTGCTGAACCCCAGCAGGAGGGGGCACTGCCCACAGCCTGCGCGGCCTCCCAGCTGCGGTGGCTCAGCCTCGCCCAGGACATTTCCCACAGGTCTTCTATGCATTCAGACCTTTCCCATCTGCGTGTGCACCCACCGACACCCAAGTGACCCTCCCTGGGCTTCGCCCCTTTCTCTGCCTCTCGCACCTGAATGTACCAGAGGAGGCTGGAGGGCTCCCTGGGGGCAGAGCCCTTTGGGCCCTGGGCAGGCTTAGAGGAAGAAGGAGGGCAGAAGCAGACAGCCCTGCTCTAGGTCCTGCTGGGGCCACAGGCTGCTCACCGGGACCAGAGCCGGCTGGGCTGTGGGAAGAGAGCTACGTGTGGGGCCTGGGGCCAGGGTCGCGGCCGGGGCTTCGGAGTTTGAGTCTGCATTTGGACCTGGTCAGGGTGCACAAGACTGTACGTGAACACAATCTTTAGGCCACAATGGGCTCCGAGGCAGACACTTTGCCCTGAGTGACTCCCTGTCCTCTCGGGCAGCCTGGGGGACGGCGTCTGCAGAGGGGGCAACCCTGGGCTGAGGAGAGCAGGGTTCACCGGACACACACGTGGCGTGACTGCAGGCTGCTGCGCGTGGATTCAGACTTCCCGTGCGTGTAGCTGAGGAAGCTGTGGGCCAGGCTGGCCAGAGCCTGGGCAGGTGGCCAGAAGAGGCAGGAGTGTCCAGACCGATGGCTGCTGGGAAGGCTGGCCCAGAGCTACCTGACTCTTTGAGGGGTGGTGCTATAGGAGAAGGATGCCCCCATCCCATCCCCAGTGACGCAGCTGGATGGGACCTCTGCACTGGGGATGCGGGGCGCCGGGGACCCCGGGACACGCCGCGTCCCTCTGCCAGGGCTTCGCTTTGCCCTCAAGGGACAGAAGGCAGTGTCTTCCTGAAGGCGTGGGCACTGACTGCCTGTGCGCCTCTTTCCTCCCCAGGGCGTGGGCACTGGGCAGCCTGTGCGCCTCCTTCCTCCCCAGGGCGGGGAAGGGGGCTCCACTCAGCCCAGCGGCAGGCCTGCTTAGCTGTATGCAAAAACCTGGCTCTGGCCCATTTATACAGAGAGGGGATTGGTGGAAAGCTTTTTGGGAATTGACAGGAAAGATGAGAGGACTGTCTTGGTGCTCTGTGGAGGGAACAAAGCCCATGGATCATGCTGCACGGTCCCGGCTGGGCAGATGCTGTTGCTAGGCTGCAGTGCCGTTGCTAGGCTGCAGTGCCGTTGCTAGGCTGCAGTGCTGTTGCTAGGCTGCAGCTGCTATTACCATGGAAGCTGGTGGGCTGCTGTAGGACACACGATAGCTTACCACTTAGATTCCGGGGTGTCTGTCTGGGTGTCTGGAGTTGGGGCTATACTAGGTGTCTCTGCAGGTTGTGCACTGCACAGAGCCAGACAGCTACGAGCTGCACAGCTACCTGTGGTGGCTCTGCATCCGTCTGTGCCCTAGAAACAAGGGGCTGGGGAGAGCACGCATTTCTCAGTTTCATGGTGGAAGGAAAATGCCACTTCCTGAGGATGGAAATGTCCCAAGCAACACATCAGTTACTTTACTACCATAGGACAAGTCACCCAAGACTTGGTGACAAAACAGTACCATTTATTTTGGTGCTGTGATTCTGTGGGTCAGCAACCTGCACTGGGGCCAGTAGGCAATTCTGCTCTTGCTGGGCTCACAACGGTGACTCTGCTGGCCACTGGAGGGGTTCAAGTGGAGCAGGAGACAAGAAGGGGGTGAGGGTGGCGCAGGAGGCTCAGGGAGGCAGTCGCCAAACCAGCCCCCAGCGTCTGTGCCTTAGTGAGCAAGCCAGGAGGCTGGGTCATGGGTCACACACACCAGGAGGAGAGGGAGGGTGGGAGGGAGTCTCTCCATGGAGGAGGGAGGGAGAGAAAGGGTGGGGAAATAGGAGGGAGGGAGGAGGGGAGGAGGGAGGGGAGGAGGGGAAGAGAGGAGGGGAGGAGGGAGCGCTCTCCGTGGAGGAGGGGGAGCAAGGAGGGAGGAGGGAGGAGAGGAGGAGGGAGAGCGCACTCTCCATGGAGGACGCCGGACTCTTTCAGCCTGGACATCTGTCACTCCTGCTGTTCCCTTCCCTAGAAGCCACTAGAGAGCCCAGAGGGGCTCAGTCCACACCAAGAAAGGACCACAGGAGCGCCCAGGCCCAGGAAGCGGGTCTTGGGGGCCTTCTGCCCCTTGCTCGGTGTGTGTAGGCCAGTGTCCTAGGAGGGTGGGTACCGAGTTGCTGCAGTGTGGATGTGGACTGTCCCCAAAGACCCATGATCCCCAAGTGGTGCTACTGGGAGGTGCAGCCTGTAGGAGGCCGCCTGTGGGAGGGCTCAGGTGCTTAGGGGTGTGTCCTCGAGGGGCAGCGGGACCTGGTCTCTGCCCCTTTTGGACCAGCTGCGAGGCGGCAGCTTTGCCCCTCTGCAGTCCCTGCACCTTACAGCAGGTGTGCGGGTCCCTCGGTCTCTACAAGAATCTTCTCAGAAGCAGAGGGGGCTTGGAGGACAGGGACCCCTGAGCTGTGCTGCCAGTGCTGAGGACGAGGCT
Organism: Tamias sibiricus; assembly: GCA_025594165.1. NCBI lineage: Eukaryota > Metazoa > Chordata > Mammalia > Rodentia > Sciuridae > Tamias > Tamias sibiricus. The sequence continues at coordinate 97,846,603 of CM046670.1, read as the reverse complement.
GCACTGGCTGGTGTCCTCCCGGGGCCACAGATTTCTCTGTGTGGGGTGGGGGCTGAGGGTCCTCAGCCTTCCCAAATTCCCCTGAAGGGCCGTCTCCTCTGGGGGGCAGGGCCCACTGCTGCATGCTCAGGGACTGCTGGAGGAGCGACAGGGACTCCCAGAGGCAGAACTTTGCCTCCACCGGCTGGGAGGAAGCAGGGGACTTCAGGCCACGGCCCGGGTGGGAGGCAAGTTTCTGTGCCTGTCACAGGGCTGGGCCACCGACAGTCTCATTTGCAGCAGGGACGGGCCTGGCTCCAGCCTTCCTCGGGGAGGGGCTGCTCCCCCAGTTCCATCTCCCTGCAGCCTTGTGACATCACACAGGCTAGACCTCCTCCGGAAGGCTCTGTCTCCACCTCTGGGCCCTATAAATTCTCTCCGAGCTGGCACCAAGCACCATGGGACCCTGGCTGGCTCACGAGGAGCAAGGAATCCAATGCTGAAGGCTGGGCGTTGAGCTCCTGGGTGTGCGCAGGCCTTTCACCCGGCTTGTTGATAGCTGGCCATTTAAAAAGGTGGCGTTTTAAAGGAAAACGGGACAGCAGAGGTGGATCTCACCCCACGATGAACATCTGACACTTTGGAAAGGTAGGGCAGCGGGCAGCAAGCAGTCCTTGGTGCAGGGAACACAGAGAGGGCCCGGTGGCTTCCTGGTCCAGCTCGGGGCCTCGCTTGATGTGGCTTCGAGTCATGTGACTTTGGTCTTTGAACAAAAATCCCCCAAACGGAGCTCACAGTGAAACGAACTTGTATTAAAACAAAAGCCAAACGTAAATCTGTTGCAAAGACCCCCTGTGACCAGGATGGCCATGTCGACCTCGGGTTCCCCCAAATCTCCACTTCAGCTCCTTCACTTTTGCCCCAGCTTGAACAAACTGCTTCCTCTATCTCGCCCAAATCTCACACTTTGGTCAGAGGCTCCTTGGGGCCCTGCTGGCCGCGATGGCCCTGCTGGCTCCCCTCAGCAGGGCAGGCCCCAGGGCAGCAGGCCTCGGTGCTCATCCTGCAGGCTCCTCCCAGCTCCTCGGCCACCTGTGCACCTTTCCTGCTTTTAAGGCAGGTCTCAAGGCAACAAGAAGAGCACGACAGCACCCGGCTGTGAACTCGGGCCCGTGCCTCTCCATCGGAAGAAAGAGGCTGCCTCGTCTCTCGACGTGCCTGGCCGGCGACCGTGGGCCTGCGGGAGAAGCTTCCGCTCGCACGGGGACCCAGGAGGCTGCCACTCTGCCTGCCCTCAGCCGCGGCACAGGCCAGGTTTGGCAGGGCTTTCCCTGGGCTGGTGGGTGGCGCAGAGGCTTGCCCAGCACGTGTGAGGGCCGCTTTGCTCACAGCAGGTGCCGCTAGCGCTGGTCACAGAAGGGTTCCAATGACAGAGTCAGAAGCAGACACCACGGGTGGTCTGCCATGAGGCCACTTCTCCCAGGAGAGGGCCTGGGGAAGGCTGGGCACTCAGGTGGGCTGCAAGGCCTGTTGAGGCCCCTGGCTCCCTTCCTCTTCTCTCGGGACCTCGGCTATTTCAATAGAAATGATTAGGACACGAGAGAGAATTTGGGGAGCCCACAGCATGGAAGTCACGGAGCTGTGACCACCTGCTAGGACTGAGTAGCCACAGGATGTCTTCGGGGGTCTCCAGGTGCTTCCTTGGCGCCCAGGGCATGCATGGGGGCAGGGACCGTGTTCCTGGGGCTCTTCCCTGGGGTCCGGCTCAGGGGCCAGGACACCTGCAGTGTGACATGAGCGTGAGAGGTGCCACCAGCTGGGGGAGCTGAGCAGCACGTGGGCGGACCGGAGCTCTTGGTCTCTCCCAGTGCTCTAGGGTGACGGTGGCTCTTTGGTTGAGCCTGGTGGACGTGGACCGGTGTGCATCTTCTGCGTCGCCCAAGGCCTCCGGGTCTTAACACAGAGTTATGATCTCACAGTCTTAGGCTGGAGGTTCAGGTGGCCCCGCCGGGTTCTCGGATTTGGGTTTCATGAGGCTGAAATCAAGGTCAGGCTGGCTGGGCTCTGACTAGGAGGCCCTGGGGTAGGGCCTGAGAGTCTGTTTCCTTGCTGACCATCAGCAGGGGCTGCCCTGGTCTCCCCAGCCCTCTCCTGGGCTCCTGCTTGGGGCCCCATGCCTCAGAGCCAGCCACCACCTGCCGGGGGCTTCTCTCTTGTACGTTGATTCAAGCCAGTTTGGACTCTTCCTGTCTGCTGCACTGGTGCTCCGGCCAGGGGACGTCCTCTGCTGCAGAGGTCACAGTGGTCACACTGCCCCTCTCCTGGGTGACCCAGCTCCTGGCCTATCTTGGGGTCAGTGACCTTAGTTGCATGTGCAGTGTCCCCTGGCCGTGTGTGGGGACACAGGTCGCAGGGAGTTTGCCACCACAGTGTGCGGTGTGTGGTCAACCAGGCCTCGTCACGCCATGCTGTCAGGGCTTGGTGCTCCCGGCTTCTCCTCCCCTGGCTGTGACCTGAGGTAGGCGACTGAGCGTGGGGGTCTGATTCAGAATACACAGCGTTCGAGCAGGAAACCTGCAGGGACAAGAGTGACCGGGCCAGGCCCCTCTGTCTGTCTCAGGCTGTCCTGCGCCTGCGCCTGTGCCTGCCCTGGTTCCGTCGCAGGAACCAGGCACCACCGTGCTCCTGCCGGTCCTCGTGCAGGTCATCTCTGCACCCTCTCCCTGGTGGGAGCCCAGTGCACACGGCCCCTCTGCTCCCCCAGTGACCGGCCACTGTTGCTCAGTTCTCTGAAGGCAGGGTGAGTCGGGTTTAGCCTTGCATCCTCCTCAGGTTTCAGAACCGGCTGCCAGCAGACGTGGCCACCAGTGGATCTTGCCCCCTGGGGCAGGCGAGCTTAGGGACTGACCGCCTGGCCTGCCCGCAGACGCCCCTGGGTTGGCAGGAAGGACCTGGGGAGTGCGGCGGGAGGGAAGTGCGGCTGTGCCTGGGGTGGGCTTGTCGCAGGCAGCAGCTCGGTCCTCTAGGCTCTTTAGAAGGGAGGGACGCGGCTCCACGGAGGCTGGCTCTCTGGGTCCCGTGGGCTCCTCCTCTGGCTCAGGAGCTTCGGCGTCCGCTCACTGGGTCGAATCGCGGCTGCAGCGGGCTGCGCCCCCTGGTGGCCGCGGGGAAGGTGGCTCCGCAGAGGTGGTTTTTGGACGTACCCTCACTTCTAGGGCTGCTGTGCCCTTCCATCTGGCCTGTCACCCTGTTCTGCAGTGACCCCAGGTGAGGAGAAGGCCACACCTGGCTCTGCCACCTGGAAGAGTGTGAAATGAGCACCTCGCCCTTTGGAGCCTCTGTTTTCTTATCTGAGCAAATTTCAGATCCTCAGACTTTGCATTATCTGGGGCGAGGGGCCAGGGGCTGACGCCAGGCCTTGGGTGGGGCCTGGCCCGACTGCAGGCCACTTGCAGAGACCTCCAGCTCCGTCTTCCTGGCTCTTGGGAGGATGGCCTCTAAAGCGTGTGTGGAAGCGGACCCAGGGTGCGGCGAGACCTCGGTGGAGCCGTGCACCTTAATTTTGACTTCACAGATCCCCAACAAACTGCGCCCCACCGCTGAGCGGGCTGGGTCTGAGCGCTCCCGTGCGGGTCGCGGCCCGGGACCTTGACTCTGGACACACGGTCCATAGGCCTGTGTGCAGCTCCCGCACAGCCAGTTTCCTGCTCCTGGCCTTGCCGACAGCATGGGGCTGCACTTCCTGTCCCCAGCTGGAACATGCAGGGGGAGTCCTGGGTCACTTCCTGGGGAGGAGGGGGCAGCGATGTCCCCGGGTCTGCAGCGAGGCTTTCCCAGGACACCAGGTGGCGCTGTGGCCAGGGTGGGATGCTGACCACGCACTGGGCAGTGGAGCAGGGCCTGGGTCCGCCTGCTCTTGCCCCTCTGGAGGCCACGGCTGAGGTGCAGGTTGGGCTTCCAGTGCTCAGACCTCGGCTGGGGAGCGGCACAGCACTGGGTGGCAGAGCAAAGAGCCCAGACTCCAGGGGAAGGGCTGGGGAGACCGCAGGGTGACAGGGGAGTGAGCGGTCCCTTCCTGCTCGGGCCGGGAGCCTGCCGACGACGGCTGGGTAGTTGCCTTTCTCCTCCTCCCTGGCCCCGTGGTCACCTGGCCACACCTTGGGAGCTGTGACTCGCTCACCACGAGGCACCACCCTCTGCAGCACCTGGAGCTGCTGGGGCCGCGGGTGGCGCAGGAGGTCCTGCTCTGACCGCGTGCCCGCTCCCCCTCCCCCTCTCCACTCTCCCTCCAGTGCCGCCACAGTGCCCGGGGAGCTGGCAGGGGCTGCCCCGATGCCCGTGATGCAGACCCTCCTTAGAGGCATCGCAGAAACCTGTTGTATAACCCGAGAGCCTGAGATGGGCCTTCAGCCTGTCCCTCGTGTGGTGGGACTGGACAGAGACCGAGGGCATCTGTGCCACTCTTTCTGCAGGAACTGCTTGAATGGCCACTTCCAGCAGAGCCCGTGGCTCGGCCACGCTCTCCCTCGGAACCCTCCTTCCCCCGAGTGCAGAGTGTCCCTCCCTCTCCTGGGGCGCTGCCTGCTCTGATGGTCTCTGGTCGACCTCAGGCTGGCCTGGCCTTCTATGGCCACCTTCTCTCAGGGTGACCTCACCGACTCTCCGGTCCTCGGTGCCTCCCTCGTGCAGGCTTCTGACCTCTAGCCGCCTCTGCCCAGACTCCAGACTCCGTGTCCTGCTGCTTGCCAGGCTCCTGCTGTGCGACAAGTCCAGCCATCCTCAGTGCCCAGAGTGCCTCTCCTCCTCCGTGTGGCCCCGCGCGCCACGAGGCACCAGCCCGAGGACTGGGCATCCCCCCAGCCCCTCCCCGTTCCCCTTCGTCCGCTCCTCGGTGGCCTGGAGCCGGGTCCTCCTCACGGGCACTCCTTATCTCTGACACCAGGCCCCACATCGTCCCCCAAACTTCTCTCCTGCGCCTGATCTTGTCTCTGTCTGGCCCGCCCTGTCCTGGTGGCTCAGTGGTTGGCAGCAAACACCTGGCAGTCCCTCTGTGCCCGTGGTGTGTGCCCCGAGAGTCCTGACTGGGAAGAGGCAGGAGGCGGCTCCTCCCGGGGGCCCGCCTGCTTCACGCTGCCCCTCTGTTCTGGGTGGCAGGGCCCCCAGGGCAGCTGACTCCTCTTCAGCCTTGGTGTTGCGGCACCTTCTCCAGGAGCCCCAGGCCTCCAGCGGGTGACCTTGGCGGTGCTCCTGTGGGCTCTGTGGCCCTGCCCTGCCATGCACTCTCCTTCGGGCTCTCTGTGCACCCCTCCCTCATTGGGCTCGGGGAGGACACGGCCCCAATCTCACCTGCCTTTGCTCCGTGCACCTGGAAAAGTTCGGCCACAGTGACCTTGAAAGATGGCGAGAAGTGGACGCTGAGGGGCACCTTGGGGTGACTTCTAAGGTTTGGTGCAGAGTAGCGTCTGGCAAACCGTGGTCTGTGGATCAAGTCAGCCTGCTGACCTGGACAGTGCAGGAGCTAGGAAGAGCTGTTTGCACAGTTTGAATGGTTGAGTGGCTGGAATCCAAACGTCCGTGTCCATAAGCCAGGGCCACCAGAGCACTCAGCCCTCACGGCTGCCGGTGCTGCGGTGACAGTGGCCGTCGGAGCCGTGAGGTAGGTATTACCAGGCTCTGAACAGCCAAATGTGGCGACCCGGTGCCGAGGAAAGCACCAGTGCTGCACTCAGGGGACCTGAATTCACCTCCCCAGGGAGCACAGGACAGTGACACAGACCCTGCAAGGAGCTGTGGCAACTGGAGCCCTCGGCCTCAGGGCCCGCCTGTCTGCAGTGCGGGGAAGGGAGAGAAGTGGGCTATTTTGCAGTGCGGTCGAGGGGTTCCTGCGTGGATGAGAGGGTGTGGAAGACTTCTTGGCGCACTACTCAATTCTGGTGCTATTTTAAGGTCATTGGTGAAGTGGGTGTTAAAATAATGGGTGCTGCTCTGTAATGCAAAGGAGGCTCAAGCAGCACCCCGTACTGGGGGGAGCTCTCTGCAGCCACCGAGTACCCTCCTGTGCCGCCCATCACGGTAGCTACCAGCCACCAGGAGCTCTGGGCACGCACACAGGCTAAGGAGCTGAGCTTTGGAAGTCACACGTGGAACTAGGTGCCACCGCAGCACTGACCTGTCATGTGCGTGGTGGGTCCTGGCAGCAGAAGGACATCCTCAGAGTCCTTCCTTCTCTGCCTGAAGACGCAGCGGAGAGGGAGCAGGGGACCAGGGAGGGAGCAGGGGACCAGGGAGGGAGCAGGAGACCAGGGAGGGAGCAGGGGACCAGGGAGGGAGCAGGGGACCAGGGAGGGAGCAGGAGACCAGGGAGGGAGCAGGCAGCCTGGACCCCGCCACATTGTCTCTGTGAAGCCATGCTGGGAGCCTGGCCGCCTTGGGACTTCCTCCGCGGTGGCTCCTCTGTGGCCTTTCACAGGAGTCTGTTTATCTTTCTCTTATCTCAATGTGGCACAGTTTAAACACTGGAGCAGCAGAGTCTCCTCTGCAGATGGAGCTTTGCCGAGTGAAAGATAGAGAGCATAAGTAACTATTTCCTGGAAGTGGCCATAAAGGTCTTGCTTGCGGGTCGGGGTAAGCGAGGGAGCACGGATTCCAGGAGGGAGGAGGAGGAAGTCCACGGAGAAGTTTCCTCCCCAACTTAAGTTCATTTCTTCCAACGAAAAGAGATGTTTCCAAATGAATATTAGCCTTGAAAATCTGCTAATGGCTTTTGAGGTGTTCTGTCTCTTTATAAATAGCTACACACACACACACACACACACACACACACACACACACACACTCTTAATGAGCTTGCAGACCTGTGCATATAGTTGGAAAAACAGGCCACATTCAGTCAAGCTGTGTGTTGACCAGGACGATGTCTGCACCGCGGGCCAAGTTTGGAAAGGTCTGTCTGCTTGGTGGCCGGGCAGAGGGAGCCCCTGGCCCTGTTGCTGTGTAAGCAGAGCTCTTCCTGCGGCATTTCCTCTGCAGAGGGGACATTTCCTCTCTTTCCTCCCTCCCCCTCCCTCTCTTCCTCTCTTCCTTCCTCCCTTCCTCCTTCCTCTCTCCCTTCCTCCCTTTTCCCCTTCCTTCCTCCTTCCTCTTTCCTCCCTCCCTTCCTTCCTCCTTCCATCCTCTCTTCCCTGAACTGAAATGTTTCACTGAATGAGGTTTTGGGTGGGGATAGAAGCAGGGAAGTGTTGAGACTGGGTCTTAGAAAGGTGTAAGTGCCCCTCCCCTCCCTCCAGCTCTTCCACAGCCTCTGGTGGGAGGTCTCCTTGGTTAGATTTATTACTAGGTATTTTATTTGATTTGAGGCTATTGTGAATGGAATTGTTTTCTTTCTTTTTTTTTTTTTTTTTTTTTTTTTGTAGTACCAGGGATTGAACTCAGGGGCACTCGACCACTGGGTCACATCCCCAGCCCTTTTTTGTATTTTATTTAGAGACAGGGTCTCACTGAGTTGCTAAGTGCCTCGCCATTGCTGAGGCTGGCTTTGAACTCGCGATCCTCCTGCCTCAGCCTCCCAAAGTGCTGGGATTACAGGCGTGCGCCACCGCGCCCGGCTAGGAATTGTTTTCTTAATTTGTTTTTCTCAGCAGATTCATTATTGGTATATAGGAAAGCTATTGAGTTTTTAAAAATATTTTTAGTTATAGATGGACACAATACTTTTATTTTATTTATTTACTTTTATGTGGTGCTGAGGATGGAACCCAGTGCCTCACACATGCTAGGCAAGCGCTCTACCACTGAGCCACAACCCCAGCCCCAAGCTATATATGATTTTTGTATGTTGATTTGGTAATCTGCTAACTTTGCCAAACTTTTTATGAGCCCTAGCAGTCTTTTGGTGAAGTTTTTTTTTTTTTTTTTAATCTTCTAGATATAGGATCATATCATCTGCAAACAGTGATAATTTGACTTCTTCCTTTCCTGTTTTTATTCATTTTATTTCTTTCGCTTGTCTAATTGCTCTGGCTAGAATTTCTAGCACTATATTAGATAGGAGTGGTAAGAGTGGGCATCCTTGTCTTGTCCCAGATTTTAAAGGAAGTGCTTTTAGTTTTTCCTTATTTACTATGAGGTTGGCCTTGGTTTTTTTTCATATACAGCCTTCACAATGTTGAGGTAGATCTTCTATCTCTAGTTTTTCAGTGTTTTTATCATGAGTGGGTGTTGAATTTTGTTGAAAGCCTTCTCTGCATCCATTGAGATGACTAAGTGGTTTTTGTCCTTAATCCTGTTAATGTGATGGATTACATTAATTGATGTGTGTGTATTAAACCACTGTGCATCTCTGCAATAAAACCAACTTGGTTGGGGTATATAATCTTAACATGTTGTTGAATATTATTTGCTAATATTTTACTAAGTATTTTTGCATCTAAGTTCATCAGGGATATTGGTTTGCAGTTTTCTTTCCTTGATGTGTCCTTATCTGGTTTGGACATGAGTATGGTACTGGCTTCATAGAATGAATTTGGAAGTGTTCCATTTGTTTCTATTTCATGGACTACTTTTAAGAGTATTGGCATAAGTTTTTCTTTAAAGATTTAGTATTGGGCTGGGGTTGTGGCTCAGCAGTAGAGTGCTCTCCTAGCATGTGTGAGGCCCTGGGTTCGATCCTCAACACCACATAAAAAATAAATAAATAAAATAAAGGTATAAAAATGTTTTTTTTTTTTTAAAAAAAAAGATTTGGTAGCATTCAGCCAAGAACCATCTGGTCTTGGACATTTCTTTGTTGGAATGCTTTTTATTATTGCTTGTATATCTCATTACTAGTTATTGGTCTATTTCGGTTTTCTATATTCTCTTAATTCATCTTCGGCAGATCATATTTGTCTAGAAGAGTATCCATTTCTTCTAGGTTTTTCCAATTTATTGGATTATAAGTTTTCAAAATTGTCTCTAATGATCTGCTGGATTTCTGAGATGTCCATGGTGATTTTTCCTTTTTTATCTATATAATTTATTTATTTTGTCTTCCTTTTTCTTTTGGTCAGTTTGGCTAATGGCTTATCAATCTTGTTTATCTTTTCAACAAACCAATTATTTGTTTCATTGATTATTTCTGTTGTTTTTTAAAAATTTTCAAGTTAATTGATTTCATCTTTGTTGTTAATTATTACCTTCCTTCTACTGGTTTTGGAATTGATTTGTTCTTATTTTTCAAAGACCTTGAAAAGCATCATTAGATATTTATTTGGGATCTTTCTGATTTTTTAATGTAAGCACTCACAGTTATAAACTTTCCTTTTAGAACTGCCTTCATAGTGTCCCAGAGGTTCCAGTATGTTATATAACTATTTTCATTTGAGCCTAAGAATTTTTAAATTTCTCCCTTGATTTCTTATATCACCCATTGGTCATTCAAGGAGTATTGTTCAATTTCTATGTGTTTGTATAGTTTCTGTAGGGTTTGGTCACATCGATTTCTAGTTTCATTCCATTGTGATCTATAAGATGCAAGGAATTATATCTTTTTTCTTTTGTATTTGCCAAGAGTTGCCTTGTGGGCTAAAATATGGTGTATTTTGGAGAAGCTTCCTTGAGCTGCTGAGAAGAAGGTATATTTAGCTATTGTTGGATGAAATATTCTATAGATGTCTGCTAGGTCCATTTGATTTGTAATATTTTTCAGGTCCAAAGAGTCTTCACTGAATTTATGTCTGGATGACTTATCTAATGGTGGAGAGTCATGTTGAAATCATCCAGTATGGTTGTACTGGTCCTAACAGGGGCTTTAATTTGAGTAGTATCTCTCTCTCTCTCTCTCTCTTTAAAAATATTTACTTAGTTGTAAATGAACACACAATATCTTTATTTACTTTTATGTGGTGCTGAGGCTCAGACCCGGTGCCTCACACATGCAAGGTAAGTGCTTTACCACTGAGCTACAGCCCCAGCCCAAGAGTAGCATCTCTTTTATGTAATTTTTTGCACCCATGTTTGAGGCACAAATATTTATTATTGTTATATCTTTTTACTGGGTTGTTCCCTTTACCGATATGAAGTGACCTTCTTTGTCTCTTCTGATTAAATCTGCTTTATCAGATATGAGTAGCTACTCCTGCTTGTTTCTGAACTCCATTCACATAGTATATCAATTCCCGTCCTTTCACTTCTAGCCTGTGGCTGTCTTTGCCTGTATGGTATGTCTCTTGCAAACAATATACAGTTGAGTTTGGTTTTTAAATACACTCTGCCAGCTTATGTCTTAATTGGAGCTTTGAGACCATTTAAATTTAATGTTATTATAGACAGATGTTTATTAATTCCTGACATTTTGATTTACTTTACATGCTTAATTTATCATTTGCTTAGCTATTCTTCAAATGACATTTGTTATTTTGTGAGCTCTGAGGTTTTTGGTTTCTTTTTTTTTTTTTTTAAATATTTATTTATTTGCTTTTAGCTGTACACAATGTGTTTTTATGTGGTGCTGAGGATCGAACCTGGGCCGTGCACGTGCTAGGCGAGTGCCCTACTGCTGAGCCACAACCCCAGCCCTTTTATTTCTTTTGTATGTAGTGTTTCTTTAAGTAAGTTCTGTAGTACTGGTTTAGTAGTCATGCATTCTTTTAGTTTCTGCTTATCTTGGAAGGTTTTTATTTCATCATTGGTTTTGAATGATAGCTTTGCTGGATATAGCAGTCTTGGTTCACAGTTATTTTCTTTCCTTCCTGTCTTGGAGAGTTTGTGCTGAGACATCAGAAGTGATTCTTAATGGTTTGTCTCTAAATGTGATTTTATGCTGTTCTCTTGAGGCTTTTAAAATTCTATCCTCATTCTGTATGTTAGGCATTTTAATTATAATGTGTCATGGAGAGTTTTTTTTTTTTTTTTTTTGTACTGGGGATTGAACTCAGGGGCACTTGACCACTGGTCCACATCCCCAGCCCCCCCACCTTTTTTTTTTTTTTTTTTTTTTTTTAGAGACAGGGGTCTCACTGAGTTGATAAGTGCCTCACCATTGCTGAGGCTGGCTTTGAACTACAGATCCTCTTGCCTCAGCCTCCTAAGTGCTGGGATTACAGGTGTGCTTCACCACACCCAGCAGAGAGGTCCTTTTTTTGTCTTGTCTATTTGGGGTTCTAAATGCACCCTGTATTTGGATGTCCATCTTATTCTGAAGGTTTGGAAAATTTTCTGTTATTATTTCCCTGAAGAGTTTATCCATTCCATTAGCCCACATCTCACAGCCCTCTTCAATTCCAATGATTCTTAAATTTGATCTCTTCATGTTGTCCTAGAGTTCTTGTATATTCTGATAATTGTTGCTTATTTCTTTTCCTTAATACTGTGTGTATGTTCAAGGCTCACCACTGTGTCTTCCAGTTCTGAGATTCTGTCTTCAACGTGATCTATTAGACTTTCAACTGAATATTTTATTTGATGTATTGTGTTTTTTCTAAGGTTTGTTTGATTCTTTTTAAAATTTTCTCTTTATTAAATTTCTCATTCATATTGTATACTGACTTTCTTAATTCATTCAGTTGTTTTTCTGTGTTTTCTTGGAATTCATTGATCATTTTTATAATGATTCTTTTGAATTCCTTTTCTGAGAGTTCATCATTTCAATGTTTTGGGGGCCTTTTGGTGATGAATTGTGAAATTTGTAAAGCATAGTGTTAGCTTGCTTTTTCATGTTTTGTGTATTTATTTGTTGGGTTTTATGTATCTCTTAGAAGGGATTTATTTTCCACTTATATGTGTGGGTCATTTTAGGGCATAGTCTTCACCTGTTAAAGTGTCCTAGAGTGATCTGGATTGAGACCCCCTCTTAGGGTGATGTTCACAGACTTTGTGTTATTTATTTCTGTTTTTATTATAGTAATGGATGTCCATAGGTGGGACCTGGTATCCGATCCCTAGCTGTTTCTACTTGGGGCCTGATCATTAGTTAGTTTTTTTTTTTCTCTTCTAATCTTTTAATTAAAGTATAACTCAAGATTGAGTGTCCTTGATTTGTGTATGGAGCAAGGTGTGCTGTCTTTTGGTTGAGTTTTTCTCAGTGACAGAGTTTCTACCCTGTGAACTTGCAGTGTCCCAGCACCTCACAGAACAAGGGGAAACAAACAATAGCAACAACTAATGCAAACAACATATAGCATTAAACTAAATACTGGTTCCTATTATGACATCTACAATGTTAATTGCTACAAAAAAATGGTACTGTCAGCTTTCGCCAACAGCAAAAACAGTAAGTAACCATGAAATATGTCTGGCATTAAAGCAAACAATAGGTGTCAGCTATGTCATCCACAGCAGTAATAATTGCAATAGCATTGATAGTGGTGGCAGGAATTGTATAAATCAATCAGTGCTAAAAGATGGTAAGAATACAGTTAATTAAGAGAATAGAAAATGTGATAAGAGATAGAAAAGAGTTTACAATTTCAAAAATGAACAGAGAGAATGAAAAAGAGTTGAACCACGTGATGGTTATGAGGAAGGAGAAAAAATAGAAGTAACAAAGTGAAGGGAGATTGAAAGAACAAGAGGCTTGGCTGTTAGTAGAAGAGAGACAAAACAAAACAAAACCAAAATGCACTAATCAAAACTATAACCCTCAAAAGACAAAGCAAGGAAAATTAACTACATTTAAACAATGCTAAAAATCAGAAAAAAGAAACAAACATGTTTATGTATATATGTCCATGAACTAATCAGCACAACAAACATACACACGCACAAACAAACTAACAACAACAAAAGATTCTTAAAAAAAAATGAAGGAATTATCTGCACTGAGGTGGTCAAAACAGTCAACGAGAATAGATGGTCACTGTCTATGCCTGACTGTCCACTACATTTCTTCTTGAGGTATGTATTGAGAGCAAGATCGAGGGCTGGGGTCATTAATCCCTTTCTCTTTTTGTGTTGCTCACCACGCTGCCAGTTGGAGTGGCCTGTTTCAAATAATCCTCAGCTTCTCTTCTCCCCAGTGTGATGGGATGAGATGTACTATCAGTTGGAGTTTTGTCTACACAGACAAGGTCGGTGACCACTCCCAGGGTGGAGCTGCTTCAGGGTCTGTGAGTGGAGTTCCTGCAGGTCGGGCTTAGGCCTAATCAAGCCTCAGGGTCTTTGCTGGGTGGTGTCTGCGCTGGAGAGATCAACACACCTCTAGGGCCTGGAAGTTGCCAGTCTCTGCTGGAGTCTGGATCTCTGGAGTCTCCCTAGGGTTCTGCTAGTGGGGCAGGAGAGCCAATCCTTCACCTTCTTTGCTGCTGCAATCGCAGCCTTGCCAGGCTTCCCAGGCTTAATCCCTGAGTGTATTCACACCCACCTCTTCAGATCCATGACCCGCGGTAGCTGGTCACGTGAGCTGCCAGACTCTAAGGGCTAAGGGAGTTGAGTTCCCCTTTGCTTTTCCGGCTTGAATCCCCCTGGGTAAAATATGCTGTGAGCTTGTTTCACTCCCATTCTGCTAGGCCTTGTGGCAGGCACAAGCGGTATTTGCTCAGGTCTCCAGGCTCCTGCAGCCACTTCAAGGTGGTTCCTGCCTCAGTTGTCCAGGCCAGTCGGGAAACTCAGGGCACTTTCATGCCCCAGCGCGCAGTCAGCCTCTGTATCTGCTAAGGGCAGGCTGCCTTTCTGATCCCAGGGTCTTTCATACTAAAGCTGTCCGTGGGCTTTGTCTGTGTTCTTCCTCCCTCTGTGCTGGCCAGTGCTGCTACCCTGCTGCAGCTGGCTTGGCTCCAGCGGAGCCTGTCTTCTTTGCTTAAGGTACCTAAATGTCTGAGTCTCTAAGACACTCTCACTGTCCAATATTAAGTTTTAGTAAAATCTCTCTTTCACCCACCTCACAGAGAAGCAGCACTCCCACTGGTTGAGCTATGGAATGACTAGGAATGCAGTTTCCTCTAGCCCGCCATCTTGAATGCCCTTCTTGTAGTGGTTTTACTTTCAGAGTCTATGTAGGCTGTGTCTGTGTTGTGGTTTCCTGCTGCTTCAGTTCTGTGTTTCCCCATGCAGGTGACTGGTGGGGGCTCTGCACCTGTCTTTCCAGAGCTTTCCCAGAACCCCCACACTGTGGTCATGGGCATGTCCTACACCTGGCTGTTCAGTGTAGAAGCCACATGTGGCCACTGACCATATGAGATGTGACTAGAACCAAGGAGGGACTGGATTAGAAGTTACGTTAATTTTAATTGCTTAAATTTGTCAACTGTCCATGTGTGCTGGCGGCTTTCCTGTGGGATGACACAGGTCCAGACACAGGCTGTCACACAGCTCCTCATCCTGGGGCCTCTTCACCGTGCACCTCTGCATCTGCCACCCGCTTGCCCCGCTCCTTCTCTCATTCCCAGCCCGAGCCACGCTTCAAGGGCGATACCCGAGCCTCTGAAGTCCCCTGGGTGTGTGCTCAGTGGCCAAGGTGCCTTGAGCGTGTCCCTGTCCCTGCATGTCCACAGATTCAGCGTCCGTGTCCTCCCCAGCTGGTGGCACTGGGTCTGATGCTGGGAGCTCTGGAGCTGCAGAGCCACAGCCAGGTGCAGTGTGGTGGCTACTGAGCACCGACAGCACGCACTGGCACCGTTGCCAGCGCTGGTGAGGGCATCCTGGCGCCAGTCACGTCTGACATGTCTTTGCTCCTCAGCTGTGCACTTAGGTCACTTGGCTCCTCAGAGCTGCGTTTTCTTCATTAACAGGAGGTGACTAATACTATGCCAGTGATATCGCAGGTTCTTCTGAGGATTAAAATGAGACAAGACCCACGAAGGGCAACTGCACACACGGTGACAACTGTACTCGTGTGGTGACAGCCGCACACGCGTGGTGACAACTGCACATGCATAGTGACTACTGCACATGCATGGTGATAGCCACACACGTGGTGACAGCTACACATGCATGGTGACAGCCGCCCACATGTGGTGACAGCTGCCCACACGTGGTGACAGCCACACACACGCGTGGTGACAGCTGCACACATGTAGTGACAACTGCACATGCATGGTGACAACTGCACACGCGTGGTGACAGCCACACACATGAGGTGACAGCCACCCTCGCGTGGTGACAGCTGCCCACGTGTGGTGAGTGCAGTGCGTCTCCCGTTCTGCCCTCTCGGCCCTCAGCAAGCATTAGCCATCTTGGGAGCCAGTGCTGTGAACCCATCCACCCACTGAGCAAACAAGCAGGAGCACCTTGGGTGTTCCTGGGGACACAGTGGGGACACAAAGCAGGCATGACTGCCCTGGAGGCCAGGCACTGAGTCTGGAGAGGCAGGTGACAGAGGTTGCAGACAGCAAGTCACCCTGTGTTCCTACCTAAAGGTGGCTCTGGGAAGGGGCCTTGGAGGCTGGGGCGGCGGGCACGGCACTGAGTGGGGGCAGCCCAGCCTCGTGGGGACACGAGTCCAGCAGGGGCTCTGAGGCACACCTGCCCGTCCAGGTGGCAGTAAGCCCCGCTCTGATGTCTCCGGGCTTGGCCTCGGGAGCCGGGCCGGGCCTCCTCCTGCACGCAGACCCCGTGGCCCGTCCGCCGCAGAGGCCCACTGCGCCCACCTTCTCGCTTCCAGGCAGCATGGCCGAGGCTTCGAGGGAGGGGAAGCTGACCAGGTTCCTGGACTTTACCCAGCTGATCGACATGGCGTCGGAGTCCGTGGGAGGAAAGGTGAGCAGGGCTTCAGGTGGGAGCCAGGGTCTCCTGTGCCCAGCTGAGGGTCCCCTCCCCAGGGCCGAGAGCTGAGTCCGCACGCAGCCATCAGGCTAAGGAGCGGCCGCCTGGGGGCACCTCCCTGCCTGCAAACTTTGACCTTGACGGTGGCAGTCCTGACTGGGATGGCCTTGCCTTAGTGTTCAAGAACACTGTGGCCCTTGTGCCAGGGCCTGCGCTCTCTGTGCCGGGTCGGAGCCTCGCGCTCCTGCAGCTCCCGTGCGGCGGGATTCTCACCTGGGAGCCTGCTGCGAGGCGAGGAGCGGCCCTGCCCTGGGCAGCGGGCCTGCGGGGGGGAGCCTGTGCCTCCTGGGAACCTCGCCTGCCAGGACAGGCGTGGAGAGTCCCAGCCAGCGCTGTGGCCACGCCAAGGATGGGGTGTTGGGGGCACGTGGACACCCCAGTGCTGTGGCCACGCCAAGGACGAGGTGCTGGGGCACGTGGACTCCCAGTGCTGTGGCCACGCCAAGGACGGGGTGTTGGGGGCACGTGGACACCCCAGTGCTGTGGCCACGCCAAGGACGGGGTGCTGGGGCACGTGGACTCCCAGTGCTGTGGCCACGCCAAGGACGGGGTGTTGGGGGCATGTGGACACCCCAGTGCTGTGGCCACGCCAAGGACGGGGTGCTGGGGGCACGTGGAGGCCCCCAGTGCTGTGGCCACGCCAAGGACGGGGTGTTGGGGGCACGTGGAGGCCCCCAGTGCTGTGGCCACGCCAAGGACGGGGTGTTGGGGGCACGTGGACGCCCCCAGTGCTGTGGCCATGCCAAGGACGGGGTGCTGGGGGCACGTGGACTCCCAGTGCTGTGGCCACGCCAAGGACGGGGTGCTGGGGGCACGTGGAGGCCCCCAGTGCTGTGGCCACGCCAAGGACGGGGGTTGGGGGCACGTGGACACCCCAGTGCTGTGACCACACCAAGGACGGGGTGCTGGGGGCACGTGGAGGCCCCCAGTGCTGTGGCCACGCCAAGGACGGGGTGTTGGGGGCATGTGGACTCCCAGTGCTGTGGCCACGCCAAGGACGGGGTGTTGGGGGCACGTGGAGGCCCCCAGTGCTGTGGCCACGCCAAGGACGGGGTGTTGGGGGCACGTGGAGGCCCCCAGTGCTGTGGCCACGCCAAGGACGGGGTGTTGGGGACACGTGGAGGCCCCCAGTGCTGTGGCCACGCCAAGGACGGGGTGCTGGGGCACGTGGAGGCCCCCAGTGCTGTGGCCACGCCAAGGACGGGGTGCTGGGGGCACGTGGACTCCCAGAGCTGTGGCCACGCCAAGGACGGGGTGCTGGGGGCACGTGGAGGCCCCCAGTGCTGTGGCCACGCCAAGGACGGGGGTTGGGGGCACGTGGACACCCCAGTGCTGTGACCACACCAAGGACGGGGTGTTGGGGGCATGTGGACTCCCAGTGCTGTGGCCACGCCAAGGACGGGGTGCTGGGGGCACGTGGACGCCCCCATGGATGGCACTGCAGTGGGGTGTCCCATCAGCAAAGAGTCCTCCAAGGCTCCTCCAAGGGGCCAGGGCGCCTCCAGCCGGCAGCACCAAAAGAGCCGGGCCTCGGTGGCCCTTGGATTCCTGGCCGTAGCAGAGCCTGGGCACCTCCTCAGGCTCCGGGCCACAGGCTCCGGTTAGGTGGGTGACCGAGGTGGGTGACCGCGGCTGGCTTTCCTCCGGAAACCTGGCTTCCGCTTGCTGTCGGGGTGCACAGTGGGGTGCAGCCCTTTCACTGGCAGAAACTTGCAGCTTACTGACACATCCCAGGACAGAGTCCCTGCAGGGTGACTTCCTGGAGTCCCATGGAAGAAAACAGTGGCCGCCAGCGCACAGGTGTGACCCAGGGTGGCATATGTACGTATTGCTACTGCTCCTGAAAAAAGCCACAAACCCACGGTGCTGAGTCGTGGAGAGAGGCACTGGTTTATCTGCTTCCCAAGAGCGAGGCGTTCGCGCTCCGCATCCAGAGGGGAAAGGGGATCAGGAGGAAAGGGCTGGGGCAAGGCCTGCAGGGGTGCAGCTGTGGCCCACGGTCAGCCGCAGGGCTAGCTGCCTGCCGCGCCTCTTCCGGGGCGAGTCCACATTTCCCCCCTGCATCTCATGATGCTTCACGGGGGAATGAAATAAGATGTTTTTTAATTCAGAGCTATTTCACCCTCACTTCCTTCTTCTTTGCCTAGGTTTTGTTTGCAACAGATGACTTTTTTGCTCCTGCAGAAAACCTCATAAAGGTACCGTAACCGCGCGTGGTGCGTGGGGAGGCTGGTGGCAGGCCTGTGCCCTGCTAGTTGATCCCCCTGGGTGACCGCGGGGTTCTGGCCGGGCCGAGTCAGCACAGCAGAGCAGCAGGAAGCTGCGCGGCCACACCAAAGCCCGCAGCCAGCTGGGAGCTGGGGAGGAACATGGGCCACTGGCTTCAGGGGACACACTGAGGTCCTCGCACTGCTCCCTTGACGAACGAGGACTTCACCATGTGTGTTGGGAAGAAACTGGCAGTCCTGAATGGTTTGGAAAACCGTAACCTGCCTCATTAAGAAAGTGCAGGACAGTTTCTCATTAAAAAATGGAGGGATTTCAGCAGCTCAGGAGGCAGAGGCTGGAGCCCTGCAAACTCAAAGCCAGTCTCAGCTGGCTCAGCGAGGCCCCAAGCAACTCAGGAGGCCCTGCCTCAAAATAAAAGACATGAAAATGCTGGGGGTGTTGCTCAGGGGTTTCGCGCCCCTGGATTCAATCCTGGTACCCTCCCCCCAAAGCCACGTGGAATCCTGCTCTCCTGTGAGACCCAGAGAGCAGACGCCTGGGAGGGGACAGCTCCAGGCACGTGCACAGCTGTGTGCCTGCAGCCGGGGCTCTGGCCTCTGCCATGGGCGGTGGCCTCTGGTTGTCCTGGTGAAATGCAGCTACTCTCTGTCTGGGCCCAGGACAAGCTGGAGCCCGACACTCTGAAGGCAGCTTCCATTTATCAACTTGCTGCTTCCTCAGGAGAAATGGAAATAAAATGAGGACCAGAGATACTAATTAACTTATTCTAGGTCACACAGCAAGAAAATGCCAAGGCTTTTACCGTGTCGCCAGGTGCCCTACGGTCGAGCAGTTTCCATGTGTGCCTCCTTGACCTGGCTGCCGCACACTCACATATGTGCACAGTGGGCACACTTGTGGGAAAACATCCACTGTGTTTGGGGGATGAGACCAACCTGAACGTAGGTCAGTGGGGAAGCAGACCAGCACGGCTCTTCCTGACCCGACTCTTGCGTGGCCACTGCGGGATGAGCCGTTGGGGCACCTGCGGGCACCCGAGGCCGCGGCATGTGCAGAACGCGGGTTGGAAGGACACGCGTCAGGCCGGAAGCACAGTCTCCCAGGAGGTGGGCTGCTGTGCATAGGCATGTGTCTGCACACACGGACACACAGGCACAGACAGACGTGGACAGCCACACTAAACGTCACCGCGCACATGCACACACTCACGCCCACACACATTTTCTCTTTTTGTAAACAACAACAACAGAAGAAGGCATGCACGGGTAAGTGGCCCTACAGCACCAGGCACCGCGTCCCTCACAGAGCGGACACTCTGTGACCCTGGGGCATGCCTCAGCAGTGGGGCTGCCAGGGCCACGGGGCACCGACGAGAGGCGTCAATGACAAGCGTGCACTTCCCACCGTTCTGGGGGCTGCGAGTCCGAGGCCCAGGTGCTGGGCCCTGGCGGGGGCCACTTAGGGGCTGCTCGTCCCCTAGTGCACGAGGCGGCAGAGGGAGCAAGCCCAGGGTCCTGTCCTCACTGACCCACCTTGGGGGAGTCTGTTATCCAGCTTTCCGTTACTGTAGCAAATACCCCAGATCAATCGGCTTATAAAGAGGAAAGGCTCATTGTGGCTCACAGTTCCGGAGGCAGGGAGGAAGAGGAAGGGCGGGTCCCACCAGCCAGAGGCCTCCCTAGGCCCCACCCATAGAAGCCTTCAACACACAGCCTGGGGGACACTTGAGATCCACACTCAGAGGCTGCACCACTGTGACCTGATGGTCCCACAGGCCCCGCCTCTCACACCGCCCCGGGGACAGGCTTGGGGACACAGGCGTGCAGTCCACACTGACGCTCTTCTGACGTGTTTCATGCTTCCAAGTGTACCAGTAAGTGTGTGAGACGCCCATTCGTGTCTCGAAGTCCACACACGCTGTGAAGCCCCTGCGCCCTGCACGCCTTTCCCCGAGGGTCTGGGCGCTCCCCAGAGGCCCAGGACCTGTCCTGATGCCAAGTGACAGCCACGTCTCTGGGCTGCCCTTGTCCCCTGTCCTGCTGTTGCGCATTCAGGTTGACCACGTGTGACCTACGGCAGCCGTCCCGCAGGGCAGGCGAGAGTCCCCTGGGGGTGGTCTGGGTTTTCTGTCTTGAGGCTGCGTCTGTCACCCTGCACAGCCATGTTTCCCCGATGTCACTTCTGCTAAGGGACGTGCTTCTCCGTCCGGTCAGAGCCACAGCGGCACATGAGCCCCCTAAACCCACCCACTCGTCACCAGAGCTAAACGGAATGCTGGGTCTGGGCCCGTGAGGCCAGCGTCCTGCGGTGGTGCCCCAGCTCCCGCCGTTCCAGAAGCCAGCGTGACCTTTCTCCGGGGGCGAGGGTTGTCATTAAGATGTGACTGGGACGGGCTGAGGATCCCTGCCTGGCCTGCAGCGCGTGGGCCCGGAAGCATGTCCAGTTCTGAGTTCTTTAGATCCTGGAGGGTCTGCGTGGTCTTCACCAGGAGAGCATCTCTGGTCCAGACCCCAGGTCCGAGCTGCGCGACTGGGGAACTCCTGGGTCCTCCGCAGACCGGGCACGCCTGCGGCAGCTCTCACAGTGCACCAACTTCACGTAAAATGCCAAGCACACGTGGCCTTCCTGTGTGGGGGCACGTTTGCGGCTCACGCTGGCCATGGCCTGGAGACAGACTGGTGCTGTCCGCCTCTGGCCCTGAGGAGAACTGGGCCGTGAGGGCCACCCTCCACGGCCCCGCTGTGCGCAGCCCCGCTGGCCCTGGGCTCCCCTGGGCTGCCCAGCACTGCTACTGCTCCTCTGGGGACTCGGCGCCCGCGCTCTGCCCTGCCCGGGAGCTCTTGCAGCAGCAACACGAGACCCTCCTGTGGCCCAGCTGAGGGGACAGGGCGGACATCCCACGCGTGGCCACCCACCACCACCCGACGGCTTCTCTGTGTCTACACCACCCGCAGCTCCCTGCACTCTCCAGGGCTGTGGCCGTCTCCCTGTCCTTAAAGAGGCGGCTGCTCCATTGCTGGTCAGAGGAGCTGAGCCCGGCTGGCTTCGCTGGCCTCAGGAGCCCTCGCCCTCCCTCCCGTGGCGTTGGGCAGCGCAGAGCCAAGGTGTTCCCCTTGACCTCAGCGGGATTACCTGTTGCTCCGTCCTGTCTCCCACGGTGCTTCTGTCCCCGCCACCTAGATCCCTGGCAGCTGCTGCCTCTAGGGCCTGGCATGTGTGTGACGCCGTCTTACTGCTGCCAGCGCGGCCAGGCCTGTGTGCCAGGCCACGGGAAGCAGCGTGCGCGGAGGTGACTCCCAGATGGCAGGGCTGATCTGGAGTGTGCAGCTGGGTGGGGCAGAAGCCCCGCGGCCCTCGTCCGTCCCCGCGGGGCCAAGGCGGCCGCTGCAGGCCAGACCCTCGCGTGCATGGTGACGGTGCACCTGCCCCTCTTTCTAGAGCGAGGACCCCAGCTTTAAAGAGCACGAGTACACGGAGTTTGGGAAGTGGATGGACGGATGGGAGACCAGGAGGAGGCGGACTGCAGGTAGGGACGCCGCCGCCCCCCCCACCGGAGGCCGGGGCAGGCCTGGGCCGCCAGGCGGCTGGGTCAGACTTGGTGGATGTTCTGTGCCCCGCGGCCCCATCTGGACGCCTGGCTCTGAGAAGTCGGGAGGGGTGGCTGGAGCCCCGGTCACCCACAGGCGGAGAGGGTGGGACAGTGCGGGAGCGAGTGGACGTGTGAGGTCCACGGCTGGGGCCAGGACCACTGTGCAGACGCCACGCAGGCGCCGCTCACCCCACGCCCAGCGACTCCGCGGTGGGCACGCCCACCCCATCCACTCCCCAGTGCAGCCCAGGGCAGAGCCCAGGACGAGCTGGGCTGGGGCCAGGCTCACCTGCCCACTGCACACCTGCTCTGGGCCCTCAAGACGCTGTTAAAATCATTCCTTCTTGTCGGTCTCAACCAATATATGCCCGCTGCAGGGGAAAATGCCCACAGACGCCAACTGATTCAGGCAGAGGTGGTAGCTGGGCTCCTCAAGTCTCCAGTCCTGTGAGTGCTGGGCCTCCTGATCGCTGGGCTTCGGGAGCGCTGGAGACAGCGCTAGGTCCCAGCAAGCCCGGACATCTCAGGAGGGCTCGGGTCTGGCACCACGACACACGGACTTCAGGACGGGCAGACGCAGGCAGGGCACTGGGTGGCACAGGCTCCCTAGAGAGCAGAGGGCGCGGGAGGAGCACCGCTGGGCCGGGTGTCTGAATCATGACGGCCACAGGGAGGCTTCGGAAGCCGACGGGGCCCCGGCTCAGAGCGGGGGAGATGGCCTCCCGAGGCCTGCAGTCGCCCTGCCTGGCCTTTGCATGGGGGGACGGGTGGGGACGGGTTCTGTGGCCCCCCTCCAGTAGGTCCCAGGCTCACGGACGCGCGTCTGTGCCGCGCAGGTCACGACTGGTGCGTCATCAGGCTGGGGATTCAGGGGGTCATCCGGGGCTTCGACGTGGACATCTCTCACTTCTCAGGAAATCACGCCCCTCGCATGTCCATCCAGGCGGCCAACTTGGAGGAAGGTGCGTGGGAGCCACGGTCCCCAGGGGGAGGGCTGTGGCAGGGGCCGTCGGGAGTGCTCACCAAGCACTCCAGGAGGACTGCACGGCCAGCCGCTGGCCAAGGCAGCTGGGCGGGGACGCAGGACGGCCGGGCTGTGAGTGTCAGTGTAATGGTCGTCATTGGCCCAGTATGGCTGACGGCTCCCCACACCCAGCCGCACCCAGGGGCTGGGAGGTTCAGGGACAGGCTGTGGGGAAGGGGGTCAGAGAGGAGAGCTGGGAGAGCGGTGGGGCCGAGCCCACACACCTGTGGCCACTCGGGGCCTGAGGGGGCAGCACTGTGGGGCCTTGGGAGGGCTCCTTCCTGTCCCGGGACCCTGGGCCGGAGGATGCACAGCCTCCACGGCGGAACCTGCGTCGGACTCCTGATTTTCTTGTGTGTGCACACCTATACCTAGGTACGTCACCTCAGGGGGCGGCTCTTACTGAAGGTGCTGCGTGCACCTGACCTAGGTACGTCACCTCAGGGGGCGGCTCTTACTGAAGGTGCTGCGTGCACCTGACCTAGGTACGTCACCTCAGGGGGTGGCTCTTACTGAAGGTGCTGTGTGCCCCTGACCTAGGTACGTCACCTCAGGGGGCGGCTCTTACTGAAGGTGCTGCGTGCCCCTGACCTAGGTACGTCACCTCAGGGCGTGTCTCTTACTGAAGGTGCTGTGTGCACCTGACCTAGGTACGTCACCTCAGGGCGTGTCTCTTACTCTGAAGGTGCTGTGTGCACCTGACCTAGGTGCGTCACCTCAGGGGGTGGCTCTTACTGAAGGTGCTGTGTGTACCTGACCTAGGTACGTCACCTCAGGGGGCGGCTCTTACTGAAGGTGCTGTGTGCACCTGACCTAGGTACGTCACCTCAGGGGGCGGCTCTTACTGAAGGTGCTGTGTGCACCTGACCTAGGTACGTCACCTCAGGGGGCTCTTACTGAAGGTGCTGCGTGCACCTGACCTAGGTACGTCACCTCAGGGGGCGGCTCTTACTCTGAAGGTGCTGCGTGCACCTGACCTAGGTACGTCACCTCAGGGGGCGGCTCTTACTGAAGGTGCTGTGTGCACCTGACCTAGGTACGTCACCTCAGGGGGCGGCTCTTACTGAAGGTGCTGCGTGCACCTGACCTAGGTACGTCACCTCAGGGGGCGGCTCTTACTGAAGGTGCTGCGTGCACCTGACCTAGGTACGTCACCTCAGGGGGCGGCTCTTACTGAAGGTGCTGCGTGCACCTGACCTAGGTACGTCACCTCAGGGGGCGGCTCTTACTGAAGGTGCTGCGTGCACCTGACCTAGGTACGTCACCTCAGGGGGTGGCTCTTACTGAAGGTGCTGTGTGCACAGTGACACTGGAGGCTCTGCAGACGTGAACAGGCCCTCCTCCCAAGGTTGGTCAGGGCCTGAGAAGGGGAGTCCCAAGAGAAGAGACCAGCGAGCAGGGAGAGGCAGGGTAGCCAGGCTCTGCCAACCTGGTGGTCACTGTGCTGAACCCCCAGAACTCGGTCTTGAGGCTGCCACTGGGGGCAGGTTCTGGAGTTGACCTCCACTGCTCCAACTGCTGGACCCAGCCTCTGGTGGCTCCAGTCAGGGGACGCATTGTGCAATTGTGACCAAACTCAGGAATGGCATTCCCCATCCTGACAAGCAGTCATAGTCTTGAATGTCACCTGGCGTTTCGAAATTCCCATTAGTGCACTGAATGCAGATGTCGGGCCCAGCCGGAGCCCCCTGCGGCTCTCTGACCCTCGGCCTGAGGAAGACACTGTAGTGCTCCTCTGCATGTGAACCCAGGGCTCCTGCACAGTGTGCTCTTTACCTGAGCCTCCCCTTGATCCTGAGTGCCACTGTCCCCTCAGATCAGCTGCCAGAGATCCCACAGAGGGGGATCCGAACAGGAGCCGCAGCCACCCCTGAAGAGTTTGAAGCCATTGCGCAGGTATGGCCTGAAGTGTGGGTCTAGGTCTCCCCCAGGTGTGGGCCTAGGTCTCCCCAGGTGTGTGTCTCGGTCTCCCCCAGGTGTGGGTCTAGGTCTCCCCCACGTGTGGGCCTAGGCCTCCCCAGGTGTGGGCCTAGGCCTCCCCAGGTGTGGGCCTAGGTCTCCCCCAGGTGTGTGTCTAGGTCTCCCCCAGGTGTGGGACTAGGTCTCCCCCAGGTGTGTGTCTAGGTCTCCCCCAGGTGTGGGTATAGGTCTCCCCCAGGTGTTTGTCTAGGTCTGCCCCAGGTGTGTGTCTAGGTCTGCCCCAGGTGTGGGACTAGGTCTCCCCCAGGTGTGGGACTAGGTCTCCCCCAGGTGTGTGTCTAGGTCTCCCCCAGGTGTGTGTCTAGGTCTCCCCCAGGTGTGGGACTAGGTCTCCCCCAGGTGTGTGTCTAGGTCTCCCCCAGGTGTGGGTCTAGGTCTCCCCCAGGTGTGGGACTAGGTCTCCCCCAGGTGTGTGTCTAGGTCTGCCCCAGGTGTGGGTCTAGGTCTCCCCCAGGTGTGGGTCTAGGTCTCCCCCAGGTGTTTGTCTAGGTCTGCCCCAGGTGTGTGTCTAGGTCTGCCCCAGGTGTGGGACTAGGTCTCCCCCAGGTGTGTGTCTAGGTCTCCCCCAGGTGTGGGCCTAGGTCTCCCCCAGGTGTGTGTCTAGGTCTACCCAGGTGTGGGACTAGGTCTCCCCCAGGTGTGTGTCTAGGTCTTCCCCAGGTGTGGGTCTAGGCCTCCCCCAGGTGTGGGTCTAGGTCTCCCCCAGGTGTGGGACTAGGTCTCCCCCAGGTGTGTGTCTAGGTCTCCCCCAGGTGTGTGTCTAGGTCTCCCTCAGGTGCGGCTCTATGTCTCCCCCAGGTGTGGGTCTAGGTCTCCCCCAGGTGTGGGTCTAGGTCTCCCCCAGGTGTGTGTCTAGGTCTCCCTCAGGTGCGGCTCTATGTCTCCCCCAGGTGTGGGTCTAGGTCTCCCTCAGGTGTGGGTCTAGGTCTCCCCCAGGTGCGGCTCTAGGTCTCCCCCAGGTGTGGGTCTAGGTCTCCCCCAGGTGTGGGTCTAGGTCTCCCTCAGGTGTGGGTCTAGGTCTCCCCCAGGTGTGGGCCTAGGTCTACTCTAGGTGTGTGTCTAGGTCTCCCCCAGGTGTGGGTCTAGGTCTCCCCCAGGTGTGTGTCTAGGTCTCCCCCAGGTGTGTGTCTAGGTCTCCCTCAGGTGTGTGTCTAGGCCTCCCCCAGGTGTGTGTCTAGGTCTCCCCCAGGTGTGGGTCTAGGCCTCCCCCAGGTGTGGGTCTAGGCCTCCCCCAGGTGTGGGTCTAGGCCTCCCCCAGGTGTGGGTCTAGGTCTCCCCCAGGTGTGGGTCTAGGCCTCACCCAGGTGTGGGTCTAGGTCTCCCCCAGGTGTGGGCCTAGGTCTCCCCCAGGTGTGGGCCTAGGTCTCCCCCAGGTGTGGGCCTAGGTCTCCCCCAGGTGTGGGCCTAGGTCTCTTTTGCCGCCTGCAGCAACAATACCGCGGAAAAGAAATCAGAGGCAGACTGGGAATGAGTGGTTTCTTTATTGTTCCTTCTTCTCTCTCCTTCTCTATCTTCTCTTCTCTGATTCCTCCCCCACAGTCTCTTTAAATACTCTTTACCCATCACAGTGCATTAGTTCTCTTAACAGGCATACACGTGTCTTATCACAAGCTCGACTTACAGGTGTAGCACGCAGTGCCCACGAGCATAGAAAAATTCTTAGTCAATTCAGGTGTAAGTTGTAGTAAACAAAGCCTTGCTTCTGACAAACAAGTAAGCGCCTCCTCCTGGCTCTCAGCCAGCCGCCATCTTAGCTACTTCCTCATTAAAGGCTCTTACATTTCCCCCCTTTTGTTTTAAAAGAGGGAT